>CM060964.1:197976602-198576602 GCA_030765045.1 Tenodera sinensis | reverse complement strand
TGATGATCTTTAAATCCTTGCAACCAACTTGAAATCAACCGTGATGTTCATAATGTTAGCAAAATCTATAACTTTTGCTTTCAGCATGTCGTCACTGATTGGTAGAGCTGCAACCCATTTCTTCTGGAACCTTGTGAAAAGTGTAATTTCCAAATCAGCAAATCTCCCTTCCTGCTGATGACTGTGTTTTCTTGATTTTGCATCCAATTTTAAAAATTCATCCAAAGTAGCATTTCTGCTAGTGATGGCTGTACATAGCATGGTATAAGCAATGCCTAAGTCTGAAGCAATTTTGGTTTTGGTTTTATGTGGATTAAGTTCCACGTCTTCTATGAATTTTACTTTCTGATCTAGTGTATAAAGTTTCCTTCCTCTGTTCTCCATGGCAGATTAAAAGCGACTGTGAACTGAAAGACAAAACCGCTGTTTAACAGTAAACACCAGATACCGATCTTTTCTATCTTTACTTCTCATTTGTTACTATGACATTGTCACCCTGAAAGCTGCTAACTCTACCAGCAAACTTCTTTATCTTTTGTTTCCATGGCTGAAAGCCACCCACCCAGCTTTTATCTTTCTCAGCAGAGATAAGGAAAATACACCTCAAGTCTTCTTTTTTAAGATAGCATATACTCATTATAATTGTGTAAAACTCAGTTGTATTTCACTGAAATTTTATACATATAACAGCAAATTGCATATAAATGCATACATGTTTGTGTACATGTGTGTTCACAGCAAATGGGTATTACCTGGTGGCAGAGTTAAATGTACTATTTAGATTACAAAAAAATAATAATTGCGTAAACCAGTGGTGTCAATCATGGCAACGAGTGGCAATGCCACATAGAGAGCCAGTCTCTGTGCCCTGGGCATAGCGGGCCAATCTGTTAGAAGTCAGTTCAGTGCAGTTTTCTGTGTGATGGCTGCGTCCAAGAGCACAGACATGAGTCATTTGGATTCGCCTGTTTCGAATGCGAAAAACAATTCGTATGCAAAGTTGTCAGTAGTAGTATTCAGTACTTAATATGTAACCAGTATCGTGCGTTAAAAAAAATACAACTTACAAAGACATTATGAACGTAGATAAAGTAAATAATGCAGCAGTTCAGCTGGAGCTGATAGAAGTACAATGTGATCGTTGCCTTCAAGAGAAATTCAACAATTCATGCTCAGGCAGGCACACTGATGGAATTCTGCCGGAAACTTGACAATATGCGTTTCCCAAATTTGATTCCCAATGCAGCAAAAACTATGACATTGTATAGTAGTACCCACCTTGGTGAACAGGGTTTCTCTATAATGAAGCTTCTGAAAACTTGCCACAGAAACAGACTCTCAGATAGCAATTTGGCATCCAGTCTTAGAATCTGTCTTTGTAATGTTTTTGAGCCAAATTTTGAGAAGTGTGTGAATTAAAAAATATGCCAAGTGACTGATCCTACAAATTTGCCACATGTGGTATTTTACTTAGGTTTTGAGTAATATTGTCTTAAATTCATTATGAACACGCTTAACACAAAATATCTATTTTTAAGAACTGTAGTTTTCAAACAACTTACATGTAGTTCTTCCCTTTAATTTTGGAGGAAATCGCCAACCCCTGTTACTAATAATGTTTTGTGTTATTTCACTTATTTGAAGATAATATTCTGTTATTTATGTTTAAAAAAAATAGCTAAGAATATCCATGGGATAACAGGATTTGAAAGCTGCCATTTATTTTTGTATAAATATAAATATATCTGATTCAAGTTCCTATAAAAAGCATTATTATTAATACTATGTAATTATTCTCTGTTTATTTATTTAATCATTCATCAATTTATTCATTTGTTCATTCATTCATTTGTTTATTTTTTTTTTTTTTTTTTTTCATTTATTCATTTAATTGATTTTGACATTTTTACCTCTGGGATTGAAAAGTAATAAAAACATCTATCTTAAGAGGTATGTAAGTTCATAAATGGTGTACTTCACAGTTTGAGAATGCTAACCCAAGGGCTAGGGTAGGTTTAATAATACCTATAATTCAGCCTAATCATCAGAAAGTTGCAACTATTTTAATCAACTTGAATAACTACGTCAAGTAGTTTTCTATTTACGGGTGAGAAGTACTGTTCTCCTTCGCAGATCCAACTTGTATCTGTGCTATGTATCCTTGTGGGCAATTCTGAAGGAAAACATTCGTAAGGTATACACACTCTAAGAAACTTTTTATCCGTGGACACAATCAACCTGCAAGTAAGCAGGTGTCATATGGTAACGCTTCTAGTGTTGATAAGTATTACGTCATGTTTGGCTCCCAGCTTGTAGAAGATGCCCAGTGGAGCTCTCAATGGCCTGAGACCTTGACACCACTGGCATAAACAATAGTAATACAATATTAATATGAATAAAACAATATGAACAAAACAGTTCCATCTACAAAACAGATTATTATAGCTACCCTGCTTAAGGTTTCTAATATAACAGTTAACTAATTTACATTAATTACATAATCCTCTCAGTGTAACCAATAAATTTACCACTAATTTACAAATAGTTAATAAAATGACAAACATACACCTAAGTAATCTTTATAATAAATTATATACGAAGACTGCTCACATAGGGTGGGTGGGGCTTATCCTCTCCAGTATTGCTGCTTGGTGATTGGCTCGCATGTTTTTTGTGTGTTAGCACCTGTTTTGTATGTCCAAGTATCAGAAGCCAAGTTTTGTTCGTTTGAGAGCTTTTTCTTTTTGGTTGAAGTTACAACAAGAGATGCTGTTGTAGGGCCAGTCAGACAAGTCTGTGGTTGCAGAGCATGCTCTATGGATGTAAGGGAAACATATAATTTGATTTAAGAAAACATTCTTTCTTCAGTGCATTACTATTATGCCAGACTACAATGTGAAGCAATAGAAATTTACATACACCTGAATAACTTCAGTACAAAAGAAGAAACTCTAAAACTGAACAAAGCTGGCTTTCTACACTTGAAGTTACAAAACAGGCACTAACACACAAAAAGAATGTGAGCCAATCACCAAGCAGCAATACTGGAGAGGCTAAGCCCCACCCACTCCATTTGTATAAATGCCTTTGTATAAATACCTGAGCAGTTCCAGCCAATGAGTCAGTTGCGACTGAACCTTCACCTAGAAGATTAAGACCACACCACAGAAGATGTTCACCACGGATGTGGATGAAACGTATGGGCATCAAAACTCCAGCAGGCTTATCAGTCAAGAAAAATCTACTAGTTAAAACAGTACTTCATTAATATAATGGTTACAGTACCTGGGCGACCGAGCTTCGCTTGGCACTTTTTCCCCCCTTTTAGGTAAAATCATGATTTTTGGGAGAAGATACTTATTTAGATAAACTTGAAAAGCAAAACGTTAACTAAACATAAATTTATATTACAATTGTTAAGATTCATTTCCAAGATACATATAAATATTCCATAAGCATCATCATTTCAACTGTAAAACTTCCACTGCTGAACACAGGCCTCCCCCATAGACATCCACCTAGTTTAAGATTTTCGTTGATCATTAGTTCCACTTTGGAGTTCAGTTCTTTAGTGCTGCTGTGGACTCTATCTTCCAGGGCATTAAACACGTTAGCCAAGGTCCTTGATCTTTCCGCCAATTTCTTCCATGGCTTACTTAACCCTGGTCAGTCGCTCATTAGTATTCTCCAATAGCTCTATCTTCATATCGAACATTCCCGTTTTCATCTTTTTCATTCGGGAGTTTACATTTTTAAATTCAGCTTCCATATTTGTTTCTATCTGCCACATTCCGGAATTAATTCCATTTCCCATTATGTTCATCTTGGCTAACATTTGTTTCATCAGCTGTTCCATACCTGGTTTTCATCGCACTCCTGACACCAACTGTAACAACTTCACTTTTTAACTACTTTGTTTTTTATTAAAACACTGGAATGACGCTAAGCAAAAGCACTGTTAAACAATAACAAATACTACAGGAAGAAAAGCTAGTAGATAAAGCCTTATGAATGTAATATGCATTTCAGTTTCAATCATGTTGAAAATTTTATGAATTGTTTGTCAAAGATGGAGTAGTGAAAGAAATGTGATTGTGTTTATTAAAAGTAAAATGAGTCAAAAAAATGCAATATGTTGCACTTATATTTCAAATGTATAGAAAAATGTATGGATTATATGTAGAAGTGGGAGTAGATAAGGACATGTGAATGTGTTTAAAAGAAAAGGGAGTGGAGAAAACCATGTGGATGTAATACATTGTGTGGTAAAATGGATTGCATAAAAACCTTCTCTATAAAAAAACACTTAGATCACCAATTTTAATGCCAATTGGTCAACTGGTTTTGGAGTTTACTTATTCAACATACAATTCATACAATATATATATATAGGCACTGGTATGTATGAAGTTGATAAACTATGGAAAATAACATGTGAATTGTTATGTAAAACAAAAGTGAGTAGACAAAATGGTATGATTGTATTACGTTGCATTTCTACTTCAAACATATAGATAATTCTATGAATTGTACGTTGAATAGCGAGTAGAAAAGAAGTGTGATTGTGTCTCATAAAGGAAGAATGAGTAGAGGAAACCACTTGAATGTGATACGTTGTATTTGTATTTCAGTCCCAAGAAAATTGTATGAATTGTATGTTGAAGGGTGAACAGAGGATATATGAATGTGTTACGTAAAAGAAAAGTGAGTGGAGAAAGCTGTGTGAAAGTAATATATTGTGTAGTAATACATTGTATAGTAAAATGGTTACCTTAAAAACTTTCTCATGAAAAAATACAGGTGCCAAATTTCACAGTAATTGGTCAAGTGGTTTTTGAGATAAACAGTTACATATATACAAACATCCATTTTGTATATAGATGATACGACTTGTTAGTAGAAGAGTGAGTAGAGAAGGAAACATGAATGTGTTACCTAAAAGTGGCAAGAGAAACCATTGTGAATGTAATAGCATTTCTATTTCAAACATGCAGAAAATGGTATGACTTATTTTAAAAGTGGGGATAACAATTTTCTTTTGTGCGTGTGTGAGATCATGTTTTTTGAGAAAATTTTTTATAGAAAAGTGAGTAGAGAAAGAGATATGTAGCATTTCCATTTCAAACATACAGAAAATTACATCACTTATTTGTAGAAGAGGGAATAAAAAATGTTTTTTTGTGTGTGTAAACTCACATTTTTTTCCAGGAAAATTGTTCTTAGAGATTAGAGAAAGAGATGTAAATGTGTTACCTGAAAGTGAGTAGAGAAAACAGTGTGAATGTAATACATATGTAGCATTTCTAACTCAAACATTCAGAAAATTGATAAATTATTTGTAGAATAGGGAATAAAAACATGTTTTTTTATATAAAGTTGCATTTTTTCAGAAATGGCACCAAAGTAGATAAACTTAACAACAAATTCTTATCTGAATACAAAGGCCATTTACGAGATACACAAAATATATACAAGAATTGCTGTGTAGAAGAGGGAATAAAAAAAATTTTTTTTGTGAAAAATTGCATTTTTTTTTTTTTTTTTTTCAGGAAAGACACCTATATAGATGAACCTTATCTGAATAAAAAAATTTGCCCAAATCATTAGAGTAATTCAGAGATATGCTGAACATATATACATACAAGAATTGCTCGTTTAAAGATATTAGATATGCTTCTTTTATCAGCATAAGCAAACTGATGTGTGTTAAAGTATTTGTCCAAGTGTTCCACAAGATTTGCTCTTAAAATTTTTTTATTTTCTTTAGGAATGGTTTTCAACTTCAATTTTGCTCTTTGCTGCGGAACTTCCCCGTACAAGCACTGGACTCACAGTCCCAGCAATGCAAGTAGTAGAAGGAATTCCACCTATGCCTGAAAGCACTGTACAGGCACTGGTACAACTGGGACAAGAATTTGAAGAACTGGCAAACACTTGTTTACTGGTTTTGCACTTGGAGGTAAGAAAAATGTTAAGCAAGGCTTCTCGGGTGATCGGCCGCATGAGGTTTAAAAACATTGAGCTTTCGGCCATTGTAGACTCCATGGCCTTCATCAGATGATTGATTTAATAATGCTCGCCATGAAAGCTTTAAGTCTTACACAAGAAAAATGTTGTTCTTCACAGATTTTATAGTATTGAATAGAATGATTTTAAGACACTAGACGAAAAAGAGAGCATAAAGAACGGACTAAGTGTCTGAAGAAGGATATATACGGATTATCCTGCATAGAAAGCTCACTTTCATTGCTGCTCCCTGCTCTATATAGGATGTTATATTAGATATCTGATTTAAGGAAGACTTAAAACAGTGTGAACTAGGGCTAGGAAGTTCATGCATTTATATGTTTCTTCATAGGGGTTAAAAATGTATGCTTTTGCATTATGTGCACGAGTTGTGGTATTTTCAGTTATTTGAACATGATTTTATGGTGCATATAACTGCATATTTTCTTGATGTTGATAAATGCATAATATTTCAATATTATAGCCCCTATATTGCATGTTTTAATGATTTTTATGGCTTTTTATTATTTTTTCCATCTACAGGGCTTTTCAACCGGTTCTTCACCTCTGCACGGCCTTTTGCCTGTGCGAGTTTGAAGCTGCCACAGCCAGGTTTGCCACTGCTAACAAGCCACACATAAAACATATATAAAATCTTATCTTATAGAAAATGCTGGAAATGTCGTCTCTCCTCTGCTATACAGGCATTATATCGGGAAGACACATTCTGATTCACACGATTAAGTTGGGCCACTGTAATGTCTCTGATTTCATTTCTAATATTTTGTTTTATTTCTTCCATTGTGTGAGGATTTTTCTCGTAAACTTCGTCTTTCAGATTACCCCACAAGTAAAAATCACACAATGTTAGATCAGGGGAGCGAGAGGGCCATACACCAGCACTAATGACTATCTTTAAACACTTCCCTAATTTTATCCGTGGAGTTCTCGGCTGTATGGGCAGTAGCAGAATCTTGTTGAAACCACCCATAGACTTCTCTTCTGTCAGTTCACGAAAAAATGGGGTCAAAATGTCATTTCGGTACCTCTCTGCATTTACAGTCTGGCTGTAAAATATTGGACCAATTATGTGTCTAGCGCTAACAGCACACCAAACTCCAACTTTCTGATCATAATGAGGGATTTCTTGAACGTGATGTGGATTTTGAGATGCCCAATACCGACTGTTATGAGTGTTCACACGACCATTTAGATGAAACCATGCCTCATCTGAAAAGAACAGAAGCTGTGGATCGATCAAAGCATCGTTCACTGATGAAAGAAACCATTCACAATAACACATTCACGCTATGGGATCGCCTTGTTTTTAGCACTGGACACGTGTACACTTAAAAGGTTTCAGTTTTAATAGTTTTGTTGCTGTGTGTGCAGAAGTCACTGAAACCCCCACCTGTTGTGCTAATTTTGGGAGTGATTTTGTTGGTGTACATTCAAGGCTTGCGCCTATTTCGTCAAGTTTTTCTTCTGTTAAAACTGTACGATTACGCTTGGGCTTTTTGTTTGCCACAGAACCAGTGCTTTCGAATTTGTTCACAATGTTATAAATTCCACGTCTGGATGGAGGGACTTCACCAGTGAACTCCTGAATATATTCTGTGCCAACACGACGTGCAGATTCATATTTATAATAAGCTTTACAAATAAAAATACGCTGCACCAAGGTCAGTCGCCTATCCATGGTGGCGAACAATCATTAACTGAGTGCATGTCTACGGGGAGAAGTGGGGGTGGCAAAGTGGCGGGAAGCAGGAGCATGCTTTCGCGGGCACCTTTTGTTGCTACAGACCTGGCTGCGGCAACTTCAAACACGCACAGGCAAAAGGCTGTGCAGTGGTGAAGAACCGATTTGAAAGCGCTGTATATAATATTTTTCATATTGATAGTATTGCACATGATGATGCAACTCACGAGGTGGCGAGAACTAATCCTGAGTCATGTTGTCATGCTGTCATGCAGTGAATCCCCTGTTTCCATCGTTTCATTACATGTATGTGCATAGAGAACAATCAGTGCGTTATCTCGGAGGTTTATATTGACAAATAAAGTACAGGTCAACGTTTTGAGCAGCACATCACAGCAATGTTTGCCTGCCCACCAGTAGTTGTGTCGTGGTCTTCAAACGTTACAGTGTTGTGAACTGGTTCCCACTAAATTAAATTACTCATATAAAATGTTAAAAAGCTCTCCAAATGCCGAAAATAAAACCAACTTCGAGTGCTAGATTAATTAATTTACAGAAAGTGTTTTCGAGTGATTTAATATCTTCAGATAATAGGATACTGTTTTGTGGAGTATGTGAGAAAAATGTAGGGAGTGAGAAAAAATTTTAAGTACTTCAGCACATAAACACAGCAAAACATAAGGAAAATTTAATCAGAAAACTCGCAAAGAACCTGTTCAAAAACAGCTAGTAGAGTTTGAGAGGTAGAACTGTTGTTGTTGTTTTCTAGTGCCTTGCATCTGGCAATGAAGCCATTAGCATTCGTGCTTTCCAATACTTTTGAATTGTAGTTTCTTCTGATCTTAATGCTTCACAGGTCTTCAAGTGGTCTTCGTTCATTTCTGCTGGATCATAACACAGGACACATTGGTGAGGCTGAGATACCTATTCTGTAGAGATGACTTGCTAAGCAGTCGTGACTTGTCAATAGTCGGAAGGCTGGAACCGCTGTTTTCCTTGGTCTCTGGGGGATTATATCTGGGTTGGAAAATAGTGTAATCCATTTTTTATCTTTGGCATTTGTTTCTATTTCTTGTAGGTATGAATGAGAAAATTTTTTAATGATCAAGCGTTTTATTGAGGAATATGAGAAATTGAATTTAGACTTTTGTTTTATTGTTGTGCCTTTCTTTGCAAGTGAGTCTGCAGCTTCGTTCCCCATGACTCCACAGTGTGCTGGAATCCATTGGAGATGAACAGTCTTATTAACTTTTTGGAGTTATGTTAACATTTTGTAGCATTCTCTAATTTTTGTTGACTTCTTTGTAGTATTTGAACATATTCCCTGAATTGCAGCTTTAGAATCTGAAAGAATTACTGCCTTGTTAAATTTATTTAAGGGAAGATTTAATAATTGTCAGAGAGCAGTGCGTATAGCCTCTATTTCTCCATCATAATTTGTTGTGTCTCTGCCAACAGAATGATAAAAGGAAAAATGTGAACACGTAACTCCAGCTCCAGTAAGGTTTTCCTTGGAGGATCCATCAGTATGTATGTGCAGCCATTCTTCTGTGGGATACCTAGTATTGATTGTTTCCAGAGCTAGAACTGGAACTTAAAAATTCAATGCCACAGCTGGGATTTGAACCACAGACATTCCGCTTACCAGGCGGGTGCTCTACCATTGAGCTACTGTGACAAACTGCCAGAATGGCATTGAATCCTCAAACCAGTTCATATTTTTCCTGGTAAACCACAAAGGCAGTCTCACATCACAGACAATTACCCCAATGGTGACTTACTATTGCAAGTACTTTATATCCCAGGATTAAATAACCTTCAGATGGTAATTACTATTTATTTATGCCAACAAACTTACTGTTAGTGTTTTTAAACACACAAGCCGTGTGGGCAATGTTTGAGAGGTAGAACTGGAACTTAAAAATTACCAGCAAAAATACGAACTGGTTTGAGGATTCAATGCCATTCTGGCAGTTTGTCACCCTAGCTCAATGGTAGAGCACCCGCCTGGTAAGCGGAAGGTCTGTGGTTCAAATCCCAGCTGTGGCATTTTTAAGTTCAGTTCTACCTCTCAAACATTGCCCACACACGGCTTGTGTGTTTAAAAAACACCAACACTAAGTTTGTTGGCATAAATAATAATTACCATCTGAAGGTTATTTATTCCTGGGACGTAAACTACTTGCAATAGTAAGTCACTACTGGGGTAATTGTCTCTGATGTGAGACTGCCTTTGTGGTTTACCAGGAAAAATATGAACTGGTTTGAGGATTCAATGCCATTCTGGCAGTTTGTCACAGTAGCTCAATGCTAGAGCACCCACCTGGTAAGCGGAAGGTTTGTGGTTCAAATCCCAGCTGTGGCATTGAATTTTTAAGTTCCAGTTCTACCTCTCAAACATTGCCCACACACGGCTTGTGTGTTTAAAAACACCAACAGTAAGTTTGTTGGCAAAAATAAATAGCTAGTAGAGTGTTTAGGAAGTAGGGTTACTAAATTTTCCTATGAGTTGTGCCAAGCATTTTTAGCTGCTGATATTCCCTTGTTCAAAATTAATAATCCGACATTTAAAAACTTTATTACCAAGTGCATTCGACAACATGTGCCTGAAGAAAGTAAGACTTATGTAGGACATTGTATTGTCATATATCCAAAATGACTTAGCGAATCAGTTTGTGTGGTTGTCTGTTGATGAAACCCCTGATTCTGAGCGCCGTTCTATTGCTAATATAATCGTGGGTGCTTTAAATAATGAACAAAAGACTACACCTTATCTTCTTAATGTGTGCCAATTGTCCGCCACTGACAATGTAACTGTGACCCAGTTTGTGATGGACTCATTGAAATTACTATGGCCATGTGGAATCAAATACGACCAGCTACTTTTATTTGTTACTGATGCAGGTCCTTATATGGTAAAATCAGGACAAACTCTGAAAGGTATTTTTCCTAACTTAATTCATATAATTTGTTTGCCACACGCTCTTCATCGCATTTCTGAGACAATACATGATTCTTTCCCATTGGTAGATAGATTTGTGTCCAGTACAAAGAGAATTTTTGTAAAATCTCCTAAAAGAGTTATGTTGTTTAGATCAACAGCACCTAATATCCTACTGACTTCCTCCTGCACCAGTGTTAACTCGATGGGGAACATGGGTCGATTATGCTGAGCACATAGAAATAGTCGAAGAGGTTGTTAATTCATTGGACTCGAAAGATGCTTCATCAATAGAAACTGTGCAACATATTCTGTCAGGCACTGGGTTAAAAGAGTATCTTAGTTTCATATCTGCCCATTTTTTACTTTTCTCTACTGGTAAGTAGGGGAAGTATTGTATTCCACCCAAAAATTCTATGTCGAGATTTCACTGGAAATATATGTTTTGAGGCCCCCTGAATCCAAAAAAAGCATTTTTAGAAAAAGGTCTGTGTGTTAGTCTGTGTATCAGTCTGTCAGTCTGTGGACAGCATAACTCAAAAATGAAAAGTTGGTTTTAAGTTTAATGCCTTTCAAGGATGCGACACAAAGACTTTGAAGAAAATAGTCCCACCCTAAGCTACTCTTTACATGGAAAATTTTTCGAAAATTTTGATTTTCTTGAAAATGGCTCTAACGATTTTGGTTAAAACGTCATATGTTTGAGATATGTTTGAGATGTCATATGTTTGTCATTTTTATGATAAATGAAATGTATATCTTGAATTTTCTGGCTATAGCCCCTGTAGTCGTATTTACTCTGAACGACTTTTGCATAACTGGTAAACAGAGATACATCAAATTTTACTATACAAAAAATGTGGATCTTGCTAAAATACAAAATTTATGTCTAAATAAATCTTCTTGTAGGGTGAACCATTTCGGAGATGTTCCTTGTTATGTGTGTGAGTTTCGGAAAACTTAGAACTTTCGTGAAATGGATCATCGTTGTTCATTTTTTTATATGTTAAGTGTGCAAAGACAACAGAATCTCAAAGCTTTAAAACATTTGACTCGTACAAAGCCTTCTGTATTCTAACATTCCCCTTGCACCTACAAGGTATATAAGCAATAAGATAAGTTGTACAAATGTTTATGTTAACTAACACGAAGAAGATATAGGAATAAGAATTTGTACAAATACTTTGTACAAGAGTATAGAAAGTCATGTGACAGCAACACATCAGATTTTCTTTCTTACCAACAGCTATACTGTAGGATCTCCTTTGCATGAGTCATTTAATATCTTTGAAAAAACAATATATCATCTGATCTAAGTTCAGTTCCTGGTAGCATAGGACAAAAAGTGAAAGAGAAATTGAATTATGTAATTTCAAAAAATTCTGCTTATAAACAGATGTGCGATAATCGAGACTTCCTCGAAAGAAAACCATCTGTCACACCAAGAGATTGACTCTCTGTCTCTCTCTCTGAAGCAGTTAACATCATTTAAATATGACCCGATAACACCTCGTGACGTGGAGAGAAGTATTTCGCGTTACAGAAGTGTTTTGCGAGACAACAATGTTTTACAATTGAAAATTGAACTGCAATTTAGCAGTTAATACTAGCAGCGGGACCACTTCTGCTTCAACCTCTAAGGAATAAGGTAACTATTATTTATACTAACCCGTCTTGTCTACTGCAAAGAGACATTAATTGCTTTAATTAAATAGTGCATATTTCTTGGCATATTTTCAAGTTTTTAAGAGCATATTTGCATGCATATTTCAGTGTTTTTTAGGGCATGAACTTCCGAGCCACAGTGTGAACATTTATTCACTGATTTTTTAGTGTTAAAAGAACATACAGTGCCATTACAGAAAGAATATGTATCTAGACAAGTGGGGTCAAAGGTGAACAGTATCTAATTGCGAGAGCTATGTTGGAGTTTAGCAGTATTTAACCGTTTATAGGATAATGGTAAGTATACATACCACATAGCATAAGGTGATAAATAAGCACCGGAATATAAAGAATCTGACCCTTAACAACAGCTTTCGTGTTCCTAAATGGATAGTGGTCACTTGTAACACCACCTGCATTATGACATTGTTGGCAGCCCTGTACATTGTTAAAGGTGGTACTCCTTCGTACCACCATCCACAGGACAGCCATCTTTCTCGCCTTTATTCACAATAAATGCTTTTGCAGCACATTTTTCGCTGTTTTACGTTGAAATTAGTTTCACTGAAGTTATGTATCATATATATTTTCATATATAAAGTATTTTTGTGCAATTTGAAATACTATTTATTTGAATGCAGTCTAAAAGAGCCAAAGAATACTGCATAAATTGTGCATGCTTATCTTTCCGTACAAGATATGCCCATCACTTTTAGTGAAGTTGTATAAAAAGTATATGATTTTGAAACATCAGGGATATTTTTCAGTTAATTTTAGATATCAGCCAGTACTGACAATGAATCATAGTACAATGTTTTGATCTGGCTTTCGAGTTATTTTAGTTATCTTACGCGGTAACGGACAGCCATAACCTCAAAATCAATTTTTTTTTATTATACCAGCATGGATGAAAGAATATCATACAAACAGCTTGAATCTATGAATGAAGAATAGTTCATTTCATTTTTTAACTCAATTGGCGACGATCAGGCTATGAATTCTGATTTTGAAGGCGATTCCGATGCAGATGATGTATTACCAATCACTACACCAAGCTGTGTTGGGACGTCGTACGGCTCGTAAAATTTTTGATAACAGAGAGTAATTTCATGTGTCAACAGATAGCTCTGATATTGTTCCAGCTTTGTTTAAGCACTATTATGCACCAAAGAAAGAATAATGAAACCTGAGAATGTGTTTATGTAGCTCAAGCCACGAGGTGGTAGAAATGGTGACCACCATCCACTAAAGGTTTTGAGTCAGGAGGAACAGATAGTGGTAGCTATAACTGCCACTATATTTTGTACCTTTTTATACTCAACAATAAAATATATTTCAAGTTTACTATAATTACGTTGATTCATGTACCTTCTGTATGTTGATTCATGTACCTTCTGTATTTACTCAGGGGTCTCCTTCTAGGGGATATGTGAATGGCAACCACAAGGTACCCAAGCTGAGCAGAACATTACTTCCACTTACTGGTGTTTTGCTCCTCACTGTAACTTTTCTATCTGACCTTACCTTGGTCATCTCTTGTTCTTTTCCGACCCCGATGCTATTAGGGTTCCTGAGGGCTAGGGAGTCTTTATTTTTCCAACCTCTCCATTTCTCTAATTTCTCTATAAAACCTTAACCCCTAACATGCTGACCTGTCATGGCATGTAATACGTCCTCTGACTGGTAATTAGAGGATATGGTCGGTGAATTTATTTTGATAATTCTCCCGGTCAGGTCGGTGAGACCCGTAAACCAATGACAGGTGTGGTCCTCCAGACATTCTGGGGGTTGTGAGAGAGCGATGTGACCGCCAAAACATAAAAATATGGTGCTCTCTAAAAAGTGGTTACATTTACTGCTAAGTCACTTCAATATATTGGAGAGCAAGAGGATTAATGACTTCATTGTCAGAAATCCAGCATTAGCTAACAACAAGGTACCTTCTGTATTGCTATGGATATAAAAATATGAATATTTAAGGAATTTTTAGTTTTGTCCTATAAAGGGTTAAAGTTGATGCCTAAGAACAGGTTTAACCTCAAATTTAAATAATTTTTCTTCATGAATTGCATTTTTAAAAAAGTAGTTGATAATTTTAAAAACACAAAAATCGAGACAATGCAACAGAGCACAGCAATCAGACTGTTGTATATTTGGAAGACTGGATGCAACAAAAAGAATGTGTCATTCACAATAAGAACTTCAAAAAAATAATAATTCTATCTGGCATGTTCTGTAACTGATATCAACAGATTATTAAAATGATAGCACAATATTTTTAACTCATGTACAAGTTCTGTTGTTAACCTCTTCAGCGATATGGACGTGAAATCACGTCCATTTAAAATGACGGATGAGCGATATGGGCATGTATACACGTCCTGTGTGTTTGTGCCTTTAATCCTTATTTATCCCTTGTCTAACTCAACTTATTTTAATCTTCCCTTTATGGAACATTTAAGTAAAGTCTATATACTTTACTGGCTTACTTTATATGTTCCTTGTGCAGTGATATGCCTCAAAACAGAGATAAACACACAAGGGCACATCTCCACATTTGTGAATTCCCTTCTTGTGGCACACGAAACACTTTCGAGATGGGCGGGACTTCTATGCTGTTGGTGGTATCCTTTTAGGATAATGTTTTCCTTGAAGTCTGAGGGGTGCAGGGGTTCTGGATTTTCTACCCCCAACGTGATATTGTTCAATTAGGCTGCGAGCTATTGATAGTCGGAAGTCCAGGTAGATCATTGTCCTGTGTGGGTTTAGAGCTCTCCAAATTACCAAACAATTGTATATGGTTATATCCAGTTGGTACAAAAATACCTTTTTATACCACTTCTCACTTCAGCTACAAGCAGGAAAGTATATGTATGTATTTCAACAAAGAAAGAAACAGAGTCTACTAAGTTACGAAACACGTGTAAGGAAAAGTTGCAAACATGCTCTATTCTGATGACTCAAGAGACCACGCATACACTAGTGCTTCATGTCACATTTTGCCTTGCTTTGCTGACGCATAAGCCACACATACAATGGGTCGACTACTGTTTCTTTCAGAGAACTTATATTAGATGTATTCGACAGAGCAAAGTTAACTTTTCACCATAGTGAAACAAAATAATGTCATTTCAACGTTTTGTAAATGCAACTCAACTTTGTTGATGATGTACATGTATGTATACTGCATATAACGAGTTTTATACCAGCTTTTGTTTCATTAAAATAACTTAATATTTACACAAAATACAGCTGTGTATATACAAAGCACTTTAAATGCCCTGCGCTGGATATTGGGTAGCAGTTCTCGGCTCGCAGACGTTTTAAATGGCCATCACTCAAGAGGTTAACGTGACAGGATATGTAAAAATTATTGTTGAAAGCATCTGATGTTCTGGTTTTTTCTTTTTCTTTCTTTCCAGGTTAGCTTCTTCTCTAACATGTTGGTATTGCAGCATTTATTCTTCCGGATATTGCTTTCCATGACAATATCAGATAACACAGTTCTTTCTTCAAATTAAATGTTGAAGCCAAACCTCTTAAACAGACATTTGATCAAATTGGTGCACATCACATTAATGTAATGGAGGAACTTGCAAAAAAGGCTAATGTAACATACTGCATGCTTCATAATAAGTATAAATTGAAGCTAATAACAGTGAAGCAAATACACAAGTACAGTAGAGCCACACTTAACGAAACTAAAGGGGCCAGAGCAGGATTGCCAACCCATACAATAATTATGGGGGCATACAATAATTTTAATGTTTGAACTCATGGTAACCAACCCGTACGATAATTATGGGGGTGTACGATAATTTGAATGTTGATAGTTTGATACCGGCAAAATATCATTTTCACTGGTTTGTCACACCAGCGAAATAAAATTAATTAGAAATAGCAACATCACTTTTGCCCTCATGGCCAGTCTCCATCCCTCTAAGATGATTCCATATTAATCCTTGTACCCTTTATCCTCTTATCGCCAGTGTGCCCAGATCTGGTAATCTCAATGAAGAAGGCACTGTTCAGAAAATTGATGATCAATGGAGAAAACTAGGATTAAGTGATATTCCGTGTGAAATAAAGAACATTCCTGAACCTGACAGTTTCTGGAGTGCTGTTAAACACATATGTTACCTTGGTGGAAATACTGATTTAAAAGAACTGGCTCAGTTATTTCGTTGCTCCACAGAAACGCTTCTTGTGGAATACTTTTTTTTCTAAACTGGGCTTAATAAAAGCCAAAACGAAAAACAGATTGGCGCTAGATACTGTAAATGGACTTATTCTGTCATCTCAGCTTATGAAAGAACATTGTCCGAAAATCTGCAAGTTACCGAGAAGATGTTAAAGTTTATCTCAGCAATAAATTTGTATAATGCTGCAACAGTTGAAGATGATGAACTTTCAGATGAATAGTGCGAGAAACATAAGTGCTAAATCCAATTAAATGATGTTCCCGGATTTATTGGCCGTGGTCCAGTCGATGCATAAACCTGACGAGCATCTTCAGAGGAAGGTGACTGATTGTGAACATCATTTTATTGGATAGACGCTGGCCGTCAAAGTCTTAGTTCACACAAGTGCTAAAGTTGTAATACTGGTTGAGGTCACCAATCTTGTAAGTGGATACCATAAACATCAATACTATTACATTTTCATAAGTGCTGTGCTGATATTTTCACTGTTGTAGCATTTGGTTTATGATGTACGATAATTTTGAATCCAAATCTATAATTTTGAGTGGCCGGCACGATAATTTTACTTTTAAAAGTTGGCAACCCTGGGCCAGAGCCATTTCCAATAACACATTTTTTCAGACAATTGATGGTTACAATTTTTGGGCAGTGAAAGAAAATAATTATATTCTAGATACATGTAATAATGCTTAATAAAAACTAACTCTGTATACAGGATTAAAATATCCTTTACAGTATTTTCAAACATTATTTTATAAAATCAGTCAATTTTTTTCTGAGCTTTCTTCTGGCAGTGCTTGCATGCAGCTATATCACATCACTGTTTGATAAGCATTATATCTGCTGGTATTGATTCTCTGCTTTGTTCCACAAAATGCAAGGCAACCTAAAAACAAAAAAAATATTGAGTTATTAGTAGTGCCATAATTCAATATTAACTGAATACACATTTGCAGATTTGCTTTTAATCGCTTGTCTATGGTCACTCTGTCACTAGCGGCTTCAAGTTTCTGTTCAGTGCTTGTTACAAAATTCTCTCTTTTGGCAACATCTTAAACACAAATTAATTACCTGACCAATACCAACAGCAAAATAACAGTGAGCCTCCACATTGCAATCAGTTGAATACTTGTAAGAGTACAGTATTTCTTGGAATGTGGATTAGGGAGTGAGAATTAACTGCTTACAATACCAAGTGCCTGTATTGGAATTTAGATTGAGGGGTGAATTAACACAGCAATGGGTGAAGTGAATAAAAAGCAGTAAATACTTACAAGAGGTGGCGGCTGTGGCCGAGCAGTTAGAGCGTTCGTCTACCACCTAGGTGGCCCGGGTTTACTCCCATGGACCTGCATGCAGTATTTGTGGTGGACGAAGTGGTGTCAGGGCTGGCTTTCTCTGGGTTCTCCGGTTTCCCCTGCCACTCATTCCATCAATTGCTCCATTGTCACCTTTCCAATCATCGATTTTTCTTGCATTTCATATCATCCTCTTCCTCACTATAATACCTGATGCTTGGCTGACCACCTGCTTCCAGGTCTTCACTCTGTCTGGTCCATAGGTTTCTGTGCTCCCTGACAGGCGTTTTTTTGGTAGTGTTTAACGTCCGTTTTTACTACTACAGCACCACAGACGGTGACACTGATGATACATGGAATGAAGATGGAGCACCGGTGGAATGAGATGGTGGGGGAAACCCGCCCCAGCGCCGCTTCGTCCACCACGAATCCCACATGCGGTTGCCTGGGATCAAACCCGGGTCGCTTTGGTGGGAAGCAAGTGGTCTAACCACTTGGCTATGGCGCGGCCTGACAGGCGTAAGACCCTACACACTGACTTGTAAGTCCTAGGGGTGTAAGTCCTACATAAGGGGATGGTAAACAGGAAAAGAAGAAAGAAATACTTGTAAGAACTTATTTGTCAATAAATAAATGAATGATACAGAAAACAAGTGTGACATGTAAACAGTGTGCAATACAGATAATGTACCTGATTTATTAGTTGTAGCTAATGAAACCTATGTAATTATTCTAATTAACTAATTACCAAAATGGCAAATAAGCAAATACTTGCTACATGCAACAAAAAAACTGAAGCTATTGACAGTGAAGCAATATAAATCAACAAATAGTATTAAATACTAACGACTAAAACTTAATTTATCTTTTATAATTATATATTCCAAACATGTTTTGCAAATCAGTCCTTTGCATTCTCAGTGTGACATCCCACACTCCCTGTGTGAAGTACATTTTTGTGTGATTCTGGACTTCTTTTGGTATGGTTTGGTGGATGGTGGTGTCTCTAGTATGTGATACTCACGTAAAACAAACATTTCTAGAAATGTTAGAAGTAAATTGCGTGCCATTATCTTATACCAGAGACTGAGGTGTACCAAAAGTCACAAACATCATGGTAGCTTTCTGATCACATTCTGTGAAGTAGCATTAGGGATAGCGCTATGACAACTTTTAAATGCATCCACTATAACCCATGCATAGGCGTTCCTCTGTACAGAATGTGGGAAAGGATGAACAAAACCCACAAAAAATTTCTCTAGCAGTTTAATTACAACCTCTGATACTAGCCCCTTCTACACCTTACATTGTGCAGGTTTTGCCTAGCACAAAGCTGAGATGCTTTAACCCGAGCTGTAATATCCTGTCAAAAGCTTTCAGAAGACCTAAAGACTTAGCTATATTAGTCTACGCATAACAGTCACAATAAGTCGAAACCTTATTTTGGCCATAATTTCTCTGTTAATGGGCAAATTTCAACAAACAAGCCAAAGGTCTCGTCACAGAAACAGCTCCAACATTTAGGAAGAAAATTTATATTTAGTTAACATGTTGCTTTTCAAGTTTATCTAAATAAGTATCTTCTCCTCCCCCCCCCCCCAAAAAAAAAAGGGTAAAGAAAAGAAAAATCAAGTAAAGCTCTGTCGCCCAGGTACTACTTTTAATTAGCAAAAACAAGGACATTTTTTAAAACTGCCTTTACATTTTTCAGAGAAGCATACTAGTGACATTTTCTCATACATAAGCAAACTGAAGATAAATTAAAGTATTTGACTGAAGTTGATATTATTACTAGCAGAGAAATACCTTTTTGTTTTTATGAAGTTGTTAGTGCTGAAATTCCTTTTCTTTTCAGCATAAATTATTTTTTGTGAGCCATGGAATAAAGCAATCATCGAAGGCATATTTGAATCTTTAAATAACATGTTTAAAATTATGTATGCAAATTTACATACAAATCAGAGCAAAACTGAAATATAAGGAATAAATTTCATACAAAATGCAAAACTGAGAAAAAAAAGCACCAGTGTGGTGCACCCCTGGATGGTTAAAATGAAGTGCATGAGTGACTTAAACATGTTGTTGGACTTTCTAAAATAGAGGGTATGAAAAAATGTTTGGCCAAAATGATTCACAGGTGTCTATAGAATATTTATATGATATTAAAAAATTGAAACTGTCATTTTCCCTATAAAATTTTATCCAAGGGTCCTTAATATACACTACTATCCGGTCAAACAACAAAGGCAGAACACTCTGCGTACACTCCTCCCTGCTATGTATGCACCAGCTGAGAAAGTAGGAAAAATGCTACATGAAGCAGTAGGGAT
Organism: Tenodera sinensis; assembly: GCA_030765045.1. NCBI lineage: Eukaryota > Metazoa > Arthropoda > Insecta > Mantodea > Mantidae > Tenodera > Tenodera sinensis. The sequence goes on along the minus strand of CM060964.1, from coordinate 198,556,458 downwards.
GGCAAATATGGTACCCAGGATAGTCCCCCAAGTCTTAGTACTGATGGTATTAAAATATTTTCATTTGCTGTCTGTAGAAGGACATCTGGGTATAGCAAACAAAGAAATACAAGATTCACGAGCAATTTCTGTGTCCTGGAATGTACCAGGGTCTTTAATATCCTGGCTTGTTTGTTGAAATTGGCCTAGTAACAGAGAAATTATGGCCAAAATAAAGTTTCAACTAATTGTGACTGTTACACATAGACTAATATAGCTAAGTCAGCTTTCTTTAGGTTTTCTGAAAGCTCTTGATGAGACCTTTAGTATCCTGGCTTGTTTGTTGAAATTGGCCCATTAACAGAGAAATTATGACCAAAATAAGGTTTCAACTAATTGTGGCTTATGCGTAGACTAATATAGCTAAGTCAGCTTTCTTTAGGTTTTCTGAAAACTCTTAATGAGACCTTTAATATATTGGCTTGTTTGTTGAAATTGGGCCATTAACAGAGAAATTAGCGCCAAAATAAGGTTTAGAGTAATTGTGACTGTTACACATAAAATCATTTTTTTTTTTTTTTCAGGAATGTCACCTATATAGATAAACTTAGTAAGCAAAACCCTATCTGAATACAAAATTTGATCGAAATCGTTAGAGCTGTTTCCAATTTGCACGGAATATATATATATATAAGAATTGCTCTTTTAAATATATAAGGTTTAGCGCTATTATCTGGGAAACTGAGCTAGAAGAGCTTTTGCACAGTCATTTCCTCATATTATTAATCCCCAGCGCAACAGCCAATGAAGGGCCAAGGCTCGCCGCCTGGCTGCTGCGTCCCCCACCTCTGCAGACTACAAGCGTCATGAGTGGAGTGCAGTACTGAAGAGTGGGACGTGGTCAGCGCTCTGAGCCCTCCCAGCCAGTTATGCTGCCTTTATGACTTGGGGTTGCTACTTCTTCATCAAGTAGCTCCTCATTTGGCCCTTCCAGGACCTAACAAGGGTGAGTGCACCCCGTGCCAGACCTCCCAGCAGGGGGAAATCCCCATGTTACCAGAGATCTAACCCAGGTGCTCCACGCCAGAGCTAAGCACACCACCACTGTGCTATGGAGGTGGTCATTTATTCATATTAAGTGTGCCAATTTTCAAGCAAACAAATGTAAAACTGAAAAAGTTAGAAAATTCATCCCCGTGTCCTCCTTTAATTGTAGCTGCCATGATGTATGCAAATATTCCAGAGGTGCATTGAGGAATAATTGTGAGTGTTTGGAAAGCTAATTTTCCATTTAAAGACATTGCTCAAAATTATATATTCATATGTGAATAATTATATCTGAACTGTGCACATAAAACAGGATGCCAATGCATGTGCAAAAAGGTAAACAGATACACACGCCTCTCCCTGCTTCTTACATACTCCATCTGTGAAGGCCAGTAAGAATACCTCCCGAAGCTGCGAGGTGGCATAAATGGGAGTGAGTGTACCACTATAGCTTTCCCATCAAATGTGTCTCGGGTCAAGAGGACACCTTTAAGATGATAAAAGGGGACTCACTGACCAGCTTCGAGTTGGTCAGTAATATCGCACAAAGCTGAATATCGACACTGATGTACCATCAAACCCTCAAATAATTCAGGGAATGTTGACACATTGATGGCCACCGAATTATCACAGTCCAATTGACTGTACATAGGTTTGGTAAATACTCTAGTTAATGTGTCAGCTTCACATTTCTCAGAGCTGTGAATGTGAACTGGGACAAATTTAAATGCAGAAATGGACACCCAATGTGCTAATTGTCCCGTAGATCCTGGAGGGGCCAGTGAGTGAGTGCCTGATTATCACATTCAGGTGTGAACTCCACATCCTCGAGATATTGCTGATATTTTTCAAGAGTGAATAAAACAGCTAAGGTCTCCAAATATACACAGAATATTTTCACCCAGCCTGAGTAAGGGTTCAGGCTCATTTGAGCACCATTTGATTAATTTCATTCATTCACCGTCTGATATGACATTACACAGGAGGACATAATATAAAAAAAGAAAATGAACTATAAGTGATAGCACACGTCCTGCAGGAAAATCCTGAATCAAAACAGGTGCTATAGATTCTCTACTAGCGTCAGTCTGCAGGACAACTTGGCCAGAAAAATCCACAAAGTCAAGAACTGAGGGATTCATTATGGCTTCCTTAAGATCCTCAAATGTCTGTTGTTGAGCCTCAGTCCACCAAAATCCAATCCAATGTAGACGATTAAGTGGTTATGCCTGAGCAACAAAATCTAAACTAAATTTACTGAAAAATTAACCATGCCCACAAATCTGGCTAATGCCTTTTTGGGCAGATTAAAATTACAGATAGCTTTAGTATGGTCAGGGTCAATCTTTATGCCTATAATCCCTACAATTTTAGTTAAAAGTACATAAAGCGAACTGTACACAAAAGAAGCGACGCTAAAACAAACTCTCTTGACCAGAGTTTAGAACAGGCATGTGCAATTTGGAAAAGGGAGTGGACCAATCAAGAGGTCTTAATGGCCACATAGCCACATTTTTATAAGAGTTTGGTAGCTATATTCAGTGAAGACATACTCAACAAAGACACTCCCTCACACCATTTATTATATTACTGTTATGAAATTACAGATTATTGAGAAATAACTTCCCATAAAACAAGGATTATAACAGAAGAGTAATACATATAATATCAGCAAATGCAAAACGTTTGCATAAAAATAAAGTTATGAAAAGTGAAGTTTAAATGCTAATAATGGGGGGAAAAACGAATGCATATTGCAATGGGCCTCTCACGGGGAGAGACCCAAAGACAGGGGGTGTAAGCTCAGAGGTGAAGAGGCACTTGGGAGAGGTTTAGGGAGGTTTTGGTAGCCATCTGGGGTTAAGAAATCATGCTAACCCTGAGTCGGTAGACTAGCCATTTTATTAGCCAGCAGGTTCAGAAGGCTGAAGCCCCAGACAGAGTCTTCAGATCACACAGACTTACCTTGTCAATGGCAGGCATTGTAGCGGTGGGTCAGACCAACAGACAGATGATGGCGTGACCTGATCAGTTGTCAGAGACAGAACCGATCAACATAACAGACATAACAGAACAGGGGGTATAGATTTCCTGTGTTAATAAAGGCCCTGCCTGCTTTGTCAGCATTCTGATGTTATGGATACTTGATCTGGATTAGCTTTCGACACTTTATGATTGCTTATGTAACCCTACTGTGGTGTTCACAACTAGTATGGCTGTTACATCTCACCCTGGACCAAAAAAATTCAGACCTCTGAATTAGTTTTGAAAAAAAAAACGAAAAGATGCGCCATCCGGAGTGATTCTCCGAAAGGGATGTTCATGCATCCAAATAGTGGACGTAAAGAAAAGGTGAGGGTGCTCCAAAACAGTTGCTGCGACTGGAAATAACTTATGATCTGGTAGCATCCACTCTGCTTGTTGGATCCAGACAAGAATCCAAGAAAATGGGATAGACTTGGGAGGGTTGAAAAAACTGGGAGAAGGGGTGTCTCTGGTTAACCCAGCCCGTTAAGCAGTTAGCAGTCTTCCTGACATTGGATTAAGATTCTACTTCTTACTTCACCCTTCTCTTCTGTTGAGGATGCTGTAGTCAGCGAAGTTGAATTTGCATGCCGTACATGCTGATGTCTGGCTGTGTTATTCAGTGTCAGTTTGTATTCATCCATAAGAAGTTCGGGATAAATATCTGTGCCTCATGATTTCATTTAGCTCTTGGCATCATACTTTCGCCGTGGGCCTTCCTCAAATTTGCCGTCCTGCCTCAGGAAAGCGTCTGCTGTCATCCACTTTTCTTCTTCTGCTTCTTCTTCTCTTTCTTCTCCTTCTCCTTCTTCCTCCTCCTCCTCCTCCTCTTCTTCCTCGTCTTCTTCCTCCTCTTCCTCTTGTGGCAAGGTGTCAGACAAAGCTTAGTAATAGGGAAAGGAATTTTTACTATGAGGAGGTGGGTGAAGATTTTTTATGTTATGCTACGAGACTGGAAATCTAGTTGTGGAAGCAGCTATAGAATTTTGAATAGTTTCACTCCTGTCTATGTGTTACAGCCGGTCAAGAGATTCATCACTATCATACCAGAAGGCTTAAGTTCTTATGATCAGGCAGAAGATTTACCTGTCTCTGTGTGTTAAGACCCTGCTCCATTGTTTCTAAGCTTTAGTTACATTAGTATCATAGTTAAGCTATACAAAATTAACATCAAAAAATAAAATGAAGATATTTGTTGACAAAAGGATGTTTTTTTAATCTTTTTTTGTTTTGTTCTTCTTTCCTTTCTTTCTTCTTACGTCTACCTAATTCTGATGTTTGGTAAGCTGCTGCTCTGCTCACCTTCACATGATTCCTGAAGCACTAAGATGTTGATGTCACTATTTTGTTCTTCTTTTCCTTTCTTACTTCCCTATGTTTCCTTTCTGACGGAACTCTGTAACTCTTAAGTAAGTGTTTATAGTTCTTTACTTTTCATTTTCGTTATCTCTTTTGCTTAGAGACCATTACCTATACTCTTGTTTCTACTGAGCTCATTTACCTGGTGTGCTCAGTCCCATGGCTGGCACCTTCGTTATGTGTGCCTTCTATATGGCACAAATCTCCCTCTTTCTTTCTTTCTTTCTTTCTTTCTTTCTTTCTTTCTTTCTTTCTTTCTTTCTTTCTTTAGGACAATCACTACAGGGGCGCAAATCGGCTGACCTGGAAATTTCCTATATTTTGGGAGCCCATTATGTTCATTTTTATTGATGCCTGCAAGTATGTTTGGGGCTCCGGGGAGCACAACTTGGCTTGCCCCGACCCTTTCTGTCCTTAAAAACAATTCTACTTTAATAAGTAGTGTACTAGTGATAAATTACCGGGGTCGCATTTATGGGATTACCCTGTATTTTTCACTCATTAACACATACCATTTACGGAGCTATTAATAGTCTCGTGTGAACTACAACTGACTATCCTATAGGTGAAAATTATATTCCTTTTCCTAGCACATTTTCTTAAAAAAACAAAAACATGTTTCATGGTTCATGAGCTCTTCCTTTGTCTTGCTTATGTCCTTCTTTGCTACCTGTCTTCCTTCCGGGATTGAAGTGTTGTTCCTGATTGTCTTCCTTGTACCACTGGCTCATCTGAAATGACTACTATATTTGTTATTAGCTGTGTGCAGGTTGACCACTCAATTTGATATCTTAATTCTAAACCTATTGTCTATACTAATGGCTTAGGGCAGGGGTGGTGGGTGAGCTCTACCTTTTCAGGCCTTCTCTGTAATATTTCACCAATGATCTTCCCTGCCGCTTTTTGGTTGAGGCAGCATGCATGGTTATGATTTGTGTACTAGCCACCACTGTTATTTCAATGTTTACCTGACTCCTCATCCTTCCACGATCTCACTGACTGCACACCCCTTCATTCTTGACTTCTGCAAATGCATATTCGCATTAATAGAAGTGGAGATATACCATGTACTGGTCATATGTTCACTTGCAACAGAAAATCCTTGTGATTTCTCTTCAAGAAGTGTTTTATAGTACTTTTGTTTGTGTGTGTGTGGGTGGGTGCACGTGCGTGTGTGTGTGTGGGACTCTTAGTGAATTCTGTGTGTTTCTTCAATCTTTGTTTTCATGTTATCTTTATCATTATCATTATTATTATTATTATTATTATTATTATTATTATTATTATTATTATTATTATTATTATTATTATTATTATTATTGTTATTATGATTATTATTGTTATTATGATTATTATTGTTATTATGATTATTATTGTTATTGTTATTATTGTTATTGTTATTATTATTATTATTATTATTATTATTATTATTATTATTATTATTATTATTATTATTATTATTATTATTATTATTATTATTATTATTACATTCCAAATTCTTTTTTTCATATTATTGGCCTAATAATTCTTATTGGAAAACTTACATTATGTTATTGCTCAGGAAATATATGCCATACTACGTTTACTTTTTATGCTCTGAAAAATCATTTACTATGGAATCCATAACTCTTATAGCATACCCTTACTATACAATTACATTGCCCTACTTTCCTGAAAATACTTCTTGTGTAGTTCTCTCCTGTAAAATTTTGCATTTGGAAAACTTTGCTCCATCTCACTCAACATGTGTCCCAAATCATATCCAAACAGCTTCAATCTGAAAACAATGCTAAAATTGCAGGTAAAAATTCAATTGATCTTAGACATCTATATGACTGTCCAGCGGTAGTTTTAGCTTATACTATGACAAAGGCATGGGAAAGTTAAGAACTCGTGTAAAAACATATAGGGGATACATCTCTTCTTTCTCAACATAAACTTCTATGTTGGCACCGCAGTCTAGAACTCATTTTCTGAGACTACGGTATGCATTCAGAATTGCATCTCTGAACATAAAAATCTTAAATACTTGCTGGTACAGTAGGGTTGCAATTTGGATTACCTCTTGTCCAACACTTAAGATAATTTCCCTTCATACCTATAATAAAGGATGGATCGCATGTGGAATACCAACTGCCTAAAAATACTGAAATTATGGCTGGAGGTGAGAAAATATACATTGCATTGTATTAAACAAGAAATTATCTTAACAGTTTTCAAGCACTCGAGAACTACAATAGAAATTAAATAGCTAAAATATTTCTCCTTATTCCTTCCTCCTTTCACCATGTTGCTCTGTTCCATGTAATTATCACATAGGCGTGGAGCACGTGTTTTAGTACTTTGTGTGTGAAGACATCCGCATGTGGCATACAAATTCTGGCATCAGCATTTGTGATTTGTTGCTGTGTGGTATCAATCTGGTGTTTCTTGGGAAATGTTTACTTGTTATGTAAGCTACATTAGGTCAGCAATGATTCTCAAGCATGTGTCAACGAAAATATTCAAGGTGACGCACCAGTATTTGAGAAAACAATTACTAATGATAAACTTAAGGAAAGCATTGTGTTACAACATATGTGAATCTAAGCTTTGTACATTGATACCTTTCTTCATCAGGCTCTCCCCTGTGTTAACTATTTATTATTTCTTTAAGTTTGGGTCATTTTTGTGCACTGCAAATTTCGTATGCTAGGTAAATTTAGGGACAGGTGGTTCATTTCCACTGGCAGCTTTCAACTATAAACTTAAAGCTAACTTATTAAATGTACGTGAAATATAAACGTGGTGTAGCAGAAAGATAAAAATTATTTAATAAACTAAAAACATCTTATTCTTAAATGTCTCTTTTTTTTATCGCATGCACCCTAAATTTATAGCTTAATATAAGGGGTGGGTGGGTCTCCCATGACTTCTTTGGTTTGAACTCAAGTTTGGATCCTGGTGCATCCTTAAAAGAATTACACTTAATGTAACAGGCGGGAGGGAGGGAAAGAGAGAGATAAGGGACAGAGAAAAAAATTCTGAGTGTTACATCCTGCAATTTCTGCCATAGCGGCCTGCCTCGATGTGTCAGTTTCATGCCTCGGGAGTTGGTTAAAAAAATGCTGGAGCCTGGGAATCAACCCCAAACTACCTGAGAATCATGCTTGGTAACTACACCAATTGCAAACTACCCGAGTATCATGCCTAGCGCCTCCACCAGTTGCAATTTTGGTATTTAACTGACATATAAATGCCAAGTTCGGTAGTATTCAACACACACACACCACACACATTCCTAAAAATTGTTTTCTTTTTTGTATCCAGGGGGCATCAAAATTTGTTATTTCTGATGAAATTACATCAAATTTTTGGGTGTAGTACAACGCCTTTTCTACCTCACATGTATGTGGTAATGAAAGTAAAAATACATCCTTCTTAGCAAGAAAAATGTTGATACAAGTAAAATCCTTATCCTTTCATAGTAACAATAGTTCTGCTCTCACTGACTCCTTAACAGAAAAGGTCCAAAAGAACTTGGATAAAATACAATATAACAAATCCAGCATTCTCATCAGCAGCTCAGTGTCTGGATCTGAAGCACAAGAGGAAGCTGTTGATGAGCCTAAACAGTGCTATCTTTGAGAGGTAGAATCAGGACTGAAAACTTCAATGCCAAGCTGGAATTTGAACCACAAATCTTCAGCTTCATACACAGCTGCTCTAACTACTGAGCTACCATGACAACTTGTCAGTATGACATTAAATTTCCTAGCAGATTTGCTAGGTGATTTGTCCAGGGTCCATAGAGCTTAAAGTTACCCAACAATCATCTTCCAGGATAAGGGAAACCCCATAAAAACCTTATCCAGGTAACTCATCCTGAGATTCAAACTTGGGACCCCTTGAATGTTAGGCAGACACATTACCTCCACACCACAGAGGTGAGCTATCCATTAACTTCCTCCTAGCCTCATAGAGATCATTTTCCTGAAATAGTCAAAACCTTCAACAAGTACATTAGGAACTCTAAATAGGCTGCCCATAGCCTGTCAGATTCTCATCTTTATTTACCTTCAACTACAATCTAACCTATAATTCCTCTAACCTTGGAACCCAACTTTATATGAAGAAAGCACTGTGCATCGCTCCTTGTTAGCTTCATGTTCAGTACTTTTAGAAGTGGGCATGTATATCCCCTTACCAACTACTACTCATTGTATGAATGTAGAAGAGGAGTGAATAACACCACACAGGATTAAACAACCTCCTTTAGTTTATATTATTTACTATTGCATATTAACAAAATATTTCAAAGTTGTGTGACTAATATATTGCTTTTGAAAACCCACAGATAATTATGCATATTTAAGGTACTATATGTTATGGTATTCCTTGGTATCCTATATATTGTGGGCTAGTTAATGCCATGTGTTTGCTTAAAGTTGGATTATAAGATGAATGACTTACAGATTATAAATTTTAAAAGAAACTATAGATAAAATATTTGTGTTTCAGGTACGAGTGCAGTGCTTTCATTATTTGCTGCCAAGAGCAAACAATTATAATCGTTTTGTTGGAGGTGTTGACTCACAAGAACCAGACCCTAAAGTCCTAGAACTTAGTAGGGTACTGATCAGCATTGATGAGGCAATGAATTCCAGTCTTCTGCCTCGAAAATCTAAGGTGGGTAAAGATTCTAACTGATCAATGATTGTACATAAATATCTAGAGACTAGCCCAGAAGCATATCTTACTAATTAATTACTAATTAGAGACTAGGCTTTACTTATCTTATTTTAAGATGGAATATACAGTGACTAGTTTCATTATTCTTTCATAACATCTTCAGACTTCAAAACTGTTTTGGCTGTCATCGCTACAGGTGCTAGATAATGTAATTTTTATCACATTACCAACACCTGAAAGAAAAACAAATTTTTTTAACAGAATTAATTGGTGTTATTTCAAAATTCATAATGCGATCCTTATTTCTCAAATTGAATATCTTTTCCCAAACAATCAAATCTGTGGGTCCAATTCATATTTTTTCCAGTAGACCTTTGATAGATCGTTTCGAGAATTCAATGTCATACTGACAAGTTGTCACAGTAGCTTAATAGTTAGAGCTGCTACATGTAAAGTGGAAGGTCTGTGATTCAGATCCCGGCTGTGGCATTGAATTATTCAGTTTCAATTCTACCTCTCAAACATTGTCCACAAACGGCTTGTGTGTTTAAAAAAACCAGCAGTAAGTTTATTGGCATAAATAAATAATAATTACCAAAGATGATAAGTTTAATATCTATCAAGGATGCGACAATTAAGATTTTGAAGAAAATTCCTGTACCTTAAACATGGAAAATTTTTCGAAAATTTAGATTTTCTCAAAAATGGCTCTAACGATTTTGATTAAAATGCCATATGTTTAAGATATTTTTATGCCAAATGAAATGTATTGAGATAGGCCAAATCTTACTGTACAAACAATGTAGTTCTCATTAAAACACACAATTTATGTCCAAATGAATTTTTTTGTGCAGTAAACCATTTCGGAGATATTCCTTATTTGTGTGAGTTTTGCAATACTTATACTTTTCTCAAATGGAAGGCTGTTATTCATTTTTTAATATCTTAGCTGTGCAAAGAGAATGAAATTTCAAAGCCTTCATATAGCAACCAGCTTTAAAAGATTTGACTATCACTCAAAGCCTACTGTAGGCCATAACAAGGCATTTGATATTCACGATACTACTATAAGGAATTAGTAATTATACTTATTACTTGGTGACATATGTACATATTTCTTGTTCACTTAAGTTTAGAAGATATATAATAGTTTGTGGAAATATTAGTAAAAGGAATTTTATATCCAGGAATATTTAATTACAATTTATTGGAATGTATACATTGTGATGATTTCGAAATGGAAATATTTACGTTGACAGCACAAACCTTATTTTTATGAAAGAATTGACGTAATTGTCATTGACAGGCAACAAAATAGGGGATTAATTCTTGACCCTACAATCCAATTTGAAACAAATGTAGACCAAATTAATGAGGTTGGTAAGGGGAAAATACTACATTATGAGGCTCACATTCCTTATTTAAGAGACAAATACAAAATTTTAAATTGGAAAGTGATTGGTCTACTTTTTGGTGCTCGTGGAGTGATTACTAAATGTACTGTTAATTTGTTCCGATGTTTTGAATTGCAATTAAGTGTTTTAGAAGATTTTGGTTCACAAATTATCCGTGATTCTTTGTACATTTTACACCATATCTGTATACTACAATACTTAAATAAATAAATAATTCTAAAATGGTAAGCTGTCCTATTTCCAAATTTTAAAATAATTTTGTATATTATTACACTTAACAAATATTTTTACATTATACAATTTTTTATCCTGTATCATTCATATTTAAAAGTGTCTTTATAACAACCCCAAAATAGGAGAGGTATCCAACTGCTAGATTTTATCCTATATTCCCTTTTCACGTACAAGAATTTTTGCAATAATTTCTGCAAATGTTTATTTTGACTAACATAAAGATAGAGGATGTAGGAATAGTTAGTACAGGAGTAGAGAAAGTCATGTGAGTGTAACACATCAGATTTTTTCATTTTATTATAACTGATGTTTACAGTATACTCAATTTAAGTTTTGGAAGGTAATTACATGTTTCATATTAAGTAAAAGATTCAAATGCTTAATAGATAGAGCTGTCTATATGTCTAATAAAAGAGAACGTAAGCCACAGTTGATTTTAACAGTAAGGTATAAGGGGTAAGGTTAACAGGCTTTATAAGGACAGCAGTAATATATTGGACAAGGCTGAGGAACTGACTACTCTCTAGCATTTTGCAATTGCAAGCCAAGGATGGGTTCCCCCTTCCCTATTTCTCTTGTATGTTCATGGTATGCATAAGTAGTGAAAGTTAATTCAGACTTTTTTGTGGGAGAAGCATTCAACCCAAAATTCAGTAACAAGATATCACCATAAATACATGTTTTGGGATCACCTAAATCTATATACGTATATAAAGTTAATTACAATTAAGTTTTATCTTGTACCGATAGTCCAGAGAAATAACTTTAGTGTCATGGGAAATTCTTGAATAGGCATGTTTTCCATGGGTAAGTGTATAAGAGAATGATTATCATAGGTTACTGTAAATTTGAGCAGTGTTAAAGTTTCTACCAGAAAAAAATAACATTAATAAATTATTTTTAAAAAAAACCCTAAATCTGCTTAAAGTTTCAGTAACGCACAACAAAACCTGTAAATTCTCTTACAGTATTGTATTCTGGAATTTGAACAAAAAATAAATGTATTTACATGAAAAGCAGACCTCATGATGTGATACTCCATAACTATTCTTGCAAATCCTAAATAAAATATGCTGACTTACTAACATTGTAATATGATAATTATTATTTATTTATGCCAACAAACTTACTGTTGGTGTTTTTAAACACACAAGCCGTGTGTGGGCAAAGTTTGAGAGGTAGAACTGGAACTTAAAAATTCAATGCCACAACTGGGATTTGAACCACAGACCTTCCGCTTACCAGACGGCTGCTCTAACCATTGAGCTACTGTGACAACCTGCCAGAATGGCATTGAATTCTCAAACCAGTTCGTATTTCTCCTGGTAAACCACAAAGGCAGTCTCACATCAAAGACAAATTACCCCAATGGTGACTCACTATTGTAAGTACTTTATATCCCAGGATTAAATAACCTTCAGATGGTAATTATTATTTATTTATGCCAACAAACTTACTGTTGGTACATTGAAATATGAATTATAATGACAAAATTGCTAGTGTAAAATATCTTATAAAAGATAATGGCATCCGAAAACCTAGGATAACTTCTAATATCTATGATGCCATGAATCACAGTTTTATGCTAAATTTCTTAAATCCAAATTAAAATTAAAATTGCCCTTTAAATGCAATAAGTTTGAAAGTCAATAAACATTAAAAATAAGGTCATTAAAGTAAGCAGATGTTCATGTCTTTCTTTCAGAAAGTTATAAGTTAACCATTACCTGCTTTAAAAATTGTAGCAGTTTCAATGAAAACAGTTGCTTTTATAAAAATATGATTTTCGCATTTCTGGAAATGAGCAAACTGACTGACGTGGAGTACTTTAATCCACTTGCTAATTGTGTAATCATTCACTAGACATTCTTTGTTTCTCCGCATCACCATTTCAAGCCAGGATATGCTGTCTGGTTATATTAGGAGCTAAAGAGATTATATGCATTAGAAGTGTGCTTTTTGCACTTCTCGTAATGTAAAATATCTAGAATATTTCACTTCTTTTCATCCTCTCTAGCAATATATGATGATAATTCATTCTCATCAATGGGCTTATTTTCTTGAGACATTTTCCTTTACAGTCAGTCTAGAGCATAATGATGAAAGGACACTCTTTCACCCCAACATAGACAACTATCTTGTTTCTTGGAAGTTTGAAAACAGTGTTGTAATAATAAATTTAAAGCAAAAAGGTGAGTCGATTAATAACACTACGCAATGCTTATAATAAAGTGAGTGGCTACTGCTGATTTTTCCAACTGACTGGTGATTTGCCACCTACTTTTGGACAAAAAATCACAACATAATGCCAGAGCCGAAACTCCTCAAATAGCGGGAAAACAAGAGCTGTTCATGTGGGAACAAATCTTCATTTTGAAAAATAGAAACAGCGTATTCAATTTTGAAATCCCTCAGAAGGATATCCTCTGCAAGTTCCTTGAACCACCACCAGTGGAGACCTCAGAGGAAACATTACCATCCAGACCAGGAAGAACCAGTTGATGTCCAGTTGATAATGGAGGAAAGTCAGCCTCCAAAACATGTTCTAGGAAATTATAAGCAAGTGTTATATAGTGCTATTAATCAACTCACCTTTTTTGTTCCCCAATTATGCAGTACAATTTTCCATTTCCATGGGTTAATACCATACTCTGCATGTGCCATGGTTGCAGATGAGGAGTGGGAACATCTGGCTCTACTTATGGGATTTCATTGTTATGTTTTTAATTTTATTTTGTATTTCTTAATTTCTATCTGTTTATTTAGTTTTTATTCCTAAGGGGAATTACCCCCTGAAATTAGTAGTATCGTGTCTAAGTACTCCCTTGATGTGAGCAGGATCATGATCGCAAGCTAAATTCTTTCGTGTTGCAGGTAGCTGTACCTTAACCCTTCCACCGACCCTCGCACTGTGAAGTGATACTTCCCCTAAAAAGGCATTACAGCGTTGCTCACACAATGTTTACGCGACAGTCAAATAATAAACCATTTATATCCATTCATCAAGAAGCTAAACAGCTCCAAATGTTTGACACAAATTGTTTTTTTTTTTGTTTTTTTTTTTTTTTTCTGTCGAAACGGTTCTTTATTGACATATATATATATTTCACAAACAAAAATTGTGACATCTGTCTGACATTGCAGGTGACCATAAAGATCCAGAATACAGAGATATATGACAAAGTCAATTTTAAGAAGAAGAAAAAAAATGATTAAAATTAATATTCAAAATATCTAAAACATTAAAAGATTATAACAAGAAGATAACAGTTAACACATTGAATACAAGTGATTATTTAAAATATATAAAGAGTCTTTTAGGACATGTAAACATATATTTACAATTTCGGACCATTGCACACCCAATGCTTTGAGACAGGTACTTGTGAATTTAAAACTTGTTCCGCGGGCACCAAAGAGTAGTCCTTTTACCTCCCATGCATTTTCAGGCACATTATATCTCTCACTAAGGTGAGGAATGCATGGTTGGTAGATGGCTTCCTTTTCCTCGTTCACCTGTGTCGCCTGCTGTAAATATTGCTCCATTCTTACTGTTGGATCAAGAATAAGACCCTTTCCTGCATCCCTCTTGATGGCTACGATATCTGCTCTTCGATGGCTACCATCCTCAGACAGGCAATGGACCTCTTCATAGACCTTCCAATTGGCTCTACGAAGGGCTGTAGAAATTGATGAACGCACACGGTGGTGACGAGTGTTGCAAAGTAATTCTCCCTTTGGGCAATATCCTAGTACATGCCCAAGGGTTTCCACTTCTTTACAATTTGAGTGCCGACATAGTGTTGTTCGCTGATTTCTTCTAGGCACAGATCTTACTGCTGATGTGTTACATGACATTTTGATGGCATTAGTCCATCCAGAACATGACAGGATTTTTCTGTTGCTCATCCACGAATTGGCTCTGGGATTCTCTTTCTATGTCTCAATCCCCTTTCCCTTGTGAGGTAGCTGACACCATGCATCAAACGATTTAAGTTGTAATTGTTTTCGAAGCCATCGCCCTGATTTTGACATGATTTCATCGTTAATGTCAATGTTCAAATTGGAAAGGGCTTCTTTCTTCTCTTTCTGAGTATCTCGACACAAGCGTAGATGATCATCTTGTATCTGTGAAAGCTTCTGAGCTATATTGAAATGTTGTATATAAGCCTCCCAACCAGCTCTAATTAGTCCTATTCCTCGAAGATTACGTGGAGCGTATATCATATCATTGGGGCAATCATGTGGTAGCCCAACTATTTCTTTGACGGATGTTCTTATTAATTTATCAATATCTTCTAAAAAGGAGGATGGAATCTTATTCAGTGGTGTACTTTGAAGGGAATAAACTAATCCAGGCCAAATATATTGATTAATGATATTTAATTTTTGATCTGCTTTGAGCAAGTTGGAATAAGAAAGTGAATTCAAATCTTTTTCCAAACGTTTGATTATCTTATTCTTATCCAACTGGATTTCATTCGTGAAATTTACACCCAAATATTTTATGTTTTCATTTTCTTTGATTGGCTCTAAAACATTTGAGCCAAATTTTATTTTAGAAGTTTCACTAAGTTTACCATGTTTGATATTTATGACATTGCATTTTAATGGATTGATATCCAAACCAATTGCAGCCAAGTTGCTGGTAGTGAAGTCTAAAAGTGACTGAGCAGATGTTTCGTCCTTTGCTACTAAAACAATATCATCAGCAAAAGCCATGCCCGATACATTTTTTACTTCAGAGCTAAGTTGAAATCCATGCAATTTTGCAATCTCATGGTCCGTTACATCTTTAATTGTGTCATCAATCGCTAAATTAAACAATGTAGGAGAGATGGGTGAACCCTGGGCAACTCCTTTTTGTAGAAAAATAGGCGATGTTTTGTTTATGCCACATTCTACTGCAATGCTATTACCCTGAATGAGATTCAGAACTAATGCTCTCAAGTTGTTTGGCATATTGGTGCGCATCAGGCATCTCTTGATATGTTCATGACCTATCCTACCATAAGCCTTGGAGATGTCAAGGAAAACAATGCAGCAGTCCTTCTTGTTAGCTTTGCAGTTTGTCAGACATCCATTGATGATTGATGTATTTATATGACAGCCAGGGAGAGCAACAAAGCCACGTTGATAAGCGCAAAAATCGATAAATGATCTCAGTTTTCTGTCAATTACTTTTTCAATAACACGTCTGATTACAGAAAAAATTGATATTGGGCGCCAATTAGTTAGTTCATCAGGGTTTCCTTTTTTGAATATTAGAACTGTTCTTGCAGCCTTAAATACTTCAGGACATTTTCCAAATTTCAGCATCGCATTAGCTAGAAGACACAACAGTTTAGTGGTTTTAAATTCTTTTAAAACTTTTACAATGATTCGATCAGGACCCGGAGACGTATCCACTTTAATCTGGCCAAGAGCAGCATTAATTTCTGCTTCCTTTATTTCTATATCATTCTCTGTACATACCGCTGCTATCTCTGGTAAGGGAGTTAGTTCATTCTCCTGTTCAAAAATATTTTGAAAATGTTGGTAAATAGAAGATGTTGGAATGTTACACTGGATACCATTTTGATTTTTCATGATATTCCTAACCACCTTGCGTCGTTGATTATAGTACAGGTACTGAGAGACTTCATATTGATACTTATTTTTGTTGTATTCTCTTTTGCGTTTAGATAGTCTTCCAGGATTTTTGGTATTTGAATATGAATTGCTCTGAGGTATTTGTTTACTTTTTCGTGCATTATAGTATCGGATGGCAGGATGTTTAGGGCCAGAAAGGAAGGATGATGCTGTGACTAAATAGCTGACCACTTCTTGGCATAGCGACTGAAATGATTCTATATCAGATTTTAGTATTATGGTTTTTAATTTTTCCTCAAACTTTGTAATGTCACCTAGTTTTTTATTTATTTGTTCATCCTTATGCAATGTATGGGTTTTTTGGATCTTATCATTTTGAGTGTCCAGCTCATTATTCTCCTCTTGCGTGTAAGAATTTTCTGTTTGCTGCTCATATTTGGAAGCTATCTTTGTTCGATAAGCATCAGGATGTGCTTTACTTATATGAATAGCAACAGATTTAAAGGATTTTCCACAGATATGACAGCATTTTTCTAGTTTGTTGCTATTGCTCATTTCGAGGTTAATACTTGAATCACATGCCACTGAATTGCCAGAATTATTTTTTGGCATAAAATCATCTATTTTACTAAGTAAGACGTTCAAAGCAGAATTTTGTTACTATAAACTGCTAATATAAGTAATTAATAAGTATTCCAGTAGTAGAAATACCTGGTAACTATGTAAGTAAATAAACTACAGGCCTCCAGTTAGATCCACTATTAAGATCATAAAATTGTGTGATCATGAAGTCTTGTTCCACTAATAATTTAACACTCACAAATAAATCCTCCTATGTTTCAAGTACTTAATGCACTTGCTCTGGTATATGGAAGAATAGCTTTCATCACAACACATAATAAATGCCCAGCAAACAAAAGTACACAATACCAGGTTAGCAAATTTCTTCTTTGAATAGTAAATAAATAAAGGCAGAGTATAAAAACTATCAATGTCACACAACCAAAGCAGGGAAACTCGGAGCTTTAAACAAGATTTTCTATTAAAACTGATATATAAAAGTCTTAAATCTCAATATTATTCCATAGTTTCTCATATAGAAGATGATACTAATCCACGGCCTCCTGTATTGGACATATTTGTAGCACTCATCATGTAGAATCCCTAGTTAACCTATGGCCAAAGCAGTACCTTCCACTGTGTATACACACACAAGAATTGCTCATTTAAACATTATTATTATTATTATTATTATTATTATTATTATTATTATTATTATTATTATTATTATTATTATTATTATTATTATTATTATTATTATTATTATTATTATTATTATTATTATTATTATTATTATTATTATTATTATTATTATTATTATTATTATTGTTGTTGTTGTTGTTGTTATTGTTATTGCTGTTGTTATTGTTGTTATTGTTATTATTATTATTATTATTATTATTATTATTATTATTATTATTATTATTATTATTATTATTATTATTATTATTATTATTATTATTATTATTATTATTATTATTATTATTATTATTATTAGTGGTAGTAGTGGTGACAGTGACGGCAGCATTACTATTATTATTGCCACCACTTCTTGCCACAATCATTATTAAAACAATAAGTAATCAAAAGAACTTTAATCACCCTAGCTTTACTTTAAAAAAAACTTATTGGAATATTTTCAGACTCTAGATTCACTCCTATTGTTTTTAGATGGCATTTTGGGCACACACTGTGTACTGGGATGGTTTGGTTTTCATATTGAACATCAAAAATTTAACAGTATGTATCGTTATGTAAGGGGAATTACCCCATAAATAACTTCTCCCAAACAGAATATTTTTAAGGGCTTTTAAAAGCTTTGGTTTTTTCTTCAACTGCTGACCTGTGGACAACAAATGCCCAATTACTTTCTAATTAAGACATACTATTTAGTGTTTTAAGAAAATACATTAATTCACAGGGAAATAAGTGGCTTAGGTGTACGTTTAACAAACAGACTGTTTCCTTTTTCAGTATATATTTGAAGGACTTGGCCACTTAATAGCAAAGATACTCATCAGCTCAGCGCAGTACATAGACAGAATTGATGAACGTGGAATCCAGAAGATGTGTCGCAATATATTTGCTCTGCAACAGACACTTACTAATATTACAATGGCACGTGAAATTGCACTGGATCATGCTCGTCACTATTTTGAGCTCTTTTATCTCAGTCCAGAGGTAAGTGAATGATGAAACGTCTTCTGTTTAAATTTGCCATGGATGTACCACCCCAAATTTCTATCCCATATACAATGAGTGAGTCTATCATTCCATAGTAATTCGGTTTTAGTAAGTCATTGTCTAGGTGGTATGCTAGCTTCCTCAGTAAATACAATTGGTCATTTAATTTCTTGCAGGGGTCATTTATGTGTTAATTGTAATTTAGGTTCTTGTCACCAATAATTCCTAAAAATTTGGTGCTGTTTACTTGTTCAATTTGTATACCTTTAAACTCTATTTTACATGTATGATTCTGTTCCCTAAGTTGAAAGAGAATGCATTTTGTTTTATCTAAATTAAGATTAAGTTAAGAGGAATTTAAGTAGTCAGTCTTATAAGAGATGACCCAGCTTTAATTTCCATTTGTTCAAAGTTTTTGTCTGAACATACGAACGATATATCATCAGCATAAGAAATAAGGTTATAAACTGAAGACACAGGCATATCATTTATATATATATATTAAGAATGAAAGAGGACCTAAAACTGATCCTTGGGGTACTCTTGTTCTAACTAATTCATAATTTGACTTGCATTTTCTTCATCTCCATATTTCCAGTATATTTCTGTACATTATTTTCTATTTTGCAAATAAGGAGGTTGGGAGATCATACGTCCCTCTTAAACCATAGCAAGAAGTTTCATCATCAAGATATTGTGAGATATGCTGTCGAAGGCTTTTGATAAGTCTGACTTTTCACTTTGCTAAAAATTGATAAGCATTATGTTCAAGTTCAGATACTGTTGTGGCGGCAGCGGCGGTTTGCAACGGGCGCCGGACGTCGTCATCTTCGTTCCTCGGCTGCTCGTAATCGGCGTCTCGTGCTTATTGCCGGCCACACATACTAAGGGTCAATGTAGGAATGTGGGGAAACAGGTTGGTTCGATCTCAGGGTGTAATAAAGGTCACGGAGGACCTTCGTGTGTCCAACAAGGAAGACAACAATATTTTCTGTACCGCACTTCTGATTTATTGTGTTTATCGTGACATCTGCCCAAAATGCACCAGAATTCTCGGAGAACAATTTCCAAAATTGTATATAATTTCTTGTCCCTTGTAACCATTATTTCCCTGATGAAATTCTAATCCCCAAGGTAACTAATTTCCGCACTGCCTGTTCGCGGTGTCTTCCTATCACACATCTTTTCGCATCTGCCTCCTCCAAGTCACACTGCTGAAGTCCCCCAATTCTAGCTCTGGTGCCTCCTCCGCACCTTCCCATCTGGACCACACAGATTTCTGCACTTTTAGTTTCGAAAACATCCACCCTCGTTAAAATTAACGACCTAAGGGGACTAATATGTTTTCGAAATGTCCACTCCGAGAATCCTGGCTGTTTTTCTTCGACCATATGGTTTTCGGGAGAAGTTCCCGTCACACTGTACATAATCCCTTATATATCTTTATATATTTTATCTTTTCATACAATTTTGCAATTACAGAATTTAATGTTATCAGTCTATAATTTTCTCTTATTTCCCCTTTTTCCTTTTTTAAATACTGGTTGAGCAATACTGTCTTTTAACAATTCTGAAAATGTTGCATCATCCATTGAAAAATTGATTAGGTAGACTAGAATGCTTAGAAGTAATTTTTAACAGGATTTAAGAAGTTTAGGTGTGATATCATCCCAACCTGGTACTCTGTTGTTATTAAATTGGTTTATTATATTATCTACTTCAGTTTCATCAACTTCAAAGAAACAGTTTCTGTTACTTTGTTATCACCTCTAATTTGGCTATCATTTACAATACTCTGATTTACTGAGCTACAATTTCCTCCAATATTTACAAAGTACTGGTTAAACAAGTTTGAAATTTCATTAGGATTTAGGGAGAGTAATCTCGCACTTCCTCAGCAAAAGGTATCTGCCAATAGGAGGAGACGAGGTCAATGACCAAGAAAAATTTTCCTTTGTTTACCCTATGCAGCAAATCATCTCTGTGTTCAGGTTGAGAATGATCAAGCAAGGTGTGCTTATTAACTCGCCTGGCATCTATTGTGAGTCCTAATGTGTTATCTTTCTTTAACACCCAACTAAGACCACTGGTGTGTTTTATAATGCCTTGATCTGTCTTATTTATTAATCTATCTGCTTCCGCTTGCAGCGATGTAGGGAGACTGAGATTTGTGTGTGAAAGGTTTTAAATTCTGCACAGTGAAATGATGCATATAAGCATTAACACTTTCCTGGCATTTCCGAAAATACTTTGTTCCCTTTAAGTATCGCTAACAATGCGTCCCTCTCAGAACCGGTTTTGCGGTCAGCCTCTTAAGACTTTCTCTGACAACTCTTGGTCGGTGGTCGATGTTTACCTCATTATGCTCAGTCATAGGCCCGTTCTTCCCCTGATGTAGCACATATTGTAGATGGGTCCATTAGCTTCCGCTACTCTGCATTCATGGTTAAGCTCATTACCCTTTCTCAAGTCGGCATTAGAGTAGTTAAAATAGCCATTTATTTTTTCAGTGCCCATCAAATCATCTGCTTCACTTGCCTCGCCTCTAAATGTACTGAGGTGAAGTTTCCAACCTGTATTACTTTGACAAAGAATTGTTCATCTGCTGTCTCATTTAGCTAGGGTAGGTACGTGCTTACAGGGCGGCATTGGGCCGAGCGGTTAGAGCATTCGCCTACCACCTAGGTGGCCCAGGCTCGATCCCAGGGACCCACATGTGGTATTCGTGGTGGACGAAGCGGCATCAGGGAAGGTTTTCTCTGGGTTTTTCGGTTTCCCCCTCCACTCACTCTACCAATTGCTCCATTATCACCTTTTCAATCATCAATTTTGCCTGCATTTCATATCATCCTTTTCCTCACTCTCATACCTGGTGCTTGCCTGACCACCTGCTTCCAGATCTTCACTCTGTCCAGTTCATAGGTTCCTGTGCTCCCGACAGGTGTCTGACCTTGGGCACTACCTTGCAAGTCCCTGAGAGTGTAAGTCCTAAATAAGGGGAGGGTAATCAGGTAAAGGAAAAAAAAAAGGTAGAAATAAATTCACATTCTTTCTGGTTCATTAGTGTGTTTCATAAAAGGTATACTGTGATGGTGTCTCGGTCTGATTCTAATTGAATAGTTCTGTTCTTGAAGTCCAACTTAGCTTTATGTTTGTATAGAAAGTCCGTGCATATCAGGAAATCTATGTTCAATTTTGGCACAATCAGGCAGACAACATCACTGGTAAGTTGTCTCACATGCATTTTGAATGACACTTGTTCTTTTACTTGCTGTCTTTGTTTTCCAACGGCCAGGGTACAAAAAGCACTAGAAACAGGTAAATGTTGGCATTTCGTTCCAGTGGCGATTATTTCTTGGTAAAAGCTTTCCGAGCAAACTGAAATGTTGGCACCTCTATCTAATAAAGTGCACGTAGGTGTGCCAAATATGTTTATCTTTATTCTTGGAGATTCTGTAAGGCTATTTTCCCCGGACTGTGTTGATCTTTCCAAGCTGTTGTTCTCTACAATTTCTAGACAAAAGTTATCATCGTGGCTAGTATAAAATGACCGACTAAGGCATGACATATCCCTAGAGATATACTTGGATTCCGTTGGGTCGCGCTAGAATCCCAGATCAGTTTTCCGCCGGCAAACTAGCGTCCGTCACCATGTTCAGCTCTGCCCTGACATTTTGTCTGTGGTAGTAAGTAATGGTGTTTACAGACTGATGCTAGTCTTTTGGCAGTCCATTATTCTCACACAGTCTGTAAAATCTAGGCCCCATTCCTCTGTTATAAGGTCGTCGGTTTTCGGGTGAATTTCGTCCTTGGTTCGAACCTGTGAAACTGTAAGTTATTTACCCTGGGCCTGCATTAGTTGTATGCAGGACGGGCATACTGCCTTTCTCTGTTCCTGCAGTTCCCATTGGGGTTTCCTGTAGGTTCACAGGGTTTGCCATTGCCAGAGAAATGTGGCACGGGATCCTGGTAGCAACTTCATGCTCTTGTCACCATCCGAAGGCATCGCTGCCCCTCGCCCTAATTGATTGTCACTACGTCCATGGTCGCAAACTCTACGATGGTGTCCATTGTGGTTGGGTGATCCTGCGTAATCATTTCCTGACCTCAGCGAATAGTTCTCCAAGGACAATAGCTCCATCAGCTGCGAGTATGTGCTACACGTATACAGATAAAATTTCTTGCCGGATGGTAGTCTGCCTATGTATGCCAGTAGTGCCCGAGAAAAGTCTGTTTGAACACGTTATAGGTAGTATGACCATCAAATAAAATTTTGACCCATTCAGATGCTTGCCCTTTAAGTGGTTTACGCACTATTGGCATTTTAAGGATTTCAGGAACATGTTTTAGTTGAAAATTCTTGTCCAGTTCCCGAATGAAAGATGCAGGCAATCGTCCCTGTTATATAATACGGGTGCTACTATCTCATTTAGCAAAGATTAAGAAGCTGCACCTGAATTTGCTGAATTAGTGCTGTAATCACTTACACCAGTCGTGCTTTAATTATTATTACAGGGCAACACAGTTTGTACATTTTCACAGGAGTTTGACACTTGAGGTGGGCATGACCCATCTTCCTGATTACTGACTAGCATATGTACATCTTCAGCAGCACTAGAAGAGCTGCGTAACTGAGGTCGCAGCTGAGGTTGCTGACTTGAATTCATTTTACTCATATTTTCTTTGAGGACATTAATTTCCTTCTCCATAGCCTCATTCTTATTCCACTGATCTTCTAGCCGTGCATCAGTGCAAGCATTCTGAACACTAATTGATAATGCCAAGGTTTTCACACCATCTATCTCCTTATTTACAGCTATTAATTCTTTTTCAACAGTTTGGTTTAAGTCATGGTGTGCCCTCACAAATTCATCTTTATTCGCTTGTATCTTTTCCAACAATTTGGTTTCTAAGTTCTGGTTATCCTGCCAACATGCCTGCCTGGCCTGAATTAACTCTACTGTCAGTACTCTTTGTAATTCTACATTACTGTCAATGACTAATTCGAGTAATTACTCATTCTGCTATGTGAATTTCCTATCTAGTTCCATTGTTACATTAGAAATTTTGTCAAGTTTTTCGCTCAAATCCTTGTATTAATTTATCGAAATCCTTATAGTTTGTATTAATTTATCTAGCTCCCTATTGTGCTCTGTTATTCTATTGTCGAGCCAAGAAAATCTTTCTAGGGACACCATTAAGCCAAAATTGGATGTATTATTAGCCTGCATGTGAGAGTTTGTTTCATTTGGCTCCCCCTGTGTTTGTGACCCTATCTCACTGAAGGGTATGGTTGTGTTTTGGTGGCCATTGCATTCATAACTGCCTGAATGGTTCATGGAATTGCCCTTAGCTGACTGACTATTCATGTTGTTAACTATTTGTCTACCACTTCTCAAAAACATGTATTTTCATGCACACAAATATGGGATGAGCATCTTACTTTTTTGTTTCTTTTGACGTCTACTGTGTCAGCCGCTGACAGTGTCCCTGGTGTCCTGAGTTCGCATTCACGTGTTCCAGAGGGTACATTGACACCTCCATACGTCATCATGTCGTGTGTGTTGAACTGGTGGTCCCTACCTTGATGTGCCACAAAGTTGGCAACGCCAATGTGAAGTGGTATCCTTACCTTTTCTCGTAGTTGAGTTATGATGTTGTGATGTCTTCATTGTTATGCCCGGCGACCTCCCACCTTGTTCATCATCAGACCTGGAATACTTCCCACACATCTCAGGTTTGATACTCTTGGCTAGGTGTAGAGATGGTATGGGAGCGTAAGTGCGGGAAGCAAGATGAAGGCATTTGAGTTTTAGTAAAAATACACTTGTCTTTCGAGTTTCATCACTTAACATGCACAGAATTCCCTGCAAGATTTTTATATAAATTGACACCTCACTTCACTTTCCCACATTTTTTTAAGGTCCATAAGACACAAGCCTGCATTAATTAATTTATAACAGTCTTTAATTATTCTGTCACAATTCTCCAACTGTGCGGTTTCTCATGTACCACTTGTAACACTTGTTTTTTGTAATCCTAAATGTGTATTGTTTTATACACACAACTTATTTCTACTTGGTACTTATATATATTGGCATCACAACAATATTTAAGCTTCAGGCAGTGAGTCGCCCTTTACAATGCTCTTAATAAAACTGAGTCTGTTCAAATCCTGTATTGTGAATCGAAGATCCAACCGTCAGAACACGAAGGAGTCACGTAACTTCCTTGCCCATGCGCTTGAATACTCAATGGTTTCAGCAACTGCTTTTTTCTACATTTTCTTATGAAATTTTGCAAGAATCTCAGTACATTTGTAAGTGTTATTTATTTTTCTCTGTTTACAAAGACCACAACATTTATGATTCTTTCACAGCTTTCCAACAATATCAGTTTCGTATGCCTGGGACAAATATTATAAGATTTGATTAAATTATTTCTTAATTAATTATCCATAACTACTTCATTATTGACATTTAATGAGTTATTTTTGTATCATTAGAATTATCGCTGCACCTTAAAGTGGAAGGAACATAAACGTACTGGGACCAGGCATCTAATCTTTTCTTTTGCAAAATTCTACCCATATCCTACATCTTTTGGGAGATTTGTTTCTGTTTGGAAAACGAGTGAAAATTAGGCATTGAGGCATTTTATTTTTCACAATATTACATTGTTTGTATAATACTAAACTGACTCAGTAACACCACCATAAAGTACGCTGCCCTTGAACTTCAGTACCAACAAGAACAATTTATGAAAACATATTAGTGCACATGCAGCAATAAGCAAGTTGTGAATTTCCTTGATTAATCCTTGCTTTAATTCATATACCTAACAAGTTATACTCACATGGCATTTAGTTAATTATTTGTTTGATATGTTCATATTATACTGGTCTTTAACAATAAAACACAAGTATTTGTGGTTATTTCATATTGTAAATATGTTTATTTCAATACTATTGCAGTGGGTGGGTGGGTGTGTGTCTTTTTGCAAAAAGCAAAATCCATGCACTTCGTCAAATGAAATCCATCCTTTACCATAGTCACATTTGACTGCAGTTGCTGGGATTCAGACTCATGACATTTAGCTATGAATGGAAGGCCAGTCTATTTCATTTTGCCTTAATGATCATGGCTATTTGAATCACTTCCATTAAAGGTAACAGTGACAGAGATATATAAACTACTTTGGCAATTAAAAGAGGGGTAGCATATGTTAGCAAAATAATAGCCATGAGGGCACTTAAATAAGATGCTAATGGGTTAGTGAGCCACAGATAAATTAGACTTCACTGTAATCAGTGGAATAGGGACATTAGTGAACACAGATTGCTTAGCAGTTTAATATATGATAGAGACATGTAATGTATGACCTAAATCTCCCTTGCACTTGCTATGAATTTTGATTGCCATTGATAATAATTCTTTCCACAGGATATACTCAACGGTGTTATGGAGAAGGGACCTCAGTTCTCAGAGCTGGAGTACATGAATGCCTTTCAGTTGATTCACCGCAGCCAGCCAGACCCAGATTATGGAGCAATAAATGTTCATCTGTGTAGACTCTCAGACATTTTGGGAGAAGTGGGCATCACTGTATAAGTTTGCAAGCATACTGTGTGTGAGAAAACAATCAAGCTCATTCCTTCATTGTATGTGGTAGACATCTGGAACAGTGCCTTGCAAAAATATATTAGCAATGGAAATATATTAATGTTTTATGTATTTCAAGTCTTGACTTCAATACATATTACTTGTAAATAATGTAAAATATGATTAAGTGTATGATTTTCTTATAGTCATTAAATATATTATGATGCAATAAAAAACTTACAAAAATTCGGAAAAGCTAAATTACGCAATACCAAGGGGTAGTAAGTAATAAAATTATATTAAACAAAAGAATATCTAATTCCTTGTAGTTATTAGTATTTGTATAAGTTATCTTTTTTTATTACTCATTAATTACAAACATGGTAGATTCTCCATTATATTTGTCTTTGCATCATAGGTGAAGGATCATTTTTTAGATGATTGATATTTCAATAATGATATGCTTTTGTATGCTTCTTATGGTTTTCACTTTCTCTACTTCTTTCCTATAGTAGTATGAATGAATAAATATGAATATTTATTGAGTACCAAATCTTACACACCTTCGGCTACTCCTGAGCTGGACCCTGGTCCCTTTGCTATTAGGGTAGCCCTTCAATAAAACTGCCTTTTACATACACATTACACATGTTTACCTTTTCACTAATCTTATCCTGCTCCCACCCTTAAATTTTTATTTCTGTTTTTTTCTGTCATCTCCCACCACTATTCCTTTCCCTCTTTCTCAACTTTTCTTATGAGCTTCACTCATAAGTTCTTTTCATCAGTTTACATTGTACACTTCATTAGTTTTCATTTCAGTACTTCACTACACATAACACCTATAATCTCACCTTTACCATGTATAAAAACCCTCTAGTTCCTCATTTATGGATTACCCAACCATGCTTTAAACCTTGTTGCTCTCGGCGAAGTATCCCTTTCTTTCTTTTTCTCCTGCCTAGTTCTCCCTTTCCCCCTCACCCTCACTGGTATTGCTTCCTCTCTGTGCTCTCTAATGCCCAATGTTGTATCCCCCACCTCGGCACTTTCCCCAGTTTCTTTCGTGTGCCACATTCTACCACTTCGTCACCTTGCGTTTTGCTCACCCCTGACCTTGACTTTGAAGCACTTGTCACTGAAACCACACATGTTGCAATTATAGTAGTAAAGGAAGTATTACATTCCACCCAAACATTTGATGCAGAGATCTCCCAAGAAATATATTCCCTGAATCCGAAAAAAGCATTTTAACATTTTCTACTATGTACTTTAGGTGAGTAGAAGAATGCAAAAAAGCATTTTTAGAAAAAGGTCTGTGCACAAAGTGCATCTGTCTGTAAATGGCATTAACTCAAACGAAAAGGTTCAGCATCTTCCAAGAATGCAACACAAAGATTTAAAAAAAAAATACCCTATCCCGAACTGCTCTTTACATGGGCAATTTTTCATTATTTTTATTTTGCTTTAACATGGGTCTTATTTGATAGGTAGAATCAGAACTGAAAAATTCAGCGCCACAGCCGGAATTTAAAAAAAAAAACACCAGCTATAAGTTTGTTGTCATAAATAGATAATAAAATACCATATGTTTCAGGTATTTGTGTGACAAAATGATGTGCATCTTGAATTTTCTGGGAATAGCTTTTTTATTTTTATTTGCCAGTTTGGTAATTACAATAGTTACATAGGCTTCATTAGCTACAACTAATCAACTAATAAATCAGGTACAGTATCTGTTTTGCACACTGCTTACATGTCACATTTGTTCTCTGTGTCAAATTATTGTATGCTGTATAGAGAATGTTTTATTAGTCATTTATACAATCTCTCTTTAAAATGTTGAATATTTATGGTAGTCATTTTTGATGGAAGTGCATTGAAAAGTTTTATGCCTACTACCTTTTAATACTTTGAGGCCTTCTGCAATCTTTGATATGGCATATTAACTTTATTTCTATTATGTGTGTTATGCTTATTTAAATCCCCCCTTACATCATAGATATCCAAATTCCCTTTTATTTGCACCATCACACCATAAATATATAAATGAACAGTAGTTGAAATTTGTAATTCTATAAATAAAGATTTATGGTGTTCAAGTTTGTTTGAAGGTGCCACAATTCTTATCTTTCTGGAATCCATAATACTTCTATTATTCTTGGACTACTGCCCCATAGTACTATTCCATATCTAAATAAATATTGATTGAAAGAATGAAAAATAGGCCATTAAAAGGAAATTTTTTGGTACTATTTTTTTGTTTTAGGTTAGCTAAGAGAAATACTATACTTGATAGCTTATTAATAGGGCTAGGAAGTTCATGCATTTGCATGTTTTTTCATAGGGGTTAAAAAGGTATGCTTTTACATTATGTGCATGAATTATGAAATTTTAAGTTATTTGGACGTGATTTTATGGTGCATATAACTGCATATTTTCTTGATTTTGATAAATGCATATTATTTCAATACTATAGCCTCTATATAGCATATTTTAATGATTTTTATGGTTTTTGTTTTTCCACCTGGATAATATTTTTCATATTGTTAGTGTTGCATATGATGATGTAACTCGCCATGTGGCGAGAAGCAATGCTGAGTCATGTTGTTATGTAGTGAATCCCCTGTTTCCATCCTTTCATTATATGTTTGTGCGTAGAGAATAATCAGTGCGTTATCTGAGAGGTTTATATTAACAAAGATAAAGTGCAGGTCAACATTTTGAGCAGCACGATTATATAAAACGCTTGCCTCTGTGTGGTCTTCAAACGTCACAGTGTTGTGAACTGGTTCCCTCCAAATTAAATTAGGCGTATAAAATGTTAAAAAGCTCTTCAAATGCCAAAAATAAAACCAAATTAGAGTGCTAGATTAATTAATTTACAGAAAGAGTTTTCGGGTGATTTAATATCTACAGATAATAGGGCACTGTTTTGTGGAGCGTGTGACAAAAATATAGGGAGTGTGAAAGGATTTCAAATAGTTCAGCACATAAACACAGCAAAACATAAGGAGAATTTAATTAGAAAACTTGCAAACAAATAACCTGTTCTAAAACAATTAGTAGTGTGTTTAGGAAGTAGGGTAACTGAATCTTGCCAAGTGCACTCAACAACATGTGCCTGAAGAAAGTACACTGCGTAAGACTTATGTAGGGCATTGTTACAATAACGTATTGTCAAATATACAAAATGAATTAGCGGATCAGTTTGTGTGGTTGTGTGTTGATGAAACTTCTGGTTCTGAACGCCGTTCTATTGCTAATATAATCGTGGGTGCCTTAAATAATGAACAAAAGACTACAGCTTATCTCCTTAATATGTGTAAATTGTCGGCCACTGACAATGTAACTATGACACAGTTTGTGATGGACTCTTTGAAATTACAATGCCCATGTGGAATCGAATACAACTGGTTGCTTTTATTTGTTACCTTATATGGTAAAATCAGGAAAAACTCTGAGAGGTATTTTTCCTAACTTAATTCATATAACTTGTTAGGCACACGTTCTTCATCGAATTTCTGAGACAATACACGATTCTTTCCCACTGGTAGATAGATTTGTGTCCAGTGCAAAGAGAATTTTTGTTAAATCTCCTAAAAGAGTTAAGTTGTTTAGATCAACAGCACCTAATATCCGACTTCCTCCTGCACCGGTGTTAACTCGATGGGGAACATGGGTCGATGCAGTTTTATATTATGCTGAGCACATAGAAATAATCGAAGAGGTTGTTAATTCATTGGACTCGAATGATGCTTCATCAATACAAACTGTGCAAAATATTCTGTCAGGCACTGGGTTAAAGAAGGATCTTAGTTTCATATCTGCCCATTTTTCTTTCTTACCAACAGCCATAACGGCATTGGAAGCTGTGGGATTTCCTTTGCATGAATCACTTACTGTGCTTGAAAAAACAATATGTGATCTAAGTTCGGTTCCTGGTAGCATAGGACAAAAAGTGAAAGAGAAAGTGAATTATGTAATTTCAAAAAATTCTGGTTATAAACAGATGTGTGATATTTGAGACATCCTCGAAAGAAAACCATCTGTCACACCAAGAGAGTTGACTCTCTCTGTGAAACAGTTAACATCATTTAAGTATGCCCCTATAACATCTTGTGACATGTAAAGAAGTTCTGCACGTTACAAGTGTTTTGCCAGACAATAGACGACGTTTTACTGTTGAAAATTTGTGTAGTGTTGGTTGTGAACTGCAATTTAGCAATTAATACTAGCAGCGGAACCACTTCTGCTTCAACCTCTAAGGAATAAGGTAACTTTATTATTTACACTAACTCGTCTACTGCAAAGGGACATGAACTGTTCTAATGAAATAGTGCATATTTCTTGGCATATTATGAAGTTTTTAAGAGCATATTTGCATGCATATTTCAGTGTTTTTTAGGGCATGAACTTCTGAGCCCTACTTATTAAGCTATTACGCACCAAATCAATATGTAGGTTCTAAGATAATTGATCAATTACAATACCATTCAGTTGTAAGCTTTGTTTCTAGCAGTCAATATGCAGAGGTGAGTATAATAAAAAGTGAAATGTACTTGTTCACTGTTTTTTTATTTTCAATAGCTGCATATGAAATGTTGATTTTGTTATATTGGCACGTTTCTTTTGTTATTTTATTTCAGTTCGAAAGGTTTATCAGAAGAGGAAATTTGCAAGTTACTCGTAGAGAGCAATGATGAAGTATATTCAGACTTTTCAGAATTGGAGGAAAGTGATGTGGATTTGAGTGATGTAGACATTGAATCTGAGAACCATGACAGCGAATCAGAACTGGAAGCTGCGGATGGTGATTTCGTAGAGCCCATGGAAGAGCTGGAATTCTTTATTGGAAAACACTAAGTTACGTGTTAGTGTAAAAGTGAGTGTGCTAAACTTTCAAAACTCAAAAGAAAAAACATTGTGATAATTCTGCCAGGCCCCAAGAGAAATGTGATGGACATAACCATCTTTTCTGAAAATAATTGACCTTGACATTATTGATGAAATCGTAAACTATACAAATATGTATATAACTAGACAGCTAAGCACTCACAAATTCTCGCGTGAAAGGGATAATAAAGTGACATCAAGACACAAAATAATGGCTGTGTTGGGGATTCTTTTCTTGATTGGTACAAGAAAGGGTCATTATGCTAATGTAAAGGAACTTGGGGCGGCTGATGGAACAGGAATGCAACTGCTTAGGGCTGCAATGAGTTACAAAAGGTTTATGTTTCTTCTACGTTGTATGCAGTTTGATGACATGGAAACGAGGAATGATAGGAGAAAAACTGATAAATTGGCTGCAATTCGTACAGTGTTGGAAGCTTTTGTTGCTAATTGTCAAAATTCTCATACCCTAGGTGAATTCACCACAGTAGATGAAATGCTTCATCCCTTTAGAGGTTGGTGTTGATGGATACAGTACATTCCCAGCAAACCAGTTAAGGGGAGAAGGTACCTTAAAAATGGTGGAAATATAATTTTTTGTTTTTTTTGCTTATTTTCATAGTTTGAAGCTGTGGTTTGAAGTGTGTTTTATATGAATATGAATTTGTTTTTCACCAGAAACTTATTTAAAGGGCCTAAAAGTGGGTTTAAATCACATGCTGCAGAGTAGGTCACGCCCCCTTTTCACTCTCTGGCTTCTCTTAGAACTTTCTCTGATATTCTATGTTTAGGGATAGTTTCTTATGCATTTTACACTTTCAGCTATTGTCAAACTTGCTTATTCTTGCTCTTTCACTTGTTTTTTTTTTTGGCATCCTACTTTTCTAAATGTGTGTTTTGTTATTGAATGAGAAAAATGGCTAGATCTTCTGCTAAAGTGTTCAGAAAAAGGTCTGGGGTCCTGGTAGGAAGAAAAAGGCGAATATAAATAATGAAAACTGTGAAAATAACTCAGGACTTGAAAACTGCACAACACCTAGTGATGATCAAAGTGTTAGGTTAGGGGATTCAACTCCACATAATTGTGTTGTTCCAAACTAAAGTACTTCTAGCTCTAGTTCTTCAAGAAGAAAATTATTCTCCTCCCCTAATTACATGAGTGAAGAGACAAGACTCTGCAAGCAGTGGTGGAAATATAATAATTGGCATGCATCTACTTTCAGAAAGCATAAATGCATTCATCAAATGTAAATATTGTAATGCAAGTGATAGTATAATATGCTTTGAAGATATTACCGCCAGATATAGATTAGCGGCAAAACTAGTACTGAAATGTAATGCATGTGGTGCTCAGCATCAATTTTGCACTAGTAAAGCTACAGAAAATGGCTATGAAAACAATATTAGATATGATGCAGTGTTGACATTCAATAGTGGAAACGTAGGTCGGGTGAAAATGCTGCAACATCTAGGTATTACTCCGGGGAGGAATATGTTAAAATTTTTGTACAGAAACGGACCAACATCATGTTACCAAGGCTGGCATTGAAGCAGAAGACATCTATAAAAGTGCTAGACAGAAGAGAAGGAACAAGAAGAGGAGTAGAGAAGATCATGACAACACTGAGTATGGGGCAGGAATGTTTTAAGAGACTGTGAGCACTGTAAAACTTTACACTCATTTTCCCGTAACTTTTGTTTTTCTAAGCCTTATGTACCTTTTCTTTGAAACTACTTGTCCTAGAGCAATAACATTTTGACAGACTGTTTCCCTGACATACATCTATAAAATGACATTTTTTCAACACTTAGATGTTATTATCAAGGAAACTGATAATTTTTTTTTTCTTTTCAAGTGTACCAAAAAAGTATTATTATTTAAAAAAGTTATTACAGTTACATTTTTAATGTTATATACTCACACAAATGTCGGTTTATTGCCCAATAGTGTAAGTATATGTGATAAAAAAATCATTGCTATATTATTCATAGTTCTTCAGGAAAGGTACATTGAAAATGTCAAATTTAACATGGCAGAGATAGAAGGTACCTTCTCCCCTTAAATACGGAATAAAAATGTTTGCATTATGCGATGCAAAAACATTTTATTTCAGTAATCTGGAGGTTTATTGTGGCAGGCAACCAGATGGGCATTGCCGTGTATCTAATGCTGCTGAGGAAATAGTGAAGACACTTGTGGTGCCAATAGAAAACTCCAACAGGAATCTAACTACTGACAATTGGTTCACAAGCTACCCACTTGCTGAATATTTACTGCAAAAGAATATTACGTGTATTGGAACAATGAGGAAAAACAGACATCAAATTCCTCCAGAATTTCTCCCAAACAAAACAAGAGAAATTGGAAAAGCATTGTTTGGATTTCAGAAGGACAAGACCTTTGTTTCATATGTTCCTAGTAAAAAGTTGTACTTCTATCTACTATGCATGACACAGCAGCACTTGATGAAGAAACTCACAAACCAGAAATAATCATGGACTACAATATGACAAAAGGTGGAGTTGACGTAGATAAAATGTGTGCCTCTTACTCCATTTCAAGGATTACTAGAAGATGGCCATTGGCTATATTCTTCACCCTTTTGAACATTGCTGGTATAAATTTGCAAGTATTGTTTTCCTTTACAAAGCCAGAGGCAACTTCACGAAGACATATTTACCTCAAGAAGCTAGCAGAAAGTCTTATGAAAGAACAACTCGCATCTAGAACCCAACTAAAATCGCTGCCAGCCAATCTCACCGTACTTCTTATGCAGTTCCGTGGAGAAGCATCGTCTTCTGAAGATAAGATCCTTGAACCTCCGGCAAAGAAACATGGGACATGTATCCTTTGTGGACCTCAAATATATTCCTGAACTTCCATTAAATGTGATAGATGCAGAAACTTTGCTTGTAAAAGTCACACTAAGAAACAAATTGTATGTGAAAGGTGTTGTGAAAGTGAATGTGTTTCAGAATAGCTGGATAAAATGGTATCATAGGAAACTAAAAGAGCTAAGTTTTTGTTATAGGATGTGATAATAGTTGTTTTGAACTGTTTTATTCAAAATATTAACCAGTTTGTTTATTATACACTTGCTATCATTTAAAAATGTCCATGTTGTAAATTTTACAATACACGCCTGCTCATGTGACAATTAGGCGTGCCTGCCGGAAAGTTAATGGTGTACCATTTATGAGAGGACGACATGAACGACTGGTAGACCTAATTAGGAAAGTTGGAATAAGTTTCCCAATGTTCCATTGCATAATTCACCAAGAGTCATTGTGTGGGAAATCAATAAAAGAAAGTGACGCAATGAATATTTTGGCAACAGTTTCCAACAAGATACGAGGTGGCAATAAGCTGCACTGCAGATTTTGGGAATTCTTAGATTAGCTGCTAGCCCAATAGAGACACGTCACACTATGCAAATGTATGCTACATAGCTAAGTGCAGGTAAATGTCTTCAGAAATTCTCTGCACTCAGATATGATACTCTAGCACTTTTAAGACAGAACCAGAGATTGTAAAACTCTTGTTCTACAAGTTCAACATCCAGGCTTTTTATGGCAGTTTGCTTTCATTTTAATCAAAGATTTATGTACTCTATTTAAATCTTGAAATGTAGTAAGGTCTTGCAGGATTTGAGTAAACATCACCCTAAAGGAAATCTTAATAATCAGATCATAAAATCATTGAAGGAAAAAGATATATTTTTCACTAAAGCTGATAAAGGAAATAGGACTGTAATTTTGGATGAGTCTGATTGTATTAACAGAGTAGAAGTTTTTGCTTCAAGGCGAAGATTACATAAGAATTAATGATGACCCATTAAAATCATGCATTACAACTTTTGATGAAGTTCTTAATGAAGTGAAAACTATACCTGATAAAGAAAAATATTGTAAAAGTTAGCAGTCCGGTTTTACCCTAAAATTCACAAACCAGGAAGTGAAATGAGGCCCATTATAAATTGTGTAAATTCACCAACTTACAACCTAGCTAAATGGTTGAATAAAAATTTCAGTACTTTTGAACAATTTAAAAGTTTAGGTACCAAAAATTCTGTTGAATTGGTAAAAAAGATCAGCAATGCAGTAGTGTCTGCTAAGGATGAACTCATTCTTTTGACATAACTGCTTTATTTCCTAGCATGATATTTTTGAAAAAATAGTTTTTCTATAGAATTAAATGAATTAATAAATGATTTTGTGAAACTTACAAATCTTTGCTTGGATCAAAATGTTTTCAGTTTTAATGGAAATTTCTTTCAACAAACCTCTGGCTTGGCTATGGGGCAGTCCACTTTCACAATTTCTTGCTAATTTTTGAAATACAAATCATTGAAGCATTTTCTTTAATTTTTAAAACCTGGTATAGATGTGTGGATGACATTTTTGCTATTGCACCTGAGAAACTAATCAATGATCCTTTAAAACTTTTGAATTTACAACATGAAGCCATAAAATTTATTTTAGAAACTGAAAACAGTTGTCTTCCATTCCTGGATTTAAAGATCACGAGACATAAAATAAATTGTATTTTGGCATTTATAGAAAGTCAACACTTACTGATAATTACATAAAAAATAAATTCATCCTTCACACAAATTCATGATTTTCAACACTTTAACTTATAGGTTGATAAATATACCCCTTAATAAAGAAGAATTTAACAGAGAATATACTCACGTTATCAGCACTGCATTAATTAATGGTTTTAATACAGATTTTATACCCAAAAAGATTGAGAAATTTAAGTATCAAAAGGATGTAAATGAAGCTTCTACCCTCAAAAAAATAAAAGAGAACTGTCATTTTAAAAAGTTTACTTACCACCCTTGGGCTAATAAAAAATACAACAATTTTTAAAGAACATGGAATAACTTTGGCTCCTCAAAATAAATATAATATAAAACATTTGCTTAATTTTTTTTAAAAAAGACAAAACTCCAAATTATAAAAAGTCTGACATTTATCAAGTTAGTTGTTCGGATTGTGACAAGGTTTACATTGGTAAAACCATAATAAAGGAACATTTTAGATATATTAAGTATAAACAGATGAATAAATCGGCTGTGGCAGATTATTTTTGGTCATTTCATCATTAAATAAGTTCAGACATTAAATTATTAAAACAATTAAATGGACCCATAGATTTAATTGTTTGGGAAAAATATTTATTTTGAAAAATAGGGACCGCATTATGAATTTCGAAAAACTGCCCATTGATTCTTTCAGCAAGTTGTTTTGCATTCAGAGGTTGGCAGTAGTGACCCATTACATGTAATGCTCATACCAAGGTCAGTCACCTTGCAACCTACACCACATATTTAAGATAAGTGAAGCATGTGGTCTATATTATTTGTTATGTTGGTGGATTATATTTGCTTCACTGTTAATAGCTTCAGGCGTGTATACCAAATACTGGAACATGTTTTGGAGACTGTTGCCTCCATCATCAGTCGTACGTCCTCCTGTCACTTGTAGACATAGTTTTCTTACTGCACTATGAGATCCTTTTCACATGGGGCATCAAAGTTGAATAAATTATGTTTATTTTTGTGTATGAATAATTTTTCCCAAAAGAGAGGTTCTCTAAGGTCCTTTGAAAAGCTTAGGTTTTTCTTTCAAATGATGATCTGTGGACCAAAAATGTTCTGCAACTGCTGATTTTCCACTTGTTTTAATTTCACGTTTTCCATGTGTTCTTCAAACCTTGTATTCGTGTTCATCCTGTCTTCCTTAGGTCCACTTTTTTGCAATTTTTATGTCTAATTTCATAAATACCAGGAGTTTTCCCCACCATAATTTTGTCTTTTGTATTAGTCCTAATTGTTATTTGGGCAAAGCTTGTTAACTGGGGCTGAGATTATACCATGTTCTTTGAATATTTTAGTGAATCTTTTAGCTTTTTAGTTTCTTTTATGCTACTTAGGGGCAGTATTATAAAGGAGGTTTAAGCTCCCAGTTAGTTTTAAATTATAGTTTTATTAAGCTTTTATTTCATTTTACAAATGCTAGTTTTCTATTGAGCTTCAGTTTAACTTTACTGAAACTCATCTACCCTTTAACTGCAGTGTAATGCTATGTTTAAGATGGTGGTCCCAACTGTTTATGCAGATACCAAGGAGATATTTAAGGAATTGCTATTATGATGAAGCTGAAATACCTCAGGAACTCAAAACTTTCTTAAAAAGACTTAATTATTTTCAGATGTGGAATGACCATGACTTTTTAAAGAGATTCAGACTTATAAAACAGACAGTTCTAACCCCATTACATCAAATTCAAAACTGGATACAGAAGAACAGAAGGTATAAACTGTAAAACCATAATGTATTTTCTAATACACAAGGGCTTTCACGGCTGGAGTCATGATGAATAAAAGATGATTTTTCCAGGCTAGAAGACTTATCTACTTTGTTCAAGCTTCTGGCGGGCTGAGAACATTCTGAGGTGTGTCATTCGTGTACCTGCCCTTTTAGGGCTTAACCACTTTATGATGGGATGTGTGGTTTTGCAGGGTGACAGGTGAAGTTTGGGTTGTAGGTGGTAAGGAGGTAGCAAGTCTATGCTCCTCAGGGGCTGCTTTTCAGTGTGCAACTTCCGTTGTGCACTGCTGGTGTGGGGGTCCAAATATGGAGGTTTAAAATTTTGATTCCAAGCTTCTCTTGGAAGGACTGCGAAGGAGCTCAGCTTGCGCTGTTGATGGGATGACTCCTGTGTTACCAGGGGTGCCCGCAGGCCATGCGGGGAACCTGGTGTCACACATGCGTGCATTCTCTGGGATTATAGTCCCCAAGAGACCTAACCAGGGCACTCCGATGTTGTGGAATCTGATCGTAGAATTTAGTTGCCTGGTGCCTAATTTCATCCTCCACATACGGAAGAGGCGAGGCCTCTTGCAGTAGCCTTGAGAGGAATCTGTGACATACAGAATACATTATCCAAAGTCCTCTATTCTGTATATGCTGCAGACACAGGAGATAGGAATCTGCGGCCATGCCCTAGATTTTGCAGGCGTATAGGACTGGGATTGTGAGTGCTCGAAAAAGGCGTAGCTTCAAGGGAATTGGCATCCCCGACTGCAGCATGGGATACAGCGAGGCAGTTGCCCCTCTGGCCCAATGCAGCAGGTGGTTGATGTGTTCCCGAAAAGTAAGGCCCTTATCTAGCTTCACTCCAGGTAGGACTTCTCTACTGGGCTGCTTCTCTTTACTCCATGTTTTGCTTATGACTGCTGGTGATCCAACAGAAGATGCTGATATATAGGCTGATAGGTACTACCCTCCTGTTATCTAATTGGTCAGCAGTATTTGGAGTGGGACTGTCCTTTGTGATTGATCCATGCGGTTTGGCTGTAAAACTATTTTGTAAGGCAAGATACCATGTTTTGTGAAGGATGAGCGCCTCTTCTTTCCTGTTGAAATTTTCTTTATGCTTATAAATTTTAATGGCTTCCCAGTGTAACGTTAGTAAGATGTGGGAAGGATGTCTATTTCTTTGTAATGGATAATATGTTCTCTGGCTGCTTCCAATGCAGGTTTGGCAACTGCTGATTTCATCATAGATTTTAATATTAGATTTATATTAAAATAATACATGTTTGAAAATTAAGCATGAACATAAAAGCTAGGACCATGTAATGCAATTAATCCATGCATAAACATATGGTACAAGCTTACATGAGCATTAATAAAGCTGCCTGTTGCCTATCCTTCTGTATACCTCTGAAAACATGTTCTATTTTGGTCATGATTAACCTGAAGTAAATATAAAAACGAGTTTAGATGAACAACTTGTAGAGCATGTATGCAAATAAGTACTAATAAGTAGATTTACAATTCATTGTGACCTTGTATTAGAGGTCTGCACGGGCCGACTTTCTTAGGCCCGGCCCGGTACCAATCAAGCCCGGGTCCGGCCCGAGCCCGAGAATAGTCTATAGGCCATGGCCCGGGCCCGAGCCCGAGAATAGTGTATAGGCCATGGCCCGGGCCCGGCCCGAGCCCGAGAATAGTCTATAGGCCATGGCCCGGGCCCGGCCCGAGCCCGAGAATAGTGTAAAGGCCATAGCCCGGGCCCGGCCCGAGCCCGAGAATAGTGCATAGGTCATGGCCCGGGCCCGACCCGAGCCCGATTGTGCAATTTTCTTTTAAACAAAATTATCCTGCAGTTATTGACATTATTATTATTATTATTATTATTATTATTATTATTATTATTATTATTATTATTATTATTGTTATTATTTTTTTTTTTAATTTTATTTATTTGTTAAATTGCTCATTACATACACTTTCTGTCTAGCAATTTATCAGCACACTAGCCCAACGTTATGGCAATGGCCCATGGAATATCTCATCTTTGGTGTATACTACTGATAACCATTTGCCACGGCTACTACTTCGCCATCTCGTTAACTGCAAAATGAAACTATGAACTGTGATCCGACCCTCCTTTAGTGATTCAACGTTTACATCAGAGCTCCTACTCATTTTGATTTGACGCAGACATTGATTACTCCTACCCGGAGTGTGATAGTGCGTCCATAAAACCCAAACAACAATTACACAAATTAGACGTTGCATCTTATTTGGTAGTCAATATTACTGAAGCAATGCGATCATTCTATTATGTTACAGTACCTGGGTGACTGAGCTTCGCTCGGATTTTCTTTCTTTTCCTTTTGATTAATCGTGATTTTTGGGAGAAGATACTTATTTAGATAAACTTGAAAAGCAAAATGTTCGCTAAATATAAATGTTTATCCTAATTGTTGGAGCTGTTTCCATGACGAGACCTTTAATATCCTGACTTGTTTGTTAAAACTGGCCCATTAAAAGAGAAAAGTGTCATTGTTGATGGTGATGTGATTGCCAGCTGAGATTCGATTTCATCGCATCACAGTTTTTAGTTTAAAACTAGTTATAAAGAAGCAATCGCTTGAACCTTATACTACATTCAGATTCCAGTAACGTTGGAGCTCGATAATAGTCGAAGAGTGTAACAAGAGAGCAGTGTTCAGTGACTTTAGTTCAGTGTCGAGTAGTAGCCATTTTGATTTCTATTCGGTGCACATATTCATCACGCGTGTGCTAGTGTAACTTATATTTCCTTATGGCGGGGGAGGCTCCCCCGCCACTTACGGACGTTCTCGAACATGAGAAAAATATTCCACTGACTATGGATCTCTCCCCCGTAATTGAATCGAATACAGAAATAGTTAAACCAACTTTACACTACGATAATCAAGATACTGCACCATTTATAGTAGTATTAACTAGTTCAGTGGGTACCATAACCCAACTACATCCACTTAAATTGGGCAAACTAATATTCGAAAATCACCAAAATCTAGCAGTAGAGAAAATTATAAAAACAGGAAAAAATAGATTAGAAGTATTTCTACCCTCCGCATCTGCCGCGAATGCATTACTCAATTCAGACTTTGCTTCGAAAAACCAGCTGAAGGCATATATACCACATCACTATATACACACAAAAGGAGTTATACATAATATAGACACTGAAATCACAGAAACAGAAATCCAAAAATATGGACAAACTATAGAAGGTTATCCAATCCAACATGTATATCGTTTTAAACGACGTGTGCTATCAGATAATGGGACAATAACCTACGAACCCACTCAAACATGTCTATTAACCTTTAGATCGCAAATGCTCCCACGAAAGTTTCGCTTATATTACAGCCAGTTTCCAATTTCACCTTACAAAGAAAGAGTATTACAATGTTTCAAATGTGCTAAATTCGGTCATTCTACCAAAACATGTCGTGGTAATACCACATGTATGCGTTGTGCAGACAACCATATCACATCAGATTGTGATAGCGACATCTTGAAATGCAATAATTGCACACTTCCACACCGTGCTAACGACACACATTACCCAGTTTTTCTGCGCGAACAAGCAATCACTGATAAAATATCATCCTTACATATCTCTAGATACGAAGCTATACAGTTAATTCGTGGGGACCAGTCATACGCTAGTAAATTACATAGCCAAACAGATCCACACAACACAAACCCCGCTTCTACCAAAATGAATCAATTCATCCCAGATAAACCCATCATAATTCGTAATACTGTTACAAGATCTTACAAACATAAACCCTTCGAGATACCCCAGACACCTCCACAACATAAACGAATCAAATCGAATAACACTAAACCACATTTCCAGATCCCGTCCAATCAACCTTTCTACTTTACGGGGAGAAATAGTACCCGTGAATCACATACTCCCATAATCCCTCAACAAACATTTCGATATCGTCCATTCCAGGTTATCCGACAGGATCGCTTGCGTGGGGGAGGAGGAGGAATCATGGTTCTTCTTCATCCTTCTTTGTTGGTGTCCTCTTTTCAAACAATCAACAGTTTCGACGAGCAATTTCAGGCCATATTGCTCCAACTTCCTAGTTTGCAACTAATAGCAATCTATAATGCACCACAACATTATATTTCTCGTACTTTCTGGATGAATCATATACCATTACTTCCAAACAAAAACACCATAATCTGTGGCGATTTTAATCTTGGCCTTACTCCGAACCAAATTCGTTGTTCCCAACATAATTTTTCCTTTCTTCATCAGCTAATAGAACAACATTTCCTTTTGCTTAATGACGACTCACCAACCCGATTTGGTCCTGCTCATCAACTTCCCTCATATCCAGATCTATCACTGATATCATCATCGCTATGGCAAAATACCCATTGGAGAGTAAGACTTGATTCTATGGGAAGTGACCATATTCCCATATTTATAAATATAGACAAACCACCTACTTTAGATGCTCGTCGACCTTCCATTCCTCGTCAACAAATACTGGATTGGAATGATTTTACCAACAGGCTAATAGCAACTTCATTAACATCTAACAAATCATACACAACACAACATCCTATGGATCACGTGTCTTTCATTGTAGCAACGGTACTATCACATATATCTCCAACTCGGATACACTCTTCCAATACAACTAGGTACAAACCCATTTGGTGGTCTTCAGAATGTTCCGAGGCAGTTGCTAAACGTAGATTAGCATTAAACCAATACCGTCAAACACCAACCTGTAACCAATTTATAGTTTTAAAAGCACAATTCGCATCCACTCGACGCATCATCCGATACCATATACGCAAAGGTTGGCAAAAATTCTGTACGGAATTGTCACCATCAATTACTACCTCCACAATGTGGCGTAAACTACGTTGGTTCACACGACATACCGGACACCCTACTAATCCCATAGTCATGGACATACATCTTCAATAACGATTTCTAGAACAACACACTCCAGACTCGGTACGTAACAACCCTCCCTTTCTGAATTCCACGACACAGGACGAGCCTTTATTTGAGGGTGCACTAGCACTCATGTCACCAATTTCAACACACGAACTATCTAATGCACTTAATTCACATCATAAATCCACCGCTTCAGGACCAGATAGAATATCATACGAAATGATCAAACACTTTCCACATACCTTAAATCTTTTGATTAAATCTTTTGATTACACATGGGTATTCATACATTCTTTACACAGGTCATATCCCAGGTCATGGAAACACTTCTACATCATACCACTTCTGAAACCAAATAAAACAGGAAGGGCAGCAAATCACTATAGACCGATTGTCCTAGCCAACACAATAAGGAAACTATTTGAACAAATTCTAAAAACCACTCACGTTTTATATGGAAAGTTACGGTTTTTGGCCCAAAGGACAACACGGATTCAGAAAACTATTCTCCACACATCACAACCTACTTCAACTAACGCATGACATACACGTCAATTGGACCCACAACCGAGGACTTCTAGCCCACTTCTTAGACATTTCCCACGCATACGATTCTGTACAGTTGGACATCCTCATCCCTATTTTAAGGAAACTTTTCATTCCAGCACCTATAGTACGATGTATTTACCACCTGTTTATTGACCGTAAAATTCAGTTAAATCTACAATACTCATACACCCAAATTCGCTACAGTTCTCAAGGATTACCCCAAGGTACTCCTCTAAGTTCGCTACTATTTATTATTTATATCCAGGAGCTTAGTACTCTTCCTTTTAAACAGAGTCAACTGCTCCTTTTTGCTGATGATATCCTTCTTTACTCTCCGGCAACGATTCAGGAAATCCGTTTATCGACACATAAGTTACAACATGACTTAGACTTGTTAGTGCAAACCCTCATACGACTAGGGTTACAACTCAATGTTAGTAAAAGTCATTCTATTTTCTTTAAACGCGGCACACCAATTTTACAATCAGCGTTACATATTGACGGACATCCTATACCTCTCACGCAGTCAACCAAATTCCTAGGCTTATATTTTGACCATAAACTATCCTGGAAAAATCATGCTGTGTATCTTCACTCCACCCTTAGATCAACCCTCCCCATATTTAAATACATACAGGGTCGACATTGGGGAGCACACCCACGATACCTATATATCATATTTAAAGCCCTTTGCCAATCGAAAATAGATTACGGAGCCATCACTATTACTGCATATCCAGTTGGAATGCAAAATAAAATTACATCCATAATTTATCAAATTGGTAAACTCATTTTAGGGATCGGCAGT
Organism: Tenodera sinensis; assembly: GCA_030765045.1. Taxonomy (NCBI): domain Eukaryota; kingdom Metazoa; phylum Arthropoda; class Insecta; order Mantodea; family Mantidae; genus Tenodera; species Tenodera sinensis. The sequence goes on along the minus strand of CM060964.1, from coordinate 198,512,749 downwards.
AAACCTGCTACTCAAAAAGTTTTTGCCGAATTAGCACTACAAAATTTCGCCGAACGGCAGATAACCCTAACTATTCCTTTTATAGCAAAACTCTTTCTCTTCACAGAGACACCGCTGTTCTCTAAATTGCAACTAGGCCTTAATATCCGTTTACAGTGCAAAATAGGATCACGGAAGCAGACACCGATATATTTAAAAATATTTAAAGCTTTCAAATCATTCCAGGGAGGGATGTCCCATAGGAGACCTCCCTTATATTATCTCAAATATGATCAGCTGATCCCTAAAACCAAATTTATTCTAACTGGCAAAAACATGATGTTACTACCCCTAAACAGTTTGCATACTTCCTAGACCAGTTTTCTCAATCTTTACAATCACCCCCTCAGATTACTGATGGATCACTATCTGACCATGGGGCGGGAGCTGCATATTTCAATCAAACCACGGATACCAGAGACTCATTCACTCTTCCACGTTATTTTTCTAATTATTCAACAGAAATATACGCAATATACCAAGCTCTATATTCTTTACGTCATATACATAATTCCACAATCCTACTCTGTATCGATTCCTACAGTGCTATACAAACTCTTAATAGATTCCAAATAAAACCTTCTCTTGATTGGTGGGAAATATGTTTCCACGAACTAGATTCTTTAGATCAACGACATAACATGACACATATGATATGGATACCTGGCCATTCCAACATAACAGGTAATGAGTACGTAGATAAACTGGCCAAAGCAGCTGCCAATAATTCTCCCCCAAATCCATCACCAGGAATACACATCCAGGACGTTCGACAACATATTACTCATCATATCGATACTTATTTCCATCTACCTAGATCATCTAAAACACCATGGTTTTCAGTGGGAAATGTAGATAAAGAGGCTGTATCTCTGGCAACAAAATTGAAATTAGGCGTAGCACCCACCCCGGCTTATTTATTTAAGATCGGAAAACGAGATACAGATTGCTGTGAGTGTGGTCAGTTTGGCGATGCAGATCATATATTCTTTCAATGCCCTAAAAATTACCAACATTCGACATCACACATATGTGCACGTATTGGACACGGTCCCTGGAATATTTCATCACTTCTAAATTGGAAAATACGTTATATAGCACCACTTCTTCTTCGTTTCCTCAGAAAATGTAAAATGAAACTATATAATACTAACAGCATAATAAGAACATATGTATATTCAAATTACATCTTATCTTACATCTACATCTCTACTTCATCAAAGACACCAGACGCGGAAATCCAGAATACACTGGATACAGCGTCATTAAATAAACCAACAACAACAACAAAAGAGAAATTATGGCCAAAATAAGGTTTAGAGTAATTGTGACTGTTACTCGTAAAATTGCTGTTTTTTTTCAGGAATGACGCCTATATGGATAAACTTAATAAGCAAAACCCTGTCTGAATACAAAATTTGATCGAAATCGTAAGAATTACTCATTTAAATATATAAGATTATAAATATAGTAGGTACTTTAGGTTTTGTACATTGGCTCGGTGGGACTTTTGTTTTCGGTATGTTCCACTCGCTTTTGTTCAACTGAAATACACGTTGCCATAGAATTTCAACATCTAAATGTGGTTTTCAAGGGAAAGCAAAATTCTTCCAGTAATCTAATTCGCAACGAAAATCTAAATTCTTCATACGAAAATGGGCAAGCCCGCAGCACCCGAAATTAGAACAAGTGTTAAAAACAGAACTATCCGTAAAAAGCAGTGTATGTTAAGAGCGTTCGATGATGTGTCGAGAACTCTTATGAGCTGTCTAACTGACATGAACGAAGAGAAATTGTTTACTATGGATGAAAACCAAAGGAAAAAGTTTCTAAAGGTATTTAAAGGTTGGGGCTCTATAAAAGCTGTCGGTTCCGTTTGTCGGAGAAGAAGATCGAGGTGCCGGAGGAGAAGTTGTTCACGAAGGAGAAGATGCTCAAGAAGAAGGAGGAGGAGGAGAAGTTGTTCAAGAAGAAGGAGAATGAGAAGTTGTTCGAGAAGGAGGCGTAGAAGTTGCTCAAGAAGAAGACGACGTAGGTCCCGTTGCCGAAGACGAAGTGGAGACAGAGATATGTGATGGAACTTAACAGTTACAAATCAAAGCCGGTATCATTAAGCATCAGCTATAAACCTTGCAAAATGAATTAGTATATAAAATAATCCTTGCGATACTACTGTATTTAGGCTTCTAAATTATACAAGTATGTTTATTCAACTTCAGTAAATATATTTTGACCAAGCAATTATACCTGTATAAATTTGTAAAAGTGGAGAAAGCGTTGAGACATTGTTTACACATACCTGGTTATTGATGGTAGGAGTACATAGAGTCTCTAACACAGGTCCCTGTCATCCTGTTCATATACTCACACTAATCTAGGTGTGCTTACCTAATATGGGCTACACGTGGACGGCACGGAGCCGTTTCACATACACATAAGCATATACACATTCTCAACGCTGTGTGCAAGAACAAAATCGTATGCAAGATCGTGTGGCAAACTATTGTATTTCCTTTGATTAATGTCCAATATTTGGCTGTTCAAATATACATACTACCCAATTTTTTGACAGGAAAAATACAAAGATGCACATATTCACTTGTTAAATCCAATTCATAAAAGAAATACAGATTGAAAGTCAGGCATGTGTTGAGTATAAGAACAGGAACCTATTTATTGAAAAAATCTAACACTTGGTGTAAAACCTTGCCAATCTAGCGGATTTCAATCTCTCCATTAGGTTTATACTCGCGTCCGCGCATGCGCTATAGCAGCAAGATGTCGTGAGGATCATAGGCTCCAGAATTAAGGCAGTTAGTCTAGTTCTTATTTATTTATTATTATCATCATTATTACTATTATTGTTCTTCTTCTTCTTCTTCTTCTTATTATTATTATTATTATTATTATTATTATTATTATTATTATTATTATTATTATTATTATTATTATTATTATTATTATTATTATTATTATTATTATTATTATTATTATTATTATTATTATTATTATTATCATCATCATCATCATCATCATCATCATCATCATCATCATCATCATTATCATTATTTATTATCATTATTATCATCATCATTATTATTATTATTATTATTATTATTATTATTATTATTATTATTATTATTTATCATTATTACCATCATCATCATCATCATCATCATCATCATCATTATTATTATTATTATTATTATTATTATTATTATTATTATTATTATTATTATTATTATTATTATTATTATTATTATTATTATTATTATTATTATTATTATTATTATTATTATTATTATTTATCATTATTATCATCATCATCATCATTATTATTATTATTATTATTATTATTATTATTATTATTATTATTATTATTATTATTATTATTATTATTATCATCATCATCATTATCATTATTATTTATTTATTTCCTAAAATCCAATTTTGGTCCAAATACGCTAGCGAATGCTGGGTACCTGCATAAATAACGTTAGTACATTCATAGTTTTGAGATCATAATAGTCTCTCGTTAAAGCCTTAGAAATAACTTTTTTTCCAAATTTGAAGAAAAGGTTATTGGTGTGTTTCTAAGGGTTTATCGGGGCAATATACGATTATAAAACAATATTAATGTTCTCAATGTAAGCTATCCGCAATTGGCCATAGAAGGAGAAGAGCAGAAATTAGGAGGTGGGAAGTTTAGGCATTATAAATCATTAAAATATGCAGGCAAAAAGACATTATAAATAGTTAAAATAGACAGAAAAAAGGAATTATAAATACTAAAACAGGCAATAAGAGAAACCCAATAATACATTACACTATTCAATAACTGATCGTCACATTTTAAAGAATTTCAAAGTTTTAAACGAAGTACTGCCGCGATACATGTCCCCCATCTCGTTATGATAGGTTGGGCGGGGGGGGGGCAGAGTTACATCTGGTACAATGTACTTAAATGTCATTTGCCAACATCCAGAAACAGGCATCGTATCTCTTCTAACACCCTGTGAAAGCCATGTGCTACGCAAGTCATGTGAAGCATGTTTGGAAATAACATTTTTAACGCTATTCCAGCCTTTTTCATATATGATGCAGCGTCACTGATGAAAAGTAAGCCGTCGTATTGAACCTCTTCAGGCCTCAGCAAATTTAATGAACTGGTGAATAACTGCGCAATAGTTCGATTGTTAACTTTCTCAAGACACTCTGTAGTAAGCAGGAATGATTTCATTGATTCATCTTCTGTAGGATCTTATCGTCCATTAACAAATTGGCAATGAAACGACCTATGGTATCAGTTGATTCGTCGATATTCGTCGATATCCCAGATCATCTTATTTTTCATTTTATCTTTAGTTATTTTCATTGTGTCATCGTAACATTCGGTTAACTAACATTTTCGCAAACTTGACTCGCTAGGTACAGATTGATTAGTATACTTCTCCAAAAACTGTGATAATGTAGGATTCTGTAATTTCCAGAAAGGGATTCTGGCGCTGAAGAAAGCTACATAAGTCGTATGCAAACTGGGATTTCTGACTGGATGTTGCAATTACTGTTGGAAGCAAAGGAATCTTCTGCCTGTAGCCGTGTTTGATTGTGCCGATATGTTGTGATATAAAATACTTCTTTTCGTAGTTCACTGACTGCTCGCGTATTTTGCATGTGAGTACTTTACCGTCAGTACAAAATATGCCGGATCCAAAAGTATTAGCATAACTGTGTAATTTAGCACGTAAAGGAACATTGAATTTCGGCATCTTGCTGCTACCTACAACGTCGTAATGAAAACTGAAAGAAAATCAAAGTTAGACCACACTCATTATTGCATTTTAAAATAAACACACGTGATAATCCATATGCTTTCTTTATCTATACATTTATTTGCGCGGCAGCACTCATTGTTGCAAAGAAAATAATCAATTGAATGAGGGACGTCTATGTCGTCTGCAACTTAAAGACAATAATATACCTACATTCGGCGAAGTAACTTTCATGGTCACGGTCTAACGGTTGTTGAAATAAAATGTACCTGAAGAAAATGCTTAATAGTTAATAAATAATACATAAATAATGAAATAAAGGCAACAAAAAAGCATATATTTTGTAAAATAGACATATTAAAAAGGCAGCAAAAGGCAATATAAAACTGTGGCATTTCAATCACAAAGGTATAATTCGTACAGATTCACTTTCAAATTGAAGATAAATTTGACGCACTTAAAAAGGCATTCGCTGCTCAGGATAGTTCGACGTTTTTGAATAACTAATCCTGATGCACTAAAATTTCTTTCAATACTCGTACTTGATGAATGCTACCACCTTTTCTACGAATAGTCCCTTCAGTGTCTTTAGTTACCAGCATCAAATGCTGAAGAGATATTTTTTTCTACATATACCTTGGTTGTAAGACAAAAGGGCTATGAAAAATGAAAGTGTCACAACTTGGTGATGCTGACTAATGGGCAATGGCCCTGATGTATGATATATATAGTGATTCATGTCATGATAATAAAATAAACGTTTCAATTTGGAGAAATGCTGAACAATAATGATGCAGTAACATTACTACAGCGTCAGCCACAAAACAAGCTGTAATTGTATCAGTATAAACATTGATGCTGTGTTTACACTTTACAAAGCAGGAGGAAACATGCGTTACTATAAAAGCATGAAGCATTTTAATGTCACTAGATTGACTGCTTCTTATTATGGGTGCTTCCGGCTGCTCACACATGAGTCTTAATCTCGGGGATCCGTGGTGGTTACAGAGAGCGACATTGTAATTTTGTTAGAACACTTTATTTGTTTTATTTTTACACGTATAAGCTTTACTGAACAATTTTAAATAAAATAAAATATGCAGTCTCACGTAACCGTTGGAACGAACTTTCACCGTGTTACTTACATGTATATCTCCCTCGTAACGATGTCTCTCTCCTACTGTCCCTCAGTCATTATATCCTTTTAGCTTCCCAAACAACCATAATGGCCCTCACTTCATTAAGTGAAGACTTTGCCCTCTGGCGAAACCCCTCGGGTTTTCGATACTTTCTAAAACTATAATAGCAGGCTCCTTTTCTTTATGTTGAAGACCTTGCCAAAACTAATTGTATCTCGTTTACCTTAATGTTTGGGACGTTCGCTAATGACCCTCGGTAGTGCCTTTCCCGACTGGCATCCCTTCACCTGTGGTACATATTCTTAACCCTTTGCTATTAATGGATTTTGTAACTTTGATATATTTCGTATATCATAAGCGCTATACAAAAAAACTGCTACAAATGCCCCCCATATACGTTATCATATTATGTAAGAATATGATAAGGTATATGTCTTGCCCGAAAATCATTTTCTTGTTAAAATTTCGCGATTGTTCAGCAAATCTTTCGTCAATTACATACAAATGCTTAAAAGGGTTTACACTCAAATTCTTAAAGACATAGCTTGTACATAGAATACCCTTCACATATTTACATTACTCAAATCAGCACTCAACACACATAGGGTTATATTTTTAATACTACATAGTGATTTAATATTATTTTACATGTTTCTTCTTTCATTGATCTTCTGATTCTATATAATTATGTTTATGAAAAGTCTTTTATGGTTATGGATTGTTCTGCTGGTTTCACTTTTAATGTTTTTTTTTTCTTTTCACACGCACATTATTCACTTCACTGTTTTTTTGTTTTTTTTTCGATATATTCACTTTCCTTAATATTAATTACGTTATTCTTACAGTTATTTACAAGTTTACATAGAAACAATTAGGCCCTCATTTTCATGATCCAACCATTCTTTCAACTAACTTCTCACCATTTCTTTTCTTACTTTTCGATACTATTTGAGGAATTTCTATACGGTCTTATTAGCTGCTTATGCCATCTCCCAATCGATTTGTTTGTTTTAAGTCCACTAATTCATAAGTATGCTCTCCAAATTTCTCAGTAATCATTACCGGACCTTTATATAATAGTTCTAATCTATGACTTCTCCCCCTTAACGCATTGGATAATTTATAATCCCTGGCGAGGACTAGATCTCCTACCTGAGGATTCCATTTATTTTTACGTTTCGTGAGTTTTGATTTCCTCTTTTCCGCTTTTTCTTGCAATCTGTCAAAAACGATCTTAGCCCTTTGTTCCTCTGATAATGGCTGACTTCTCTCAATCGTTCTTGGAGTATTTTTAAAAATGGGTTCAGGGTCAATTCCCTGCATTATCTGTATCGGTGCAAAACCAGTTGTAGTATTTACAGTATTATTAAGAATTTTCTCTATGATGGGACAATACTTTAGCCAGTTTCGATGATTATTATGAGTAAGCACTCGAAAATAAGTCCCTATTTCTCTTAATATCCGCTCTGTCGGATTCCCTGAAGGAAAATAATAAGAACAATGATATAATTTTATCTGGTGGCTACTTAGAGTTTCTCTGAAAATTTTGCTACGATGTACTGTAGCATTATCGGTTAATACGGCTTCTATTTGCCCATATTTTGGAATGTACTCATTTATGATCTTGCCTATACAAGTTTTGCTTGTTATATTCCTAACGGGATAAATTTTTACGAACTTTGAGAAGACATCATATAGTACAAATATGTATCTACACCCGTATTGTCCCCGGGGCATCTCCCCGTGTGCGTCGGCCGTCACTAAGGCATTCTTTCGGTCTCTAATAATTGCCTGCGGTTCTATATGATATTTCACATTGAAGTGCTTGGCCTTTTGGCATAATTCACAAGTTGAACATACTATTCTCACTTTTCGGGCAAGTTGCTTTATATAGAAATTTTCACTTATGATTAACGTTAACCGCTCACTTCCTGTGTGGGCCAGTGCTTTGAGATATGCTAGGATTAACATTTTCTGTATAGACTTTGGAACCATGATTTTCCATTTTGGCTCAAACCTACCATGCAACTTATACAATTTACCATTATATATTCCCACAGTATCGGGCATGTTTTCTACGATAGGTTTTGCATTTTTCTTTAATTTCTGAATTTCTTCATCTTCAGTTTGCAGCTCAGCTATCTTAATTAATTGTTTCGATAACCTTTGTCCTTCTGCAGTGTCCAGGTACAAAAGTGTGACGTCATGTTTACTGTCATTAAGAGTATCTGGTATGGGCCAGTTTTCCTTCATTCTGGATAACAAATCACTAAAGGTATTTTCTTTACCCGGTATATGTCTTATCTCGATCTTGTGAGATGTTATCTCGTGAATGTATCTTGAGATTCGGGTATTCGTCAGTTTGCAAGAATTTATAAAGGCCAAACTTACATGATCAGTGTATACTATTATCTGGCGGTTAAATACATATTCTCGAAATTTTATTAAGGCGAAATGAATGGCGGCTATTTCCTTTTCTGTGGTGCAAGCTTGGGATTCCGTTCTAGAGAGACCACGTGATGCAACTGTAATCAAATGCTTATTTCCTGATTGGTCTATCTGGACTAAAATAGCTCCGTATCCTTGGCTGGAAGCATCGGTAAATATAATATATGGAAGATCTTCGCGGGGTTTCTCTAATAAAATAGAGTTTGCGAACAATCTTTTAACTTTCTCAAAAGTCATTTCTTCTTCTGTTCCCCATCTCCATTTTGTTTCCTTTCTTAATAGTTCTCTTAATGGAGCTACTACCGAAGCAAAATCAAAGATAAATCTAGATTGGTAGTTCAAGATACCCAAAAATCTTCTTAATTGTTTTATGTTTTTCGGTGCGGGAATCTTATTGATACTTTCGATTCTAGCGGGATTTGGCCTGATTCCTTCTTCTGAAATAATATATCCTAAAAATTCTGTTTTCTGGACAAAGAAAGCTGTTTTGTTAGGCTTAACTGTCATGCCTGCCTCCTTTAATTTACTTAAGACGTACCGCAAATGATCCATATGTTCTTCAATGCTTTCGGAGAATATGAGAAAATCATCAACATATTGCACCACAAATTTCTTTATCGTCTCGCCAAAAATATTATACAGCGCTCTTAATAGTGCAATACTGCTTGTGTTCATACCGAATGCGCACACTTTGAAATTATATAATATGCCCCCGTGTAAAAACGAAGTATATTTTCTTAAGTCCTTTCTTAACGGTATTTGCCAAAAAGATGACGTCCTCTTCGCAATTTATTTAAAATGATCTCAACACTTTCGGGTCTGAAGCGATCTGGCTTACAATAAGCGTTTAACTTTCTAGCGTCTAACGTTACTCTAACTTTGCCATCACTTTTATAAACGATACATAATGGATTTATATACTCGGAGTTGGACACTTCAATTATATCATCATCTAACATGGTTTTAATGACTTGATCAACTTCCTCTCTAATTGTACATGGGATTGCTCTTGCTTTATGGGAATATGGTTTAACATTCGCTAGTTCAAACGAATGTGTGTAACAGTTACATCTTCCAGGCTTTACCGAGAATACCTCCCTGCTTTCTATTAAAAGTTCCCGTAATTTTCCTTTTTGTTCCTCATTTAGTCTCTCAGCTTGGTTCACCTTAGATCCTATTAAATTTTCTATCTTGACACAGTCATTTCTTTCGTCGTACTCATTTATATTACTATTCTTCAAGTTAAATTTTGGGTTTTCTCGGGGTTTCGTTTCTTCGTCAAAATCACAGAAATAATTACCTCTACTTACAATATTTTCTTCCTCTATTTCATCGTAGTTCCCAACTTTTAATTCTGCTAATTCCATCGCTCCAATATTTATTACCTCTACAAAGAATGTTTCCCCCTCCATTTCTTCCTCTACCTGATCCCGTACAATTATCCTCGAAGTATGGTCTAAAAATGGTACAATTATGGTGTCAGGTCCTGTTTCAAACTTAAAACTTTTATTTTCAAAATCTACGATGGAATTCCAAGCATAAAGACTATCGCAACCGATTATTACGTGAAAAACAAGCCTGGGTACAACCAAAAATAATATTTCAATGCATTTCTGTGCGATCTCGACCTTTACCATCACTTGAAATTTTACCCTTTCTTTCCTTTTACCTACTGCTACAGAGCAATATATCCCATAAACTGGCAAAGATAATAATTTTACACCACTATTCACTAAATTTTCAAAAAAATTTTGGGAACACACAGTAGTATTAGCACCTGTATCAATAATAGCCTGAAATAATTTCCTGTTAATACCAATATTTATTCTTGGTGGATCAATTAAAATTTCATTCTCTGTATTTTCTTTGTTTTTCGATCAAACATTGCCTTCTCTGTCCCTTATTTTCGAAGTACTTCCCATAATAAGAACATTCATCATTCCCAATCTTCACTGAAGGCGAAGTTGACTGGGTTTGGAGTTTTCCGAAAGCTTACTAATGGCTCCTGTCCCATTCCCATTATATGAAGGTCCCGGGTTTGAATCCTGGTGAAAATTTGTTTCTTCCAATCTTTTCACCGCGTTTATAGCGTCTACCCTTTCTTCCGGATTTGGAGAAATTCTGCTATTCCCATTTCTTTCTTCTTGCCTAGGGGAATTCGGTCTGTACCAATTATTATTATGGTGATAATTATTTCCCGAAGGAAATCGATTCCTAGTGTACCTCCCCCTTCTATCTCCGTAATATCTATTTGCCTGTACGTAATTAATTTGAGGGTTTCTTTCCCGTGGATAATTTTCAACCCTTCTTCTATTATCCTGAGGCTCAAAATTATTTCTTCTATCCTGAGGCTCAAAATTATGTCTCCTATCCTGAGGCTCAAAATTATGTCTCCTATCCTGAGGCTCAAAATTATTTTTTCGGTGGTAATTATTGTTTTTAGGGACTGGGCCATGATACCGTTGCCGAGCATCAAAATTTCTGACATCACCAGAACCTGCCCCCTGCCCGAAAATTTTTGTTGGAGATCGGTTATTTCCAAAATGTCTCTCATTACTTGCCTCATTTTTGCTCTTATTTCTTTCTAGTGCGATTAACAAGTCAATCATTGCCGCTATTGTTATCGGCTTCGCAATAATCAGATAGTGTTGGATTGTTTCTGGAAAATGTGTGGTTATTAAATTAATTCATTCTATTTCTCCCAACGGAGGGTCAAGCATCTTACATTTTCTAGCTATAGCCATAAAATAATTAACCATGAATTGATCTTTATGCGGGTTATATTTCCCATTACTCAGTTCCAGTCTTATATTTGCTTGCCTGCTAGCTCCCCAATATCTATTTAAGAAAATTTCCTTAAATGTCCGATAATCGTTACTTAATCCTACTGATAACTCTAACCAGTTTGAAGCGTTGCCTTTAAAACATTTTCTGACAACCGTCATCTTATATTCCTCGGGAATACCTTTTACAAGAAAATACTCTTGCATGCTATTTATAAAAGCCTTGGGGTCATCAAATTCTTCATTTTCAAAGGTTGGTGGTGAAATTTCATTCAAAACATGGTTGGGCCATTGCAAATGTGGACTATTGTGTGCATTAACATTGACATTGGTATTACTATTACCTGACGTACCAGCATTTAAATTTAACATCGGAATGTCCGCTGACGCATTCTGCATCGCTTCGTCCCGTGCTGCTACCGTAATAGTGTTACTACTCACAGGGTCACTAACATTGTCAGACATACATATGTTATTTAATCTTTCTTTCAGTTTGTCATTTACCTCATCTACACTCACAGCTAATCTCCTAGTTTCCCTCTCTGATTGCTCTAATCTTTTCCTACAGATTTCTAATTCCTTGTTATTAATTTCCCTTTCCTTAGCTAAATCAGTAGTTATTTCCTCCCTTAATTTTCTATTTTCTTTCTCTACATTTTTATTAACTGTTTTAATCTCTTCCCTAACCTGTTCCTGACTTTCCCTCATTTCAATTCGTACATTTTCAATTTCAATTTTAACGTCTTCCTGATTATTTTTAACCTCACTTCTTACATTTTCTATTTCATTTCTAACTTCCTCCTTGAAATTTTCTAAAACCTTCTGTTGTTTCTCAATCTTATTTCCTATTTTGACTAAGTCAGCTGTTAAGTTCTCCCTCGTATTTTCTACCTTTTCTGTTAACCCCGTTAAATCTTTCTGACTCTGATCTACCTTTTCTGTTAAACCCGTTAAATCTTTCTGACTCTGATCTACCTTTTCTGTTAAACCCGTTAAATCTTTCTGACTCTGATCTACCTTTTCTGTTAACCCCATCATCATTGACATAAGTGATTTTAATATTTCATTAGTCTCCATGCTTCCCCCTGTTTCTTCTCCCTGATTTTGTATATTCGTATCAGCTACTCTGTCCCTTGCATTATCTATATTACTATATACACCTTCTCCCTCTCTCTCATCACCCTCCTGCACTTCCATATTTATATCTAATTGCTCGATCATTTTCCCGTTCCTTAAATACATTGACTATATACTACAACACGTAGATAAAATTCTCACTCAGTACCTTAATCAGCTTGCTGCACTGCTATTCGATGTGGATCCTCTCGTTCCTACTGTGTCCTGGGTCACCTTCCCTGGAGTTCACGGCCTTTGTTGTTCAGCTCCCTGAAATTCTCCGCATACCTTATTCACCTTCCCTGAAGTTCTCTGAAGTTCATGCTCAGCTTCCCTGAAATTCTCTGAAGTTCACGCTCAGCATTCCTGAAATTCTCTGAAGTTCACGCTCATCATTCCTGAAATTCTCTGAAGTTCACGCTCAGCATTCCTGAAATTCTCTGAAGTTCACGCTCAGCATTCCTGAAATTCTCTGAAGTTCACGCTCAGCATTCCTGAAATTCTCTGAAGTTCATGCCACACGTTGGAGCGCCAATTTGAAGCATTTTAATGTCACTAGATTGACTGCTTCTTATTATGGGTGCCTACGGCTGCTCACACATGAGTCTTAATCTCAGGGATCCGTGGTGGTTACAGAGAGCGACATTGTAATTTTGTTAGAACACTTTATTTGTTTTATTTTTACACGTTTAAGCTTTACTGAACAATTTTAAATAAAATAAAATATGCAGTCTCACGTAACCGTTGGAACGAACTTTCACCGTGTTGCTTACATGTATATCTCCCTCGTAACGATGTCTCTCTCCTACTGTCCCTCAGTCATTATATCCTTTTAGCTTCCCAAACATCCATAATGGCCCTCACTTCATTAAGTGAAGACTTTGCCCTCTGGCGAAACCCCTCGGGTTTTCGATACTTTCTAAAACTACAATAGCAGGCTCCTTTTCTTTATGTTGAAGACCTTGCCAAAACTAATTGTATCTCGTTTACCTTAATGTTTGGGACGTTCGCTAATGACCCTCGGTAGTGCCTTTCCCGACTGGCATCCCTTCACCTGTGGTACATATTCTTAACCCTTTGCTATTAATGGATTTTGTAACTTTGATATATTTCGTATATCATAAGCGCTATACAAAAAACTGCTACAAGCAGTATAAAAGAATCAAATACACCTTGGGTTCGAGATAAGAGTGTAAGATTATACGTGGAATGGATTGAATTGCAGCCGAGTAGTGAGAAATAATATAGCTGCAAACCCTCTCGTTTTGTGCTTTGACCAACATCAGTAGCAGCATTTGAAACGTGTCAGCAGAATAATCAATTAGAATTCCTAGTAAAGAAATGCTGCTGCAATTGTGCTATTCTCGACATTTAAACTTTGGTAACCAAGAAATATGATACATTATTTTTTGCCTCCTAAGTGAATGTAACACTGAAATTTAGTACAAATCTGGCAAAACATTACCTTTGTATTCCATGGCTTTAAAATACTAAATGTGTTTTGAGTTTTTATATTACAAATACTTGTAGTTGCATAATGTACCCTAAAAATGCAAAATAACAATGTCTTTCATTTTAAAATTTAAGGTTTTTGAAAATTATGTTTTCACAATATTAACTTTTTGAAAATGTCACGATGCAGTTTTCACGCAATTCTTCGTATCATTCCAAAACACAAACAAGTAAATCTGCCATATACTTTTTTTTCTTTTGAACGCTTTTGAGTTACTAAAGAAACTTGCAGCTTATAAAACTTTATATTAGAAATTTCAAGCGACAAAATTTAAAAACGATTGTCTTTTGAGCTGAGGCTAATAAAACACAGTTGTATGGCAGATTTGTACATTATAATCAAATAAATATAATAGAACCTTAAAAAAGAGGCGTTTTTTAATTTCGTCGTGTAGAGCATTTGGCATAACATAATAAAATCCGGATTCAACATTTCGTAACTCGGAAACTGAAGGATACAACACACTAAAATTCTGATGCTGGTATAAGACAGCATTGACAATAAATGTTCAGCTAACTTGGCTGAAAAATTTAAAAAATCCATTTTCAGTTGTTTATTCCCTTAATTTTCAAGCCCGGGCCCGGCCCGAGCCCGCGCTAGTCGAGCCCGGCCTTCGGGCCGGGCCACGCCTAGGCCCGAAGGCTTGGCCCGAGCCCGTGCAGACCTCTAGTATAGACAGAGGGACCCAATCGCCTTCAGGAGTGCATCAGCTCATGCTATGGCCCCTCCCCGGGACTAACCTTTATCAGCGGATTCGGACACAGATCGTACATGATAACCAGGGGCAGGGAATTACGCAGTTACCAGTCACCCCTTGCGTCTCCCCATCCACCTACAACCCGCGCGTAGGTTATCCATCAAACTGTGTTCAGGGGGGGTATTAGTTGGGGAGGGTGGGTCAAACACAAAAGTGGACCAAAGTTGATTGGGCGTTTAGTAGATGCTCTCTAACTCCTTAGAGAAACCCAATCGAGAATATGGCTCTGAACCCCGGGTACTCCAAATCCGTACCTACCGTAGTAGGCCCCTGGAGGGGGGGGGGGGTAGAATGTAGAGTAGGCCGGAAATAGCGCTTCTCTGTGGCGGTCCGGTTTGCAGTTCTGTAGTGCCTGAGAGCGTGTTGTTAACTTTTATGTTAGCTGTTCTACCTTGCATGAAGCTGGCTATCCATCTATCTTTCTTTCTCGGTATTTTCAGGGTGGTCATTTTAACAGCAGGCCATTTACTCAACATCTTTCGAACGCCGTCTGAATGTCAAGAAAGGCAGCTATTGTAATCTTACTTCTTTTGAAGCTGCCATGGAATTCAGACATCACACGGAGCAATTGGTTTTGTACGGTAATGTCACTGCGTTGGCCTTCTCGGTTGTCGGGAATGAGTTTATTTTCGTTAATTTATTTGTGCGGTCGATTAGCAACTATTTTCTCCAGTACTTTAGACAGTGTTGTAGTTATGGAAATGGGTCTGTAGTTCCTGTGAACTATATTGTCTTTGCCCGATTTTGCAAATACTAGAATATGTGTGTGTTTCCAGCTGAGCGTGTAGTATCCAAATTTGAGCTAAGCGTTATAGGTATAGTTGGCATATCCTGCGTATCATGGGGGTGGGAGTTCTTTGAGCATGTGGTAGTAATTTGATCGTGGCTGCGTTTCCCTGTGTTTTTACTGTGGCTCTGAGTTTCGCTGTTGTTATTGGTCTGGCTCGTCCGTCTGAATCGGCTCCAGCATTTGAGGAAAACGCCACAATCGCTGAAGAACCGAACGTCGGCCCACCTCAAATAAACACCGCAGCAGCATTTCTGGCCGTGCCCACAGTACTGCAGCTGCACGGCCAGCCTCACCACAGCCGAGCCAGCCAGTCGAACGGCTGCCATCACCACAGCCAGAACCATCAGCGACCTCCGCATCAGCGCCTCTTGTATTCGACCCCCACCCGCCCACGGTACGGCTGTTTCAGCGCCGTGGTCGTCGGGGTGCATATGAAATCTTATTTCACACTAGCTGACCCGACAGACGTCGTTCTGTCACATGGAAGCAGCATATATTCCAAATAAGGGGAAAAGCGAACGCCCAATTAGGCAAACTATATCCCCTTATAAACATGAACTCGCATCTAAAACTCAAAATGGGACTAACATTATATAAGACGCTTATCCGCCCTATACTCACTTACGCTGCTCCGGTTTGGGGATATGCCGCAAAAACACATATTATGCGCCTACAAAGGCTACAAAATAAAATACTGCGAATGGTAGCAAAAGTGCCCTACACGGCACCAGCGGACTTACTACACGACGAATTAAAAATGCACACGATAGAGCAATTCATTAAAAAGCTCTCACACGATACGTATAAACACTTGCATAAACATCACAACCCTTTAGTAACGAACCTCGGTAACTATACTATGGAAATTTATAAACACGCTAGACCGCTAGCGCTTTTCGACAGAAATTTAACTTCAAATAACACGGAACTAGAGGAATTCTTGAACAACCTACTACACGACTAAATGAAACTTTGACAGAGGACTGTTCCCTCTCACCACACAGCTAAACCTTCCTTATTCCCTGTTTCAGACCGCAGCCTGCCACAGAGCCCTACAAGCCCTCGGCGATGCCGAGGCGGACCGGGAGAACTAGGGCCTCCCACCAGTGTCCTACGTGCGCGGTGAAAGCGGGCCACCGTATGATGAAGTAGGACACTCCGACGACACGGCGAGACCAGGACAAACGCTTATACAAGACCTGCCTGCCTTGGGCAGACAAGAAGAAATCTAGCACGATAACATTTATATTAAGCATGCGTAAAAATCACAGACCATTAGCTGATTCTAATGACTTGCAGGTACATACCTGTGCAACACTAGACATAAGCCTAAATATTGCACGAAAATATCCTTTTACTCTGACACTAACATTAGCTTATCTCACAGCGACATGCAGGTTTTCACCTGTGCATCGCTAGATACAAGCTCAAATATTGCACGATTAACTTCAGTTACACTAACTCTAACATTTATTATAACGACTGGCAGGTAAACACCTGTGCAACACTAGACATAAGCTAAAATTGCACGAATAACCTCAGGTATGCTAGCTCTAACATTAGCAGATATCATAACGACTTGCAGGTAAATACCTGTGCAACCCTAGAATTAAGCATCACACAAATTACATCTTGACTAACAGGCCTATGCCTGTGCAACCTAATCATCAGTAAGCGTAACTGCGTCTAATATCAACACAAATTTAACAATGCATTTTATCTCTCTTGGTCATGTCCAGGTTTCATGGGCATTACCAAAAAGCAACATTTGACTCGCTCGCATGAAATTCATGCCAGCTTAAAGCTTTCAATTACTAACCGGGGTGCTATGCGGGACCCGACTAATGCACGATGATGCACGAAACCTTTAGCATTTTACGAACTAACACGTGGAGGGGTTTTTTAGTGAGTAACCCTCCCCCTTCAGGGCGCAGGGACCCTCACACTGTTGGCCTCAGCATGTCGGCCTCCGCCTGTAACGGGTTTTTCCCCTCCACGGTAAAAAAAAAAAAAAATCTTTTCATCACTACACCTGGCTCGAAGCCCGAGAGCATCTTGAATATGTTCGTCGCCAGGAAAGCTACAAATCTTATTTCATCAATTCAGTTTGCTACCTGCTACAAACATTGTTAACATCCAATGAATACGGAGTCGCAAAGACCTGAAACGTAGTTGACTATGTTTCTACTTCTTGAAGCCTGGTCTCAAACTAGTGTGAAACACGGGGAACTGAACACATGCGCCGCTGATCTAGGCAGCCTAGCAATACACTCCTCTCGCCTGACGTCACACGAACGTACAAGCTGGCTCTTCGTTTAAATACGTCACACGGCCCGAAGTTGTCTTCCCCTGTCCTAGTCCTTTCAATTTCATTGTACTCTTCATGTTGCTGTGCAGTCCGATTAGACCGAAAATTAGCTTGCTTTATAGCATTTCGAGTTTTCGACGCAAGTTGCTCCGCCCGTGTCTTATTGGTGGCATGAAACTTGAACAAAGTATAAAAACACAAAATAAGTCAATCAACCAGAGATAAATATAAGAACCTTGTCGATTGAGAAGTGTAGGTTCAAAAACAAACGAGAAAATAGCACGCACTAATTGAGAGCTCTCAAACAGCAAACTTTATATCGTAGAAAAAGAAAGTTTCAAAATTCCGGATGCATTTAAGCAGTCTACCTATTAACTTTAGGGTTACGCTCATAAATTATAAAGTTACTAACTAAATTTCAACTGTTTTTCTTCATATTGTGATTTGGTTCTCTCTTGTTTTATTTGAATAAAACGAAACAATAAAGAAATCAAAGTCCATTTTAGTGTGTATGAGAGCGATTCACTTAATCGATTCATTGCTCAAATCGATCTTCGAATAATCTATCTCACAACGCTACCCTAGAATTGACATCTAGGAACGATTTGAATGGGAAAAAGATAAATGCAGTTTTATGTTTTTCCGTGCACTTTTTCCAAATGTTCTCTTCATAAGAACCTTCCTCGGACTGCATATCAATTTCAAACATATAGCAAATTGCACTAATTGAGAAAGAGAAGTTCGATAAAAGAAACGCGTATAGAGAAAACCGCGTGAATGTAATATGGTGCATTTCTACTTTAGTCATACATAATTGTATGAATTCTATGTTGAAGGGCAAGTAGAGAAAGAAATGTAATTGTGTGAGTAGAGTACGTGAGTAGAGTAGACCGTGAGTAAACGTGACTAGAGAAAACAGTGTGAATGTAATGCGTTGCATTTCTATTTTAATCATAGAAAAGTGGATGAATATTATGTTGAAGGGTGAGTAGTGAAGGATATGTGAATGTGTTACGTAACAGAAAAACTATCAGAGAAAACCACGTGAATGTAATACGTTGCAAAGTAAATTGGATCACATAAAAGCCTCCATGAAAAAACACTTAAATGTGCCAATTTTAATGGTAATCTCTCAACCGTGTTAAGTTTATCAGCTTCATACATACCAACATCCATGTAACTGTATGTTGAAGAGTGAGTAGAGAGAAATATGTGAATATGTGACTAAAATAAACGTGAGAAGAGAAACCCATATAAATGTAATACGTTGCATTTCTATTTCAATCATAGAAAAATGGATGAGTATTATGTTGAAGGGCGGATAGAGAAGGATATGTGAATGCGTTACGTAGCAGAAAAGCTATCAGAGAAAACTATGTGAATGTAATGCGTTGCAAAGTAAACTGGATCACATAAGTCTCCATGAAGAAACACCTAAATGTGCCAGTTTTAGTAGCGATCTGTCAACCGTGTTGAGTTTATCAACTTCATACATACCAACATCCATTTAACTGTATGTTGAAAAGCGAGTAGAGAAAAGCATGTGAATGTGTTACGTGAAAGAAACGTGAGTAGAGAAACCCCTATGAATGTAATACGTTGCATTCCTATTTAATCATAGAAAATTGTATGAATACTATACTGAAGGGCGAGTAAAGAAAGAAATGTGATTGTGTTTCGTAAAAGAAAAGTGAGTAGAAAAAAACCATGTGACTGTAAAACGCTGCATTTCTATTTCAATCATAGAATGGTGTATTAATTGTATGTTGAAGGGCAAACAGAGAAGGATTTGTGAATGTGTTACGCATAAGAAAAACGAGTAGAGAAAACTATGCGAATGTATAGCATAAAACCTTATCCATGAAAAATGCTAGATGTGCCAATTTTCATTGTGATCGGTCAACCGTGTTGAAATTTATCAACTTCATACATATAGATTGCATGAATTATCTGTTGAAGAGCGAGTAGAGAGGAAGATATGAATGTGTTACGTAAAAGAAAAGGGTGTAGATAAAATCCTGTGCATGCAACATGTTGCATTTCTATTATATTATAGAAAATTGTGAATTGTATGTTAAAGCGCGAATAGCGAAAGAAGTGTGATCATGTTTCGCAAAAGAAAAGTGAGTAGATAAAACCGTGTGAATGTAATGTTACATTTCTACTACAATCAGAAAATTGTATGAATTGTATGTTGTAGGGCGGGTATATAGGGAAGGATATGTGAATGTCTCGCGTAAAAGAAAAGTGATTAGAGAAAAATACGTGAATGTTACATTGTATAGTAAAATGGATAACATAAGAATCTTCTCTATGAAAAAATAAATATACATGCCGGACCCGTGTTTCTTCGTTTTATAAAAAAAAAAATATTTTGGCAGATATTAATTTTTGAAATGTCCCAAAAATCGCGCGCTCCTCACTCTTCAATCAATCACACCTCCGATTGTAATGAAGCAGATTACTTGATCTTTGGCTCAAATTAAAGAACAATCGCAGTATTCGTGAGGTATTTATTAGAAAATTTTATTAATTATTACTAATATTATATTTTATACGATTAAAGTTTTAAAGTTAGATAACATAAACTTGATCATTTAGAAATCTGGAAAAAAAACTAAAAATACAATGAAGCTTATTCAATATTCTCAGAAAAAAATCAGAATGGAGTCTCTAATAGCTCAGTTGTAATTAACTTACTTGCAAATCAGTGCAGCGGTGACGGCTACAGTAACCTCGCACAATTGCCACCTTCCATTATGGCAACCGTCCACTGCTTAAGGTTCCATGAACGTTACAACAGTACAGTAAGGAGAACACTGCTAGCTGACACTCTTATACGTACACTATTAGCATCTTCAAAATGTTTTTAAAATATGCATTTTAAACTAATATTTCCATATAACACACAACTTTACCTCCTTCTTCGAAAGAAAATTGTTTCACTAAAGCTTCAGTTTTTGAGAAAGGAATGAAGGAGTGTAGTTTTAAAGCACAGCTGGACCCATCGTTCTTGGCCCCTGACCTTGACTGGAAGTCCTGTTGGCGAATCCATAGCTTTTGCCTCCTTCATCAGCTCATATTGTATAATTCTACGAATGAAACCATGCACATGAGGAGGGAGGGGGAAGAGACAGTCCTCGCTAATTCACAGGTGCTTTTTAGTGCAGCGTGCAGTTGAAGACATAGATCTTTGCGATAAAGAGTGAATATAGTGAATTTGTGAGACATTGATCATAGCGTAAATCAATTATGCCACCTGTACGTTCTAAATTAGGGATCAAAACATTACACAGAGTAGAGAAATTATTTCAAATGTATGGACGTACATGAAGGAAGAAGCTAAAAGCAAAGAACTGCTTACATCAGAAGATTTTTTTTAAAAAAATCAAAAGTTCAAAAGCACGTATCAGATGCCACAGGAGTATCAGAAAGAAGGTGCATTGTGGAGACATTTTTCTGCATGGACTGTACTGCCTTAGTTAGAAGAAGTTATCTGAGTAGCATAACTGACGCACCAATTCGCATGCTGTCTGCAGTCACCTGGCTTATTACTCGCTTTCAAGGGGCCAAGAACGGCAAATCCAGCTGTACAAACGGATCTCTCCTTCATGTCGTACGTGAGCGCTTGCAGGCCTCCAGAAACAAAATTGTAGCAAATGCAGTAATGCAAGTCCATAGTTTTTAACATCTTATTTTAGGGAATACGTGTGTGTGTGGTTTTTTTTTTTTTTTTTTTTTTAAAGATATTAGCACATCGATTTAAATTCTATTTTTTGGTTTTACAAAATATGCCATAAAAACAGTCCAAAATTTGTGTGTAATAATGATTGGTCGAAAGTTGTTAAAAGTGTTTAATTTAACCTTTCCAGCGCGCCAAACCCCAACTCTCAACTCTATATGGCCTTGAGTAACAAGTGAGTTTGCTTTACGGTGCGTGCAGAAATTGCTTAATTTCTAATAGCCATAACTAAGCAAGTAATTTAAAAATGCGGAAATAAAAAATACGGGTCTCCTTATTTGATGCCTATTATTCCTAAAAAAAAAATTTTGAACCTCCTACGAAAAAGTCGTGTTTTATGGGTCTGCGATTTCGCATACACACAACCGTTTTTCTCGGTTTGAATGGGACAAAGAAAATTGTGGTTTTTCCGTTTTTCTGCGCAATTTTTCCAAATTTTCTCCACATAAGAACCTTCTTCCTGAAAAAAAGAATTAGCCAAATTGGTCCAGCCGTTTCGAAGTTTTGCGGTTACGAAGATTTACAAATTCATTTTTATCATATAGATAAATAGGACTAGGAAGTTCATGCATTTGCAAGCTTTTTCATAGGGGGTTAAAAATGTATGCTTTTACATTATGGGCACGAATTATGAAATGTTAAGTTATTTGGACGTGATTTTATGGTGCATATTTCCTTGATTTTGATAAATGCATATTATTTCAATACTTTAGCCTCTATATAGCATATTTTAATGATTTTTATGGTTTTTTTTTCACCTGGATAATATTTTTCATATTGTTAGTGTTGCATATGATGATGTAACTCGCAAGGTGGTGAGAAGCAATACTGAGTCATGTTGTTGTGTAGTGAATCCCCTGTTTCCATCCTTTCATTATATGTTTGTGCGTAGAGAATAATCAGTGTGTTATCTGAGAGGTTTATATTAACAAAGATAAAGTGCAGGTCAACATTTTGAGCAGCACGATTATAAAAAACGCTTGCCTCTGCGTGGTCTTCAAACGTAACAGTGTTGTGAACTGGTTCCCTCCAAATCAAATTAGGCGTATAAAATGTTAAAAAGCTCTTCAAATGCCGAAAATAAAACCAAATTAGAGTGCTAGATTAATTAATTTACGGAAAGAGTTTTCGGGTGATTTAATATCTACAGATAATAGGGCACTGTTTTGTGGAGCGTGTGACAAAAATATAGGGAGTGAGAAGGGATTTCAAATAGTTCAGCACATAAATACAGCAAAACATAAGGAGAATTTAATTAGAAAACTCGCAAACAAATAACCTGTTCTGAAACAATTAGTAGAGTGTTTAGGAAGCAGGGTAACTGAATCTTGCCAAGTGTACTCAACAACATATGCCTGAAGAAAGTACACTGCGTAAGACTTATGTAGGGTATTGTTACAATAGCGTATTGTCAAATATACAAAATTTAGCGGATCAGTTTGTGTGATTGTTGATGAAACCTCTGATTCTGAACGCCGTTCTATTGCTATAGGTCGCGCGTTACTTCTTGACGAATGAAAATTTTATATGAAAGGTTGAATGCGAGTCTCTACTCAGCTTTTGCGGGAACGAGAGAGAGCAGGTACAGTCTGCAGTGAGATGACGCGCATGCTTCTGAGCTGAAGTAGTACAACACTACAAATCAATTTATGACACTTGCAGTAATATCAGCCACACGTATTATACACTATACCTCTATAACTGTTTCCACTTAACTTTCTTGCATTTATTCTATTCCCGACATCTCTGCCTCGTCTGAATTGCTATTTTCGTTGCATGCATACATACATCCGTACCGCACAAAACTTCTGCAGTCGACTGTATACACACACGTGACAGAGAAAAACAGAGGCGTCTGTTATCGTAGCATAAACATTTGCTGACCTGTTTATTAAGGGTAGGATCACTCATTGGATTTCTGCTCAAGGTCATTCGTCAAGAACGAACGCGCAACCTATAATATAATCGTGGGTGCCTTAAATAATGAACAAAAGACTACAGCTTATCTCCTTAATGTGCGTAAATTGTCGGCAACTGACAATGTAACTATGACACAGTTTGTGATGGACTCTTTGAAATTACAATGCCCATGTGGAATCGAATACAACTGGTTGCTTTTATGTGTTACCTTATATGGTAAAATCAGGAAAAACTCTGAGAGGTATTTTTCCTAACTTAATTCATATAACTTGTTAGGCACACGTTCTTCATCGAATTTCTGAGACAATACGCGATTCTTTCCCACTGGTAGATAGATTTGTGTCCAGTACAAAGAGAATTTTTGTTAAATCTCCTAAAAGAGTTAAGTTGTTTAGATCAACAGCACCTAATATCCGACTTCCTCCTGCACCGGTGTTAACTCGATGGGGAACATGGGTCGATGCAGTTTTATATTATGCTGAGCACATAGAAATAGTCGAAGAGGTTGTTAATTCATTGGACTCGAACGATGCTTCATAATACAAACTGTGCAAAATATTCTGTCAGGCACTGGGTTAAAGAAGGATCTTAGTTTCATATCTATCCATTTTTCTTTCTTACCAACAGCCATAACGGCATTGGAAGCTGTGGGATTTCCTTTGCATGAATCACTTACTGTGCTTGAAAAAACAATATGTGATCTAAGTTCGGTTCCTGGTAGCATAGGACAAAAAGTGAAAGAGAAAGTGAACTATGTAATTTCAAAAAATTCTGGTTATAAACAGATGTGCGATAAGCGAGACATCCTCGAAAGAAAACCATCTGTCACACCAAGAGAGTTGACTCTCTCTGTGAAACAGTTAACATCATTTAAATGTGCCCCTATAACATCTTGTGACCTGTAAAGAAGTTTTTCACGTTACAAAAGTGTTTTTCCAGACAATAGACGACGTTTTACTGTTGAAAATTTGTGTAGTGTTGCTTGTGAACTGCAATTTAGCAGTTAATACTAGCAGCGGAACCATTTCTGCTTCAACCTCTAATGAATAAGGTAACTGTATTATTTACACTAACTCGTCTACTGCAAAGGGACATGAACTGTTCTAATGAAATAGAGCATATTTCTTGGCATATTTTGAAGTTTTTAAGAGCATATTTGCATGCATATTTCAGTGTTTTTAGGGCATGAACTTCCGAGCCCTGTAGATAAAAATACATATTTGGTGGAAAAAATATTTAAATACATATTTTCACATAATATCCTATAAATACATAAATTTGCATTAATCTGTAACTTTTTCTATTATCCTGCACAATTTTAAATTTTTACTATTATAAATATATACAGGATATATTTACGAATCGCTTGTATTGCATCACAAGTATCAGAGAGTGCTCAACGTATCATGGTGCCAAGTGTAAATAGAGTAGATTAGGCCATCATAAACAAACTGGCTGATGCCCTGGTTATTCCTCATCTGCTATCTGTGTATTATACTCCAAATGTTTATACTGCTAAAGCGAGCACCTGCGATAAAGACTGTGAATGGTGCATACAAACCGGCACAGCGCTCGTTCTTCAGTTCTTATGAATGAGTGTTTCCTGTAACCTACGCAACTTGAAAACATACCGAAATTTAAATCAAGTTCTAAGTCGCATCTTCGTCAATACGGAGACGAAGTTATACTTGGCCCCAAACAAAAAGGTGATTGACAGTTGCTTGCCACGTGCAGCACTCCACCATTCAGAGAGGTCGTATAGGTTCTCCTGTACAGAATGTTATATCTGCACAGCACCTAGCCGCCTAATGCGGCTTTATCTGTGCAGTATAGTAGGGATTAATAGATTTCACAGGCTTTCGTGTCCGTGGACAAGGATTCTTCCAGATACCTAGGGCGGGATGGACTTACGTGCCGTATTAACCGCCTGTATGTGGCCGCGCTCAATCTGTCACCCTGGTGTGCCACTTGTGAGGCCTCCAGTAGCTGAAAGTTTGGATGACTGGAAGGGGACAGGAGTAGGTATTAGGCTGGGGTGTATATGGAGTAAAGATGGGAGTGACTTTACCGTTAACCGAGGAGGCCAAGGGCATCCTTAGGGAGATGGTAACTCTTCCTTCTGCGGGGATGCTCTGCTGTCGTATTGGCCAAGTGCCCGTACTAGCTGGTTGGTGTGGGTAGTCAGTTTGGTATACATGGTTCGGCATCGCTCCCTCACCAAGTTCACGATGTAGGGGAGTCTGGAATGGTTATGTAGGATGTATGAAGGGAATCTACGCCCGGTACCATAGATCATTATTAGCGCTCTGTTCTGCACAGTCAACAGTCTGCGAATGGTGGTAGGTGTTGCCGATCCCCAGGCTTCGCAGCCATACAGGATCATGGTGCGGAATGATCGCCCAGTAGAGGTGTAGCTTCAGGTATGTGGGCATGGTGGAACGGAGGACTGGGTGAAGCTGTCTGAGTGTAGCGTGGCCGAGTCCGGCCTTTGCGTGGACGTGCGGGGTTAATGTTAATCCGTGGTCGAAGAGAGCACCTTAGTATTTGGCGGAGGTTACCCATGGAATATTTCTCAGTCTCAGCAGAAGTGACCACTCCGGTCACCATTGGTGAACCTTTCCAAGGAGGAATGCGGAGTTTCTCCCCGGACTAATAGCCATTTCCCACTTCTCACTCCAGCGGCCAACGGCGTTGAGTTGCGTTGAAGAGGGGTGGGGGCATTATCGCACATACTTGTTCTGTGCCATGATGAGGATATCGTTCGCATACTGACACGTCACAGTTTGAGGTTCCGTCGGGAAGTCGGACATATATGCTGCAAAGAGTAGCGGGGAGAGTACATTACCCTCTGGGACTCCTGCCGCTATGGCTCTGATTATTGACAGCCTTACTTCCACTCTCACTCTGAAAGTGTGGTCCCGAAGGATACTGCTAATTAGTGCGAGATAGGGAGGGAGGTGAGGGCCTGTTTCAGTTTGTACACTAGGCCCTGATGCCAGTTTGTGGCGAAGGCCTTCTCCACGTCCAGTAACACTGCTATCGTCTTGAAGTTTTCCTGGAAGCCCAAGGCAACCTTGTCGGCCACGCGCAGTAACTGCATGGTCGTGGATTGACCCCGACGAAAACCAAACTGGTGATCCGGTAGGAGGTGCCTTTCCTCGACGAGAGGCGTTAGGCGGGTGAGGAGCAACCGCTCAAAGATTTTTGAGACGGTTGAGAGTATGCTGATGGAGCAGTAGCTGTTAGCAAAGACCGGGTCCTTGCCGGATTTCAAGATGCACACTACCCTCACCTCTTTCCAGCATGCTGGGAAGTGACGGAGACATAGGTATGCATTGAAAATCATCCTCAGTAGGACGACAGCCCTTTTGGGAAAGTGTTGGAGCATGAGCGCCGTGACGCTATCATGTCCAGGGGATTTATTTGAGTTTAGACTATGGATCTCATAGTTCACCGCTTATGGGGTGATTATGGGAAGGTGGATCTCCTCGTGGCGCTGCCATGGCTTCTCGTAGAGGTAATCCACGTTCGCTTCCACGAATTCGGTGAAGCCCTTGTCTTGAGGGTCCTCCTGGGGTTCGAACTGTGCCTCGAGTTGGTCCGCGAGCACAGTAGCTTTCTCGTCTGGCTCGAATGCGAGCCGCCCACGAGTGTCAT
This sequence comes from Tenodera sinensis, assembly GCA_030765045.1. Lineage (NCBI taxonomy): Eukaryota > Metazoa > Arthropoda > Insecta > Mantodea > Mantidae > Tenodera > Tenodera sinensis. The sequence continues at coordinate 198,485,765 of CM060964.1, read as the reverse complement.
GTAGGGGATGCTGGTATTGGACCTTGACCTTCCTCAAGGCCCTTATGATCCGCCATGGTTTCTTTTCTTGAAGGTTTACATTCTGAAGAGTGTTTTCCCAGGCTGTCTTTCTATGCGCACGGAGCAGTCACCTCGCCAGCGTTTTGAACCTCTGGCATACTGCTCCGATCCTGGGATGGCGGAAGCGCTGCCATTGCTTCCGGACAGTTGCCTTGGCTGTTAACAACTGCCGGAGTTCATTGGGTATGGCCCTTAGGTCAGGACTATTGGTAGAAATGCGGTGCATGTGTGTGTGTGTGTGTGTGTGTGTGTGTGTGTGTGTGCTTGGGGTGTAATAAATGAAGCTAGAAGATATACTGGTTTACATGAAAATATAAAATTAAACCTAAATGGGGATGTGGTTAATGATCCTGTTACTATAAGCCAAAAGTTTAACGACTATTTCATAAATATGCCCACGCACCCGGCGAGTAGGGGAAATTCTGCAAAAGTAAACACTACAAGCAATTACTCCTTTCTCAAACCAGTCACAGAAGATGAAATCATTAAGATAATCAATAACTTACCAAATTAAAAGAGTAGTGGGTGGGATGAAATCAGCTCATTTTTATTAAAAAGATGTAAATGTATATTTGCAAAACCATTAACTCATTTAATTAATTTCTCAATAGAACAGGGACAGTTTCCAGAAATGTTTGTTGAAATTAGGAATAATTAGGCCGACATTTAAAAAGGGAGATGAATTAAGTATTGATAATTATAGACCTATAGCTTTAACATCTGAAATAGTCAAATTGTTCGAAAGGATTTTGTTGTTAAGATTAGATAACTACTTGAGTAAATTTAATATATTACAGAACTTTCAACATGGATTTAGAAAAGGGAGATCCACCATTTCAGCTATTATTCAGTCCATACATGAAATAATTGAGAATCTAGAAAATAGTGAGGTCAGTACATTATTTTTTGATTTATCTAAGGCCTTTGATTCCATCAGCCATAATATTTTAATTAGTAAATTGGAAAACTATGGCATAAAAGAATTAATCTTGGATTTAATTGTTAGTTATCTGATTGGAAGAAAGCAGTTTACCGAAATATCGTACAAAAAAGGGAGATACATACAAAAAGTAAAATCACATTTGAAAACTGTAAAGTATGGTGTACCGCAAGGGACAGTGTTGGGGTTTTTACTGTTTATTATTTATATTAATGATATTAAAAATCGCCCCAATACTTCAGTGGTAACTTACGCAGATGATACCACAGCTGTATGTTGGTATAAAACGGTAGAAGGATTAAATACTACATTAAATAATACCACTTCCTGGTTGCTAAATTACTTTAAATCAATAAATCTACACTGCAACATGCAAAAAACTAAAATGATGCAATTCAATAAAAATGGTAGTAATATTACACTAAAAGTAGATAGTAACAGTATTCTTGAAACAAAAACACACAAATTCTTAGGTCTTATTGTTGATAATAGGCTAACATGGACTGAACATATTGAACATATATGTGGAAAACTTCGTATAGATGAACTTAAAAACCAAAACCCTATCTGAATACAAAATTTGATGGAAATCGTTAGAGCCATTTTCAAGTTACGCGGAATACACACACACACAAACACACACACACACACATACACACACAAACACACACGCACGCACGCACACACACACACACACGAGTTGCTCGTTTAAATATATATGATGTATAGACTAACAAAAGAGACATACCTGTTAAATATTGATGCTTTTTCTAATGGGAAAATGCCGCTGGTAATAGTATTAATAATAGTATTAATAATAATAATAATAATAATAATAATAATAATAATAATAATAATAATAATAATAATAATAATAATAATAATAATAATAATAATAATAATAATAATAATAATAATAATAATAATAATAATAATAATAATAATAATAATAATAATAATAATAATAGTAATAATAATAATAATAATAGTAATAGTAATAATAATAGTAATAGTAATAATAATAGTAATAATAATAATAATAATAATAATAATAATAATAATAATAATAATAATAATAATAATAATAATAATAATAATAATAATAATAATAATAATAATAATAATAATAATAATAATAATAATAATAATAATAATAATAATAATAATAATAATAATAATAATAATAATAATAATAATAATAATAATAATAATAATAATAATAATAATAATAATAATAATAATAATAATAATAATAATAATAATAATAATAATAATAATAATAATAATAATAATAATAATAATAATAATAATAATAATAATAATAATAATAATAATAATAATAATAATAATAATAATAATAATAATAATAATAATAATAATAATAATAATAATAATAATAATAATAATAATAATAATAATAATAATAATAATAATAATAATAATAATAATAATAATAATAATAATAATAATAATAATAATAATAATAATAATAATAATAATAATAATAATAATAATAATAATAATAATAATAATAATAATAATAATAATAATAATAATAATAATAATAATAATAATAATAATAATAATAATAATAATAATAATAATAATAATAATAATAATAATAATAATAATAATAATAATAATAATAATAATAATAATAATAATAATAATAATAATAATAATAATAATAATAATAATAATAATAATAATAATAATAATAATAATAATAATAATAATAATAATAATAATAATAATAATAATAATAATAATAATAATAATAATAATAATAATAATAATAATAATAATAATAATAATAATAATAATAATAATAATAATAATAATAATAATAATAATAATAATAATAATAATAATAATAATAATAATAATAATAATAATAATAATAATAATAATAATAATAATAATAATAATAATAATAATAATAATAATAATAATAATAATAATAATAATAATAATAATAATAATAATAATAATAATAATAATAATAATAATAATAATAATAATAATAATAATAATAATAATAATAATAATAATAATAATAATAATAATAATAATAATAATAATAATAATAATAATAATAATAATAATAATAATTTCCTCAGTATGCTTAGGAACATTATCTTATTGATGGTAGTAATCTGGGTCTAAATGCAAGTTACATATCAACACTTTTTTGCAGACTTTTCTTTAGTATATTCAACTACTGAAATCTATCCCTACATCCCCATACCATAATTCCTCCTCCACCGTGCTTGAATGGTTTGGGTTCCAGCTCAGCTTTGGTGTTCTCCACTCCAAAATTCTGCTATCATTTACAAATATGTCAAATTTGTTCTCATCTGTGAACAATGTTTTATCGCAGAAACTTGAGTTCTTGCTCATATGCTTCGAATAAATTCAAGTCACAATTTCTTGTTCTGTTGTTTATATATAGTTTTCTTCTAGGTATCCTAGCTCCATAAGCTGTACTATTTAGAATACAGCAAACAGACCATGGTATGATTTCCTTCCTGAACTGATCATTAACATGCGCAGACAGTACACAAGCTGGCAATTTAGCATCTTTTTTGACCATCCTTATTAAGATTCTTTCTCTTTGCATTAACTTCTGAGATCAACTCTTATTTCACTATTATTACAGTATCTCTTTTTCTATATCGCTTTATTATGGTCTGCTCAGTTGCCAGGCTTCTTCCAGTAATATCAGCAATTTCTTAAAACTGTTTTCCCTTTTGAAATTCGGAGATAACTATTTTCCTTTCCACTACAATTGTTTATTTAATTTTGTGGCCCATTTTTCTGTTCCACAGTTACGCCGCGTAACTGAACCAACACGTGCAGCTTGTCACTGAAGATGTTTCTTGCTGCAAACAATTCGTTAGTGGTTCCTATGTTTACATCTCTAGTGGTGTATGAATATCTTTTTTCCCTGTCAAACAGCGCCGGAACTGGGTATTGCTAAATTTCCTGAAGCATCATTTAATACTCAAGGCTATGTTACCGTTATACTATTTAATTATGTACCCTTCTAGTCAAAATCTTAGCGCTTTTATTTAATTTAATATGGGAATATTAGTAATCAATTTGAACTGTGGCACTGAATGAATACTTATTTCCATGACTAGCTGAAATCTCCTGATGAGTGTTTCCCGTGCTCATCGTTCACTGCACCAAGATTGTAGGTGCGAGTGCAGGAAGTGCCCCTTTAAGGACATATAGCAACCCAAATCACAAAACACTAGGCCAGTTTCTTCAGAAAAAAAATGGTATTTAGATTGAGAATGACCATTATGATAAATACATATCCTTGTGTTCTTTTGAAGAAAATGCCATCCTTTTAGTCGGGAAGCAAACATTTCAAGACTACGTTTGTGCATGTGTGTACATGTCTGAACATGCACAACAGTAGCAGTGATGCCATTTAAGTTAGCTCATTTGGTTCCATCATACTTACAATGGTCTAGGACCTTTTATTTTACAAGTGAACGGAAAAAAAATATGTCTGAACCATCTCCAGATGTTGGTGTTTTCTGTTCGGACCATACTAGCGGGCAGTACATATACTGGTCCTTTCACTCTTGCTAGCCATTCATCATCCTGATGATGGGAGAGATGTACACTCCCGAAACGTCGATGGCTCTTCATCACTACACCTGGCTCGAAGCCCGAGAACATCTTGAATATAAATTGAACTTTGTTTTAAACTTTCACTAGGCTTTTCTGGCACGTCCTAGTTATAATATAACTAGCAATGAATGGCATCTATTGCCAGATTGTTCTATACATATCTACATTTAGGTCCAAGTTGCTGACAGAGAAAGATAAAAGATATATCACACGGTAATAGCAAAGGACCCTGAAATCAGCGCTGTAAAGTTGACTGCAGATCTGGGAAGATGTGGTATGCGCAATATATATCGAGAAGCTGGATACAATGGTCGAGTACCTCGGAAGAATATATGGTTAAATAAGAGAAATCAAATAAAGCGAATAAATTTCGCAAAAGAGCACCGAAATAAAGCACCACAGTTCTGAAAAATGGTTATTTTTCCGACGAAAGTAAGTTTTAACATTTTTGGTTCCGTCGGAAGAGTATGATGTGGCGAAAGCAGAATATGGAGATGAATCCAAAACATCTAGTGCCCACAGCAAAACACGGTCAGTGACGGTCTGGGCTGCGGGTCGACTGCACCTTATCGATGGAGTGATGGATCATAAAATGTATTTAACCATTTCAAAGCAAAATCTTCATGCTAATGTTAAGAAACTAAGTCTTGAGAACAACTTTATTTTTCAGCAGGACAACGATCCCAAACATAGAGCTGGATATACTCCCTTATGGCTGCTTCCCTATACGCCAAAGCAACTTCACACACCACCTCAGTCACCAGATATCAACCCTATAGAACACCTGTTGTCTATTTTGGAGCAGAAAATCATAAATCACACCTCTTCCAGTAAAGAATTCTTTAAACAGGCAACTCGGATAGAACGGCATTTGATGAGGCAAAGACAACAGCAGAGCTAGTAGAATCACTGCCACAAAGACTGGAGGCAGTTATAAAAGCAAAAGGGAAATCTGCAAAATATTGAATGATGGTATTTAGTTACAAAAATGCTACCAAGTTGCAGGTGTACGATCACGTTTTGTGAAAAATAATATCATTTATTATTTATTTATGCCAACAAACTTACTTTGTGTGTTTAAAAACACCAACATTAAGCTTTTTGGCATAAATAATTACCATCTGAAGATTATTTAATCCCGGAACATAAAGTACTTACAATAGTAAGTCACCATTGGGGTAATTGTCTCTGATGTGGTCACCATTGGGGTAATTGTCTCTGATGTGAGACTGCCTTTGTGGTTTACCGGGAGAAATACGAACTGGTTTGAGAATTCAATGCCATTCTGGCAGGTTGTCATAGTAGCTTAATGGTTAGAGCACCCGCCTGGTAAGCGGAGGGTCTGTGGTTCAAATCCCAGCTGTGGCATTCAATTTTTAAGTTCCAGTTCTACCTCTCAAATAATATCATTTGTTTATATTAAGGGGAGATTATTAATGAATTTGTTTATTGTTTTCCTACAGGTATTTAAATGTAATTTCCTATGTATACGAACACTTTTTACACTCACTGTACATGAAGAAGATAATGCAATTTGCATTTCTTCAGCAAATATAAATATCAACGTTGTTACAAACATCACTTTAAAATCTTCATCTGACACATCAGAAGTATAGTTCAGGCAAATAATGTCCCATTTGATCAGCATGTGTATTTTAAATGGGCCCACATCTTAGGTAGGTTTAATTTGGTAACAGCATTTTAGTGACACAAAACTGCTTAAGTTCTCAGCTCTATGTTCTGGCTGCATATTGATTCATATCTGATGCAAAAAATAACATTCAAAGCAAGTGGAGGAATAAACAAACGAGATTACAAAAGTGCAAATAGTAAACCAAAAGATTAAACAATAAAAATCTCACAATTCACAATAAACAATAACTAATCTTCAATAAACCCAATCAGTTATTACAATTCTAGCACAGTTTGAAATTCAGTAACACGTGAAAAACTGCACAAGTTAAAATAATCCCTATTACTGTTCATTCCTAATGGGACATTTACTTTATAATTTTCTCATATTTTCATGATGAATTATTCTTGAACAAAATATTCTAATGCAGACCTTACAACAGCATGAGTTGTACAATTGAATATTTCCAGGTATTCAAAAATACAATCTGAACACTTCACAACTATTTTTAATCCCATTAGTTTTGATTTTATCATACCTTTTACATTTGTAAGGCTCATTGCTGTTCACTAAATTTGTGCATAATTGATCATGAAAACTGCTTATAATATAATAAAGAAGATTAAGGACCTTCTTACATCCCCTCAACTACAGCACAACCTGTATGAAGATTTAAGTAATCTTGACAAAATATGGTTTATTTAACTCAAACTCAACATATCCATCAAACAGTTTTGAATTAATGGTACATTAACAAAAAAACAAAAAAACAAAAAAACAAAAAAAAAACCCATAAGAGTATAAACATTCACATTTTTACTAACATATCCTTATAATGCACTGTTATTATTAATAAAACATGACACAAATTAACTTTTTGCGATGTCCAATGATAAACAGCAATGCTTTAAGTTTTGATTCTATTTTATCTTTCTTTGCAAAATAATACCTGATTTTAAATAACTGCATGAATGTTATTTAAACTGTTTCCTTTTTAGCATGAAGTAATGTTTCTCACAGAGTCAAATAAAAGCAATGTCTTCCAACTATACAAATCATAATGTAGATCAAAGGGAACCAAACAAGTTTTTTGCTAGTTATTAACAGACCATATTATTAATGAAGATGAAGTGTAAATGACAGAATATACTATATAATGAATGTCGAATGCTACATCATATGCATTTCAATATTCCTTCAAAACAATACATTTTCTCAAGTATAACCTCTCAATCAAGATGCTGAAAATCACAATTAAACTAATATTGTGCTTCATCTACTTGAGTTAAGCCACAGAATAACAATAGATTGATTCCTTCAGTTGTGAATGTTAGGAGTCTATGATCTTTAAAAGAACTGGAAAGCTTCATTTTAGCGCTACCTCTTCGTCAAATAGTTATCTCTCCTTTTAGCATTTCTACCTTTCTTCTGGCTGCACTTAACAGTACAATGAAAACAGCTTCTCATAATACAATGATAATAAAATGGCAATAAAAATTAACATTTCCATTGGTTCAATAAATTGTTTCTATTCAAAAGTGTCTACCCGCACCTAACCTGATTTGAAACATGCCAAAATGTATTTTAAATTAAAAAATAAATGAAAGATTTGATTAATTTTGAAAATCATTAATACATTCACTTCAGCAGGTATACATTCCCCACTTTTTTATTTGCTGTATATGTTTCAGAATGTCCTTACCTAGGGACTGCTTTTCAGTAATTTGTAGTGCCTGTGGTACTCGTACCTAGCGGGACTTCTGTTGGTGTCTTGGCTGTGTGTTTCCTGCAACATCATCCAGTGCATCTGAGGGTGCGCATGAATTGGAGTTAACTCTCGAGTCCGTATATCTGCCTAAGTCACCACGGCCACGAGCGCGAGCACGACCACGACCTCTTCCTCTACCTGCACTTCTCATTGGATTTCCCCGACCTCGAACATTTCCTTCATTCATGTCAGAATTATAACCTCGATCATTACGCCTTTGTACTGGAAAGCTCTGCATTGATCCACGGTAGTTGCGGAGCTGTTGGTCGATTTCAAGCTTTTCCTGTCTTAATGCTTCCACTTTTTTCAAATGTGCCATATGATACTCAAGAAGAACTTTTGCATTAGATATGTTCTCTACTGTGCCCACAAACAAGAATGAAACCTTACCTTCTTCACGAGGAACTGTAGACTGTGGTTCAATGTCACTCTCAATTTTTACGCGTACCATTCCACTTTTGCCCACTACTTCCTGTATGATTCATCCATTTTTTCCTATCACTTTTCCCACCAAGATTTGTGGAATTTGAATTAATTCTTCACTCTATTCCAGCAAACTATGAGCTATCTTCACAGACTCTTTAGTTTCCCCATATATTCCAAAGATATATGAATTTTCTTAAAGTTCTATGTTAGTTATTCCCTCAACCTTACGAGCCTCCTGAACATTTGCCCCATGAGCACCTATAGCTAAACCCATAAGATCCTCCCGAACTCTAAATTTTTCTGAATAACCTCCACCATTATGTAATTTTGTGGATTCTAGCTGTCTCGCTGCTTGCTCAGTGCGCTTTAACAGTAATTCTTTCGGATTTAGATTTCTGAAATGCATTTCCTGCAACATTGATGCACGTTTCTTGGAATGCTCACTTCTAGAAACCACATTTAGAACACCCTTTTCAGGAATGTAGTGACAAAATGCGGCAGTAATTGCTTTCTGAAATTCTTTACGAACATTATTCATTTTTTAATATTCCTGAAGTTCTTCAGGAATTTTAATATCAAATTTGTAAAAGGTGTTCTTATCTATTGGAAGATTGTGTCTTTTAGGTCTTAATCTTTCAAAAAACACAATTTCAAAGAGTGTACTTTCCAAGCCCAAATACTCAACTACATGAAAGCCATCTCTGTAGTCACCTCTTAGCTTTATTACTGCCTTCCACCATCCACAAGACTCTTGCTCATTGTTCCTTGAGTACACCTCCACTTCCTGCCCTTCTATGTATTCTTTAGTAGTTGCAGGAGCTTCAGGAGGAAGGCAAACCTGAGAGAATGGAAACTTGGATTCTGGCATCCAAGGTAAGTAGAGAAATCCCCTTCAAAGGTAAAACACACTCCATCGTCTAACACATCCACAACTTTTTACCACGCACTTCCACTTCGATTTCTTCCATTTGTGCGGATTTACTGATCAAGCACTTTTCACTTGCAGAAGCATTTAATATTACACTGCCACTCATTTTTTAACTTAGCAAGAATTCGGTTTCCGTTAGTCGTTTGTTCAAAACAAAGATAATGCAAGTAGTAGTTACAGTTAATAGTTACGTAATGGCCTCAGCTGAACTTCTTTTTCTATGGATGTCTTGAATGTTGTCCACACGCCATCACGCCGAACGCTAGCAGACGCCACAACAACAACCCAACTGTTTCCGTAGTCCAGAGGTCCCGGGTTCGATTCCCGGCTGGAGGGTAGGAAGTTTTCTTTAGCTAGGATTATTCCACCATCCTCCCTAGAGTATGGAAGTACGAATCAGAGTGTGAATTCAGTGTAATTGAATTGGCAATTTTTAATTGGTACAAAGTAGTACCAACCCAAAGATTAAAACCGCTGTAAGCGAGAGAACACTGTTGAGCAATTGTTCCAAAGGTAAAAAGCCGCCGAAGATACGGAGCTGACGCACCGCTACTTATAATAGGTAATGTCGGCGTATTGTAACAATATTTGTTTGTGATGTTTTCGCAACCATTTTTGGTATGCTGTCCCTTTTCTTATGATAATTTATTCTATTCCATTATTATTCTTTCACTTACTATGTTTCCATGCGGAATTCAACTCGGTTTGAGATTTTCCCATTTCCGCGTTACTATTCCTACGCAGTACATGTTGGATTTAATCCGGAATGAGAACTCAGATTGACTTGAATTACCCTGGAAAGGGGTAATTCATTCTATCCTCTATGGTCTATCTACCGTCTTCTGGCAAACAATACTCTGAACTCTTACGACCTACCCTAACCTCGACTTCACCACGATGTGTATCTTGCTTTGTAGATGATTTTCAGTGATTTTTAGTATTTTGTGTCGTATTCTGACTCCCGTTACGTACTTTTTCGAGACATGTTGGTGATATTTTAGACAGTGAAGGCATTTAGAGCACTTTTATGAGTAGTTTGGATGGCGACATTTCAGTTACTTGTCAGGCATTTTGAGGTTTTAGCACGAACCAGTTAAATTAAACTGAGAGTGGCCTACAGTAGGTCTTGTTACAAAGTGCGGGCGCATGTATTTAGTGGTCGTCATATTGATGGAAGGCATGGTTGCCAACCAGTACGATAATTATGGGGGCATACGATAATTTGAATTTATAACAGTTCGATACCGGTGAAATATCATTTTCACTGGTTTGTCAAACCAACGAAATAAAACTAATTATAAATAGCGACACCACTTTTACCCTCATGGCCTGTCTCCATCACTCTAAGACAACCATTTCATATCCTACTAATCCTCCTACCCTTTATCCTGTTATTGCCAGTGTGCCCAGATATGGTAATCTCAATAAAGGAGACACTGTTCAGAAAAGTGAAGATTAATGGAGAAAACTCGGAATAAGTGATAGGTATTCCGTGTGAAATAAAGAACATGCCTAAACCTGACAGTTTCTGGAGTGCTGTTAAACATATGTGTCACCTTGGTGGAAATACTAATTTCAAAAAACTAGTGGCATTATCAGTGGTTTCGTTGCCCCACAGAAACGCTTCTTGTGAAAGAGCTTTTTCTAAACATGGTTTAATAAAAACCAAAGTTAAAAACAGACTGGCGCTAGATAGGGTAAATAAACTTTTTATGTCGCCTCAGCTTATGGAAAAATGTGGTAGATAGGAAAATCTGCAAGTCACCGAGAAGATGTTAAGGTTTATATCAACAACAAATTTGTATAATGCTGCAACAGTTGAGGAAGATGAACTTTCAGATAAATAGTGCGAGACATAAGTGCTCAAGTTGTAATACTGATTGAGGTCATCAGTATTGTAAGTAAATATAATAAACATCATTGCTATTACATTTTGATAAGTGTTATACCGATATTTTTATTGTTGTAGCATTTGGTTTATGATGTACGATAATTTTGAAGCCAAATCTATAATTTTGAGTGGCTGGTACGACAATTTTACTTTTAAATGTTGGCAACCCTGGCCGACTATAAAGACATGTTTACCACGGACAATAAAATTTTGTTTTGCCAACCATGTGCGAGAGCAGTAAATGCAGATCAGCGTTCACAAGTTTTCGTCCAATATGACACAATGTTAGAGGACGTTAATTCCAAAAAAAAGTTCACGAGTGACTCAACATTTATCTAGATGTAAACACATTGCTGCTGTGACTCGTGTGAATTCATGACAGTTATTGATAGGTGAACCGGCTTCCTTCAAGTGTACAACATTCGAAGTATTTCCAGTATTATTTAGATTTAAGCGGAGCATTCGTTGCCGCTGACATCCCAATCAAAAAGTTTGAACTGGAGCTTTTTGACTAAATATATCGATATTGAGCCTCCAAAAGAATCAATATTAAAAACAACTACCTACTCTCCTAACTGTTATGATTAAACTTTGCAAAAATATTAGGGCAGCGTGTGAAAATGAAAAACTGGGTCAGCATTGATGAAACTCAAGGTTCAAGTTTCAGAAAAATAGGAAATACCTGACGATATCCCATATGAGCTGATAAAACTACTGCTAGTAGAAGGATTGTTGTATCTCCTAGAAATTTACAACCATATATTATAGACAACCAAAGTGTTCCCAAACCAATGACGGAACGCCATTGTGGTTCCTATTCTCATAAAATCAGTTCAATCCCTCAGTTACATGCCTATCGCTTTAACGTGTACTTTACGCAAGTTAATAGAAAAAATGGCCAACAATCGATTAAGATGGCATCTGGAAAACTCCAAATTCTTTAGCGATAGTCAAAGAGGATTCAGACAGCATTGTTCTACTATGGATATCCTCGTACAGGTCGCGCGTTACTTCTTGACGAATGAAAATTTTATGTGAAAGATTGGATGCCAGTAACTGCTCACCTTTTGCGGGAACGCTGGCAGAGAGAGAGAGAGAGAGAGAGAGAGAGAGAGGAGGTACAGTCTGCAGCGAGATGACGTGCGTTTACCCACATGCTTCTGAGCTGAAGTAGTACAACGTTACAAATCAATTTATCACACTCCCAGGAATATCAGTCACATGTATTACACACTATACCTCTATAACTGCTTCCACTTAACTTTCTTGCATTTCTTCTATTCCCGACATTTCTCCCTCACCTTCTTCCTTGTCTGAATTGCTGTTATTTTCGTTATCTTCGTCGCTGCTTTCCATTCCATTATCTTGGATAATAATTTGCTTAATCCTTTCTTCCACTATGGCATCTTTATCCCAGTATTCTTGTTCAATTTCTTCGACACGACGGCATGCCTTTTCCCATTCTATTTGTCCAATTTCCTCAAATCTCTGCCTGCAGAAGTTTTCAACATCTTTTAATTTAAATGTTACACTTCTAGCAGCTACCCATTGCTTTACGTCTCTCCATTTTAACTCAATATGATTCAGATCTGGGTGATACGGTGGAAGTCTTAAAGTTGTGTGATTATGTTCGGCCAATACTTGATCAATCAAATATTCCCTCTGAGCTGGCTTATTGGCTAATATCAAGTCATACAAATGCGTCTTCGTGCTGTGCTCATCAAATGAAATGTGATTTTGCAGCCAGGACTGCATATCTTTTTTTAAAGAATTTGATGTTGGAGGTTTGTCTAACTGTGCATTATGGTAGAACGCATTGTCAATTACTAAAACAGAGCTAGGAGGTAAATTTGGAATTTACATTGTGCGAAGCCACTTGATATAGTTTTCAGTGTTCATTTCTTTATGAAAGTGTCCTGTTTTCTGCTGGGATCTGTAAATAAGGAGAGCATTTGGTATGAATCCAGACCTTCCACCTGCATCTACTATAATCACTCATTCCCCTTTGGATGCATGTCCATGAAACTTGAAGTACTGTCATCAGACCAACTTTTTGGAACAGTGTGACTGCTATGTATATAGGTCTCGTCGTCGTAAACTATTGGGCGTCCTTCAGCTCTGTATTTACGGAGACAAGTAGGATAAGTCTCGCGCAAAGAACGAATATTATGACTGTCAATCAGAACACGCCTTTTACTTCTAGTCTTTCTCCATTTAAAGCCCAATTTTTTAATCACAATTCGAAGGCTAGTGAGTTTACCTTGAAAATTGATAGTTTCTCGCAATTTTTGTAATACTCTTTTTAATGTAGGCGCAGCGTTGAAATTTTGTGCAGTGGATCGAATTATACACTTGTTGAAATCTTCGATTTCAGTAATTCTTTTGGGGACGACATGCTTCTTTCCCGGTGTACCAAAAGAAGTTCCTTCCTCTTCGTGTTTTCGTTCTTCTCCCACAATTCTGTGAACTGAACTGTGCGATATCTTGGTGACTGCAGCAACTCTTTCTTGAACCTTCTGAATTTCTTTAAAATATATCGGAGAAAGTCGATCTTTATGTTTGGCTTCTTCCTTCATATACTCATAAACAGTGGCAATAATCTCGCGACTTTGACTATGTAGAGATTTTCCTTTTATTTTTGACACTGTAGGAGGCATTGTCGCGTTAGTAACTAACACGTAACTACGTAACTAACTAGCACTGTTGAAACACTTGCATCCATACATCCGCACCGCACAAAAATTTTGCAGTCGACTGTATACACAAACGCGACAGAGGAAAACAGAGGTGTCTGTTATCGTAGCATAAACATTTGCTGACCTGTTTATTAAGAGTAGTCCAGCTTACTGGATTTCTGCTGAAGGTTATTCGTCAAGAACTAACGCGCAACCTATAACTCTAGAAAGTGAAATGTGGTAACCTTTTCAAGAATCCAAGCACTTAGCAGTAGTGAGTCTTGATCTTGAAAAAGCGTACGATACAACTAATTGTGAGCGGATAGTAAAACTTCTATTAGAACACGTCACTGGTAACATGATCACCTACCTTTATAACCTCCTTCAACAAAGATACATCTAACGGATGCCTGTCAAAAAAGATGCTGTTGCAAAATGGAGTACTTCAAGGATCTGTAATCAGTGTTACCTTATTTCTGATAGCAATAAATGATATAGTTTCTAATGCAAGTCCTCCAGTGAATATAAATCTATTTGCTGTTGATTTTATAATTTTTTGCAAAGGAAAGAATGCAAAAACTACACAGACTCCACAAGAAACGTTAAACAAGATACTTAACTGGACAAAGACTTCGGGGTTTAAAATATCGCAGAATAAAAGCAAATGCAATTTTTTTAACAAAAGCGAACGATACACAGAAGATATATAGCTATACGTAGGAGGATACAAAATCGGAAATGAAGTCAGGCTCAAACTACTCGGAATCACTTTTGATCGGAAATTTACATGGGTCCCTCACCTAACAGATTTGAAGAACGATTGCCAGAGGCGACTAAACATCCTGAAAGCTCTAGCAGCCAAATATTGGGGTGCTGACTACTCTGCACTTAATAAGACATACAAAGCCATTATAAGAACCACAGTGAACTATGGTTCCATAGTGTATAATTCTGCAAGACCATCAGGACTTAAAGTCCTCGACGTAATCCAATGCACGGCCCTCCACATAATAGCGTACTGCACCAGCCCAATCTCAAGCCTACAAATAGAAGCAGATGACATGCCGCTTACAATGCGAAGAAAACTGATAACTTTAAAATATTTAGTGAAGGCTATGGCTTCATCTCACTCAAGGATGCATCTATATAACTTATAAAAGAATCCAACTTACCTCTAACACACACTCATTCGATCCCTTTCTGTCTAAGAGTTAGTGCTTCCCTCAAAGAGTTAAACCTCATTCTTCCACGTGTTCATATTATAGACACTAAAAGAGACAGAACCCCCTTGTATATTCCAGCAATCAATTTACCTTTGCATAAAGAAGGAAAAAGCCAAACAAATCCTTTCATATACCAACAAATGTTCCAGGCACTCTGCCAAAAATTTATTACCACAAATAAATATTCACCGACGGATCTAAATCTGAAGATGGAAAAGTCGGTTGTGCTGTTGTAACACCTGACAGCACCATGTTATATACATTACCACGCTTCTATTCTGTGTTTTCTTGTGAGCAGTATGCAGTGAAAAAGGCCCTAAAATACATGTTGGAATCAAATGACAAAAAATGCATTGTGTTTTCTGACTCGATTAGTACGCTGATAGCCCTGAAAAATAAATCTTCGTCTCTGCCCCTCATTGAAGACATACACACCCTCTGCAACGAAATTCACAAAAGAAATATAGAAGTAGCAATGGCATGGATACCATCGCACATGGGTATTAAAGGAAACGAAGCAGCAGATCAAGCAGCGAAAGAAGCTACAAACCATCCTATATCAGATAAAACTATTGCTACCCCTGACCAAGATGTCATCAGGAATATAAGAACCAAACTACATGAGCACTTCTTCTTTCCCTGATTTCCCTCCCCTTATGTAGAACTTACACCCCCTAGGACTTACAAGCCAGTGACTAGGGTCAGACGCCTGTCGGGGAGCAGAGGGGCCTCTGGACCGGACAAAGTGAAGACCTGGAAGCAGGTGGTCAGCCAAGCACCACGTATGGTAGGAAGAGGACGATATGAAATGTAGGCGAAATGGATGATTTGAAGGGTGATAATGGAGCAATTGATGGAATGAATGGCGGGGGAAACCGGAGAACCCGGAGAAAACCCACCCAGACGCCACTTCGTCTACCACGAATACCACATGCGAGTCCCGCCTAGGTGGTATGGTTATCAGAAAATACATTTAAAATATTCGAAATAATTAAAAAAATTAAGAACTCAATATCCCATTGCACTCCTTAAGAGAACAGAGCAAATTTTAATCTCCCGTCTCAGGATAGGACACTCCAGACTCACACACTCATATCTACTCACTAAGACCGAACCACCACAATGTACAGAATGAAATATAAGACAATCTATCAGGCACATAATAGTAGAATGCCCGCTTTATTCCAAACACAGGGAGCTACACAACCTTCCATCAGAATTCCACGCAGTTTTGTCAGAGACCAGAAACACAAGGAGCCTCATACAGTTAATCAAATCTGCCAATCTTGCCAGTCATACCTAAAGAAGAGCCAGAGAGGATATCATCACATCCGTCATCGGCCAGGAAGAAAAGTTACTATAATTATGTAAACAAATTTTACTTGTCAACCAAATTGTAATTGAAAATATTGTAATAAAAATTGTAACATGTATGTAAATCTATGTCTGTCGCAATAAGACCTCTGCAGTCAAACGACTTAAAATAAAGCATTAAGAAAAAGGAAATGTCGGTGTAATAAAAAATGACGAAATAGTGAGCGGTCATATTTGGTGGCGTGTAAAGAATTATCTGCAGCAAATAATATGACGATTGTGAGTTATTCAATGAAACTGTGCATAAGATCTGCATATGTAGTATAGAATGTGACAGTGATATTTCTCCCGCCTACGTAGTGCAGTGGCAGCTCGCCTGCCTTTGGCGCGGAGGACACGGGTTCGATTCCCGGTACCAGCGTGGGTATTTTTTCCTCACTGGGAGGTCTGGCCCTGGGTGCACTCTACCTCATTAGATCCCAGAGGGGTCAATGAGGAGCTACGTAATGAAGAAGTAGCGGCCCCAGGTCGTGAAGGCCGCATAACTGGCAGGGAGGGCTCATGGCGCTGACCACGTCCCACCCCCAATACTGCATCCCACTCACGACGCCTGTAAAAGTGGGCAGAGGTGGGGCACGCAGCAGCCGGGCGGTAAGCTCTGGCACTTCCTGGGCTGTTGCGCTGGGGGTTAGCTGTTTTATTACTCTTTCTCACAGATACTGCACCACACATTATAAAAACAGGTAAAGTCCTTTCCATGAGTTTTCCTAAATTGGTTCATGTGTACTTCATGCGCTTCATAGATTATGTGAATATATCATTCGTATATCCCAACGCGAGTATGTTTGTATCAAATGGGAAACATTATTTCTTAAATCACCTTTGAGGATTGATCTCTTCAGAAAAAAAAATCGCAATCTTCCTCTTCCTCCTGCACCAGTGGTTATGCGCTGGGGAACTTGAGTAAGCGCAGTCATGGACCTCGCAAAGGGGGCCCAAGAGGGGCCGCAGCCCCCTTATAAATTAATGAATTCAGTGCGCAGCCTATTACTATTAGACTAGTGCTTTAATTTTGATGTCATGAACAGTTTTTGTTTAGCAAAAATTAAAGCGCTTATTCGCAACAAATACTGTAACTCAGTGCTGTTCAACTGTCTCATGTGCTCGAGCACATTTAACTCTTGCGTAAAGAGGCGCGGGCGTCATCACAACCACCGTTAGGGCATGTACCCTTCTTTTGAAAGGAAAAGGGGAAAGCCTGGCTAGGGAAGTAAGGAATACCGCTTTAAGTGTACAGAAATATAGTTTATGGGTGTGTACTGGGAAGATATTCGCAAGGAAATAGTTTTGTCTTCAAATTGCAAATCGCCGGAATAAAGTTTTGCTTATGAAGGGCTCGAAAAATACGTCACGGGCAGCGGTACTGTAACTCATATATTTTACAGTTTTTGCAACAGAATAATAAATTAATATTGTTTAGTTGCAAACTTCCAATGTGCACCCTCCCACTGAAAAAGGACTGTCGGCGACCATGGGTGCAGTTTTATACTATGTCACAAATCTAGAATGTTTTGCATATGTTGTAAATGAGTTGGACCAAAATGATGCGTCATCAATTGAAATAGCTCAGGCCTTTTTGAAATATGGCCAATGAAAAATAATTTGTCACTCATATCTATAAATCTTAACTTTTTGTAGATATAGCGCTGTGACTCCATACAAAAACTAGAAAGTTCAACAAATCTGTTGAGTGAAACACTTAAGGAAGTGCAAGCTGTTGAAATGAAAATTAATTCATTATAAGGGTTAGAAGTACTAAAAGACAAACGTATAAGTATGCTTGAGGAAAGCAACGGTTTTCAAAAACTGTTTGGAGTAGCTCAAGTCATAGAAAGTAAACAAGCAGATGAATTAGAGTGTGTAAGTGTTAGTATGCCCTTTGTTTAAATATGCACATCTCACATTCTGTGAAGTGGAAAGATCATTCTCACAGTACAATACGCTGTCTAGAGATAATCGACACCCATTTGTAATGGACAATTTGGAGAAAACTTTTGTTGTCCACTGCAATTTTAATTGAATAGGAGCTGCTGTTCAGTGAATACCTCTAGCAATAATAAATTAATAATTTTCTCTCATTTCTGTGAACTTAAGTAAAATATTTTGACATGTTTATGAAATTTTTAACAATTTTTTAACATAAAAATATTTTAACTTTTTTACCAAATAACAATCCGCTTCTTTGTAGTAACATTGTTGTGACAAGCATTTGCCCTCGCGGGCTTTTGTTTGTACGAAAGCAATTAAATGAACGTAATACATTTAGAAACCCCAGCCAAATTAGGGCTTACATTCACGGCTAAATTAAGAACACCACAAAGAACGGTAAACTCAGGGACTACAGCATAATCGGTAAAGTCCTTAATCATTGCTTTTAACTTAGCATAATTTTTGGATGTTGGCACCATTAATCTCCTGAATAGGTTTGGTAACACTGAGTTCTACAAAAGTCAAATCTGTAAAAATAAGTTATCTGCGGGGGAAAGAATTCAAAACCAAATTTTATGAGTGCTTATTATGAAAATTTGTGGGATTTGAAACAGTGAAAAAAATGACTATTCTGCACTTGGTGTCTCGCACCTGCGTTTTAAGAGGATTACGGCTTACATCCAAGGTAACACTAGAAATTTACAAAAGTGAGGTTACGTTACGGCAAAACATGCTTAATCGTTGGAATTAATCAGGTGTATTTTGTAGCAGTATACACTACCGACAAACCAAGAACACTGTTAGAAATCAGGAGAAATGTTAACACTGCTGAAAGATTGTGTTTTAACACATTCTTGTTTCTCTTTGCAGGAAAATGTTGCATTTTATGCATCCTATGCTAAATACGCACATCATAAATCCCTAGAACGTATTAGAAACATAGGAATATCAGCGCATATTGATTCGGGGAAAACTACCCTAACGGAGAGAGTTTTATTTTATACAGGAAGGATTTCAGAAATGCATGAGGTAAGCACATATTAAGAACTTATGTATGTATCAAACGGTTAAGGTTCCGTATAGAGTATGGTCCCGAATCGCAATGTAATACACATATACATCATTCCTTTGTTGCATAAGGTATACACGTAATTAATCACAACTATAGCGAAATATACTGAAGGGCCTGAACGGGAAATCGTAGCCGAGGGCAAGGACGTATTTAAGAGGAGGGTCCTGGGGGTCCAGACCCCTCCGCTCCCGGAAATGCTTTGTCACATTGTATAAGAAAATGGGTAGGGATTGCGTATGTGCTAAAAACGCCATTTCGTCAGAGATACATTTGCAAACCTTCGGTAGGTGGAAATTTATCCTTAGTTAATAAGTAGTCATTTAAGAACATACTTGCCTTGTTCAAGTCGTTGGGGTGGCCCACCATCCCCTTTAAGCGACATCACTTTTTCAAGCACATACATCTATAGCTATAGTGCATCTCACCCTTAGAAGACAGTACACGTTAAATGTAGCGCAGTGTTTACTACATGTACTAGTTGCAAATCTTTCTCCGTGTGCGACCCCGAGGTGGCTGGAGTCCTGTACTTATTCCTTCAATTGCTGCTTTGAATGGCACTTTTGACTTTGGTATCCCTCCATGCCTTTGTCACTGTGTGGCCTAAATTTACAAATGACTCGTCTGCATAAATAATTGATTTCCTCTGGTTCCTAAACCTTTTCATTTCTGTTAGATATTCATGTCTCCATCTGATGATGTGGTCTCTTTCTGTTAATATGCACTATCATTCAAGAATCCTTGAATAAAATCCACACCTGGGCAAACAATTTAGGTTTTATTATACCCAAAACAATATCTGAATTCATAATTTTCTCTAGGACTAAATGGGGTTTGCAAGCCAACGTTAAGTCTCAATTTTGTTGGCCATAATGTATGTAGAATAAATACTTGGCATGACATTTGACCACAAACATTCATGGAAACAACACATTATGTTCCTCAAAGCAGAATGTGCGGCCCAGCTAAATATTAAGGTGATTTCATCTCCTAAGTGGGGTGCTGACTCAAAGTGCTTAATCAACATCTACAGAGCTCTGATCCAGTCCAAACTTGACTATGGGGCTGTGGTGTACAGCTCAGCAAATAAACAACTTCTTCAGTTATTGGATCCAATCGTTAACAGTTCTTGTCATCTAAGTTTGGGGGCCTTTAGATCCAGTCCAAACAACAGTTTACTTGTGGAGGCTGTCTTCTTCCCTTGGACTTGCGACGTAAACAACTTTGCCTCAACTTCTCCTACTCAACTTTCTGCTTGCCAAGCAATCCAGCCAATAAATACATTTTTAATGCTTCAAAACCAGAGCTTTATGGTTCTCTTCATAACTATCCGAAAGCACTGCATGAGAGACTTCTGGAATACTACTCAAAATTTTGAACTGAGAAATCTTTTATACTTCTGAGATGTCTTCATCCATCCCTCCATGGCTGCCTTTTACTCCATCTATTAATTTGGAGGTTTATCAAATACCAAATCTCACAACAATGCCCAAATTGGTTATCCTATCAACGATCTCATTGCTCCATCAGAAGTACCACCAACACCACAAAGTATATAGTGACGGATCAAAACGTGACTCAAGATCAGGATATGCCATAGTCACTAACTCACCTTCAGAAACTCACTCTTATCGCCTACCAGATTACTTCTCCATCTTTTCACGTGAAGCTTGGGCCATCCTCAAGACAATCAAAATAAGCACAATAATCTGCTAATCATAATCCTTTCAGACTATGTCAACGATTGCTGCTGTTGCAAATAAATTTTTTATGAATCCACTCATTTAACAAATTCTGGAATGTCTATTCTATCACTACAAGACTGGTGTTTAAATCTCTTTGTCATGGATTCCGTTACATATAGGTATATCTGGAAATGAAAAAGCAGATGTGGCAGCTAAATCTGCTACATTGCTGGAGCAAAGTGAAGCTGATGTGGATGCATCACTTCAGAATGTCAAACAGATGTTTCGGAAATGTTTTGTGAACCTCTGGAGTGAACAATGGAAATCAACCCCCCTCAAAGCTGCAGCTTGTTAGGAAATCTGTTACAGAACCAGCTTTTCCAAATATTCATTTCTGGAGAAGACAACAAGTCCCGATTACCAGATTACACAGTGGTCACTTCAATCTCTGCCATGGGTATTTGATGAGGAAAACAAATAAAGATCCATGCCCAAAATGTGGAGCTCAAAAAAATCTACAGCACACCTTATCCTTGAATCACAGATCTTGATTCACCTTAGTGAATCACAGAAGTACCTTAAATCTCAGTAGTGATCTGTGCTCTATATTTAAAATGGCCGAAGGATGCAGAGCAATTATTAAGTTACTGGAGGTATCACAATTGCTATCTGCTATTTAATTTTAGTTTCTTTGTATATTGGTAAATCCAATCATTGATACCACCATGGTTATTTAGTGTACATTTACTGTATTATACTATTGTCAAAGTTCAATTGTTCTGTTTATGATTTCTATTGAACTGTAGCTATGTGTGGCGGCACCGTGGCCGAGCGGTTAGTGCACTTGCCTACCACCTAGGTGGCCTGGGTTCGATTCCAGGGACCCGCATGTGGTATTCGTGGTGGACGAAGTGGCGTCAGGGTGGGTTTTCTCCGGGTGCTCCGGTTTGCCCCGCCATCTCATTCCACCGGTGCTCCATCTTCATTCCATGTATCATCAGTGTCACCGCCTGCGGTGCCGTAGTAGTAAAAGCGGCCGTTAAACACTACAACAACAACGTAGCTATGTGTATTTTGTCTACAATATAATTTGTTCTGTTATGTATATATCACTGTGGTCGCTTGTGACCCTTGTTATAAATCAACCTTAAATAAACATCTATGCTTTATCATCTCTACCTTCCCCTCCAAGCTTTAAATTCCTCATTTTTAACACTTCATTTTTAGACTTTCATCCCATTTTGAGTGCCATCTGGCTCACTGTGCACTGGTGTAAAGTGCCACAGGTTTTTGTGTTGAAAATCATTATTGCAGAAAACTGTGTATAAGTAACTATGCCCAGTGGATAAAGACGCGAAACAGTTTTCAAACCAATGCCCATGTACTACAACCTCCATGTGTAATATCAACAGTTTGGATAACCCTTAAATGGCATGTAAATGTAGCATCAAAGGTAAAGATTTGTTAAAGAAAATTTTGTTTTTGCACTTTATTAAAAACTGCATATAAAATAGTATGATCTCTATAAAATGAAAGAGTGGTGTTAAATGAAACAGCATGCATTATTATTCTAGATTTCTTTATTTTAGTATAAAATTATATGCTGTAAAAGAATGAGGTGCAGAAGTATGGTTTAGGTATATTTTTCTAGATACTCGCCAATAAACTGAAATAGTTATCATTTAAAGATTTATCATTTTAGAGTCTTGACACACTATAATTATTGCAAAATATTCTGCTGAAATACAAATATATTGTTCCCACACAGCTGTTATTAATCTTTTTCCAGTATGAAATTACACTATTAAACACTGTTGGCTTTAATAAAGTGGTGGCATACCTGGAATGATGATGTTGCAAAAATTGATGTCAGTATCTGATATAAGCTCATCAACATTTACCTTACACTGATAAACATTTTCTAACAGCTTTTCATCATCTACGCTGCAAAAACCTCCCAAGAACCACTTGCCATTTTTCACAAGAAATGCACCACTCACAAACTGAGAGGTTGTTTAGTGTTATGAAAGCCAGAAATACCATTACATACCTGCCTTTGGAAGGACAAATGCTGGGCCATTCCAAATGTTGCATCCCGCCACTACAGGATGTCACAAAAATATCTTTACCCTGAGGTGGCCGTACTTCTGAAGCTGGTCACATCGGCTCTGGCACTTTAACGCCTGGCAGCTGCTGCACCACTTGGTACCAAAAGGATTAAAGGATGGGCACAGAGAAAAGATAATTTGCACATGAAATGAATATATCTTTTTGCACTTAAGTAGAAGTATTAAAAACAGTGATGTGTTAACAATTTATAAAGATGAGTTGGAATTTGATGGGGACAAGACCATAGTCGTCAAAACATGTTCAGGTACCCTTTTAGTCAGTGATATTTAGTGTTTCCCATTTCAGCTCATCTTTATAAAGGATATGTCTTAATTTATTTTTATTTAAAAAGAAGATATTCTCAGCAATGCACATCAATAATGTAATAAATTTGTAATTATTTGACTGTTCTCATCTTCACATAGTTTCTGTAGATTTATCATTTATTTTAGAGGATGGTGTCAGAGAAAGGAAAATTTGCACAAGAAACAAATACATGTTAATTTATTTTTATTTTAATAGGAATGGGTCTGCGAATAATTCAAGTTGGTGATGCACGGTGTGCTGGAGTAAATGTAGGTGGGGCCACTCACATGTAGTGAGAGACAAGCATTGTGAGTGTGCCTTGGAAGTAGTGGTAGGGAGTTATGCGGTGTACGTGGAAATAGTGGTGGCTGAAGGAACTTCATCAGAGGGGAACGTGGGCACACATGTGGGCCCCGGATTGTTTACTTATACCAGTTTGTGTTACAAAGAATTTGCACAATTTTATATTTCAGATTTGTACACCTTGTTTAGACAAACTTGATTGTTTACATGCACTGATATTTAGGTGAAGGGCAAGGACAACATAGGTGCTACTATGGATTCAATGGAGCTTGAAAGGCAGCGTGGAATCACAATTCAGTCAGCAGCTACCTATACCCTCTGGAAGGATCATAATATAAATATCATAGATACTCCAGGTTTGTACCCATAGTGGAAAAATAAATTATTTGCATTATCTACATCATTATGTGACCATTCTCTAATATTAATTTTTTATTTAGTGTTACGGTAGTTATTTGCTTCCGCATTTTGCAATTGATTTATTTCAGACAGTACTCACTGGTGCTAAAAAGGCCACTTAATTGAATTTTTAAATGTCTTTTAAGCAACAAAACAATAACTGAAGAGCTGGATGAAAGCAGTAATAGCAGAAATGCAAACTACCCTTTTGATTTTGTAATGCTCTGCAACCAGGAGTGGTATATGGTTTAATGTCTTCTTGGAAAATAATAAAACTCTGATATTTTTGGACACATCTGAAAGGAGAGATTTCACATTTTAATTGAAACTTTTTATTCAATAGCAAGGTTTCCTAATACCTTTCATCCAGGTCCTCAATTTAGCCACAAAGTATTAAAATATGAAAACAAAGAATTAAGTTCACTACAAAAGATGCATTTTTTAAAACTTATGTTGTTTTCTAATACCTGATGGTTGACAATGAAGTCATTAGCTTGATTATTTATTCTTAGAATCAAGCGAAATTGCTGCTTAAATCATGTAATCCCAAGGTTGATGCAATGTTTTCTTTCCTTCTAGTAATTGATTATGAATGTTATCCAAGAACATATGTCTTTTGTGTAGTCCATATGCATGCATTACAGTTCAGGTCACTCCTCCTCCCCTTCTTTCTATTCATTTATCGTAAAAGGAATTTAATTTAGTGTTTCTTTAAACATTTTGACATTTCAAAACTACCTGCAAATCCTGTTTCCACAGATGCTATGGTAGGCAGAGGACAGCTTGTGGCTGGTGCTATTTGTAAGGAAGAGCCACTAACATTTGAATGAAAAACAGATCGAGAGAGATTATGCTTTCTGTGATTGATCAAAACTCATATGCATTATAAAGCAAAGCCCAGAGTTGAGGGTTCTAAGCCACAAAGCTTAACCAAATGATTGAGGGAACTAAGCTGTAAAGCATAGCCAAGGGATGATTTTTATAAGAGAGAAATGAAGCGCAAAACATGGCCTTAGGATCTGTGAAGCTAGACCCAATGATCTAGGATCACAGGGGGAAAAACTTGATTTCAAATAATGGCTAATATACTGAGTGTCCCAAAAAAACACCGACAATGCTTAGTATGTTGTGCAGGATGGCAAACTGATTGGTTTTCAAATAAGAACCCCTTTCCGCAAATGCACAGTTTGGGTGCTAGAAAGCATCAAAGTTTGATAACGAGCGGTTGTGACAATTTGTTAACATTTGTTTTGATGTCTTAATATGGAAGATATACAACCCTTTAGCCATCTGTGCAATGGGAGGAATGACCTGAGTATAATAACATTCCTGCATATTCGCTAAATTCCTCCATAGAGTCCTTGGTGCAGATCCTTGTTACTTGTGTTATTTCCAGTACAGTAACGTTTTAACAGCAGTGCAACACATACCAACACACAGCGGCTGAAATGGCCGACATGAGCTCCTGCACACTTTGATGTAAATGTGTGGAATGACCTCAGTGTCCCACATCCAAATGGATAGATTGCTAGAGGTGGACCGGTTCCATGGGCAAAACGGTCACCAGTTCTGACACCCCTCAACAATTTTCTGTGGATTTCTATGAAGGGTTAGGTGTATGGCACTCCTGTAATGTCAGCGGAGGACCTTATGGCTCGAGTCCACGGAGTGGTCGAAAATCTTTCAAAACAACCACAGGTATTGGGTCATGTGCATGAGGTTCACCACCACCAGTATAGGCCCTGCAATGATGTAGGAGGTACATAGTTCGAAGCCTGTTTGTAATGTAGACAGCTCAATGTTGGGTTTATTGACGAAATGTAAATGTAC
Organism: Tenodera sinensis; assembly: GCA_030765045.1. Taxonomy (NCBI): domain Eukaryota; kingdom Metazoa; phylum Arthropoda; class Insecta; order Mantodea; family Mantidae; genus Tenodera; species Tenodera sinensis. Next base: position 198,459,572 of record CM060964.1, on the reverse strand, counting down.
AGCCGTCTCACACTTCAATGCGCTACAGTGTGTGATCCGTGCCTTTTCGGACAGGGGTTCCTATTTGAAAATCGATCAGTTTGCCGTCCCGCACAACATACTAAGCATTGTCAGGTTTTTTTGTTTTCTTTTGTTTGTTTGTTTTTTTGAGTGGGGGCCCACTCTGTATAAATTTTTGCAGATTTTGCTACTAATGTGTTGGCACTTCCCTCTGCACTTGCACAGTTGCACAGCTTTGTTGACAGTTAGCAATTTATTTTGTATATGAGAAATTGCTTTGAATGGGGAGGGCAAGTGGGATACAGGTTTTCTTATTGACCACATCTACTTTTAAACTGTAATATAGGCATTTTCCTTCTTGAAAACATGTTTATTCCACATTTACATTTATGAATGTATAGTAAACATTTAACAAACAACCCAATAGTTTCTGTTCATACAGTGGTATGTCTTCCAACAAGTTAATTTTACTCTCTAGAAAACTTTTGCTCCTTGTAAGTTTCCCTTTGATTTCAAAACCTGATTGCCAGAGCCAAGAGCAACTTTCGTATAATCTTTCCTGCACAAGTAACCAGAGTTACTCATACGCAAGTATGCTGAATCCTTACTGCCATTTTGTAACAGTCATACAGCTGAAATATGAGCTCCAGAAAGTCTGCATAAAAGAAAGCTGTAGTGCCTTTTATAAATTTTCAGAGATTACCTTTTAGTGGGATTTTGTCATTGGGAAAAGTACATGATTAACAATTTATTTCTGTTACCCAAGTGAAGGTGTTTCCCTAAGTTGAAACTTCATTGCTACCTCTGTGTATGTGTCTGAATCTCCAGAGTATGATCATACTCAGCCCCTTAGCCCAAAACTTCGGCTACAGGAAATATTTGCGTTTGTTTGAATTTATAATATTCTGTGTATCTGGAAGTCTCAACATCAAATTTTAGGTTGGAATGCAAGACTGACTAGCTATTATTGATACACAGTAGCAAAAGTAAAACTTGGTGCCAGTTTCAATTGCAAGGTTTTGACATTGAAGGTAAAATCATGCACAGCATGCACTGTAAATAAAAATTCCTGCTTGAAACCAAGTGGAGGTATACTGTTGCATGATTGATCCTCTCCCATTTTCGATGCAGCATTTAAAGTTGGGCAGAATCAACTTGGGACTTGATAGGCAGCCTGTTTACTCTTCTATGAGAGTGTGTTGGGACACTTTATGAGGGTGGGTTGGGATGCTTTGGCAAACAATGTGCAACAAGGATGATATCGGTTAAATTGTGTCATGTTATTGGCACAGCCTATTGAGACACCCCTTGCAGCTGGGCAAACTGCGCAACTGTAAGCAGGAAATCACAGCTGTCCAATCCAATCAGTTAGTACAAGTGGGGTATTGTTTCCCTATAGCTAAATGGATTTGTTTGAATTTGAAACTTGTAATTGGTTGATTTTTTCAAGTGATTTTTTAACAACAAACTGTACTTGTGACCAAAACTTTAGTGAGATTTTGCTAATAAATTTCACTTCATTACATTTAAGGGGCATGATACTCTGAAATTGCCAAAAGTGGCATTTTTAGCTTTTAGCTTTAAGAAGTCTGCAATCGTTTACTGGGTGTACATTTTATTTTTGTCCATTGTCCAGCATATTGGACATCAAATGACATCAATGGTGACTGGCGATTCTTTAGTCTTCAAATGTTAAAGAATCCTTATGCCAAGTGGCAGCAACTGCTACATGATAGTGTAATTACAGAGTGACAGGCAAGGAAGATAAAATAAATCGCTTTACATGGTTTGAATAGTAAATTAACTTTTTTTAAGAAACATGAAAATTCCTTCAAATTCTGAAACATTTTTCAAGAATTAACATTCAAAACTTTAAACAAATAATTCATTGTGTTTGTTGTAAGCAACTCTTGACTAAGTTATGGAAGACAACCTCTGACATTGCAGGTGTGACATCTTGTCATCTCCTGGAATATGAACTTCAGCATCTGTTGAGATTCTGAGGATATATAGCAAAGATTTGGTCCTTCAGAAAACCCCAGAGAAAAAAAATCAGTGTCAAATCAGGAAATCTTGGAGGCCATTGAGGCTTGCTGATAATTCCATAGATCATTGTTCTGCAATGTTTTGCTGCTCATAGCACATGATGGGCCTAAATTCAACTTGGCACACCAAAATGTGCAAAATCATAAGAATCTTATTATAACTATGAAATATTATTTTATGTAGTTTATTATTATTATTATTATTATTATTATTATTATTATTATTATTATTATTATTATTATTATTATTATTATTATTATTATTATTATTATTATTATAAAACAGGAATGCATTCATGCATTTATTAATTTATTAACTTTAATTCGCTGTAGAAAATACAGATTTCTAATGTGAATTTAAAAGTAATTAACTACTCACACCTGCATTGTGATTTTTGAGCTTGCTTAACTGCATAAAGGTGGCTGATTCATGGCAGCTTCATTAGCAAAGCAAGCCTCACTTCTTCATCAATGGATTTGAGTCTCTTTCTCTTTGATGTTTTAATGTCAGTCAGTGTCGAGACGCCCAGTTCACACACTATGTAGGTAGTTGAAAATAGTAATAACACATGGAGCAAGCTGGGTATTCATTGCTTATTAATAACTAGAGCTCTATTTTTAGGTGCTAAAAACTTGGCAAATATTTATTTTTTGTGTGCTGAAAATGTCAAAAATATGTGCCAAAATAAAATATTTTTTTAAGATGTGAATGGCTGAGGTAATATAAATGTATGTGGTACTCGCCAGACATTATTTGTGGAAGGGATCACCAAGTATTGAGCTATAATATATGATCACATGCTCCCTTAAATTTTCTATCCCGAAAGATTGATGATTGTCACAAAGAATTGACATAGAATTTCAAATTTTTTTTTACCACTTAAATGTTGTGTTACTTGTAAATGTTGGTGTGCTGTTATAGCTTTACCACATGGCTGACAATACAGGATTTTACCATCACAACTAAAAGTACCCTTAAATTCCACAACATGTTGCATACAGTAACTTGGACTGCTGTTCATTCTGGACATGTTTAATCTACTGTGAACTCAAAACTGTTGATGTGTTATATATTTGTTAAAAATAAATCTGCTGCTGCTTTTATGTATCTATATGAATATGTGAAAGTCATTTTAAAAAGGGGTTTCTTTCATGCGATTTTTTGTAATTTATGTGAATATTCAGAAATATTTATTTACATTAAAAAATCAGAAAATGTGTTTTTATGTGCAATAAAACTTAAAATATTTGCTTCGGTGTGAATATCCAGAAAATTAAACTCACTTTCAAGTTCATATTAGGACGCAAACAAAATATGTATTTACCTAAAAATCTGAGCCCTATTGATAACCAAATCTGCCTTGTAAGCCTTAATTATTCATAAGATGTTTCAAATCTATGAATGTTCGGAATGAATCTTCAGCACTCTCTTCAAAACGTTTTTTGAAATTCTGCTGCAATGGTTCTAAATGATCTTTAATTGACTCCATTAACTACGTTTTATCATCAGCAAGTGGATACTTTTGGGAACATCTCACACAATTCATTTTCAAATTTAACTCATTGATTAATCCTTGAATCTTATCTATAGGTATTAGAATATTTTTGTTTCTGTCTTGCATTTTTCTGTTTAGTTCATTCAAGTGTACTAAAATATCAGAAAGATGTGTCATTCATCATCTTGAAATAAATCTGTGTATCCGTACACCTCAGTAGTTAAAAATGTAAGCACCTCTAAGTTCAAACATTCACATTAACACTGTACTTCAAGATAACCATTGTACCTCTGCATGTAGCAAAAGTGTAGTTTGCTCTGATATTGTTTCATATCTAGGGGCCGCAGTCTGATGCAGTTCACGACTTTTACTACTTTGTTCATCATAATTTCCAGAGGAGATACCAAAGACCTAGCAACAGTGGCTTCGTGGTGAATGAGAATGGTTGGCTTATAAGTCAGGATTTACTTTGCGTGCTTTACCCACGAATCCTTTCACTTGACCTGTTATAGAAGCAGCTTCATTTGTACAAACACTATTGCAATCCTGTCATTAATTCATGATATACCACATATTCGTTGGTCGTAGAACTGTCTTCTCCAGTTGCTCACTTGGGTTGTTCTTTGCATGACCACCAATATTGGTGGACACATCGATCTGAAGTGAGAACTTTCAACCACTCTTTATTTTCTCATTCATGTCGTCTTCAATGTCAGTGGACATGTCACTTATTCGGTGGCTGATTGTATCAGCCAAGAGGAATTTTTAAAATTTCAGTTGTAGCTTCTAAACCCAGGACTATTTTATTATTTGTTTACGTGCGGGCATTAAAGTCATGCTATTGTATGTGGTTTTTTGGCCTTAACTATAAGTTCCGCTACCTAATAGCTAGAATCCTGTCCTTTTTTGCAAAACAAATATCAATATTGTCATTAGTGTCACTTTTCATTATGTTCCAGCAACTGACAAAAATAATTCACACAGAGGGGAACATTGGCAAATGTTTCAATGTACTGGGCACCATAGTAATATTACTGAGATTTTCACCACACACAACGCACTTGGGGATTGGACATATTTTGTCATCACACATACAACAAAAATAAAGGTTAAATAACTATCACTAAATTGCCGGTGAAGTACTTTTTTTGGGTGGGGGGTTGGTCCTGTGGTATCACTACTTACCCTTGAGGACAAACCACTCTTGTGTGGCAAGGAACATATCCATATTGAAAAAAAAAAGTTTAATAACACTGTAATAGAAAAGGGCAAAACTGGTGTAGCAAATTACAATATTTACACTATTGCAGGGCACAGCTGTGTTAGAACTGAACTGGGTTACTGGAATAATTTGTTGCCTGACGTTTGGGTCCTTTGGCAAAGGAAAAGAGCTATAAAGTTTAAGAAGTGCAGACAAGCAAGTACAAAAATATCAAAACAATAAAAGAGAAGAAAGTTTGTGCTAATTTCCATGATTTTAGTTAAAAGCACTTGCAGCCGGGCATACAAAAAAGATGTGATGTTACAAAGAACTCTCACGAATAAGAGTTTAAAACAGGCATTTGCAAGTTGACACAGTGGGTGTGCCAGTCATAGAGGTCTTAATGGCCTCACAGCCACAATAACAATCTAGGCATTTTTATAAGTGTTTAATAGCTATACTCAGTAAAGAAATATTCAACGAAGAGACACCTTTATGCCTCATATACACAATTTATTTATCATATTAATGTTATGAAATTACGAATTATTGAGAAATAACTTTCCTTAAAACAAAGATTGTAACATATAATATTGTTTGCAAATACGAAGTGTATGTGTAAAAATAAAGTTATGAAGAAGTGAAGTTTAAATGCTGATAATCTGAAAAAGTACATAATTTTGAGGTAACTTATATGTAGAGTGGAAAAGCTAAATGAGCTAAGTGCCAAAAAGCAAGAAAATGAGTTATACCTGGCTAGCTGTTCTATGTACCAAGGCCAATTGCCAGCTACTGGGTGTAAGTGCCTCCTTTAGTTCAAATAGTTTTTACAGCAAGTAATAGATAGTGCTAGGTGTATGTTCGAACACCTCTCACAGTTGCAATGGAGCTAAGTATCTGCCAAAGGTTCCCACGCTGTTCAGTGACATCAGGCATAACCTTTGCTTCTGGAGTGATAACTGCTGCAGTCAAATTAAGAACAGGGTGCTCCTCTTCTTGTATATTTTTCTTGTTGGTACAGGACTTTTTGACTGAATAGACCATAATTTCCTAATGGTGGTACAGTTTTTCTGCATCTGATAGGGACTTTACACTAATCAAAAAAAGGTGAAAGGGTGCAAGGTTCCAGGTGTTAGAAGATGTAATAGCATCAGTGGCCTTGACCTTGGCCAAATCACAGAAAATACCTATCATAAATTCCTTATTCATTCCCATTTACCGTAAGCAAGCAATGCACCTATTGTAAAAATCTGATGTGTTGCACTCACATGACTTTCTCTACTCTTGTACTAACCATTCTTACAAACTCTTATTCCTATATCTTCTTCGTGTTAGTTGAGATAAACATTTGTACAAATTATCTTATTGCTTATTTCCTTGTAGGTGCAAGGGGAATGAATATTAGAATACAGTAGGCTTTGAGCGATAGTCATATCTTTTAAAGCTTTGAGATCCTGTTCTCTTTGCGTGCTTAACATATAAAAAAATCTGATGTGTTGCATTCACATGACTTTCTCTACTCTTGTACTAACCATTCTTACAAACTTTTATTCCTATATCTTCTTTCTTGTTAGTTGAGACAAACATTTGTACAAATTATCTTATTGCTTATTTCGTTGTAGGTGCAAAGGGAATGTTAGAATATAGTAGGCTTTGTGCGATAGTCAAATATTTGAGATTCTGTTGTCTTTGCACACTTGACACATAAAAAAAAAATGAACAGCGATGATCCATTTCACGGAAGTTTTCCGAAACTCAAACACATAACAAGGAATATCTCCGAAATGGTTCACCCTACAAGAAAATTTATTGAGACATAAATTGTGTATTTTAGCAAGATCTACATTTTTTGTAAAGTATGATTTGGTCTATCTCTAACGGTTTACTAGTTATGCAAAAGTCGTCCAGAGTAAATACGACTACAGGGGCTATAGCCAGAAAATTCAAGATATACATTTCATTTGTCATCAAAATATCTCAAACATATGACATTTTAATAAAAATCGTTAGAGCCATTTTCAAGAAAATAAAAGTTTTCGAAAATTTTTCCATGTAAAGGGTAGTTTAGGGTGGGGCTATTTTCTTCAAAATCTTTGTGTCACATCCTTGAAAGATATTAAACTCTAATACCAACTTTGGTTTTTAACGGACTTTCCGTTTTTGAGTTATGCTGTCCACAGACTGACACACAGACACACACACACACACACACACACACACACACACACACACACACACACAGACCTTTTTCTAAAAATGCTTTTTTTGGATTCAGGTGAAATCTCGACATCGAATTTTTGGGTGGAATACAATACTTCCCCTACTTACAGTAGAGAAAGTAAAAATGAACAATGTTGCATTTCATGAAAGTTTTAAGTTTTCCAAAACTGACACAATTAACAAGGAATATCTCTGAAATGGTTCATCTACAAAAAAGTTTATTTAGACATAAATTGTGCATTTTAGCGAGATCTACAGTTTTTGTATAGTAAGAATTTGTATATCTCTTACGGTTTACGAGTTATTCAAAAGTCATTCAGAGTAAACAGGACTACATAGGCTATAGTCAGAAAATTAAAAATATACATATCTTAAAAATATCTTAAACATATGGCATTTTAATCAAAATCGTTAGAGGTATTTTCAAGAGAATCAAAACTTTATAAAAATTTTCCATGTAAAAGGTAGTTTAGGGTGGGGCTATTTTCTTCAAAATCTTTGTGTTGCATCTTTGAAAGACATTAAACTTAAATACCTACTTTGGTTTTTAACCAACTTTGTTTTTGAGTTATGCTGTCCACCGACTGACACACAGAGGCCTTTTTCTAGAAATGCCTTTTTTGGATTCAGGGACTCAAAACATATATTTCCAGTGAAATCTCAACATCGAATTTTTGGGTGGAATACAATACTTCCTCTACTTGCCAGTAGAGAAAGTAAAAAGCAGAGAAAATGCTGTGAGTAAAAACATGGTCTATTATAACTTAGCTGTTGTATAGCATAATTTGTTTATGTGTACAATGACAAAAGATAAGACTAACTCACTACATAATTGTCCTCTATAGGTTGTTTCGAGACATCTGTTTAAACAGTGGATGTTTCTCTGTAATATCAATTACATGTTGATTGCTGTCATATTGATATTCCTCTTCAATGAGATTCCCTGTTCTAAAGTAGGATTCAGTAGTGAAGATTGACTTCTTACATTAAAGGCATCCTGATTCAGCTGCTGATAAACAATCTGCTACTGTACAGGAGCTGAAATGGACAGTGTAAATGTAAAATAAATAGTATCCTAACTCCTTCCATTGGTGCTGGTAATCTTCATGGGGTTGGGGTCGTTGTTTGATATGCCATTGGCACGGGCAACCCTTTCAACACCAACCTATTCTGCCTCTGCAACTCTTGAGTGAAATTGACATCAAAATAGTAATGTCATTTAGAGCAAGAGTGAAGTACATCAGAAACATTTAAAATGAACACCCAGTATTTTAGAATATATATGTTTTGGGACATAGGGTAATTTTAGTTACTCAAGTGTCCTTTCTGATACCAGGTATGTCCATTTAAATGACTTTGGTGTACCGTAATTTGAAGTTAATTTTCTCAAAAGTACATTTTTGTGCACTTGTTTTTACCATTTTCTCAGAAGTGAACATGCTATACAAAAACAATGCATGCTTAAAATTTTCATAAGCAAGTCATGCTAATTGAAATGGATTAAATTAAAAATTTCTGCACTGTTTTATATAAAAAATAAAAACAAAATTCTACTGCCATGTCAAGTACATGAGTGCATATTGAAATCTAACCTAAAACTCAGCACAGCAATTAGACACACACCAAACATTTGCTACTTAAATTAATAACTTAAGTACTTGAAAATCTACATAGAATGTTGCATTTAGAAACTACAGTAGGCACTTGTTGCCGTCAGTTGAGGAATCTCATACACAGAACAATGGGTGGTATAAATAAAAACTAGCCGTGGCTTGTGAGCCACTGCTACATGAGAAGGTGAGAAACAAGCCACGGCTCACAGTGTGGTATAAATAAAAATTTTGTTTGTTTGTCTACCTGTGGTCAAAGTTTGAGATAACTTTCAATATGTACTCATGTACAGTTTCCTTGTAAGCTTTTAAACTAAGCTGTCCATTATGCTGCTGAGTATTTATAGCAATTATTGGAGATTACATTAAAAATTCTTTTTCTTTGCTGCTAATATTTTAATAGAGAAATATACATAAAGTCACATGTATTTTATGATTAAAGTTTAGTAGAATTCAGCAAAACATAGCCTTTAAAGTTAGCAAAATAAACTAAAAATGAAATGAAAACTTAAACTATCTATTCTAATCTATACAAATTTGAAGTATGTTCATCAGATTTTAAATGAATAGTCCCAAGTTAAAATTAGGGTTACATTTACAGCTTATGCTGGTAGTATCCCATTCCCTTAAAGCCTGTTGCTGTTTTGTTTCTTGATGTTGCAGGTCATGTTGATTTCACAGTGGAGGTTGAACGAGCACTTAGAGTATTAGATGGTGCTGTCTTGGTGCTGTGTGCTGTGGGTGGTGTTCAGAGTCAGACAATGACTGTAAACAGGCAGATGAAACGCTATAATGTACCATGTATTGCATTTATCAATAAGCTAGATCGCATGGGAGCAGATCCTTACAGAGCAGTTGCCCAGATAAGATCTAAATTATCACACAATGCAGCATTTTTGCAGATACCAATAGGTATTGAGAGCAAAATGGAAGGGATTGTGGACCTGATAAAGAGAAAAGCTTTGTATTTTGAAGGACCTTTTGGGTAAGTAAACAACAAATTTTTGAGACAGACATGTGAAATTATAGTTAAGTCCTGAATCAAACCACTGATGACCTCACCCTTTGATCTAAGAAATACTAATTTAATAGATGTTATGATAACTTTACTCTGCCTCCATCATCACTGATGCAAGAGAATAGGTTGTTGCAATAATAGTAGTAGTAGTAATCATCATCATAATCTAGTAATAGTAATAATAGTAGTAATAATAATAGAAGTAGCAACAACAACAACAACAACAACAATAATAATAATAATAATAATAGTAATAGGGGAGGTTTAATTGGGGACAACCATGGCAACAGTTATTCATTTTCATATTATTGTACACACAAATTTTCATTGCTTGGTTATAAAAGTGATCAATAAAAAGATTGCAACAAATACCATAAGTATGTGAGTATAAGAAATCCAGCTTCATTTGGTAGGTGACAGGTTTCTTACTACTAGTGTATAAAGGAAATCCATAATAGAATTTGAAGAGGAAATGGAGTTGCAAGTTAGGCGAATCATCTGCTTTTAATTAGCTGAACTTCTGATTTTATTTGTGTAGTTTAAACCTGTATCGCTATTAGCTTTATCAATGCAGTGTCAATTCTTGATATATAAACCTATGGGTATTTTGTGAATTTTTGTACATTGATATTGACATTGATATGATTTCTTGAGTTCTAAAGAAAATACATCTTGGGCTACCCCTAAGCTGGGCCCTGGTCCTTTTGCCAAAAGGCAGCCCTTTACATGTTTGGTATGTGTTTGCTTTTTTCTATTATTAATTTTAACTTCGTTCCCTTCCTTTCTAAGTATTGTTTCACTACCGATGATGAGTTTTTGTATCTTGGTGATGAGGTCTGTATAATTGGAGTACCAAATTTGATAACTGAAAACAGGCTCATCACAATGAGTAGCTATGTACTTCCATGTGCTTAATTTTTTAGGTTTTTAAAGAACTTATGCTTCATCGTTAAGATTCAGTTTTTCTTACCAGAAAGCGAAAGCTGCAGCATATACCTCTGTTTAGTATGTCAAATATGAGAAAAGAAATTTTCTCAAAGGGAAGAATGTTAGCTTCTATTATGTCATCGTTTGGCAAGAGCAAGACAAACATTAAAACAGTAGCACTATATTAGGAATAAAGTTAACAGGAACAGACAAATGGAAAAGTAAAATGTTTTATAACAATCCTTACATACTTGGAAAATCCTTAATGTACAACAAACTACCAAAGTGCTTGAAGCTAATTATGGGTCGTAAGTTTCTTCTATCAGGGTGCCAGGTTAGCTTAGTAGTTTGATTTGTGGCTCTTGTATTAAGTTACATGGTTCAGTTCTAGGCTTTGGGTTTTAAGTTGCCTTTATCCAAGCCTTCATTGGCTCATGGGAAGAATCCTCAAGGCTCATTTGGTTCCATCATTTTTATGTAATGTATGCTGCCCCCTGTGTGCCTCCAATTAATAAATGGGTACTACTATTGCTTGGTGGAAAGAGGTTTCCATATAGGTCACTGACCAAATAGGGATCAGTGAAAGAACATTTTGTTCTGCCAATTCCAAATCCCCCCCAAAAAATGTGACTATGTTACATCACCCATTTTGTATATTTGTATGTGCTAAGTAAAATGTTTGAGTTTGTTGGTTTACATACAGAATTTTGTTTGCTTTCTATGCTGACAGTTCTGCATAAAAGTACCATATTTTCACGTTTCCATCTGGCAATTAAAACAATATGTAAGGATAACTGAAGAAACACATGTTATACAAGAATTGCATATACAGTGTCATGGTAATTATTATTTATTTATGCCAACAAACTTACTGTTGGTGTTTTTTAAACACACAAGCCGTGTGTGGGCAATGTTTGAGAGGTAGAACTGGAACTTAAAAAATTCAATGCCACAGCTGGGATTTGAACCACAGACCTTCCGCTTACCAGGTGGGTGCTCTAACCATTGAGCTACTGTGACAAACTGCCAAAATGGCATTGAATTCTCAAACCAGTTCGTATTTTTCCTGGTAAACCACAAAGGCAGTCTCAAATCAGAGACAATTACCCCAATGGTGACTTACTATTGCAAGTACTTTATGTCCCAGGATTAAATAACCTTCAGATGATTATTATTTATTTATGCCAACAAACTTACTGTTGGTGTTTTTTAAATAAATACGAACTGGTTTGAGAATTCAATGCCATTCTGGCAGTTTGTCACAGTAGCTCAATGGTTAGAGCACACACATGGTAAATGGAAGGTCTGTGGTTCAAATCCCTGCTGTGACATTGAATTTTTAAGTTCCAGTTCTACCTCTCAAACATTGCCCACACACGGCTTGTGTGTTTAAAAAACACCAAAAGTAAGTTTTTTGGCATAAATAATAATTACCATCTGAAGGTTATTTAATCCTGGGACATAAAGTACTTGCAATAGTAAGTCACCATTGGGGTAATTGTCTCTGATGTGAGACTGCCTTTGTGGTTTACCAGGAAAAATATGAACTGGTTTGAGAATTCAATGCCATTCTGGCAGTTTGTCACAGTAGCTCAATGGTTAGAGCACCCACCTGGTAAGCGGAAGGTCTGTGGTTCAAATCCCGGCTGTGGCATTGAATTTTTAAGTTCCAGTTCTACCTCTCAAACAGTGTCATGGTTTTATGCTGAGGCCACAAACCACATATATGCCTAACGTGCTGTACAGTAGCAACCTGTGTGTTTTTCTGCTGTGCAACTAGCATCAAAGGATGCATTCAAGGTTAACTTAATCAGTTGTGTTTCAGATGTTGCTTCATGTTTGTGCTGTAAAGACAGGTTTTGCATTGTGCATTTCAAAGGTAAAAGTTTATTCAAGACATTTGTGTTGTGTGTGATTTGCTAAATGCTAAAGCTAAGAATTGAAAACATGTTCTAATGTGGGAAAAGAATATAAAATTTGTGCATCATTCAAACATTCTCTTAAGAAGTCTCTACACCATGTTGCACAGCAAGTAGGTCTATTTTTACACCTACTAAATTTTTAAAATTAAAACCCTATAGAGTGACTATAGCTCATGAAATAGAACCTCATGTTGAAGAAATGAGTCAATTTCAATAATTGGATTTTACAAAATACTTTGTTGTTACCATGAACCCACATTTAGTAATAATTTCAAATGAGATATGGTTTTGGTCAAGTTGTGTCACAGAACAACAGGTATTGGAGCACAGAGAATCCTCATTTAATTCATGAAGTTACATTGCACGTTAAAATCACTGTATGGTGCGCTGTAACAGCAAAACGGATAATAGTGCCCATATTTTTCAGCAGTATGATATAACCTCTGATAAGTACCACAGAGATTTTCAAGTGTTGTCAGGTTATTAGAGTGAATATGGATATTTCCAACAAGATTCTTCCACAGCTCACACAGCTCAAAACTCCTCAGAAGACATAAAGGTGTTTTTGATGACAGTATAATTCCTAAAAGATTATGCGCACCCCCTCGCCTCCCCATTCCCCAGATCCTACCGTATTCTGTTTGTTGGGAACCGTAAAAATAAAGTTAATAGGAATAATTCCCCCATCATTTATGAACTTACGGATAGTATAAAAATAAATTATGACTGTAACGCAAGAAGAACTGTTACTGCATTTGTGAGTAAGTAATGGTGAGTCACAGAACAGAAACCCTCGCCCCCTCCCCCCTCAGTGTAATAGTGTGCAGAGCAGGCATGTGTATGATCCTTGGCATCACCACTGTAGTAATAAATAAGATATACCTCAGCATTCATATAGATCTGTATTAGCATACCATTCTCATTTTCAGATTAATTTCCTACAAATTTTAATTTTTAGGCAGTTTGATGGATGTTTCTTACAGTGCAGACAGGTGTGTGCTACTTTACACTTCAAACAAATTTTATTGTCTCACCATTATTTGAAATTGCAAATTCTTAGAGATTGTCCATATTAGAAATTGCATGCTTTTAATCAGATATCTTCAGTTCTAACACTGATTCTTTTCGTCTGGAGGTAAGCTAAATGCTCTTTCTCATAACCTTGCCCCACTGATGTTTTCTTCCATGCTCCCTTTCCTTCCCCTTTTTCTTGATTGGCTAATGCACATCTTTAATGGTGATGTATGGCAAGCAATGCAAGGTCTGGGGATAAAAGCATTAAAAACAGTGTCGTGATAGTTAAATGTGTTTGTCATCCTGAGAGGTATGTTTAAACCAAAACATGCTCCTATCTTTATGTTGATAAGAATTTATATTCATTCCAAATGCATTAGCTCCTTATGTAATATATTTGATTCATACAGCTATAAAAGTGATGTAAATTTGACAATTCTATTTGAGTATATTAAGACAAATGCTCGCGTTAAATAAGCAACAATCTATTCCATAACAGCAGTCAGAGGTGACAGCAGAAATGACATATGAGGCAAAGTTATACGAGGTGTAAACAAAAAGTAACAAGAATTTTTAAATTTTGCTGGCTTTATACATCCGATTTTTAAAGCTTTTTTTTTTATGCTGGTACACATATTCCTGATGTATGTTTGCAGTTTCAGCTATTTTTATTATTTAGTTTATTGTTGACAGTCGAAAAGGTTATATGTGTTTGTGATTGTTCGGCAAATTTTCGCTTTTGGAAAAGATGGATCAAAGAATTTGCATTAAATTTTGCTTTAAAAATGGAATAAAGTGTAGCACCACATTCAAAGTGTTGACTGTGGCTTTTGGGGAATCTACTATGAGTAAGGCAAGAGTTTATGAGTGGTATAGACGCTTCAAAGAGGGTCGAGAAGATGTTGAAGATGACGACCTACTTGGATGCTCTAGCACATCAATTACTGATGAGAATGTGAAAGAGATAAAGAAAATGATTCTGAAAAATTGCTGACTCCCCATCAAGAGGTTGCTGATGTTGGCTTATCCTTTGGCTCATGCCAAACAATTTTTTCGGATGTTTTGGACATGAAACATGTGGTAGCAAAGTTTGTTCCAAAATTGCTGAATTTCGACCAAAAACAATATCGCAAGGACACTGCTCAGGAATTGCTGAATGAAGTCAACAACAACAACCCAGAACTCCTAAAGAAGGTAATAACAGGTGACGAAACATGACTATATGGGTACGACGTCAAAAATAAGGCCCAATCATCCCAATGGAAACTGCCTGAAGAGCCAAGAGTGAAAAAAGTTTAACAAGTTCAATCACATGCAAAGGTTCTTGTGTTTTCTTCAATTACAATGGGATAGTACATTGTGAGTTCCTGTCTTATGGTTGTACGGTCAATGAGGAATACTACTTGGAAGCTATGCACTGTGTGCATGAAGCAATTTAAAAAAAAAAAAAAGACCAGAATTGTGGCAAACCCACTCGTGGAAATTGCATCATGATAATGCCTCATACCGCAATGCTTGTTTGTAATTTTCTGGCAAAAAAACAAGACTGTTATGTTGCTTCAGCCTCCATATTTGTTGTACATGGCCCCCTGCAACTTCCTTCTACTCCCAAAGCTGAAAAGAACCATAAAAGGATGTCGTTTTGTTACCATTGAGGAGATAAAAACAGAGTCGCTGAATGAGCTGAACACCATAACAAAAAGTGAGTTCCAGAAGTGCTTCTAAGGTTGGAAAAAGCACTGGCACAATTGTATTATACATGAGGGGGAGTATTTTGAAGGGGACAAAGTTGACGTTGATGAATAAATAAAGATTCTTTAAGAAAAATAAAAATTCCTGTGACTTTTTGATCATACCCCGTATGCTCTAGGATTCAGTATCATTTTATTTTCACATTATAAAAACTTCTGACCTTTAAAAGTTATTTTCAAACATAAAATAAGGTATAAAACCCTTACAATTTCTTTATGTGTTCATACATTTTGTTCTTGTAAAATTCCATCCTAAATGGGTTTTAGACTATCTTTGCAGTGCAACAGCCTGGTAGCACTAATGCCTACTGCTTGGCATCCTTTGTCTTTGTTTACACAGGACATCATGTACAGAGTGCAGTAATGTGGTTGAGATGGGTTAGTTTTCCAGCTCTCTGGCTACTGGAATGAAGTTTGCAACTCTAGAGCTATTATTTTGCCATCAAGTAACTTCTTAGCTCAATTGGTTCTATTACCAGACTTCGCTTTAGGGGATAAAATCCTGTTGCTGATATTTGAAATTGAACCATGTCCTCTTGCACTGCAGGCAGCAATGTTACTCCACCCCCACTAACTGGTTTTACTGTATATAAGTCTTAACTTTCAAAGTATGCAACTGCATTCTCATTTTGTGTTATTGCTTTAATGCAGAGAAGATATTAGAGAAGACCAGGTGCCTCCAGATATGAGAACTGAATGTGAAGACAGAAGACAAGAACTAATTGAACATGTAGCTAATGTTGATGAGACTTTAGGAGAAATATTCCTTGGTATGTATAAATTAAGTAATTATTTACATGGTTATTGCACCATATTTTATTCCTTGTCCCGTACCTTTCTAATATGTAGAAATTGAAATTTGAAACTTCTCTTCCCCAAGTGCAATTAGTTACATCTTAAAATGCAAGTTACATGATGACACACTGTTAAGTTTTGAGTCTTGAAATGAGTGAAAGTCCCACCCCTATCTCTTGCAGAACTTTTCTTGCATCTAAACTTCTCAACTGGACGAAGAAATAGTGAGAACCAGGGACAAGAACAGAACCAACATTGGCTATATTAGTGGTAGTTAGCATTTGATTATGAGTTTTCCAGTGCTGAGTCATGGCTTCCATAAGCAGCACCACCAACTGTGACAAAATTTGTACCTGCTTGGGAAGAATTGTTCCATCAATGAAATTTGGTAAAAAAATGACATTTTTTATTTTTTGTATTTATAACTGACTTTCATGCTGCACAATTTATCTTTCAATATAAAAAATATAAAACCACAGATTGCTATTTAATTGATCCTGTACCATTAAGGGAAAGCATTGAATTTTTAAACTCATTTTCTCGTTTTGAATTTGGAATGAGTCGCACCACCTTTACATGCTGTCTTACCAAGCTTTTAAAACTTCAGGTATTGAGTTGATGAGGATAACTGCCCCCAAAAACGTTCCAGTTTTAAAAACTTAGTAAGTAAGTAAGATGGTGTGATTCATTCCAAATTCAAAATGAAGAAAACTTCACTGTTTGTAGTGCTTCTGTTTTTAATAGCTAATACATTTTCTTGATTCCTTTATTTCCCCCCAGCATTTTCATTCTTCATAATGCTTCCTGGTCCACAGTTTATAACTCATTAGCTTGAAATTTTGAGAAGAGCTTCAGGAATTATGCATTTAAAAATTGTCGTGCCCTGATTAAAAAGTATGAAATAGTAGCTGAAATTATTTTCCATAACTCAGTATGGAAAAGTTGAAAAATTCAATAACATGTGAAACCGTCCTTTTAATCCTATGGATGTTGAAGGGTGTTTCATAGTAGCAAGTCTTTATCAAGTATATGAAAGATAGCTAAATATTGGTTATAACGGAAAACATATTTTCTGGAATAATGAGAATAAATACATATTACTGAGATAACGGTCTCCATGCAAACATGCCAGTTTGCAGGCAGAACAATGCTTTGAGTGCGAAGGCTGTAAAGGAGTGGTTATGTTGGATTCGTGGGCTGTGTGCCTTATCTTCGATCTGCAAATAGGAATGCAGGAAGTCCAGCTGTACACAAATTTGAAATAGATGCAAAATTCCCCAATCATAATTACTGTTATGTTTTGGAGTACCAAATAAAAGCAAAGAAAAACATCACATGATTAATTAATTGCTGGACAGATTCATGAAGGTGGGGTCAAGTTTGGAGCAATGGCAAAAGTAACTTTTCTCGGACAGGTCAATCAGTAATACCAAGTATCATTCTCAGCGAAAATACTTCCAGATGAGGTCGGATTCATGAGCCAAACAGTGATGTGAAGTCGACAGTTGGACTTTGTTCTTTTGTGCAAAACATTTATGCAGTGGCAAGTGGAGTAACGAGCAGTGACAAAATAAAGTAATTATCAAATGAACGGAAAGGAGTGCATTCATTTATCTGAGCAGCCAGCGAGGATCCAGGAACTAAAACTACAAAGAAAGGGTCTCATGCCAACACAAACCTATGTCGAACACATCGAATACTTTATCCACATCCAAATTGTCACCCAGTAGTGAGAGGCGACGAATGAGCCGTCTCACATGTGAACAACAAACACTTTTTTCTCTTAAACTAATTAAAATCTAGAAATGCCTGCATAACACTCTCTTTGTGTTTGTATGCTAGGCTCAAATTAAAAATTTGGGTGTGAATTGATAAACTGTATGGTCCGAGGAGCAGTTCATGTTACTATGTCAAAAAGTGATTCATTATAATAAAGAAACTAATGACATGGCTTGTTAACATTTTGTGTGTGTTACATATTTTATTTTTATTAATTAGTCTCCAAAAAAATTAACCTTATTGTACTGTATAGTATGTTAGAGTTGTAAGTAATTCACAAATTAAGTATTTTCATTTTACAAACACAATCAAACATTAGAATTAAATTGAAAGAAAACTAACAAGAATTAGAAAAGATACAAATATCAATGATGGTTAAAAATTAGTTGAAATGATATGATAGAAAGGTTACACTTTTGTTTCACTTACTAGATTATGTTACTTTGAACAATCGTTTCTACAGCAATTCCTGCCGTTATCTCCTGTGTATCTACTGATGTCCAGGCGGGAATTCTCCTCTGTACTGCTTATGGTGCTGGCCTCTCATTTTACTATAAACTTGTTGATATCAACCAGTAGGATTTCAAAATTCATCACTTTGTGGGCATTTTTAGTTATACATATTTTTTCCCATATATTAAGTTCTGTATTGGTTTTTGCCTGTTTTAAAAGTTTTACTTCTGGTTTTACGTCATGTTTACCTGACCAGAAATGATAAGCCACTGCTGATTTATCTGTTTGTTTGAATTTTACATTTCTTAGGTTCTTAAGCCTGCTTTATAGGTTTCTTTTTGTTTGACCAATATATGCCTGCTTGCAGTTATCACAGTTTGATAGATTCCTGATTTTTGGTTATTTGGTAGGGCATCTTTAGGGGATGGTTCAATAAATTCCTGAGGTTATTCTTGTTGTATGGAGCTGGTGCTGTGTTCTTGAAATCAATTTGTTAAGCTTATTGAAAGTTTTGGGATGGAACATGAATCTTGAGTATCTTTGTTTTATTGGATCTTTTTCATGGAGAGTTGTGATAACCTTCAGTCTTTTTGGTTGTTGGTGTTTCTTAACAAGTTTGTCAATTATGTTTCTGTTGACTTTATTCTGTGTAGCAACATTTTGCTAAAGGTAACAGACATATACTGTTAAGATATTGCAAAATGTAATTTTGTTAATGCTGTCAGCACTAACCCTGAGAGTATCATGCTTGTTAATTATCCACTGGCATTGTCTTGCATGTACGAGAAATAATATTACAAAATGTAATTTTGTTAATGCCATCAGCGCTAATGCTGAGAGTATTGTGCTTGTGAATTACCAACTGTATACACGACTGCCATTGTTTTGCATATATGAGAAAAGCAGCAATAATTCCCTGAGGTGCAATCTGGCCATAACACATAAGCAAAAGCATCCATAATATGCTAGCACATGTATGCTAAGCTCAGGTCATGTCTTGTGATTTAGTCAATTGGTGTTTGAGTTTTAACCCTTTGTTTACCAGTGGTTTCACCATGAAACTACCTTTTTGATGTTAGTTGCACAGCCTGCCACTGGATTCCTAGCGCAACCATCTC
Source organism: Tenodera sinensis (assembly GCA_030765045.1). Taxonomy (NCBI): domain Eukaryota; kingdom Metazoa; phylum Arthropoda; class Insecta; order Mantodea; family Mantidae; genus Tenodera; species Tenodera sinensis. The sequence continues at coordinate 198,440,223 of CM060964.1, read as the reverse complement.
ATGCACTGATTAGGTCTTCCCCCTGCTGTCATTTTGAGACACTATCAGCTCTGCAGGCAGTAAATAAACAGAGCCTTTGTTATTTATGTATTGCAGTAGTTCGCGCCAAACCTTGTTTAGTGCTGTGCTGTGTTATAATTTGTTTTGTGGTTATATATTTAGCAAAATCTGATCCGTTTCAGTAAGGTAAGCGTGGTTATAAGTCTTAGATTGTATTTTTATTGTCATAAAGTGATAATACATTAATATTTTCTGAATTTTATCAAAAGTATATGTGGTTTCAGCCTGTAATCACTGGTAAGTAAGCAGTTGTGCTGTCTGCCAACCTTAGTCATGGCATCTCAACAATTTTGCGTGGCTGACTTGACTAGTAACTTGGTGCATACCTTGCTAGCTGAACTACTGAGTGATGATGAATCAATTGTTTTTGGAAGTGACAGTGAAGGTGAAATTTTGTGTATAGAGGCGGAATTACCTGCACATGTGAACGAAGAAATCCTAGAAGGAACTGACATTGAATGTAATGTGGAAGAAGTAGCTGAAAATGAATGTGAAGAAGAGGAAATTGTGTGGTTGAAACATCGAGTACATGATCCTGCTAAAGATTTTTTTTGGATCTAGTGCACGTAATATTTCAGATGAAGTGAAACTGGCTGTAGAGGTTTTCCGGTGCCCCTTTTCTTCAGAACTTACTGCACATATCGCGTATCTTACAAATTTATATGCAGCACAAAAACTGGCTGGGTCAATGTGCTTCCAGCCAACAAATGAAGGTGAGAAACAAATTACTTGCTATAAACTTGCTTATGGGTATAAAAAAACCTTCCTAGTTATACTAACTATTGGTCTTCAGATCCTACTTTGAGAGACACTTACATTTCCTCTATTATGCCCCGAAATCCTTTCACATGGCTACTGAGCAACATTCATTTGAATGACAATAGCCAGCAGCCAAAAAAAGAGAGAAGATTTATTTGATAAATTATATAAAGTTCGCCCTCTGCTGAAATTTCTGGAGCATACATTTCTTTCAACCCTCAATCCAACAAAGAGACAGGCAGTAGATGAATCCATGATACCATTCAAGGGACGCTCGAGCCTGAAACAATACATGCCTCAGAAACCAATAAAGAGAGATTAGGTGTGGATTAGGGCAAATGAAAAATGCTTGGGGGGAAAAGTTGCCAAAACACTCATGTCAAAACACACAGATATGTTATAATCTTGTTACGAAATAGACAGGAAAAGTAAGAAGTGGTGGCACCGAATAATTTGTCTCAATTGTCAATGCCAGAATAATTTTCAATCAGATGCATCCAGAAAACAAAAAGAATCTCAAGGAATTTCGCCTTGCTGTCATTGCTTTTAGGTGCATCTGAATCAATTTCACCAAATCGGTCAAAGAAATTGCCTCAGGTCAGTCATTTCAAGCCTTATGTTTCCCAAGAGAAAAGAGTAGCAGAAACTGCACATATGCCTGTAAAAGAAAAATCTAGAAGGTGTGCAATGTGTGGCACAGCCAAGAATCCTCACCGAACCAAATGGACATGTCAGACCTGTGGTATTGGACTTTGCAGGAACAGTTCTAAGAACTGTTTTGCTACATAGCATGCTAAGTAAGAAATACCTAGTTTCCTAGTGGTTTCGCTGTGAAACCACGTCTTATAATTAATAGTGGACAATATTTTTTTTACAAATATATGTGAAAATATAATCTGTATAACCATAACTTTGAGGCCCAATAAAAAATTTGCAAAAGAAATAAATACTTCCATTCATGGTAAACAAAGAGTTAATGGCAAAGAAAGGTGGGTGTAGTATGAATACCAACCGTTCAAACACAAAGGTGGGAAACTTAAAAAGTGGTGAAAAACAAATATGCGTAATGTTTGAGAGGTGGAATCGGAACTGAAAAATTTAATGCCACAGCCCAGGATTTGAACCATGGATCTTCCACTTCATGTGCAGAATAAATTAAAATAATAGATCAATTAAATAATATTAAAATAAATTTTAATGAGCATTGAAAATCCAAGGAAAAATTTGCTAAACTCTAGTTTGTGATTGGTTTCAACAACTTACACCATATACAAAAGATAAGTGAAGCCTATAGTCTCTAAATATGTGTTATATTAGTAGAATTAACAATGGTATTTATCATTGGTCAGCCTGTTAGCTAAATTATCTTTAGTAAAGCTTAAAGCTTATATTAGATGTAGTTTTATAGGTGATCTATGGTTTTTAATTGTTTCTACAAGATGTAAGTATGCCTTTAGTTATTCAATTACAGGTTTGTTGGTTGGTGAATTATTAGTTCACATATCAATTGAAGTAAAAGTGGCATTCACATTGTCTTGGTGAGGAGATCTATGAATTTAATGTTGTTAAATGCACATTATTCTGTTCAGAACTATGTATCTTTTCCTTGTCTTAAAGGCACTTGAAACAAATAACTGAATATTAGTTTTAAGAATCATTACTTATTCCACAATAAAAATACATATTTATGCATAGTATATATATATATAACATACCTCTACTTCCTGAAGAAGTCCATAATTGTGATCTGTTTTCTAGAACATTGCGTTTGAAGATGTAAATCTTGTTCCACCAGATTAATCCTTGTAAGTGTTGTTGCACCCACATTGAAAAGTGTTATGTAATTCCTAAGTGGTTCAAAACTGGCCATAGCTTCTGGAAATGTTGGAAGCTTTAATTCTTTGTTGGCATTTTCTTCTTCTTCTCAGAAAGAGTGAACATTTTTCTCTTTGCTATTGCTATTTTATTTAGTACAAAACACACCTTCGTGCACACACGCAAAACAAACCAATTTTTTGTATTGTGACCTTGGAGCAGCTGTATGTACATGACCATAAACAATGATGGCAGTAAAACACGAAAGAAAGGAGTCGAGAGCCTTCTCTGATTCTCACTGAGTCATTATTGCACATGTGTATGGAGGGTTCTCAAAAGGTCAGGTGACATCAACTCCAGTATAAATAGGCCAACAGAATGAACAAAGTGAGCAGTTTAGTTTTGAGTCAGAGTTGAGTTTAATTGTGTAAGTCGCTGTTGTACAGTTAGTTTTTAGGTACGAGAGTGAGTTGGCCAGCCTGTCAGTGAATACGTATGTGTCATTGAGTGATTGTATCCTAATAGTCAAGATATAAGGGACAGAGAAACTGGAGAAAGACATTGAAAGATTGAGAAAGATTATCACAACAATTGTGATAGCAGAAAGTACTATAAATTGTGCATTTGCAGTAAAATGTAGAGGACAATAAAGTGATAGGAAAGTAACAGGAATTTAGATTTTGCAGTTTTGTTACACTGGTGTCAGAAGTGGGACTTGTGAAGTGCTGTTTAATACATACTTGTCAGAAGTGTGACATGAACACTGCGATGGAGACAGTACTCAAGAAACTGATAGCTAGAATGGACAAAATGGAGACAGGAATGAATTTCAGAATGGACAAGATGAAGACAGAAGTGAATTCCAGAATGGACGAGATGAAGACAGGATTGAGGAAGTTGACATCTAGAATGAAGAATTTCAGAAGCGAAGTACAAACATGGAGATCTGACCCGGAAGACGGAGCTACCAGTGAAGATTGATGTGGAAGTGGTCGGCATGAAGGATGATGTGGAAGAACTCGGCAGGAAGGTGGGAAACCTCTGCCAGCACATGAACGTTGTGGAGAATGACAGGGAACGTCTTTGCACCCTGGAAGGAAGAGTTGAAGGAAGCATCAAGGAACTGGATGCCAGGGGCATATATGATAGCGTGGACCTGGGGAGGGAGCACTAGTGGCCAAGGCAACAGTTGCACCTGTCTCTGAGAACAGAAGTGTACGTCACGAGGGAAACTAAAGAGTCAGCTCAAGGATCTTGATCCCCTAGAGGAGTGCGTCAGGGGCGTCATTGACGGTTCCTTAGAGGAGTGTGTCAGGAATGTAGTCAACCAGGGCACATCGTGGAGGACGACCAGCAGGGAAGCGTATGAGCAAGCAAGGAACACTTGAGAACTGACTTGACGTGAGACATAGAGGAACTGTTGGAGCCATCCAATCAGGTGGCGCACAGTGCCGTGAATGGAAGAATGGAGGACATCATCGCGGACAGCAGGATACAGGGTAAGCTGTGCTGGGTACGAGTGAACATGAGTGCAGCAGTGACCATGATGACTGGATGTGGCGGAGCATAAGCCAATGAGGAAACTGGATCGACCCTACAAGATAGTGACAGCATCGGGTTACACCTCGCCCATGGAGAAGGAAGCCTGGCTAGAGTTGACCATGGGGTAGAGCATTATAGGACTGTGAGTGTTCGTCGCAAGAGTGGCTGAGGAGGTGATACTGGAAATGGGTGCGCTCAGGAGCCATGAGGCGATGGTCAATGTCGGCAGATAAAGCCTACGAGTTGCACCACATGAGATAATGTGCCAGTTAACACCATAAAGGGAATCATTATCATGGGGGTTTACTGTACCGTATCCTTGTTGTAACCTAATATACCATTCAATCCTTGCACTTACTGTGTTTGCAAAGCTTTAAAATACTGGCCTACTGCAGGATTTTTGTGTTCACTTTATTCAACAACTGCCAGACTTTAAGTAGAAAAATATAACTGAATGAAGTATATTATGTTACAGAGGAAAAGATGCCAACAGAAGCTGATATTATGGCTGCTATACGCCGAGCCTGCTTGAAGCGGACATTCACTCCTGTTTTAGTTGGAACTGCCTTAAAGAACAAAGGAGTACAACCACTTCTAGATGCAGTCCTCTCTTATTTACCACATCCAGGAGAAGTTGAAAATGTTGCATTACGAGAAACCAAGGGGTTAGTCTTCGTTAAGATTTAGAAAAGGATATACTGTAGAATTGTTCATGTTGTGACTGCTTCATTTGGAATTTTAAATGTTAACATAACTACTACTTCAGCAGATAGTGGGAAGTAATTCAGAGAAGCACATAAACATTGTCCAGCTGCTAAATATGCTTGTTTAAATTTTACTGTACAGGCATTCTATACATTACAGAAATTGAAAGTAACAAGAGCATAGTCACCTCATATCATGCATGTTTCAGGGATGCCAGCATCATTAAAACTGAGAGTCTATTAGTATAGAAATTGAAAAGGAGATTTATTTAGAACTATTTTAGAATCACACTAATATCAACATGTATTTCATTGTGAATGCATAGCTGTTTACTGATGTTTTCAGCTATATTGCATACATGTATATAGTTGTATTGGGAAATACATATTTGTAAATCTTAAAGAACTTATAGAATATTAATAAATGCTATTTCATTTTTTCTATGATTACTGTATGTCTAATAGGCATAACTAATGCTCCATAATAATTACATTATGCATTATTTTGAAACATTGATCACCATACGTGTCTTAAATCCTACAGTTTTAACCTTTGATAGCAACATGTTGGGAGATGTTACAAACAGTGCTTTTCATACCAGTTCTATTGATTTTACACTTTCATTCATAATTCTAGAATTTTGGTGACTTAAAATTTATGTTGACAGTCAAACTTTGGATGCAAATTTTGGTAACTTTACAGCTTTTCCTTTTCAATGCATCAGTACCTAGAGAGACTTCTGCATCTGAAATGCTCTCTCACTTCAAAAGTATAAACTGCAAAAACTCCTAAACTCTACAGTATATCCAAACTTTAACTAAATAGCTTTATGACAATGATAAGTGCTTTCCTATAAAAACCTGGGTTTTCTTTTTCTTTTGCCAGTCAAGAAGCCGAAAGAGTTGTTCTAAATCCTGAGCGAAGTGGAACCCATCCATTTGTTTCATTAGCATTTAAGCTAGAAGCTGGGAACTTCGGCCAACTTACTTACCTTAGATGTTATCAAGGCATGTTATCTAAAGGGGAGCACATATACAATGTTAGAACCAGGAAAAAGGTATGCTTATGTTTGCTTTTGTGCCCAACAGAAATGTTCGTATCTCTGCTAACTACTTGTTCATAACCAGAATTCAGTGAAAATAGTTTTATTTTTTAAGAAAATTCATTTTAAAATGTGCATTCAGTGGCTTTATCATTATTTGGAAGTTAGGTAAATGCAATATTTTTAAAGGTGGTTTAAGAATATTGAGAAATTAAACAGAGTAACAATATATGTATTTTTACAACAGAACACACAGATTTAGTATACAAGCACAGGCAAAATGTGATATAAAAATAGGAGTTGGAGAAGGATGATAATATAACAGCAAATAGTGTTTTTTTTTTCCCTCGAATTATTGAAAGTCATTGCATTAAATTTTGTACATAAGTCTTGTTACAGTTTTAAAAGAAAATTATTATGAGTATTAAATAACACTATAACATTGTTTTAATCTCAGTTACACTAATTATTATTTTTATTACTATTACTAATTTGGAGTTCAGGTTCTGTGAAATAGAATGCAGTACTATGGAGTGAACTCAAAGCTGCTGTAAAGATTAATCCAGTGTTTGCTATTCATTTTTAGCACTCAGGTGTAGGGACCACATATCATCTGCAGCTTTTCTTTGTTTTGAAAATGGCAAAAAAGAAAAGGAAAATTATATTGAAGAAACAGCTAATTGTTATTCAAAAACTGATTGCTTAAATACTGTATTTACGTGGCTATTGTACCTATTCTATATTTTTACTTCCAAAATTTGGGGAGGGTCCTAAGGCACAAACTTTGTATAATCAATTGGTTTTGATGGGATTAAAAAATAAGCAATTTTATTACACTTTTATTACATAATATTAGACTTCATGTAAAATAACTGAGGCAAAGATGGACAAAATTCCAGCTGGTTGACATGGGGACTTCTAAGTGTTCCTATCAATCTTCTTGTGTTGAATTTAATGGTGAATGTAGTTCCATTCAGAAACAGATGAAATAAATATGTGACAGTTAAAATGTGTGGTTACCCTCAAACTCCGAAATAATGCCATCCGGTTGAAATGGACACTTGAACTCACTGTGAATATGTCTGTTTTATATACTAGGGGCCTCAACTGAATTGTTCAGCTCTAATTCTAACTTTCTAAGTTTGCCTACACACAGTTTGTGTGTGCTAGAACAATCAGTTACACCACCAAAAAAAAAAGCCTTTCATATAGTGGACACAGTTTATCGCCAGTCCCCAAGAGTTCAAGATGGCCGACGTTACACTAAACAGCTGACAAAAGTATTCCAAAAAGCAGTCCTGCCAATGTGCATAATAAAGGCATTTCTAACCTCAAATATCACGGGGTTAAAGTAACATACTTTCAAACGATCATAATGCTTGAACATCGTTACCACACAACAAAGAACGTATTAACCTTCGGCAAATCTTGTTCTGCAATAACACTTTTGGATGAAATCACTTCTGAGCATTAAATATCGTAATATATATTTAATGCACTACTGTGTAGCGAACACAAAATAACAACAGTAACTATAACTGCATATATTGCTCTAAAAAATTCAAGACAAAATCACACAAACACGAGCAGTACGTCCACAGATTGATTAATTAATTAAATGGCATCTAAACAGAACCTTGTTTTAAAATCTATCGGTTTGCCTTTCTGCACTGTGTTCATAAACAACAACTTCTGTGGCAACATAACAGATGCAATAACACCAGCTATGGCCGTAACTTTACCATGGTTATATGTCACGAACAGTTGGTGGCACTAATGCAATGTAACGGATGGAATATCACCAAATATAACCAGACTGCCCCATAAAGGGGGAAAAACATCAAGGTTGTTTTTTGAGGTATCTCAATAAGCTGTGCCTACTATACCTCTGCGACAAAAGTAGGTGATTCTTAATGAAAAAGATGTGCTGATTTTGAAAATTACCACAGAAATCTCCTATCACATCAGGTTAAAAAGATATGAAGACCTTAAGGTTCTCACCTACGAGGTTTCAGATCAGATATGTCACATTTATACAGAGAGATCCAAATACACAGAAACCGCTGTGCTGTGTTTTTCCACTGTGCGGACAGAAACACGATAACAGTTGATATATACAATTTCACGAGCGTGATTTGTTTTTCTCTGTTCTGCCCACAATCAGTATTGAGCTGATGCAATATCTTGCGGCTGCATTATTACCAGTGTGCTTCATTATTTAGTCCTGTGCTTAGTCACAAAGTGTATTATGGCTCAGCATTTCTTTTGTACTGCACAACGTCTAATTATATATGATTTGTGTTAAGTCGGTGAGCTCGCCAAGTGAAAGTGGGATTTGCAGAAAGATTTCCAGGTGCAAAAATTTCAGGCCATACAACAAATTCAAATTCAAATTTATTGCTCATAAAACTTGTAATACAAGCATGGAGCATTGTGAAATGCTAATACATGAATAAAAAATACATCATGGCACTTAATTAGACTTATGGTTAGTAAATAACCTATATATCATAATAGAAACATGGAATATTGAATATACAAAAAATACATTAACAGTACACATTAATTTAACATCTCTTCCAGCCTGTAAGGGCACTTTTCAATTAGATAATTCTTTAACTCTTTAGCAAAGGAGTTTTTTCTTGAGTGCTCTTTTATACTTCTTGGTAGGGCATTATATAATATCATTCCCATTACAATCGGATCCTTTTTGGTTGAAGCCTTATTTAAGTGCATTCTATGGTAATTTTCATCCCCTCTGGTGTTATATGTATCCATAAACTACAATAAATTTCAGGCCTCAGGAAGAGTTCAGGCTCAGAAATCTAAAAGACAGCGTACGGTTCTTACCGAAGAAACATTAGGCGACATCAGTCATCGTTTGGAAATTTTTCCCCAAAAATCGCTTAGGCGTTTTCACAACAGGCAGGCATTTCTTATGGCTCTTTGCAAAGAGCTACTAAATTGCTGAAGTTAAAACCATATAAAATAACTGTGACACATGCTGTTCAACCAGGTGATCCTGTAATTAGGCGTACATTTTGTGAGTGGACTCTCAATAGTGTATACAATGGTGAAATTGACCCACATTTAATATTTTTCATGGAAGAGGCTTGGTTCCACCTTCATGGATATGTGTGTACACAAAATAATCGTTATTGGTGCTCTGAGAAATATAATATTGTTCATGAAATATCCCTTCATGACGAAAAAATTAGTGTGTGGTGTGCCATTAGTGGAAAAAGAGTTTTAGGCTCAATTTTTTTCAAGTCAACAGTTGACGCCTGTACATACCTGAATACAGTTTTGCCCCCCTTTTATTAGATTTATAATCAACAGGGAGCGTGATTTTGCCTTTTTTCAACAAGACTCTGCAACAGCTCATACAGCCAATCTTTCGATGAGAACAGTTGAAAGTTTGTTTCAGGACAGAATTATTATTAGAAATTTGTGGCCCCCTCGGTTCCCCGAGCTAACCCCCTGCAATTTCTTTTTTTGGGGTAACTTAAAGCATAAAGTGTACAAGACAAACCCACACACCCTGGAAGAATTAAAACAAAATATCCGTCAGGAAATTGCCAGAATTTCTCAACGTGAACTATGGTGAGTGATGGATAATTTCCTAAAGAGGTGCCAAAAATGTGTGGACGACGGTGGCCAGTTTCAGCATCTGCTTTAATTATATTGGTAAGTAGAGCCTTTAAAAGTAGTTTTTAAAGCGTTGTATGGTTTTATCCATGCTGTTCTATGACAGCAGTAGGCGGCGACGAGCGCAGAGGACCTGCGCAGACAAAACACAGCACAGCTGGTTCACAATCTTTTGGATCACCTGTTAATTGTGATATGATATATGGTATAATACTATATATCATGGTGAATTAAGATTAATTCAAAATGTTCTTTTACATACATGCAATAATTTTTGGACTATATATTTAAGGGACATATCTGTAACTGTGCTTAAAAGTGTTTGGTAGTACCCCTGTCTGCTTTCTCTCACAAGAAACCAACAATAATCCCCCATCATTACTGAGTCCTTACAACCAGTACGTCTTCTCCAGGACGAAAATGTCTGAATGAAACCATTCCCCTTGTTCATCACTAACATCACCCACATTTTCCGGAAAAAAGTCTAGATGTCAATGGAGGAAATGTATTTTCAAAGACGTTCTACAACCCATGTGTTTGTAGCATTTTAACAAATTTGACACCAAACTTTTATAGCTTTTTTCCTTTGTGTTTCCAAGAAAACCACACACAACTCTTGTAAATGGTTGCCAAGCTGCTAATTCCAACATTTGTAACGTTTTCTCAATTATTTCATCTTCCATGAGTTTTTGGATTTGAGGTCCAACAAAAATTCCTTCTTTCAATTTTGTGTAAGTTAATTATGGAAACTTGCCTTGCAAATATGCAAATACATTACTATCCTTGTTGAGTACCTTAGCAAACTTCGTTGGTGTGGGTGGCTCAGTTGGTCAGACGCTGGCTTACTGAGCCCAAGGTCGCGGGTTCAAACCGGCCCAGGCTGATGGTTTTTAAGTGTACTTATAAATGACAGCTCCATGTCAGTAGATTTACTGGCATGTAAAAGAACTGCAGAACGAAATTCCGGTACACTGGCGATGCTGATGTGATCCTGGCAATTGACAGCATCATTTACCTCTTGAGGGATATCGACATGAAATCACGTCCATTTAAAATGGCAGATGAGCGATATGGGCGTCCTGTGCGTTTAAGCATTTAACCCTTATTTATCCCTTATCCAACTCAACTTATTATAATTTTCCCTTTATGAAACATTTTAGTAAGGTCTATATACTTTATTGGCTTACCTTAATATGTTCGTTCTGCAGTGATTTACCTCAAAACAGGGATAAACACACAAGGGTACGTACATCTCCACATTTGCGAATTCCCTTCTTGCGGCACACGAAACACTTTCGAAATGGGCGGGACTTCTTTGTTGTTGGTGGTATCCTTTTAGGATAATGTTTTCCTTGAAGTCTGAGGGGTGCAGGGGTTTTGGATTTTCAACCCCCAACATGGTATTGTTCAATTAGGCTGCGAGTTATTTATAGTCGGTAGTCAAGCTCGGTCATTGTCCTGTGTGGGTTTAGAGAGCTGTCCAAATCCCCAAACAATTGTATATGGTTATATCCAGTTGGTGCAAAAACACCTTTTTACACCACTGCTCCCTTCAGCTACAAGCAGGAAAGAATACGAATGTATTTCAACAAAGAAAGACATGGACTCTACTCAGTTACGAAACTCGCATAAGCAAAAGTTGTAATGTTGATCTATTCTGATGACTCAAGAAACCACGCATGCAGTAGCGCCTTATTACACAGTATGCTGACGCATAAGCCACACATACAATGGGTGTTCCTTTACTGTATCTTTCCAAGATCTTATATTAGATGCGTTCGACAGAGCAAAGTTGACTTTTCACCACAGTGAAACAAAATTGTGCCATTTCAACGTTTTGTAAATACAACTCAACTTTGCTGATGACGTACATTTATACTGCAAATAACAAGTTTTATACCAGTTTTTGTTTCATTAAAATAACTTAACATTTACACAAAATACAGCTGTGTATATATGAAGTGCATTTAACAATTTAAATGCTAGCAGTTCTCGGCTCGCGGACGTTTAAATGGCCATCGCTCAAGAGGTTAAACAACAAAATAAATTTTTAAAAATGAAAATTAACAAAATTCTTCATCAGTCCAAGCTTTATACGTAAGGGAGGGAAAAGAATCTTATCAGGCTGAACCATTGGTGTTTGTTTTACATTACTCTCCCCAGGGACATATTCCTGCTGCTTGCCCTACTATTGTACTACATAATTTTTTTGCATATCAGGGCTGTCCCACAAACACAAAAACAGTAGTATGTTGTGAAGCCCCCTTGTAATCCAAGCAGCAAACCAATTACTTTAAGGTCACCAGTTCTTCCAATAATGAACCTCATATTTTAAAACATGTACAATCTTAGCCATACTTTCATAACTTTCTTTAAAACCTACAAAATAGAAAATTGGAACAGATGGAAGTTTGTTACCATTATGAAGTAACACAGCCTTTAAGCTAAACTTTGATGAATCTATAAACAACTGCCAGTCATCTGGGTTATACTGAATTCCTGTCTCATTAAACCACTGATGTCTCTACAGAAACACATATTCTCTTCCATAGAAAAATATTTTCTGAATTTCTGATGACAAAGGCTTGGTTAAATTGTACAGCATGTTTTCATCTTCACGTTTTGTAAGTACCTGTGCAAGTAATCGTGTAGGAGAAGGGTGGGCGACCTATGACACACAAGGTACCGGCTGGTATGTAGACTCATTTTCAATGCTGTATATCTTAAAATTGTGACATGATGTGCTATTTTAAGCTTCATTTTCAGAATCTAGTATGAAAATGCACTAAGAGCATGTATTATCTTCGTAGAGTTAAATTTCATTTTGGGTAGTGTTGTTGATTGGCCTGATGTATGGAAACTATTATACAAAAACCTTAAACAATTTATGGGACTTAAGTACTTATGATTGTAAGTCACCATTGGGATTTATGGTTTCAAATTGAGATTCCCTTGCAGTCTACTGGAAAAGTGCGAATCAGTTAGGGAATTTCATGCTGTACTGGCATGTTACCATGGTAGCTCAGTGGTTAAGAGCAGCTGCACATCGAGCAGAATATGTGTGGTTCAAATCCAGAATATGACACTGAATTTTTCAGCTCCGATTCTACCTTTAAAGATTTGCCTACACACGATTTGTGTGTGTTAGAACAATCCATTACAATTGATTGGCCTTATACCAGGTAATCCAAAGTTCATGTTGGGAAATGCTGGCAATTTTCTGGCAGATACTTTGTTTTAATTCTTCCAGGGTGTGTGGGTTTGTCTTGTACATTTTATGCTTTCAGTTACCCCAGAGATAGAAATCGCAGGGGGTTAGGTTAGGCGACCGAGGGAGCCACAAATCTCTACTAATAATTCTGTCCTGAAACACTTTCAAATGTTCTCATCGAAAAATTGGCAGTATGCGCTGTTGCAGAGTCTTGTTGAAAGACAAAATCATGCTCCCTGTTGGCTAATTCTCTAAAAATAGGGGTAAAATTGTATTCATGTAGGTATGGACGTCAACTGTTGACACAAAAAAAAATGGGCCTGTAACTCTTTCTCCACTAATGGCACACCATACACCAATTTTTATGTCATGAAGGGGTGTTTCATGAACAATATTAGGTTTCTCAGAGCTCCAGTAATGATTATTTTGTGTACACACATATCCCTGAAGTCTTGTCCATGAAAAATATTAAATGTGGGTCAATTTCACCATTGTATAGACTATTGAGAGTCCATCACAAAATGTGCACCTAATTACAGGATCACCTGGTTGAAGAGCATGTGCCAGTTATTTTATATGCCTTTAATTTCAGCAATTTAGTAGCTCTTTGCACAGAGCCATAAGAAATGCCTGTCTGTTGTGAAAGACACCTAAGCGATTTTTGGGTGGAATTCTCCAAACAATAACCTATGTGGTCTAATGTTTCCTCGGTAAGAACTGTGTGACATCTTTTAGATTTCTGAGCCTGAACACTTCCTCTGGCCTGAAATTTATTGTTAAGTTCATGGATTGTTGTACGGCCTGGAACATTTACACCTGGAAATCTTTCTGCAAATCGTACTTTCACTTGGCGAGATGACTGAGTTAACACATACAAATCATAAATAAATACACACTGTGCAGTAGAAAACAAATGCTGAGGCATAATGCACTTTGTGACTAAGTACAGGACAAAATAATAAAGCACACTGGTAATAAATCAACCACACAATATCACTATCAGCTCTATATTGCACTTTCAGAGAAAAACAAGCCATCCACATGACCTTGTGTATACCAGCTGCTGTTATTGTTTCCATCTGCGCATTGGAAAAACACTGCAGCGGTTCCCCTGTTTTTGGGTCACTCTCTATATTGATGTGAAGATAAACAAAGTTTACACATGTAGTCAACCATACACTGGTCTCTTAGTAAGTCTGCTAATAACCCATGCAGTAATAACTTTCACAAATATATGTAATGAGGATAGCTATGATCTGTAGATCAAGGAACATCATGTAAACCATACTTTCGGCAAAATCACATTCTTACGCTGCCAAGTCTGTATATTTTAGAAACTGTTTGTTTTATAAGGGACAATATTCACTTATTTAGCATAAACAACACTGTTCATACACATAGTACCAGAAATAGTAATAAAATACACATACAGACTGCCAGAACAACAAAAAAGGTAAATTCCATACTGCATAGAGGCATACACATGTATAATAAAATCGCAAATAGAATCCACAGTAGCAGTCAAACTAAGTTTAGGAAAGAAGTTAGAAATTTTCTAATTGAGCAAACCTACTACAGTGTGCAGGAGTTCTTTGACTCATTCTCTGAATAATTTTATCTGTATTATTGTAACACTATATTACTGTAACAGTCTCTGTGTGTGTATATATATATATATATTATTTGATTCACTCTCTGAATAATTTTATTTGTGTTTAATCTGTAGGCTATATATATAACTTATACTCTTATGACTGTAATGCTGTCTCTGTTATTATTATTTGTATTCATGATATTGTTTAAACCAATATTATTTGTATTCCCTATTTAAAAATTGACGAAGCCATGAATTTGTAAAAAAATTCTTACGGTGAATAAAGACATACATACATACAGAACAACAATCTAATCACATTATGCAGATTGTGACTTGAATACAATATAGCTACCTAAAACGTGAAAATTACACTGAACAACAAATTTCAACTTTTGTTTTTGCACTTGAACGAAAATAGGTGACTTTGTACATATTAGCTATGCTGAACTCAAATCTGAAATCCAAAATTTTCTATCACATACTGTTTTTTGGAGAAATCGGTTTCAGTGTTTTTAAAAAATGACCAATACAATAGATGCAATTAAAATATTGCAATCCTGTGGTAAAATAATTTCATAAAGTGAACTAACAATCCATATTTAGGTAACTTTCATCCAAAAACTTACAAATATTATTAATTTTATGCACTTTTTTTAAAAAAAAAAAACTTCTGAGAAGACTTCCACTTGTAGCTGACATCAGGAACCTCCCTTATGAGCTGCCAACAATAGTCATGTAACATGCTAGGTGACCACTTTCCACTGTATTGCTTTTCCATGGCACTTATATCCTGATGAAACTGTTTTCCGTGCTCATTACTCAGACCCCAGGTTGGGGGGAAGAAGTCCAAGTGGGAGTGCAGAAAATGTGTTTTTAAGGACATATTGCACCCTAAATTTTTATATTCCTTTAGCATGTTCTCAATAATTTCCTTGTAGTTGTCAGCTTTTGCATTTCCCAGGAAATTTTTGCACACAGTCTTGAATCCCACCCATGCTGCTTTCTCGTTTTCGGATAGTACTTCAAAATGCCTGTCTTCCATCAATTTGCGTGTTTGTGGGCCAATAAAAATACCTTCTTTTAATTTTGGTTTGCTTATTCTTGGAAACTTTTCTTTCAAATACTGAAAACCCCTACTCTCTCTGTTCAAAGCCTTTACAAAATATTTCATTAAGCCTAACTTAATGTGAAGTGGCAGTAGCAAAATTTTGTCTTGGTTAACTAATGCTTCATATTTAACACTCTTTTCTCCCGGTATTAAAGCACTGCTTACAGGCAACTCAGTTACTTCATAATGTTTCTCTTTAGCCTGTCTTTCCCACTCACATGTAAAACAACAAAACTTGGTGAAACCACTCTGAATTCCCAGGAGTAACCCTATGACCTTTAAATCTCCACAGATTTGCCTTTCATACTTTGCATAGTTTATAGCTTTCAAAACTATCTTCAATGTTACTTTCAACTGGACAGCATGAGCAATAGGGATGGAAGAATAAGAGTTACCATTATGTAATAAAACTACCTTTAAACTTAACTTCGACAAATCAGTGAAAAGACGCCATTTGGATGGCGTGTAATTGTCACTCAGTTGTTCCATGAGCCCATTAACAAAGAAGACCTTTCAAAGAAGTCATATTTATGACTCTTGTCAAAATGCTGAACTTACCTCGACTGCAATAAAACTCTTACTAGCCTTGAATGACAACAGATGTTGAGAGGGTGAGCTGACCAATAAAGGTTGCAGTGGTGGGCATGGCGCAGTGCAGCAGATTTTTGCAAATCACAAAAAAAGGCAATATCTAAAAAAACATTAGGGATAACACAAAACGGATTTCAGTTCTGAAATTTGTGCTTAAAAATCTATTAGAATCACCTATTTTTGGTCAGTTGCAAATTTCAGTGTTGTATAGTAGGCACAGCTTGTTGAGATACCCCAAAAAAACAACCTTGACATTTTTCCCCCATTATGGTACAGTCTGGTTATATTTGGTGATATTCCATCCGTTAGGTTGCAGTAATGCCGTCAACTGTTCGTAACATATAGCCATGGTAAAGCTAGGGCCATAGCTGGTGTTATTGCATTTGTTATGTTGCCACAGAAGTCCTTGTTTATGAATGCACTGTAGAAAGGCCAACCAATAGATTTTAAAACAAGATTCTGTTTAGATGCTGTATTAATTAATTAATCAATCTGTGGATGTACTGCTCATGTTTGCGTGATTTTGTCTTGAATTCTTTTAGAACAGTATATGCAATTATAGTTACTGTTGTTATTTTTGTGTTCATTACGATATTTAGCACTCGGAAGCGATTTCATCCAAAAGTGTTATTGCAGAATAAGATTTGCCGAAGATAAGTAGATTCATCATGTGTTTTGTGGTAAGGATTTTCAAGCATTATGATCGTTTGAAAGTATGTTACTTTAACCCTGTGATATTTGAGGTTAGAAATGCCTTTATTATGTACATTGGCAGGACTGCTTTTTGCGATTCTTTCGTCAGCTGTTTAGTATAATGTCAGCCATTTTGAACTCTTGGGAACTGCCGATAATCTGTGTCTACTATACAGTGTTATTGTTTTGAATAGTGTTGTAATTATGTCAATGGGTCAATGGGTATTTAAGAAAGGGAAAAATAATATAGAACCTATTGTTGGAATGACTGGCTATCTTCATCTGTCTTCATGTGGTCTCATTGCTAAACTCTGGGTCTTAATTTTCTTTACTTCTTTCCATAGGTGTTCTTTGGAGCCTCTGATACACGTTCTATTTGTCTTTTTAAAACTTCTTAATGAACCTCGAGAAATCGAGTTCTTAACAATTTCAAAGTGATCAGTCCCCAAGTGCACAAAATCCACTCGCAAATACATTATAGCAATGTTTTCTTGATTTTCATGGTTTTTGTTGTCTTATACACATAGTCCACCATATAGCTAGCTTAAAAATCTCATGTGGTTCTTAAAAGGTTTCTTTGTGTAGATTTCTAATGGGTGCAAAATTAATATATGTCCTCCTGAGATAATTGCTGGATAGGTTTCGGTTGGTATCTATTGTAATACTGTTAGCTAAGTAACCGCAAAAGCTATTGAGTACAAGCATACACATTTTTATTGAAGAGGAGACAGTGTTCCCATGTACAGTATTACCACGCTTTTATGTCCCCGCTGTTCACAACCATTATTTAAGGTCACTTCAATCTTCCTATACTCACAGTGTATTAGAATCCCGGCATTTACGTTTGTGAAATTTTCATTTCCCACGTTTACACCATGTCCCATCGAGTTCTAACACAAAGTAATATGCCGTTAGACCATACGATCGTTGGTCATGACCAAGTCATGATATTCAAAGAACCTTAGTCTTGACCGTCGACCATAGTTACTTGATATCTGTGGGTGTGGTAATGCTGGAGACACCGATATTTGCACTATTTTATGTTACCAGTTGCAATTCAATTCCAAGTTCCGTTCTATCACATCAGAATATTGCAGTGGACTCAGATAGCAATGATGAAGATGAAAATGACAGTGTGGTGCCAACGAGTGCTGAGGCGAGTGCAGCTTTAGAAGTGCTGCAAAAACATCTATCATCGGTAGAAGGGGGTGAAAAAAACTTTGAAAAACTTTATGAACTTGAAAACCAAATAGAGGAAATTAGATCGAAAATGAATTGCCTATATACATATAGAAAACATCTAACACGAAAGATGAGGCAAAGGAATAAATAATATAGTCATATATATGATCACAATCATTAGCTCCAATTTGTCTCCTTTCTCCTCATATCCAAAGAACAATTTTGAATGGCAAATGTTTAACCCCAACATATGCTTAGGCGATATCAATGTCAATTATAAACACCTAGAAATGTTTATTGTATTATGGGGTGATAAAATGTACTAACAAAATATAAAGGCATGCTGCATTATGTCAAGACAAAAACATGCGTCTTACAAGATTGTAAAAAAAAGTTATCAAGTGAAGTGACAAGTGATATAGTGCAACAAATAAACAAGAAGAGGTGTTGTGTTATATTTCAAGTATGTGTAGGTTAGGTGACAACTTGAAAAACAATACAAGGGACATATGAAACAGTATGTATACCAGGTGAGTCAGCTGCCCCTTATTCTCGAGTTTTATGCAATCTGCATTTTATAGTCCAACATGAAAACATCGACCCCATTACCAGGTTCTACCCGCGTATTTAACATGGATGTTAAACACTCGATGAAATTAGTACTAATATAGATGTTATCACATCGCTTTTTAACCTCTTGAGCGATGGCCATTTAAACGTCCGCGAGCCGAGAACTGCTAGCATTTAAATTCTTAAATGCGCTTCGTATATACACAGCTGTATTTTGTGTAAATATTAAGTTATTTTAATGAAACAAAAACTGGTATAAAACTCGTTATTTGCAGTATAAATGTACGTCATCAGCAAAGTTGAGTTGTACTTACAAAACGTTGAAATGGCACAGTTTTGTTTCACTGTGGTGAAAAGTCAACTTTGCTCTGTCATACGCATCTAATATTAGTTCTCGGAAAGACTCAGTAAAGAAACACCCATTGTATGTGTGGCTAATGCGTCAGCATACTGTGTAATAAATCGCTACTGCATGCGTGGCCTCTTAAGTCACCAGAATAGATCAACATTACAACTTTTGCTTACGCGAGTTTCGTAACTGAGTAGAGTCCGTGTCTTTCTTTGTTGAAATACATACGTATTCTTTCCTGCTTGTAGCTGAAGGGAGAAGTGGTATAAAAAGGTGTTTTTGCACCAACTGGATATAACCATATACAATTGTTTGGGGATTTGGACAGCTCTCTAAACCCACACAGGCCAATGACCGGCCTTGACTACCGACTATAAATAACTCGCAGCCTAATTGAACAATACCACGTTGGGGGTAGAAAATCCAAAACCCCTGCACCCCTCAGACTTCCAGGAAAACATTATCCTAAAAGGATACCACCAACAACAAAGAAGTCCCGCCCATTTCGAAAGTGTTTCGTGTGCCGCAAGAAGGGAATTCGCGAATGTGGAGATGTACGTACCCTTGTGTGTTTATCCCTGTTTTGAGGTAAATCACTGCAGAACGAACATATTAAGGTAAGCCAATAAAGTATATAGACCTTACTAAAATGTTTCATAAAGGGAAAATTATAATAAGTTGAGTTGGATAAGGGATAAATAAGGGTTAAATGCTTAAACGCACAGGACGCCCATATCGCTCATCCGCCATTTTAAATGGACGTGATTTCACGTTGATATCCCTCAAGAGGTTAAAGTACTGTTGCTTTCAATTTTGCGCATTCCTCTCTTTAAGAACGTCAAGCAATACATTTTAGTAAGCGCCAAACTGGACTAAGGCGCACATGCCATTAGATGGGTGGCCTACCTTCCAAAAAAATAAGGCGCGGCTGGCTCACCTGGTATATGTGCCCCCTGAGGTAATCAAGCTAATCATGAACTTGAACTTTATTCATATATGTATTTGAGTTTGTTTGTCCCATATCATTCTGTTATTGCCAAGAAGATTATCTATTTATTGATATGATTGTTAAATGTTATATTTCAATTGTATTCATATAATTAAGAGTTATTTTGTGTGTATTTTATGTCAAAAAATGTTAAAAAGACAGATTAATATTGTTTTCTTAGCAAACTCAAGACTATAACAAGAAGCGAAGTATGATGTCATAAAATGACATCACAGGGAATACATAGCTAAGCAAGACAATATACGAACACATTACCCTAGTGAGGCGGTAATGGTAAACTTTCTCTTGGTCTGCCGACTTTGAAGAGAGTGGACGCCTTTTTAATGCTTGGCTCCAAATAAGTGATTGTAAAATAATTTAACATTTGTGGACCAAAGTTTATAGCGAAGAAGATATTATTTACCAATTTAACTTTGAGAAGTTAAACTATATAATGTGTATTAATTAATAAAAAAAACTTTGAATCAATGAGAAAAGAAGATAGTTTACATGTCGAGATAGATTGAATCAAAGCAATCAAAGCATAATCTCTATCGTGCTAGGAAATACTAAGTCAGTGAAACTAAAGATTTTTAAATTGTGCCACAATTTAAAAAACTAATAATCTACAAAGGTGCAAATAAAAGATTCAGCAAACATAAAAATTGAGTCCAATAATTCATCTCGCCCTATGCCATAACCCGAGATAGTAAGAGAGAGGCCATAGCAAACCCATTCCATTTTACAAAAAATTGGTGTGAGGCTAGCTTTCCTTATGAGCTGTTATACCAAGGATTGTCTCTTCTTGAAGGATATGACAAGTGTATAATATATTCAAGTTTTCCTTAAAATCTTGAGCTGAATTTGCAGAGAAGTTATTGCTTCTCCAGCTGAAACATTCATTTCATTACCTACATAATAGGCTTGCAGAATATCATCAGAAATGGAGGCCATTTGTAGGACATTATTTGCTCAAATTAAAATGATTTTGTATATTATACCAGGTAAATCACCTGTCCCCCCCCCCCTTTTTTTTTTAAATTTATGTAACCCTCTAAGAAGCATGCGTTGAGTCTGTATTGACCATACACTCCACACTTCACATATGGGCATAGACAGAAGGTGGCTTAACATCTCAGTGAATAAGTGATTTAAGGGGCAAAAGGTATTTGCAATGTAAATCCATTCCAAAAGCATTGTACTCATACACTGAGAATTCCACCAGGTTTCTACACAATTTATAAACATTTTTTTGAGTATACATTTTAAACACACCCACCCAAAACTCCTGTTCAATGAACACCAGTTGTAATAGATTCACTTTCAAAATGAGTTAAAACAAAATGGTGGATCTGTGCCACAGGATAATGATACATTATGACCAATCAAAGACACACCCTCATTCATAATGGAGTTGTACAGTCACATCAGCAAATGTTAAATGGTTTAATAATTTAATGTTAGCATATATCACAGCACTTACTAGTTTGTATAACAAGCTTAATATCTTGAGCAATGTTTCTTAATGAAGATATAACATCAAATGGAATCTTAAATTTGCACTAATGGGTTGTAACACGCCAGTAAAGTTACAAAGCAATGGATACTTCCTACATATCTCAGCTAGCATTGGAGTTTAAAAGGCTGGTCCTTACAGGGTTGCAGTGGTCGAGTGGAATTATTATGTTTTGGTTTCACTGTTGATCCGAGGACACATGTTTAAATGTATAATAATGGGTCAAAGTTCTATTCTTGTTTTAACCCTCCATTTCACTTCTTTTGACCAATGGTAAGGTGTTATAAAACAAATCACAAATAAAGTACATTGAACAGATGAAAATTTAATTAAGCACCTTTTGAACTAACTTTATTCTTGCATGTGACTGTAAATGTGGCAAAACGTTAACCCTTTGTGGTCGTATGTCGATATATGATCGACACGGCAGTGATGGTCGTATGTCGACATATGGTCGACAGCAAAGCACTTCACGTTTTCTTGTCTTAGTTACAAGAAGTAACGCTTCTGGCAGCATGTTACAGGCATTATAGTGTTCGTGGAAGCTTTACCCAGCCTATACTGCCATCTGTTTGGAAATTATTTTAACTATTTCAACATACAGAGGAAATGTTTCTGTTTGGGATGCACAGTATTTTGTAATGACTTCGCGTGTGTATAAACTGGGTCCTTCTGGAATTAGAAAATGAAAGTTTGACGTGTTGTGCAATGAAGATGTGGAAGAATTAAGGTTAATGATTCAATCTGAGTTGGATGCAGCGAGTGATGACGATGTGGACAATGAATTATAAGAGGAGAATGATGTGGAAGTATCCAGTGCTGAGGAGTCCGTAAGTGAGAGTGAAAGCGACACAAGTGCTGTGAATATTGCGTGTGCCAATACATGGAAATTGATAGGCAAAACTGACCAGAAACGTAAAGAATATACTTTTTCCAAGAATGTAGGTCTAAAACTGAATCTTGCCTATGATGCTGAGCCAATTGAATACTTTGGTTTATTTTTTACTGATGAGCTAATATCTCAAATTGCTAAGGAAACAAATAGATACGCGAGAGAAAAAATTGCCGCGTTACAATTGTCCCCACGCTCTATTTGGAAAACTTGGGCTGTGTCTGTAGTAGAAATGAAAGGGTTTTGCGGGAGGGTTTTGTACAAGCTTCAAAATTCCCAGGCAAGCACCCATCCCTTGTCATATGTAAAATACAGAAAGTGTCGAGAGTCTGGTGAAAGGCACAAGCAACCCAAGGCCAAGGTCACACCCCGGTACGGCTGAGAGGAAAGGCTAAACAATGCACCACATTTTATATACCACTTTGAGGGAAAAAAGCACAAAGACTATTGTCTGCAGCAATCAAAAACTCAATTGGGCGAGAAAAGAAACCTATTTCTACTGCAACACGTTTGCAAATAAACCGGTCATGTGTATCGGCGAATGTTTCGAGCGCTATCACACAATTGTCAATTAGAAAATGTAATTGTTCTGTCATAATGAGAGGTGTGTGTCGTGTACATAGTGTTCGTGTGTCCATTTACATTTTATATAAATTACTATTTATGGCCGAACGCTTTTTCATTGCTATGTGTTTATGACATGGATACTTTATCTCGGTCTAAAGTGTTTACAAACTTAAAACAATTAAAAAATCTCCATATTAGTGGACAGTGTAAGCAGCAAAAACTGTTCCAATGCATCAACAATTCTCCGTTTAGCTCAGCTACGTTTGATAATCATCTGCAGTGTAGGTAAGTGCAGTAACATAGGCCACTTCTGCATGAAGTTTTTCTCCCATTTGCGTAGCTCTAGCAGCAAATTTAAAGGTCCGTCCTGGCTACGGAAATTTCTTCCCAGGACTTCGTCCGCAAAGGGTTAATAATGTAATAATTTTTCTGTAGTTACTATGTATTGCTTTTTTCATTTGTGATTATTATGTTCAATGTGAGGATTGCTGATTAAAAAAAAGAAACAAAAGAACATTCCTATAAGGAGCTTTGAACCTATGAAATGTCCGTTTTGTTCCCAGCAGACTGACATTGAAGCCACTCGACCATAAGCCGCTACTGACTTCTTTCAAACAAAACACTTAGGTATCTGCTCGCTACTTTTGGTCATGCAATTGTACTATCAAGTTAAATATCAAACTTCTAAAATCAGCAAAAAATTAATGGTAGCTAACAGCATGGGAAAATATTTATATCATTAAGGATGGAGATTGGCTAATGAATTTTGACAAACCAATCTTAGATGATGTCGTATGACTAACCAATAAGAAGAACAGCAGACCAGGCAATGAGAGAAGGGGAAGGCAGTTACCTGATGTTG
Source organism: Tenodera sinensis (assembly GCA_030765045.1). NCBI lineage: Eukaryota > Metazoa > Arthropoda > Insecta > Mantodea > Mantidae > Tenodera > Tenodera sinensis. The sequence continues at coordinate 198,416,526 of CM060964.1, read as the reverse complement.
AATCAGTCAACCAACAGCTGAATGATGGGAGAGGACCCTCTCTGAAACTAGTCTTGTGATTAACCCTTCCCGGACGTGTTTTATGGCTCTGAGCGGAAGGCAATTTTGCTAAAGTATGAAACTCTATTAAATACAGTTAAAACTATATACGAGGTCTGTACAAAAAGTATCCGACCTTGTGCCGGGAAAAAAAATTATGTACCTGAGTGGATGGGACTCTTAATCCCCTTCAAAGTAGGCCCCTTCTGAAAGCACACACTTAGTCCAGCGGTCCTTCCATCGCTGGAAGCAGTTCTGGAAAGCTTCTTTTGAGATGATGCGCAGACGTTCCGTCGCGTTGTGCATTATCTCCTCACGGGTCTCAAAACGGGACCCTTTGAGCGTTGTCTTTATCTTTGGGAACAACCAGAAATCACATGGGGCCATGTCAGGTGAGTAGGGAGCTTGACGAACCTGCGGAATGCCTTGCGAGGTCAGGAAATTCTGGATCAGGTGTGACGAATGAGCTGGAGCATTGTCGTGATGCAGCTGCCAGTTGCGTGCGGCCCACAGATCAGGTCTCTTGCGCCGAACTGCATCACGAAGATGACGAAGGACTTCTCGGTAGTACTCCTTATTGATGGTCTGCCCTTGTGGTGCATACTCATGATGCACAATGCCCCGATAGTCGAAAAAAACAAGCAGCATCACCTTCACTTTGCTCCGAACCTGTCGTGCTTTTTTTGGTCTTGGGGAATGTGGGTCCTTCCATTGAGATGACTGGGCCTTTGTTTCTGGGTCGTACCCGTACACCCAGCTCTCGTCACCAGTGATCACAGTCTTCATGAACTCAGGATCGCTATTGGCGCATTCCAGCATGTCCTGTGCCACTGCAAGGCGGAGTTGTTGCTGCTCCGGTGAAAGCAGCTTGGGCACAAATTTTGCTGCCACTCTTCGCATGCCCAAATCCTCAGTCAAAATGCTGTCTGCAGAACCAACGTTGATCCCAACCTCAGCAGCAATCTCCCGAACTGTCAAACGTCGGTCCTCCATGATCAGTGTCCGCACTTGCTCGATAACAACAGCATTTCGGCTCGTTGATGGTCTTCCGGTTCGTGGGTCACTCTCCGCCGACATGCGGCCATCTTTGAACCGGTTATACCACATTTTAATTTGAGTAATTTTCATTGCATCATCACCGAAAGCCTGCTGGATCTTGCGAATGGTTTCTGATTGGGTATCCCCAAGTTTCTGGCAGAACTTGATGCAATACCGTTGCTCCATGCGTTCCGTCATCTTCCAGAAAATGTGAATGCGACGAGCACGTGTTACACGGAGCCAATCACTGGTAGCTACTGACGTGACCGGGGGTTCTGCGGGGATATAAATATTCACGTATGCGCAGGAAGCTTCCTTCTACGAGTATGCACAGTTGCCATACCTACCTCATTCTTTGTTAGCGAGAAAAAAAATAAGGTCGGATACTATTTGTACAGCCCTTGTAAAAATGCTCAAATGTGCTAAAACAAATAGTATACCTTGCTTTTTGTTGAATTGGATCATAATTGTCCTCCAGGAGTGAAGTTTTGTTAATCCGCGTAGAAATGTTGTTACAAAAATGGCATAAGTAGCACTTCTCCATTTTGCACAGCGTAGTTTGTACGTATACATATTCACAAATAAACCAGCAGTGCTTCAGGAACTAAATAGTGTCACATTATGATAGTTAATACTTCCATTTGTAATAATAACGGGAATGATGATAACAAATAATAAAAGTTTTGATAGAAATGTGCAGTTACACCTAGCTAGGGCAGTATCTAAAATGTGCATATGAATTTCATAGCGACTTGTTTTTCTCAATTCTATTGAGATAATACGATATCAGTGCTTTTATATCGGCAATTTCTGGGAGATTCCAAGAAGCAATCCTGGCTTTTCTCATCGCTGCTGGATATTGTGAACTGTGGGATACTAGATGAAGGGCCAGGGTCAAAATTACCCACCTCTACACAGTTAGGTGTAGTGTCTGCAGCGTCACTTATTTCACTCTTGCTCTCACTTGCACTTACACACGAATTCTCGCATATATCACTCTTATCATCACTGAGCACAAAATTTGATAACTCACTATCACTTTTGTTCAACAATTCTACAATTTCTTGTTCCGTCAACCCTTTCTTTCCCGCCAGTCTGTCAAAAAACGAAAAAAAACTCTCGCTTACTGGATGCAATCACCGCACTGTTTATTCCTACACTACTGAAAACTATGACAGAAATTATTAAATATGGAAAATCGGTGATGAACTGACCACAAACATCTGAAAGAACATTTCCTGCCATCTATTGGCAGTATATATGAATTATTTGAGTGAGAGGAGCCGATCACAATAGCTCTATGACTCCAAACCCATATATGGGTTTTCGCTCGTCAGGGTCCCGACAGGTCGCCCATATATGGGTTTTCGCTCGCAAAGGGTTAATATTATTAAAGTTGGAGCAATATGTGTTTATAAATATCGACATATTTTACAATTTATTTAGGTATCTAAAGAGATGATGTTTTCAAGTAAGACTATAATCTGTGGGTTGCATAGATAAGAAAAAATGGGGTCAACTGATTCACCTGGTATAAAAATGGATACTGTTTACATGTATTTAATATATTTCTTATTTTCCCTATTTCATTTGTAAGAAATATTGATTAATGGTCCTCTGCCATGGCACAGTAGGCTGGAGTGTGGAGCTTAGTTCCCAATCATGAAATGCACTTGGGACCGATTCCTCCCATGGGGTTGGGGATTTTAAGTCCTGGGTGTAGGACTGGTGCCCACTTAGCATCCTGACTAAGAAAGCCAACATTCTGGCTGTAGGATGTGTGGTGCTGGCCCCATCACCTCTCATCAGTTGGAAGATTGCCCACCTCTGCTGCAATACATGGTCATGAGGCTGGCAGTTGGGTTGGCAGCCCTAGGCCCGTAGCAGCATAGAATTATTATTATTATTATTATTATTATTATTATTATTATTATTATTATTATTATTATTATTATTATTATTATTATTATTATTATTATTATTATTATTATTATTATTATTATTATTATTATTAAATAAGATTTCATTTTGTTTAGCCATCTTTTATCTATAGAAAAAAAGGTTATTGCCAACTAATGCAAAGTATATAGCTTGAATAATAACTTTGTATACTTATATCGCAGGTCCGCACATCACGACTAGTAAGACTTCATGCAAAGGAAATGGAAGATGTAAATGAAGTTTATGCTGGAGATATATTTGCTTTATTTGGTGTAGATTGCTCCAGTGGTGATACATTTGTATCAGATAGTAAGCTACAACTTTCAATGGTAAGTACCAAAATTACTTTGCAGTCACAATAATAGAGAACAGGAATGTTAGGAATAGATCTTCAGGCTGCATATTGATCCAGAAAAAAGTTTGCAACAACTTGATAAACAGTAAATAAAAATGTATAACAGCATTATTTTGCAAATAAAAATAATGTATAATCCTGTTGTTAATGTTGACGTACACGGGCTTAGGGGCCACAAAATACATGGCACCAATGCATGAGAAAGTAGCCAGCGTTAGTAGCACATAATTTGCTCGACGTTGAAATTGTGTGGTTGGCAATGTGTATAAGATGACAAATGGAGGTAACTTCTGGCAATACATATACATAGATGACGTAGATACAAAGAACGCAAGAAACTACTCTCGTTCAAAACAGCAAATTTGGGCAACTTCCACATCGTGCCAGCGGATGAAGTGGATATGCCTGAGATATTGACAGAGGATTTTATAGTTGAGCGCCTTATTGAGGAATTATCTATTCTGCAAGGAGCCATGATGTGATGTGCATGTTATCTTTTCCAAAATCAAGCAACATGTGAGGGATACCAGCAACCATGCCAGTTCAGGCATATGCCCATTGCCCAGAAGGTATATTGCTGGGCATAAGATAACCAGCAACATGTAAGTGCTCTTGAGTCTATTATTGGGTGTCAGCACACCTCCATTGAATGGTTGAAATACTGTAGGCCAACTTTAGAAGCACTGATCCAGCAATACACATTGCCTGGATCCCATATCATCTTTGATGGCTGGGCACCATACGCCAATGTGGAGAACATCAACAATGATGTATACACACAATCTGTTACTCTCCATTACAAGAACTTGGTTAATCTGCACAACCTGGACATGCACAACTACAAGCTGGAGAATATGTGGTTGATATCCAAGAGCAGGCTTTAGAGGCAGTTTGGGACCACCTATTAGCTGTTTGCATCTTATCTACATGAATTTATGTACAAGTATGACTGTACAAATTGAAGAGGGTTCCATTGTTTCACCGTGACACTGAAAATCATCCTGCTTTCTAAATGGTTTGTTTCCTCCAGAATTTCACCCACATCATTCTTTTCATACATAGCCACATTCACACTTCTCCCAAATCTCTTCCCTCGCCTTACTCTTAATGCTTTCTACAATTATCCCTAATTAATCTACTTTCTTACTTCCTCTTTTTTGGTTTCTTCAACCATTTTGCAAAAACAGCCTTTTTTTAAGGCTAACAATTGCATAATAAAAGAGCAGGCAGATCTTGTTGGACTCACAATTATAATTAAAATTATGGTGATATTGTTGTTGTTATTATTATTATTATTATTATTATTATTATTATTATTATTATTATTATTATTATTATTATTATTATTATTACGATGACAGTCATCAGTTATGACACCACCACCACCCGTCATATTACGATGAAACAAATTAGTTCATGGATCACAACCTGAAATACTTATAAAATCATAAGCTCATACAGTTGTGCAGTAGGTAGATAACCTTAAATGGGAATGTACGTGGTAGCACAGTAAAAGTAATCCGCCTCACCTTTGAATGCAAATGCAATATTTGGACTTCTAAAATTTATGCTCAACAATGCTCTTATTGAACAGAGTAAGCAGCTACAACAATAGACAGTTTTATACAATAATTATCTATCTGTATTCTTTTGTCAGCATTTCAGTTTATTTCATCAGGGAAGTTAAACGTCTCTGTAGAAGGAAGAATTGAAATTGTGGAAGCATATGCGAAAACAGGTTCGATTAAGGAAACTAGTGAAATTTTCAGGGTCAACTATCCAGGTAAAGGTCTACCAGCACAGAGAAGAATACAGAGTCTGTATAAAAAAAAGTTGCACCTATGGTTCTGTGCAAAATGACAAAGAATTCCTTAGTTCGCACAGCAGAAATTATTGCAGACATTCGCCGAAGAATTATTTAGAACCCAAAGAAATCTGCACGTAAATTGGCCCAACAGGCACACATAAGTAGGAGTTGCTAGCAGATATTGAAAAGTCTGAATTGGAAGCCATATCATATTACGGTTGTGCAGCAATTATGGGAGGATGACAGTAAAAAATGTGCAGATTACTGCACATGGCTTTTGAATAACATCAACAATGGTTTGTTAGAATTTAAATTATTTTGTTGTTTAACAACACTGTCAATTGCCAGGATCACATCAGCATTGCCGGTGTGCTGGAATTTCGTCCTGCAGGAGTTCTTTTACATGCCAGTAAATCTACTGACATGGAGCTGTCATTTTTAAGCACACTTAAAAACCATCGGTCTGGGCCAGATTTGAACCTGCGACTTTGGGATCAGCAGGCCAGTGTCTAACCAACTGAGCCACCCAGACCGACGATTTGTTAGACCTTTTCCATTGCATCATGAGTGATGAAGCGTGGTTTCATCTTTCCGGTCATGTGAATTCATAGAACATGAGGTACTTGGCAACAGATAACCCTAACATTGTGTGTCAGCATCCACTCCACAATGAAAAAATTGGCGTTTGTACCAGTATATTTTTACACTACCTTCAACACGTTTGCATATATGCAAATTATCTTTTCTGCTCAATTCACTGAATAGAAAGACAATACTGCTTATTCCAGCAAGATGGGGCAGTGTGCCACATGTGTAATGTATCTCTTGGATGAGTCCATGTTGTCCTCTGAGGAAGGAACTGTCAGCACACATTTGTGGCGAGAATTAGGTATACTGATTTTCTGCAGCAAACATAATGCCTGCATGATGAGAAAGTTGCAGTGCCCTTGGAAGATAAACACAACATATAATAAACGGTTTACACTTAACAATTAATAAACTCTGAAAATTCAAAATTTAAATTACTACATGCATAATAACATGCCACATAACCCTACCAAATGTGACAATATAAAAACCTAACAGTTAACATATGATCAAAATACATCTAAAGAAATTTCACAAGGTACTACAGTAATGTAATTAATGTGTACCCTCCTTAGAGGAATTGCATTAAACCGTATGAGTAAGGTAATATAGAATCTGCATTGTTTAAAATATGTTTGAGGCTCCACATCCAACAAAGTATTAGTCTGGATGAAATCGTCTGTTCTCAGAAATACAAAAGGGCAACCCAGGTAAACCTAATGGTCAGAAGATGTTCCTGCAAAGTTAACAAAGACCAAATTAGACCAAATATTGAAGTTGTCCCAGATATTGGTGTCCACATTCCAGAGGTCAAGCATGCTGTCTCTTTCTGTGCCTTGACAGAAGTCAGCATAGGATCCTCTCCTCAGGTGTCTCAAGCAACAGCTATTGGGACTAATTCCAACGTGTGCCACAGCTTGATGGAGTTAATGTAATTAACGGAAACAGGATAACTTTTAAATAAATAAATATGTGCAATCTGCACAACTTCCATCCACAATACAGCACTTTTAACTGAAACCATGATTACTAGGGCTAGGAAGTTCATGCATTTGCATGTTTTTTCATAGGGGTTAAAAATGTATGCTCTTACATTATGTGCACGAATTATGGAATTTTCAGTTATTTGGACATGATTTTATGGTGCATATAACTCCATATTTTCTTGATTTTTGATAAATGCATATTATTTTAATATTATGGCCCCTATATTGCATATTTTAATGATTTTATAGTTTTTTATTATTGTTTTCCATCTGGATAATATTTTTCATATTGGTAATATTGCACATGATGATACAACTTGCGAGGTGGCGAGAACTAATTCTGAGTCATGTTGTCATGCAGTGAACCCCCTGTTTCCATCCTTTCATTATATGTATGTTCGTAGAAAATAATCAGTGCGTTATCTGAGAGGTTTATAGTAGCAAAGATAAAGTGCAGGTCAACGTTTAGAGCAGCACCATTATAGCAACGCTTGCCTGCCCACCAGTAGTTGTGTTGTGGTCTTCAAACTTAAATCTTCAAGATTTAGTATCTACAGATAATAGGGCACTGTTTTGTGGAGGTGTGAGAAAAATGTAGGGAGTGAGAAAAGATTTCAAATAGTTCAGCGCATAAACACAGCAAAACATAAGGAGAATTTAATCCGAGAACTCGCAAACAAAGAACGTGTTCAAAAACAGCTAGTAGAGTGTTTAGGAAGTAGGGTTACTGAATTTTTCTATGACTTGTGTCAAGCATTTTTAGCTGCTGATATTCCCTTGTTCAAAATGAATAATCCGACATTTAAAAACTTTCTTACCTAGTACACTCGACAACAAGTGCCTGAAGAAAGTACACTGCGTAAGACTTATGTAGGACATTGTTACAATAACGTATTGTCAAATATACAAAATGAATTAGCGGATCAGTTTGTGTGGTTGTCCTGTTGATGAAACCCGATTCTGAGCGCCGTTCTATTGCTAATATAATCGTGGGCGCTTTAAATAATGAACAAAAGACTACACCTTATCTTCTTAATGTGTGCGAATTGTCAGCCACTAACAATGTAACTGTAACCCAGTTTGTGATGGACACTTTGAAATTACTATGGCCATGTGGAAGCAAATACGACCAGTTACTTTTATTTGTTACTGATACAGGTCCTTATATGGTAAAATCAGGACAAACTCCGAAAGGTATTTTTCCTAACTTAATTCATATAACTTGTTTGGCACACGCTCTTCATCGTATTTCTGAGACAATACGTGATTCTTTCCCGTTGGATTTGTGTCCAGTAGAAAGAGAATTTTTGTTAAATCTCTTAAAAGAGTTAAGTTGTTTAGATCAAGAGGCACCTAATATTCGACTTCCTCCTGCACCAGTGTTAACTCGATGGGGAACATGAGTCGATGCAGTTTTATATTATACTGAGCACATAGAAATAGTCGAAGAGGTTGGATCAAAAGATGCTTCATCAATAGAAACTCTGCAAAATATTCTATCAGACACTGGGTTAAAAGAGGATCTTAGTTTCATATCTGCCCATTTTCTTTCTTACCAACAGCCTTAACGGCATTGGAAGCTGTAGGATCTCCTTTGCATGAATCGCTTACTGTCTTTGAAAAAACAATATGTGATACCGAAATTTAGATTTCCGATCGAATGGGCTTTTGAAAAAGACACGTTTTAATTTAATTGCCGGATGTAAGATTTGCGATAAGTGTTAAGTAATAATATACATAGATAATAGAGTAGCAAGTGTTGTAAGGTGAGCAAGATATGAGTAAATGATAGTCGTTAAATTTGTAGAATAAACGCATTATTGGTTTGAAATTAACGAGTCATGACGTCATACCACATAGTTTAAATCCACGTTCGAAAGTTAGTTCTACAAACCTTAAAAGTCGCGTGAGATATCTAATAAAATATAAAGTAAACATCGTTTAATCCTAAAAAAGTAATTATATATTTGAAATTCATAAAAGAACATGTTATAATAGAAAGGGACATTTCTAAATTGCGGGAAAAGGAAATAGCATTTTGGATACGAGGCTTTCTTGGATGACGTCATGACATTCAAATGGAGCGAACGGTTTTCTTAGCGTGGGTAAGAGAGAAGCGTCGAGTCAGTACTCAACGAGAGACCAGTACGGGAGATCGCGCTGAGCGGATGTGAGGGCGATGCCTCTACAGATACAAATATTTTCGGCATAACTCCTGAAAATATTTAAATAGGAAATAAAGGATATGAAAAGTTGTTCTTGGATTGTCCATTACACTTACGCAAACCCGAGATAAAGAGATCTTATGCAGAACTAGCTGAGGCGAGCTACCTCGAAGGGCAACGTCACATCACCAACGACTTCAGCGTCAAATGGCGATCTAATAACCAGGACACGAATATATTACAGCTTCAAATTGGCTTCCCAACGTGTGGCGCCGAAAGAATGGACCAAACCCCCAAGACGACCAGATCAGCATCGAACCAGCAGACAAGAAGGTGCCCAGCGTGTCAACATCTGTCAAACGTGTAGTGAACAAGTTTAAGTGCAGTTAAAGTGAAATAGTGAAAATATTGAAAATTTTGGTGAGTAGAAAAACACATGTAAATAGCTTAGAAATGGAAGACAGTGACACTGAATTTTTAGGTTTCGATAGTCCGGAAATTCAGAAAAGTGTAAGTAGGATGGAAGAATTTAATCGGAATATAATTGGTAGCAGAATATGCCAAGAATTAGAAGATCAGAACGTTAGAGAAACACCTAGAGGTAGCTCAGAAATGTTTAGTAGTAATTCAGAAAGGCCAGCAATTATGTCAGGAATAGAGAATATGTTTCAAAAGATAATGGAAAAGATAGATGAAACTAGTAAAGAATTAAGAACAGAGTTAGGACAGAAATTAGAGAAGGGACAACAGGAATTGGGAATGCAATTGGAAAATCAGAAGAGAGCTTTCGAAACCTTTAGGGAAGAAGTTAGGGAGGAAATTAATAAAGTCAGTAGTGAAGTAAAAGAAAATAGAGAACAGGTTAAGGGAGAATTAGAGACAATAAGGCAAGAAGTAAAGAATTCTGAAAAGAAATTAGGTCAACAAGTGAGTGAAAAATTAGATAAAGAAAGGGAAAAAGTAACATATAGATTAGACAAACAAAGGGAAGAAATTAGAGAAGAGTTACAGGGGTGTAAAGTTAGAATAGAAAGATCTGATGTAGAAAGTGAAAGGCAGGCTAGAAATTTGGAGGATGTTACAGACCAAATAAAAGGAGTAGTAACAGAAATTACTCAGGTAAAAGAGGCCTTAGAAAATTTGAAATTAAATGAAAATGCATGTAATCACAACAATCTTAGTAATGAAGTTGCAAGAAACGAAGCAATACCAGGTGTATCAGCTGACATTTCGATGCAAAATAGGGGTAACAGTAATTCCCATTCTGATCTCGGAAATAGCTCAGGGATAGGTGACAATTCAAATTTACATTGGCCTAACCATGTCTTAAATGAAATGACACCTCCAGTTTTTGAAAATGAAGATTCAGATGATCCTAAAGCCTTTTTAGAAGGGTTACAAGAGTACTTCACGGTGAAACGTATACCAGAGGAGTACAAGATGGTGATAGTAAGAAAATGTTTAAAGGGTAATGCTGCTAATTGGCTAGGCCTTTCTATGGGTAACAATAATGACTACAGGACCTTTAGAAACATCTTTTTAACCAGATATTGGGGAGCTAGTAGGCAGGCTAATATTAGAGTTGAATTAAGCAATGGAAAGTTTAATCCTAGATCGGAGGAATCGATGGTCAACTATTTTATGAGAATAGCGAGAAAATCGAAGATGTTGGACCCTCCCTTGGATGAAAAAGATCTAATAAATATAGTTACTCCACATTTTCCGGAAACGCTTCAACACTACCTAATCATAGCCCGACCCGATAGCATTGCAGCTATGATCGAATTATTATCAGCCTTAGAAGTCAATAAGCCAAAACACGCATTTGGAAATAAATATGAAGAAAAAGAAACTGTAAATTCTTTCGGGCAAGGGGCACAGTATTATCAGAATAGAAGTGAGATTAGGGAAAGATATAAAGGACCAGTACCAAGGATGGAATCATTCCGGTGGGAAAATCGAGGTAGATATAACCAGGAAGGGCATCACCAAAATAGAAATGGTAATCAAAGGGGAAGAAATATAAGGGTGAATTATATGAATACAAATAGATTTGATCGAGGTAGACGGGGACGTTATCTTGGACATAGTAGAAATTCAAATGATGGGTATTGGACAAACGGAGATAATGAGTTTAGACCGAAGTCACCAAGACAGGAAGAAAGGTATTCTAATGGACGAAATTCCCCCGAAAATGCGGAAATGGTCGAGGCCATTAACACGGTCAAAAACATGGTAGGAAGTAACCCCGATTTAATGCAGGAAAACAGAAGTAACAATTCGGGAAATAGTACAGGAGCAATACATAAAAATCAGGGAAACGCCAGACCCGGTCAAACGCGCCTTCAGTGAGAACTGGGTATCCTAGTAATGATTGTGATAAGTACTCGGAAATAAATAGTCCTGGAAGGCAAATGATGATACAAAAGAAAAGAGAATGGAAAAATAGAAACGACGAAAACGAAAAAGTAGGAGATCCACCTAAAATCAAAATTGGAGTAAATGGAAAACAATACAATGCAATTATAGATACGGGATCAAATAGCACAGTATGCTCACAAAATTTTTATGATAATTTACAAAGTAGTGGTTTTAAAGTAATGTCTTTACCAGTCAATGGGATATACTGCTCGCTAGCTGTGGGAAAACGAAAAGAGAGAGTAAAATTTCAAGCAATGATAAATATTGAAATAAATGGGAGAATACTTGGAATTTTATTTCTGATTGTAGGAAGACTTGTGACAGATATTATAATAGGTTGTGATTGTCTTTATGCCTGGGAAGCTGTGGTGAATTTTAAAAACATGATTCTAGAAATGAAAGTTGAAGATGAGACCATTATAGTGCCTTTTGTGGAAGATAGTAGTTCAGAAACTATTGTAAGAGAAAAAGAGGAAGAAGAAATCCAAGGGGATACATTCTTTGTAGAATATGTTAAAGTAGGAGCTATGGAATTAACTGAAGTAAATGTCAAAGAGTACAGTGTCGATAATAAAGAAAATGTAGAATGGGATAAAAATGATTTCATAGACAATTTGAGGGTTTCTGATGCAACTAGGTACTATGAGAGGGAGAGTAGTGAAGACTTAGAAGAAGTGTTGAGGAAAAAAGTAACTCAGGCTGATCAACTAAATGAACAACAGAGGGATAAACTGTTTGAAATATTAATCCGAAATAAAGAAGTATTCTCTGAGAAACCTGGTAAATGTAATATTTATACTCATTCGTTTGAGATGATACCCATCAAACCTTTTACACATAAAGCGAGAGCTATCCCTAGTACAATAAGAGAAGAGGTAGATGCAGTTATAAAGTCAATGTTAGAAGATGAGGTTATTGAGATTTCGAATTCAGAATTTGTGAATCCCCTATGTATTGTAAATAAGGCCAATGGAAAGATTAGGGTGACATTAGACGCGAGAAAACAAATCATTGTTCCTCATACTTTCCATCAGGGAATCCAACAGAACGTGTCCTCCGAGATATAGGAATTTATTTACGTGTACTTACACATCATAATCACAAGGATTGGGTGAAATATTGTCCATTGATAGAAAAGATTATCAATCACACCATTAATGTAACTACTGGGTTTGCACCAATAAAATTAATGTTAGGAATTGAACCAGAACCAATATTGATCGGGGTACCAAAAACACTGAAAATTAATGACATTCAGTTAAGTGAAGAAGAAAGAGCGAAAATTGCTTTTGAACGAATCAAGAAAAAGGCAGAGAAGCGAAAATTAAAGAAAAAGAGTAGAAAACATAGATGGGAACCTAAGATAGGCGATTGGGTACTAGTTAAAGACCATAAGTTATCAAGTGCATTGCGAGGTAGGAACAAAAGGATGGAATTGTTATATAAAGGTCCTGCAGAAATTATATCAAAATTTGGTTATCATACCTATGAATTAAGAGATGTTAAAAATGAAAAATGTCTGGGAAGATGGCATAAACAACTCCTTCAACCATACAAGAAACCGTGTGGTGCCTTGGAACCTTGATTTAATGTAAAAGAAAAATTGGAAATGTCATTTGTCTATTGGCGCCCAATCAGCTTTGAGATAAAATGTAATTGTTAGCTTACTTGAAAATCATATATTGGTCAGGTACTTACATATTCATGAAAAATGCAGAATGTGAATTGCTATCTACTACAAAGAGCTTAAGAATATTGTATAGAGCTCACAATAACAGCTTCAGAAAGATTGTTAAAATGTTCATCTCCGCATAGAGAGAAAACAGAATATTTACTTTGTAAACATTTGTTAAAATATTTAGATGTATAGATAGTTATCACCACAAGACAAAGAAAGAACTTGTCTGAAGAGTGTAATGGATTTATATAAATATATGTACATTTTAGTGCTTAAAGGATATAGTACAGATATGTGTTACAATAACAAAGGTGAAAAATCACAGTGCAAGTGATAGTGAGAGCGAAGTGAGCAAACATGAACTAAAAGAAGGAAGTATAAAGAAAGACTCTTGAAATTTAACCTTTATATAAAAGCTTCACAGAAGAAACCATAACATATTGTAATTAGTATTTAAGGATTAATGTTAAGTCAAGTGTATAATTGTTTGTCATGTTAAAAAGATTAATGAGAAAATGTGTTAATAACCAATTTCAAAAAACAGTGTAATTGAAAATTGTATATAATGGGAGTGTTGCCGATTATTCAAAATACAGGAGTAATTTTTAATTTTTCTTTCGGGCAAGACATTTACATTATTTTATTATGAAATAATAAAATAACATAAATGGGGGCATTTGATACCGAAATTTAGATTTCCGATCGAATGGGCTTTTGAAAAAGACACGTTTTAATTTAATTGCCGGATGTAAGATTTGCGATAAGTGTTAAGTAATAATATACATAGATAATAGAGTAGCAAGTGTTGTAAGGTGAGCAAGATATGAGTAAATGATAGTCGTTAAATTTGTAGAATAAACGCATTATTGGTTTGAAATTAACGAGTCATGACGTCATACCACATAGTTTAAATCCACGTTCGAAAGTTAGTTCTACAAACCTTAAAAGTCGCGTGAGATATCTAATAAAATATAAAGTAAACATCGTTTAATCCTAAAAAAGTAATTATATATTTGAAATTCATAAAAGAACATGTTATAATAGAAAGGGACATTTCTAAATTGCGGGAAAAGGAAATAGCATTTTGGATACGAGGCTTTCTTGGATGACGTCATGACATTCAAATGGAGCGAACGGTTTTCTTAGCGTGGGTAAGAGAGAAGCGTCGAGTCAGTACTCAACGAGAGACCAGTACGGGAGATCGCGCTGAGCGGATGTGAGGGCGATGCCTCTACAGATACAAATATTTTCGGCATAACTCCTGAAAATATTTAAATAGGAAATAAAGGATATGAAAAGTTGTTCTTGGGTTGTCCATTACACTTACGCAAACCCGAGATAAAGAGATCTTATGCAGAACTAGCTGAGGCGAGCTACCTCGAAGGGCAACGTCACATCACCAACGACTTCAGCGTCAAATGGCGATCTAATAACCAGGACATCACAACGATAACACAGCTTCATATGTGATCTAAGTTCGGTTCCTGGTAGCATAGGACAAAAAGTGAAAGAGAAAGGGAATTATGTAATTTCAAAAAATTCTGGTTATAAACAGATGTGCGATATTCGAGACATCCTCAAAAGAAAACCATCTGTCACACCAAGAGACCTGACTCTCTCTGTGAAGCACTTAACATCATTTAAATATCCTCCGATAACATCTTGTTACGTGCAGAGGTTTTTCACGTTACAAAAGTGTTTTGGGAGACAGACGAAGTTTTGCAGTTGAAAATTTGTGCAAAGTGTTGGTTGTGAACTGCAATTTAGGAGTTAATACTAGCAGCGGGACCACTTTTGCTTCGAGCTCTAAGGAATAAGATAACTTTATTTATTATTTATACTAACTCGTCTTGTCTACTGCAAAGGGACATCAATCATTTTAATTAAATAGTGGATTATTATTTATTTATGCCAACAAACTTACTGTTGGTGTTTTTAAACACACAAGCCGTGTGTGGGCAAAGTTTTTAAGAGGTAGAACTGGAACTTAAAAATTCAATGCCACAACTGGGATTTGAACCACAGACCTTCCGCTTGCCGGGCGGACGCTCTAACCACTGAGCTATTGTGACAAACTGCCAGAATGGTGAGACTGCCTTTGTGGTTTACCAGGAGAAATACGAACTGGCTTGAGAATTTAATGCCATTCTGGCAGTTTGTCACAACAGCTCAGTGGTTAGAGCGTCCGCCCGGCAAGCGGAAGGTCTGTGGTTCAAATCCCAGTTGTGGCATTGAATTTTTAAGTTCCAGTTCTACCTCTTAAATAAATAGTGGATATTTCTTGGCATATTTTCAAGTTTTTAAGAGCATATTTGCATGCATATTTCAGTGTTTTTTAGGGCATGAACTTCCGAGCCCTAATGATTACACAAGCCTGCAATGAAATTCCTGCCTCCAAAGTTTGAATGTTTTTGGGGTATTTTTAGCATGCTGAAATCAAATTCAAAGCAAGAAAGTTCCTATCATGTACCATTTTTTTCATTTTATTTGTTATTTTTTTTCCCTTATACCATAATTTTCTTGTATTTGTAGGAACTAACAGCATTATTATATATGCTGCAATGCTTTAACATGTGCAATTTTATTATGTCAGGATTTGAAAAAAAGATCTATTTAAAATATTTTTAAGGCTTATATTAAAAACTGAAGGCACCAGATGTCTCTTATCTGATACGGGGTGTGAGCGCGTAAGGAATTGAGTGAGATAATGTGCTACCTTACCATTAGTGTATGTTTATTTGTGGGAGATAGACGAATATTGGCCACTCTTTGGTGATAGATGCACTGTTATCGTATCTTTGTGAGCACATGCACATCTAGTGTAGTTCCTCTCACATTTCATTAATCTGTGTTTCATCTGGAAACGAAATCAGTTTCAGGCTTTATTATGGAGTAGAATGTTGTTCTATTAGATCAGTATGAAAGTATTTACAATGTCACATCGCTCGTGTATAAATGATCCAGACCACTTTTGTTATATATGTGGGAAATACACATTGCCTAAGCAGAGGCGTACAGAAATCCAGCATTAGCTAACAACAATGTTACAGATTTTGCAAAAAAATCATATCTTGCCTATTTTGGAACCAAACATGGAGACCAAAGTAAAGCTTGGGCACTGCACAAAGTATGTAGAGCATGCATTGAAGAACTTCTTCATTGGGTCAACGGCAGAAGACCGTCACTATCTTTTGGAACAACTATGGTTTGGAGAAAGCAGATGAACCATAGTAACGACTGCTACTTTGGTTCGTGTGGTGTGAAGGGGCACAATTCTAAAAATAAAAAGAAAATTGTGTATCCAGTCATATGGTCAGCCATTTTACCTGTGCCCCATGGGCCTGATGTATCAATCCCTGTGTGACTAGAAAATGTTGAACAGTTTTCATCCGAGTCTGATGTAGAAGAGAGGGAAATTATGAAGGGTGAAGTGACTATATACCAGAATCATCTGCTACAGAATGTGGGTGTTTTAACCAGAGTGAATTAAATGACTTAATGAGGGATCTTGTCCTCTCTAAAGAGTTAGCTGAGTTGTTAGGCTCTAGACTGTGAAGATGACTATCTTGTATACTTCAATATGTGAAAGAACTTATTCTAAGACTTGGACTTCTAAACTATAACCCAAGTGAATGGGGACTATTCATTGATGCTTCGAAGCAAATTTTAAAGGGTGTCCTCCTACATAATGGAAACGTTTTTGGTTCAGTGCCTGTTGCCTATTCAGTGGTCCTCAAAGAATCATATGCAAATTTTCAACTGATGTTATTGCGAGTGAATTACAGTAGACACAATTGGCAAGTTTATGGCAATTCTAAAGTTATTACTATGCTGATCAGTCAACAATTTGGGTTCACCAAATTTCCATGTTTTCTTTGCCTATGGGATAGCAGGGCACGAGTTAATCACTGGACCAAGAAAGACTGGCCACTTTGAGAAAATTTGGAGTCAGCTCTAAGGAAGTTGTGCGCCAAAGCCTTGTGAGTCCTAAAGTTGTGTTGCCACCTCTCCACATTAAGCTTGGCTTAGTGAAAGAGTTTGTGAAGGCTTTAAATAAAGAAAGAAACTACTTCAAGTGTATATGTGAGAAATTCCCACTTCTCTCTGAAGCAAAATTAAAAGAAGGTATATTTAATGGTCCTGATATAAAAAAATTGATCTCTGATGCAGCATTCAAAAACACTGGATGAAAAGGAGAAAGCAGCATGGGTATCTTCCTGTGAAGTTGTTTTAAAATTTCTTGGTAACAAGGATCCCAATTACCGAAATGTTGTGACTAACATGCTTGAAGCATATAAGGAACTTGGTTGTAACATGAGTTTGAAAATTCATTTCCTGTTTTCTCATCTAGATTATTTCCCCAAAATGTAGGATTTTTGAGTGAAGAGCAAAGTGAATGATTTCACAAGGATATGCAGGATATCTAAAGGAGGCATGAGGGATGCTGGAATATAATTATGCTTGCTGACTATTGTTGGATGTTTAAGCACAGAATATCTGAAGACAAACATAAAAAGAAAAGGAACAGGAGGACTTTCTCAGCTAAGAAGCAACAGGTATAAAATGCTTGTGATACATTCCAGTAGTAAAGTACATAAGGCAAAACAAAGCAAAGTAAGTAAGACAGAACAACAAAAACACTCTAGTGACACGTATGAATAACCATGCACATAATTTCAATAAGTTCTGTATATTATATATTGTTTTCATTTAAAATAAAAAGTTTGTGGTCAAATTCACTTACAATACACATATAGTGATTTTGCAAGAACACTTTACGTAAAAGAAGTAAACATTGAAAATTTGGATTCAGCACATCAGCATTATACAGAATCACATTATTTACTTTAGGCAACAAACAAACAAGTTTAAATTCGTAGGCTAGTGTTATCAGCTATACAGCCAAAATCTTAATAATGTAGCACATCATTACTTGTGAAAGCAAGACTATGAATGAAGAGTATGGGTAATAAGGGACATGCAGGTTACAATGTTGAATACTTCAAGTTAAGTTGAACTTAACATAAACAGCTCTCTGATACCTAGTTTAAGAGTACTTTAAATTGTGTGAGGCTTGTGTAAAATTATGATTTTTATGCAAACTGTTGCACGTACAGAGTAGAGCAAGTTAAAAGAATGTTTTGTTTGTCAGTGTACTTCAAATGTAGTTAAAAATGGTACAAAAGTAAGGGGAATTTATTTGGAGAGCCTCCCAAATGCTTATGATTTTTAGGATTTTGTTGCTTAGGATCTATATGAATAAATTTTACTAATGCCACCACATCATGTCCTTCACCAAAAAGCTGCATGTGAAATTTGTTATTGGATTATATAAATATTTTTGAGCTGTAGGTTAGTATTTGATATAATCAACAGCCATACTGAAACTGGGAGAAATATATTAAAGATATGTCAATGCATACAACCTCATGATAGGGTAGTCCTTGGAAGATTAAAATCTGATGGTAATAGGATAACTCAAAGGTAAACTGAAATTATTAAAATTGGTTTATTGACTGAATAAAGATAGAACAATACCATACCTCCTTTTCTTATTTAATGGCTGTACCAGCCCCTTGTCTAAATTACTATTACCATGGTTAACATGCAGCTGCTATAAAAGTAGCTTTTTTAATGTTTAGTATAGTTATGAAATGGTAATGATATATGAAGTCATGTTAGTGTATTAGATTTTATGAAGTTTATTACAATGTTCTTGAAGCATTCAGTGATAACAATTGAAGAATAACTTTGGAGTTTTGTATACATTCTTAATGTCATGCTCCACATTTAAAAATCAGGCTTCTGTTTTGGACGGTAACTGCTTTTTATCTAATATTATATTGTAGTGTTCTGTCATTAATAATTGTAGCTGTTAATAAAAATCAAGTTTGTGTTTCAGGAATCCATATATGTGCCAGATCCAGTTGTGTCAATGGCAATAGAGCCTGTTAATAATAAGGATAGAGATAATTTCAGCAAAGCAGTAGCACGGTTTACCAAAGAAGATCCAACATTCCAATATATGTACGATGCAGATAACAAGGAAACAATAGTGTCAGGCATGGGAGAGTTACATCTTGAAATATATGGCCAGGTAAAACAACATTGTGTCATTTCATCAAATTTGGTAATATAAATACATTGAAGTATTGGAAAGATTCCTAGAGCAATGTTTCAGGTACATGTAAACAGATGTAGCCACTCTGTGCTAAGTGACTGCTCCAATGAATCATAGGTAAGGGTCCCAGAGGGAGTTGAAAAAAAATGTTTATGTAATCTTGAAAATACTTCTACAATAAATGAACTTGGAAACGGAAAAGAAATAAAAATCCATATGATTTTGCACGTAAGTTAATACCATTATAAAATATTCCCACAGTTTGTTGTATGTTGTACTGCCAATGAAAACTGGTAAATAAGGGGAAAAACACACAATCAACTGAGCAGTACTTAAATAAAGTATTTTAGATGTAATGAATTAATGTCTTGTAATTACATTGTTCCTCACAAAGGTAAGGTTGAACTTAGGGAGAGAGGTGAGTTCATAGCTATCCTTTGTGCATTACATGCCAGACAGAAACTTGCAAATGTATGTGCTATCAAGGTAACATTCACTCTCATGTGAGTAGTATCACAGTAAACAAAAACCAAAAAAATAAAAAAAATAAAGCATTTTCATACTGCACAATATGCAGAGTTGAAATGGAAAACATATGAAGAGCAAATGGTGCCTTTCTTAGCACACTGAGGATTTTATCAAAATATGCATATCATTCTTGAAAGTGCATTATACTCACATCTGTTTTTGAATGGCTGAGTCAGATTGTTCATCATAGCCCTAATGTATTTCTCCCTGACTTGCATAGCTTATAATTCTGATTACCAGAAAGTATTTTGCTACTTATGCTTGCTGTTTCATTACCTTTCTTCTAATGGTCTCTCATGTCTATGTCTGAATGGTGTGCAATCCAACAAACTGACCTCACCTGTATAATGAATTTAGGCACTCCAACAAACTTCTGATGCCATCAAAGACCACCAGCATCAGTAGATAAGAAATAACGTGTACAAATTTGGGCTGGTGATTGATGCCAAACCCACTTATGAGCATTAGTCAATCATGGACCGTACGTGATCTGATCACAGACCATCAGATACTGACATCTTGGTACAGCTGGAACCATCATTCTTGGCCCCTGGCCTTGATTGTAAGTCCTGTAGGCTAACCCATAACTTTTTTTCTGTTTCATCAGTACATATAATTCTGCGAATGAAACCATACACAACAGGTGAGGTGGGGAGGGGGAAGATAGTGATGTCTGCATCTGAGACAGTCTTTGCTACTTCATTGCTTTTTTGTGCAGCGTGCAGTTAAAGACAAGGTAAGTGCTTTGTGATAAGAAGTGACTATAGTAAATTTATGAGACATTGATCATAGCATAAATCAATTATGAAAGCAAAGAACTGCTGACATCAGAGTTTTTCAAAAAAATTCAAAAAGTTCAAAACACCTATCAAATGCCACAGGAGCATCAGAAAGAACAGTGAAAAGAATTGTTCAAGAACACAAACAACATGAAGATCAGAACACATCTTTAGGATTTCTAGGGAAAAAAAGAAAAAAAATTCTGATGTGTTGATGACTTTCTCTACTCTTGTACTAGCCATTCTTAGAAACTCTTTTCCTATATCTTCTTTGTGTTAGTTGAGATAAACATTTGCAGAAATTATCATATTGCTTACTTCCTTTGCTTATTTCCTTGTAGGAGGAAGGGGAATATGAGAATACAGATGGGTTTGAGCAATAGTCAAATCTTTTAAAGCTTTGAGATTCTGTTCTCTTTGCACGGCTAACATTAAAAAAAATGAATAATGATGTTATATTTGACAGAAGTATAAGTGTGGCCACGCCGTAGCCAAGTGGTTAGACCATTCGCTTCTCACCAAAGTGGCCCAGTTTCAATCCCAGGTGGGATTCGTGGTGGACGAAGTGGCGCTGGGGCGGGTTTTCTCCGGTTTCCCCCGCCATCACATTCCACCGGTGCGCCATCTTCATTCCATGTATCATCAGTGTCACCGCCTGCGGTCCCGTAGTAGTAAAAGTGGGCATTTAATACTACAAAAAAAAAAAAAAAAAAGTATAAGTTCTCCAAAACTCCAAATAACAAGGCATATCTCCAAAATGGTTCACTCTACAAAAAAAAAAAAAAAGTTGATTTAGGTATAAATTGTGTGTTTTAGCAAGATCTACATTTTTTGCATAGTAAGATTTGGTCTATCTCTTACGGTTTACCAGTTATGCAAAAGTCATCCAGAGTAAATATGACTACAGGGGCTATAGCCAGAAAATTCAAGATAAACATTTCATTTGTCATAAGAATATCTCAAACATATGGCATTTTAATCAAAATTGTTCGTCATTTTCAAGAAAATCAAAATTTTCGAAACATTTTCCATGTAAAGGATAGTTTAGGTTGAAGCAATTTTCTTCAAAATCTTCGTGCTGCATCCTTGGAAGACTTTAAACTTAAATATCAACTTTGTTTTAAACCAACTTTTCGTTTTTGAGTAATGCTGTCCACAGACTGACAGACACACAAACACACAGACCTTTGTCTAAAAAATGCTTTTTTTTTTATTCAGGGGGCCTTGAAACATATTTCCGGTGAAATCTTGACATCAAATTTTTGGGTGGACTACAATACTTCCTCTACCTTATTACACATAGTAGAGAAAGTAAAAAAGTTCCGAAACAAGTAACGGATCTAAATGACTTTGATAAATGTGTCATTAGAAGAACGATTCAAAATGTTTATGTTCAGGAAAAATGTGTTCCTACAATAGCTAAATTACTTAGAATTTTAAGAGAAGGCATTAGTTTCAGGGCAGCAGGTCATCCTTAAACAGAATAGTGAGAGAATTGGATTTTAAATGGAGATCAAATTTACAATATCTGCAGTGATGCATGTATTATTATGAACACATTTACACACCTAATTGAGCTAGGTACAATGTGTAGACATTTTTTCTGCATGGTCTGTACTACTATACGAAGAAGTACGTTATCTGAGTAGCATAATGCACCAATTCGCTTGTTTTCTGCTGTAAGTAAGTAAGTAAGGCTTGTAAACTCGCTTTCAAGCTTTACATTTACTTCCAAGAACAGTGAATCCAGCTGTACAAGCCAAATAAATTTGTTCCAACACACAGTTTGTGCTATCCCATAACAAGCATTTAGCCATAGACTTGGCTGGGCAACATCATTGTCAAGTGAATTTACATCACCACAACCACTGTTGATGGGAACCGTATATGCGAAAAAAAAAACAGACATGATGATTATACCTCTCGTATGACATTTTATTCATATATTCAATCTTGCATCTTAGTGAAATGTTAGCGAATATCAAAATCCAGAAGGGCATTTATCCCTATGGCTAGTAACTGCTGTGACATAAACTCACAAGCCAGGGACTTAGTCCAGCCGCAAGAGTAGGAGATGAATAATGACAAGTTAGAAGAGAGGTAAATGAGGATATAGGGCAAGAAAGAGAAGGGATAAAATTATTAATAAGGAAGGTAGAAAGCTAATACAGTTCTGTGAAGAGAATGGTCTGGATATATCTAATGGGGTTAAAGGGGAAGGATAAGGTGGGCAAAATTACATTCCTTAATAGTAATAGGCAGAGTATTGTGGATTATCTACTGTATTCGTTGGATATAGAGGATGCACTAATGGATTTTGAAGTGATACAGGGTGCGTTTGCGAGTTATCATTTCCCATTGAAGGCTACTTTTAGAATTAATAGAAGGGTGGAGGGTGCTCAGCCTGTGGGAGGGGGAAAAATAATAAATGTATTCAAGTGGAGAAGAGAGGAGGAGGGTTTATATCTGGAAAGATTGAATGTACTGCTACAGGTGTATAAAGGAGGATATAAGTGAATTGTTACAAATGAGGAAATCTGATGATGCAATTGAGAAAATTCAGGTGATAGTTAAAAAGGCAGGGTACAAAATGAAACAAAGGAATGTGTATCAAGGTAAGAAAGAGGGATGGTTAAACAGTGAATGTAAAGGGGCCAGGAGGAGGGTGGAACAGGAACTAGGGAGGTGGAAGTTACAAGAGAGCCATGAGGCAAGGGAAAATTTTATAATAATGAAATGGAGTTATAAATGCTTAATGGAAATAAAAAGGAGGGAGTGGGGGAGAGAATAAAAAGTTACTTGAAGCACCTAATAAAAACGACACTGGTAGAGTTTGGCAAATAATTAGAGGAATGTATAAAAATGTTTTAAGACCGGAAATATGGTGTATGTAGTTATTCTAAAAATCTTCTGAGTACAGAAAATAAGGTAGTGAACCTGAATTTGGGGACGGTAGATGTAGACTACATAGAGAAGCTAGACAAAGAGATAACTGTAAATGAAGTGTGGGAAGAAACAAAATGATTAAAAAATAAGAAAGCAGTAGGAATTAATGGTATTCCAGGGGAATTCTGGTAAACATGGATAGAGGATAGAGAAAGAAAGGAGATATTAGTAAAGATGATGAATAGTATATTTGAAGGAGGGAGGGTACCATATAGTTGGAGGGCAAATATAATTGTACCGATTTATAAAGGAAAAGTGAGGATTAAGGACCCAGTTAACTACAGGGGGATTAGTTTATTCTCACTATTAGGAAAGATCTAAGTAGGGATTTTAGCTAGAAGATTACAATGCTGGGCAGAGGAAGAAAATAAATTATCAGAATTTCAGGCAGGATTTAGAAAAGGAAAGAGAATAGTGGATAGTATTTTTGTAATTAAATCAATTGTGAACAAATATATATGAATATTAAAAGAAGGGAAGTTCATATGGCATTCATCGATTTAGAGAAAGCTTTTGATACCATAGATAGGGAAGCACTATGGGTGAAATTGAGAATGAAAGGAGTAAGTACAAAATTTATTAAAGCAATACAAAATATATATAAGAATAATAAGTTTTGTATTAGGTTGAATGGAAATGAAGTAACAGAGAAAGTTGTAAGTAACAAGGGGTTAAAACAGGGATGTAAACTTAGCTCTATACTGTTTAATTTATTTATAGATGATATGCTCGATGAGTTGGATAAAGATAATTTATATTTGCATACAGTGAACAGTAGAGAGGTTTACTTTTTGCACATAATTTAGTGGTAGGCTCAATTTCAATTGGAGGATTATCAAGGGTTCTACAAATTGTACATGATTATTGCAAGAAGTGGGGTTTGAAAATGAATTCTAAAAAGTCAAAGGTAATGGTTTTCAAAAGAAGAAATAAATTGAAGAGGGAGGAAAAGTGGAATGTGGGAGGGAAGGAGCTGCAAGTGGTGAGGAAATTTGACTATTTAGGAATGAGATTGAGCAGTAATGGAAGATGGAATGATCAGAAGGTTTAGCTAAGGGAAAAATGGCGATGAAAGCTGTAAGACTATGTTTACAAAAGATACCAGGAATACAAGCCAAGTGGCTGGAAAGAATATATACAGTGGTGGGGGATGCAAAAATGACTTATGGTATAGAGATTTGGGGAAGTAAGGAGCGTTCGGATGAGCTAGATAGAATAAATAGATTATTATATCAGCACCAAATGGTGCAGTAATGATGGAAGTGGAGAGGTTGGGTAGTAAGGGATTGATTGTGGAAAGGATATTAAAATATTGGTATAGATTAAGATTAATGCAAGATGAAAATATATTTAGGCAATATTTAATAATGCAGGAAAGAGCCCGTAATAGGATGAATTGGGTTCAGGGATTGAAGAGAACTCTACAGGAAATTGAAATGGGGAATCTATGGGAGGAGAGGGAGCAATTGGCTAGAGGTTTTTTGAAAGAGGTAAGGAAGAGGGTGGAGAATATAGGGAGACAGGAATTATTCCAAAGTCTTAGAGAAAAGAAAACTTTAGCATTATATAGTCAACTAAAGGAGGAGTGAGGTAGAGAAAAATATGTGGATGTATGTAACAGGGCGGGAAGAGATGGTTAGGCATGGACTAGCTTATGTATACATAGATTAAGAGGAATGAGAAAGGGAGTAAGCTTGGATATATGCCCTTTGTGTGGGAACAGGATAATGATTTTCACTATATACAGTAGCCTCTGGTTAATTCAATGTTGGATGATTTGAAATATTAGGTAATTCGAACAAAAGAATTGTCCCTTGAAATTTCTATTTAAAACAATGTTAAGAGCGTATCTTTAATTCAAAATATCGAAGCTAACGTTCATTTTTGGACATATTGTACTTTCTAAGAACGAGCAGGTAGTGCTAAAAGGGTTGGTGACAGGGATGCGGCTGGCCTGAAGGCCTGCACGCTTTTGTTCCATGAAGGTGTGCCTGCTTTTGCTCTTAGGAATGTGCCCACTGCTTTCTCTTGTATTCACCCATCCAAAGTGTCGAAACGAAATCCAGTTTTTCCGAATTCGCCGGAGCATTCACAAGTTTATTGCTAAGTATGTATCCAGTTTTTCCGAATTTGCCGGAGCATTCACAAGTTTATTGCTAAGTATGTATCCAGTTTTTCCGAATTTGCCGGAGCATTCACAAGTTTATTGCTAAGTGTTGTAATGGCAGTGTCGAAGCGTGGAACTTATAAGAGTGTAACTCTAGATAAAAAAAAGTTGAAGTGCTTAGAGAGGTAGAGAAAGGAGTTAAGAAAATGCTAATTGCCAAAGAGTATGGAATAGAGCCCAATACGTTGCCGACGTACATAAAGAAGAAAGAAAAAATCATGGAGAGCTGGAATCAACAATGCGGAGGGAAGAGGAAAAGCATCAGAGGTGGCAAATTTCCTGAAATTGATGAATGTGTTTTAAAGTGGTTCAAACAATCACGTGACCATAACATTCTGATAAGTGGTCCACTTTTGCGTGCCAAGGCAGACGAATTTGCGGGGAAAATGGGGATTCAAAATTTTAAAGCAGGTTCTGGATGGTGTACAGGATTCAAGAAAGAAATGGCATTTCTTTTAAAAATGTTTGCAGTGAAAGTGCAGCAGTCAGTGAGGAAATGGCAAATGAGTGATTTGACGGATTGACTGAAATGATTAGTGGGTATGAACCGAAAGACGTATTTACCGTGGATGAAACAGGCCTATTCTTCAAGTGCATGCCAAACAAAATACTTGCATTTAAAGGCGAGAAATGTAGTGATGGGAAAAACAGTAAGGAGAGAGTGACAGTATTGGTTGGCACCATCATGGATGGCTCAGAGGAATTACCATTGCTGATGACAGGAAAATCAGTGAAACCAATGAAGTCAGTGAAAAGTCTTCCAGTACAGTATGAGGCTAACAGAAAAGCATGGATGACTGGCAAACTGTTTCAAAATTGGCTTGTGGCTACACACAAACAATTTTACAGAGCCAGTAGGAAAATTGTTTTGTTCATCGACAACTATACGGCCCACAATGAGATTCCTGAACTCAAATGCATCAAGATAGTCTACTCTCCACCTAATATGACCTCAATGGTACAACCTATGGATCAGGGAGTGATACAAAATCTTAAGCATTTTTATCGACGGCAGGTTATTCTTAAAATTCTTGAGAATGCAACAATGAGCAAAAATATTGATCTCCTCGATGCTAATCAAATGCTGAACAAAGCATAGAATTGGTCACACCATATGCAATTGCAAATTATTTCTGCAAAGCTGGTTTCAAGAATCAGCAAACAATAGCGGATTGTACAGTAGGCCTAACAGAAGAACCAGAAATGTGTGTAATAAGCGAGCGCTGGCAAGAAGTCTCAACTGAAGTTGGTTTCAATGAATATGTAGACGTTGAAAGTGAAGTAGCCTTATGCGGAGAGCAAACAGAACATGAAATACTACAGGAGGTATTGCAACATCGTAATCAAAGTGATGATGAAGATGACGAAGTTGACACAGTACCAATGGAGCCTATACCGAATACTTCTGATGTATCTGTGATGGTGGAAAGTTTAAGAAGATTCGTCGAAGTACAAAAAAATGTTAATGATGGTTTGTTTCAGGCATTGAATGACATTGAAGCTTTTGTGTATCGTGTCAAATTAATGAAACTAAGGTAAACAAAAATCACTTATTTCTTCAAGTGATAAATAAAAACATCAGTAGACTTGTATGTTAGTGTTATTTATGTTTTAATAACCATACTATAGCAGTGGTTTCTCAATTGTGTTCATGTGAAAAATTTTGTGATTACAATGTATACCTGGACGAAAATGTGGACAAAATGAAATAAGGTAAGCCCATGTAAGTACAAAAGTCTCTCATTTTGTTAACAGCAATGATGTTTGATCTGTATTCAATAATCTAGTACGGAGTCACCTTCCACTTCTCTTGTTTTTAGCCACTTGTACAATATATAATTTTGTGCGAAACAATGTGTATTTATTTCACACCTATATACTGCATGTATTTTAATGCAATTTTTATTAATTTGAATTTTGGATATTTCGAAATTTTTCTAATTCCTCTTCGGGTTCGAATTAAAAAGAGTACTGTATTAGAATGTGAAGAAACAAGATTGTGGAGGGAACAATTTTTGCCAAAGAAATGGGGGAGGAATAATAAAGAGGTTAATGAGATTAAGATAATGAAGTTAAGAAAAGAAGGCGATATAAAGTTAAGGGAATTTATGGCAAGAATAAGGGAAAAATGGTATTGGAAACTGAATCGAAATAATGTGGACCAGGGTGGGCCCAACCATACATAAATAACCACAAAGTTAAAATGTATGATGGGCCAAAGAATAAAATTAGCAACTCGCAAGGTAGGAAAAATATTGTAAAATTGAAAGTAAGGGTATTGCAGATATGTTTTTAATGTATTTATTTGGTTGTAATTTGGTTTAATTGTATAGTTTTGAGCATAAATAAATCATTCATTCCTAGTCCAGCCTGATCTATGGTTAAGTACATGTCCATATTGTACCACCATTGGCTATTTTGTTAAACTTATTCTGGTGCGGTCTGATTGAATAAAAAGTTTCTTGAAAAATCTGAATTCATAATGTGAATTTGGTCAGAAACCAGAGACTGAATACCTATACAACTGACGTTATGCCATATCTGAAAATTGACAGTGACCATTGTTAAAAGTGCTCTTCTATTACTTTCAGGCTAAAAAATACAAATTTGTGTTGCATTATGAAAATGATCTTATTATTTGTGTAAAATTTACATAATTTATGTAAAATAAAGCATTATTGCAAATGTGAAAACTAAAGGTCTCTAATAATATGGTCAGGACTTGGACCATTAGTATGCATCTTATACCAAAGGTCTTAACCACAGACAAGATACGAACTGTGCATCCTGTTTCCTGGACAGCAAATGTTTATGGAATATTTGGTAACCTCAGTAACTATTCTGATAAGTATTTATTATCTTGGTAGATAACCTAAATAGTATATGTACTACAGTAGTACCTCTCTTAACCGAAACAAAGGGGGCGAAGGAGGTTTCAGATAACAAAAATTTTGGATAATAATTAATGTGTTTTTATTGGTTTATAATCACAGTACAATACTACTTTTTTCAGAAAAAATCCTCTATTTTCTTCTGTCGTTTCTTTTCAAGACGTTTTCTAGCTGCAATGTCACACCACCGTTTCATTAGCAAAACGTCAGAAGGCTTTGATTCGTCACATCTTTCAACAAACTGTAATGCTATCTGAACATATACAGAAAAACTTTGTGAGAAAACTGGTATATGTGCACGAATTTTATGCTAATTGTGTAACCCATACTGTATACTGTGTTGTGAAATTGTACTAACCTGTTAGGCATTGAATATTTTGTCTGTGGTGTCATGGCTGGGGCTTTCTGCTACATCATCATCATCATTGTCATCGGCTTCATCATTGTTCTAGGATTTGGATAGTACCATATCAATGTCTTGATCACTGAAATCATTTTCCGACTCATCACCATTTACCCAATCACATATTGCAGCTTTGTTGATCTCTTCACATCCTGGAATTATCTTAATTTGGTCTGCAAGATTTTCGACTGTTTCATGGTTGTCAATTAAAATCCCATCCAAAGTTTATTCCAACATTTTTGCAGGGTTGATGATTTTATTTTCTGCCAGGATTGAGCACACCAATATACCACATGTTTCATGTTGATGCTTTTAAGAATTTCTGGAACACTTTGATTCTTTTTAATTTAAAAGGTGAGTCAATTAATAACACTAAACAACACTTACAATATAATTTTCTGGAACACGTTTCAAAGGTTAACTTTCAAAACGCGTTCCGGAAAATTATATTGTAAGTGTTGTTTAGTGTTATTAATTGACTCACCTTTTAAATTAAATTGATTATACAACACTGTTTTCAAACTTCTATGAAAGGAAGATACTTTTTGATTCGTTTGCCTCTTGCAAAAGAAATCTAAGAAATAACGACCAATAGTGCCTGTTGAAGCATTCTATTATGCCTTGATTTAGGGGCTGTATCAGACTTGTGACATGTGCGGCTAAAAACTTAACAATGATGTCACCATCCTGCAGGCTCTGTGGATGTGTAGGGGCATTATCAATCAATAAAACTGCTTTTCTGGGAAGGTTGTTTGACTTCAAAAAAGACTTAACACTGGGGGAAAATTCATTTTTAAACCATTTGGCAAACAAGGCTGTGGACATCCATGAACTTTTTTGGTTTCGGTAGTAGACAGGCAGAGCATTTGTTGAAATATCTTTCAAAACCCTTGGTTTTCTAGATTTTCCTATGCACATAGGCCGCAGACGGTGATTACCAGAAACATTGCTGCAAAACAGAACTGTCACTCTTTGTTCATTTTGTGTCCAGGAGCACTCTTTTCGTCTCTTGAAGCAAGTGATTTTTTCGGTCACATTTTAAAATTCAGACCTGTCTCATCCGCATTGAAAATCTGGTCGTAACTATATTCTTGATAAAATTCTTCCATTTCTGTTTTGAAAATGCCTACAGCATCAACGTCGACAGATAACTTTTCCCCACAAACATTTACTTGACATACACCATACCTATTTTTCCACTTTTCTAGCCACCCTGCACTAGCTTTAAACCCTTCTCCCTCCTTACCCATCAGTTCGGATAACATCTTGACTTTTTCCTGTGTAAGTGGTCCTGATAAAGTAACTCCCTTCTCTCTCTGTTTTGTGGACCATAAAAACACCACCTCACTTACTTTTTCATTGTGACAGGGTTTCATTGTTTTCTTGTTAGGTATTTTTGAAGCATGTTCTTCAGACTTATGTTTCATTTTCACTCAATCAGAAACAGTGGAGACACCCACACCAAAATCGGCTGCCACAGTACGCAAAATCTCACATTTTTAACCCTTTCCACTGCTTGTAACTTTTCCTGCATTCTTATCACAACCCGTTTCCGTTTTGATGACATGATGCACAGACACGATACAGTAAAAATATTTAACAAAAAATGTTTGATCACCACTGTACTACAGTATTGTATAGCAAGACTGAAGTTAACACTTTAAGACCAAGAAAATGGAATTGGCTACTGCTGGCGAAAGTGGTCATGGCCACAAGAAAACGGAATTGGCTAGTGCTGGAGAAAGTGGTCAAGCCCATATTCTGTTAACCATCCCCTTTGTCAATAAGGGTTTGTCGGTTCGGAAATTCCTTTCTTCACTCGCTATATACAGCACTATGCTAAATTTCATACAACAAAAATTCCGTTTATTTTTAACACAACAAAATATAGTTTACTACATGTGTAAAATATAATGCAATAAAAACAATGCAATTTTTTTTTCAGTTGGTCGTTTCGGCTAAACGGTATTTCGATTAAAAGTGTTTCGGATAGCAGAGGTTCTACTGTATTGACCCATATTTCTTTGTACCCCATTCGCTTCATTTGATGACCAGGGCTTACACATGCTTTTTTGGCATATGAATTAAGTCAGCTGCTTTAACCACTAAGCTACCATGGCCAACTTGCCAGTATGACATTAAATTCCCCAGCTGATTTGCAAGCGGAATATCCGTGGTTCAAATCCCGGCTGTGGCATTGAATTTTTCAGTCCTGATTCCACCTCATAAACATTGCCCACACACGGTTTGTGTGTTTAAAAACACCAGCAGTAAGCTTGTTGGTATAAATAAATAATGATACAAAGTATATTAGATAGTGAAAGTGGCGATTTTTTTTAATGTGAGACAGTCTTAAGGAAGTTCTAGTGACATAATGAGTCTAATGCACAAAGCAGTGAGGAAAATAATTTGAAAACAAATGTTGATGCACCAGGCCCTTCAAAATAGAGTCACATTATGTAGAAAAACCAATGTGACTGGAATTGGATTAAAACTGACATGAACCCTGCTCTCTGCCCTTTTATTGAAAATAGTGTTTGTAAAGACTTTCTGAATAAGATGTGTCACAGATGCCATCTGTGCCTTAAAGGGGAATGAAACTCGAAAATCATGTTTGTTCCTAGATGAACAATATGGCTTTTAAAATGCAGTGATAAGATTCCTTTATTACTGTGCAACACTGTTATTGCTATGCAAGCAGAATAATAAACACATCATCAGCTCCATCCGTGCTCTGCAGGCACATGGAATTTCACATTTTGATTACTGCTGCCTGTGCACTAATACATTTTCATAAATTGTTCTTGTTGGTTTCAAGAGTAGTGTACTTTATGGTAATGTTTTGGTGATGACGTTACTGAGTTGGCTTAGTCTTATACAAGCAAGTAACATTGTAAAAAATAAAAAGCATCAATGTGGTGCATATGGCATTTTGACTCGTTTCCAAACAGAGACAAGTCTCCTAAAAGATATAGGATTTTGCAGAAGAAAAGATTTTTTGCCTGGTTCCAGTACCCATTTATGTTCTTTCCATTTTAAGGACACATAATGAATGGACACAGTTATTAAAAATCTGATGTGTTGCACTCACATGACTTTCTCTACTCTTGTACTAACTATTCTTACAAACTCTTATTCCTTTATCTCCTTCGTGTTAGTTGAGATAAACATTTTCTTGTATGTGCAAGAGGAATATAGGAATACAGTAGGCTTTGAGCGATAGTCAAATCTTTTAAAGATTTCAAATTCTGTTCTCTTTGCACGGCTAAGATATAAACAAAATGAATCACGATCTTCAATTTGACGAAAGTTTAAAGTTTCCAAAACTTACACAAATAACAAGGAATATCTCCAATCTCCAATTGTGTGTTTTAGCAAGATCTACACTTCTGTATAGTGAGATTTGGTCTGTCTCTTACGGTTTACCAGTAATGAAAAAGTCATCAAGAGTAAACAGGACAACACGGGCTATAGCCAGGAAATTCAAATATATACATTCATTTTTCATAAAAATATCTCAAACATGTGGTTACATGTTACATCCTTGAAAGATGTTGAACTTAAATAACAACTTTGGTTTTTAATCAACTTTTTTGGTTTTTAGTTATGGTGTCCACAGACTCCGACACATACGTACTTTTTCTAAAACTGCTTTTTTTGGATTCAAGGGGCCTCAAAGCATATTTCTGGTGAAATCTAGACATCAATTTTTTGCATGGAATACTATACTTCCTCTACTTACTATACGTAGTAGAGAAAGTAACAATGAATAAAGACCTCCCACTTGAGAAAAGTATAGTTTTGAAAAGTTCAGAGGAATAACAAGAAATATTTCCGAAATGATTCAGTCCACAAAAAATGTATTTGACATACACTGTTTAACAAGAGCTACACTTTTTCGGTATTAATAATTTGGCTATCTCTTGTGGGCACATTTGGAGATGCTACTTGCCACACAGAGGGGAGGTTGTGTGGTAGGGGATACATGTAGCCCCTTTTAATGTGCAATGAGAAACTGTAACTGCACACTCTGCAATCATTGCACAGAGCATGCCTTCATCACTATTTTATAATTAAATTCATCTAAAACATTCTGTTATATATACAATGAAAATATATAATAACCTTAAGATTCTTGCTGACGGACCAGGTTTAAAAAGTCTGGAGGAAATTCAATCATGGCTAATTTTAATTGCGCTAGAAGATTTTCGTCAGTTATCCAGGACCTGCTTTTTGATTTCACAATTTTTATAAAAACAATTGCTCACAAATGGAGCTGGACCCAAACATAGAAAAAATCCTGTCAGTGAACAACTTGCGGCAGGTAAATTTTGACTTGCACACACATTTATATATTTCTATACCCTACAACCCTTCACAATGAATTTTAAGGAAAGTGTACTGTAGATCTGTGATTTCCATTTGTAAATCCAATCTGACTTTCTCTATGTCTATGGCAAAAGAGCTAACAAGTAACAAAATATCATTTTCCAACTTCCTGAAATTTCTGAAGCAATTATTTGCAAACTTTGCTTTCAATTTATCCAGAATTTCTGCAATTTTTTTTAAAAGTTTTGTATGGAAATACTGACTAATGTCTTCAAAGAAGGAAAATAATAAAGGTGAGCATTCATTAAATTTGCTTACCATATATCAATTTTTAGCACGCGACATTTTTAATCATGCCATGTATGTTTACTATGGTCTCATTTTTCCTTGCAGATGGCTATTCAAGTCATTCAAATGGTTTGATATATCGATTAGGAAAACCAGGTCACTGACCCAATTTTCATCTTCTAGTTCGGGGATCAGTGTGCCCTGTAAATAAATTATCAAAAAAATTATTTTTGGCGAGTAATAAAATATTTAAAACATACCTGTACTATTCTAAAACACACATTTTTACCTGTGAAGTCTGTAATTGTGTTATCAAATTGAAAAACATGTACCTCTGCTCAACCATCTGATTTCACAGTGACATAACATGTTTTTATATTCCACCTCTAAATCTTGCAGAAGTTGTCGAAATTTACGATGAGTAAGGGATTTCAATTTTATTTTATTTATTTTTGTACCATGATGTCCATTACACTTTTCATGCTTACTGTTTTAGCACACAGTGCTTCTTGGTATATTATACATTGAAAATTTGTTAACATACCATGCTCGCCCTTTTCTTTTAGGTACCTTGCCAACCTTTGTATTAAACCTTTCTTTTCTCCTATATGTCAAAACTGATAGTAACTTGTGTATACCCAACTCATATTTTTCAAAACAACAATGATTGAATACTTCGAAAAGGCCTTTTCCCGTTGTTTTGCCTTTCAAAGGAATCAAGTCAATCAGATGTACCTCAACTAAGAAATCATCTTTTACTTCTCGAATAAACAATGTTAATTGTGCAATATCATTAATGTCTGAACTTTCATCTAGGGCAATAACTTGGGAAATACTATATTTTAGTTGCTCATCGACGAGTGGTAAAATATCTTCTATTCTTCTCTCTACTGTACGACGAGACAAACTTATTTTTTATTGTTCCTTTTGTTCTGGACACATAAGACCTACCATGTTGATTAAGCATTGTTTAACAGATTCTCTGTCACTAAAATGCTTCCGATTTTACAGCCTCCCATGTAACTGTGTAACTGGTAAGAATTTCCTTTTGTTTTGGAGTCAAGTTGTTCGTCTCCTATCTACTTCCTCCTGATATTTTGGCTTTTAATTTCCCAAGCTGCTCTATACATTTCGGTCCTAATTGAGATAGAAATAGAGAAGAGAAAGTAGGAAGAAGAATTGCTAATATTTTCAGCTATGTATCAATTTAATATTAAAAGTACGATTACATACCTGTAACTAGTAAACTATGGCTCTTATGGCATTGTTTTAATGTCTCTGTATATTGCTTCTATGCGTTCCTATAAGGATTTTGTTACGTAGTAAGTAAACCACATTTTCTGCATGAGCACAACAGAAGAATTTTTCTTCCCAGTCAACCTGAAATGCGCATTTACGACTGTTCGCTGATGTTGATATGGTAAGACGTTCCACCACTGGTAATCGTGCCACCCCTCACTTGCCGAAGAAGTGGAGGTAACCAGAAGTGATGCGAGTTCAGAGACCAGATGTAATCATAACCACAGGATTGTCCATGTCTGTCTTACGGTTTAGCAGTTAATAAAGGGGACTTCTGAGGACATTCCCAGCCAGCAGCTTGAAGATTCCCATTTGATTTGTCATGAAAATAGCTTAACCATGTGGTATATTAATCAAAATTATTATTTATTTATGCCAACAAACTTACTGTTGGTGTTCTTAAACACATGAGCCGTGTGTGTACAATGTTTGAGAGTTAGAACTGGAACTTAAAAATTCAATGCCACAGCTGGGATTTGAACCATAGACCTTCCTCTTACCAGGCGGGTGCTCTAACCATTGAGCTACTGTGACAATTAGAGTTATATTTATGATAGTCAAAATTTTGGAAAATATGTTCCATGTAAAGGGTAGCCTGGGGTGGTGGGACTCTCTTGAAGAGCTTTT
The DNA here is from genome assembly GCA_030765045.1 of Tenodera sinensis. Classification (NCBI taxonomy): domain Eukaryota; kingdom Metazoa; phylum Arthropoda; class Insecta; order Mantodea; family Mantidae; genus Tenodera; species Tenodera sinensis. The sequence goes on along the minus strand of CM060964.1, from coordinate 198,381,130 downwards.
TGTCATATAGTTGAAAGATGCTGAACTTAAATATGAAGTTTGGTATTTAACTGACTTTTCATTTTTGAGTTATGCATACATGAATCTTTTGTAAGGACAAGATTTTTTGAATGAATAGTACCTGAAAATCTCTGAAGATACTTCATTTGTTCTAAAATTGCATTATTTATTACTATTTTATATCCCATCCATAGTAAACAGTAATAAATAATGAAATTTTGGAACAAGTGAATACCTTCAAATCTTTGGGTTGTATTTTTTACTTTCTCTACTTCATAAAGCAGAGGAAGTATTGTATTTCACCCAGATATTCGATGTTGAGATTTCACTGGAAATATATGTTTTGAGGCCCCCTGAATCTAAAAAAACAAAAAAAATCTTTACTTTCTCTACTGGTAAGTAGAGGAAGTATTGTACTCCACCCAAAAATTTGATGTCGAGATTTCACCAGAAATATATGTTTTGAGAACCTCTGAATCCAAAAAAAGCATTTTTAGAAAAAGGTCCGTGTGTGTGTGTGTGTCTGTCTGTCTGTCTGTCTGTGGACAGCATAACTCAAAAATGAAAAGTTGGTTAAAAACCAAAGTTGGTATTTAACTTCAATGTATTTTAAGGATGCGACTTAAAAGATTTTGAAGCAAATAGCCCCACCCTAAACTACCCTTTATGTGGACAATTTTCGAAAATTTTGATTCTCTTGAAAATGGCTCTAACGATTTTGATTAAAATGTCATATGTTCAAGATATTTGTATGACATATGAAATGTTTATTTTTAATTTTCTGACTAAAGCCTATGTAGTCCTGTTTACTCTGGATGACTTTTGAATAACTCGTAAACCGTAAGAGACAAAATCTTACTATACAAAACATGTAGATCTCGCTAAAACACACAATTTATGTCCAAATAAATTTTTTTTATAGAGTGAACCATTTCGGAGATATGGCTTGTTATCTGTGTGAGTTTTGGAGAACTTATACTTCTGTCAAATGGAACATCATTATTCAATTTGTATGTGAACCGTGCAAAGAGAATGGAATTTGAAAGCTTTAAAAGATTTGACTATTGCCCAAAGTCTAGTATTCCCATATTTCCTCTGTACCTACAAGGAAATACGCAATAATTTCTGCAAATGTTTATCTCAGGTAACACGAAGATATAAGAATAAGAGTTTGTAAGAATAGTACAAGAGTAGAGAAAGTCATGTGAGTGCAGCACATCAGATTTTTTATATGAAGATGAAAAGGATATAGAAAAAAACATCAAAATTTATAAGAGTGACAGGATTTGTAAATAACACATTTAAATCTTCAGTGGTGCAATAAAACACAGACTCCATAATGTTCTGGCTAAACCAGCACTTCTATATGGAAGTGAAACATGGACTCTTAAACAACAAAATTTAAAAAGAATTGAAGCTGCAGAAATGTGCTTTATGAGGAAAACTGCAGGATAAAAAAGAAGGTGCAGAGATATTAAAACTCCTACTCCTATGTTAGAGCATATACAAAATTATAGAGAAAAATGTTAATAGAATGGGAAGATTTCGATTACCTAGACACATTTTAAATTACCAGGCATGTGGGAAAGGAAAACTAGGAAGGCCTAAGAAAAGATGGCATGAGAGTGGAACAGGTCACATGGCCTAATCTCCATGAAAGGAAGAAGAAGATTTCTGTATCAAATTTTGGGGTAGAATACAATATGTACTATGTACATGGCAGAGAAAGCAATAAGCTGGAGACAGGTTCGATTCCCGGTAGCAGTGTGGGGATTTTCTCCCACTAGGAGACATGGTCTAGGGTGCACTCAGCCTTGTTAGATCCCTGAGTATCTTCTTAATTGAAAAGTAGGGGTCTCTGGTTGCAAAGACCACATGTACCAGCCAGAGTGCAGTACAGTTGTGGATACTACAAGTAGATTCTTACAAAGATACAGCGACATCAAACATGCTTAAAGAAAGGTAGATATTCCCTCTCTTCTACATTGCAATATGTCTTTTTAGTCAGTTGAACATTGCCAAAGCTAAATGTTTCAACTGTGACTGTTGGATATGTTGAATTACAATTTTGTTAGTATTTTATGAAATATGTTGTACTCGTTCACAAAACGTCAGACGTAAAATTGATACCATATAAGTGTACAAACAGACCCTGTGTAACCTTTGTCATTTGTTGTGGAACAGCTGGAATATGAGATATTTTCCTTATGATTACAGAAGTGAATTCTTCTTTAAACATTATTAAATATTACACAAATACCTTTCAACTAATTATACTATATATTTTGTTTTAGGTACTTCGTAGCGACTTTTAATTTAAGACTTTTGGTTAACACTAGTTAATAACACTGATATGCGAATCACTAACATACGTAAAGATGATACTACAGTAGAAAATACAGCAGAAGCCCAAAATACCACTGATTCGTATTTAATGCGGGGGAAAATATGTTACCCGAAAATATACCTTAGTTTTTATTTATTGTTTATTTTTAAAGTTGAGTTTAAAATTTTCTACAAAGAGTGGTACTGGAATATACCTTTCACTACCCCTGGTGTGGAACTTAGCCACTGAGGCTTCTGCCTTCCTAGCGTTGACCTTGGCCACTTCATTGCTAAGAATTTCCTGAAGTAACGAGACATGAAGATATTCTGCATGATAGTGAAGTGATAAGTACCATAAACAAGATGGTTCTGTGTATGGAGGAACAGTATTCAACTCCATCTTGCTACAATCAAACAACACGCAGAGAAAAAAAATGTTGTGAATTATGTAGTCAAACAAAACTTACTTATTTTTTTAAGACAGAGCAAAATTAGGTTAGTGTAAAATGTGTACAGTGTAATTTTATGTACTGTATAAACTAAGATCAGTTGCAGGACTGGAATACACCCCTAGCATAATTTGTTTAAAAGTGGTGTACTTTACCGTATATTACAAACTTTACAATGTACTGTAATTTATTATTGCACAAGTGTGTTTCCCATCACCTTTGCGGGATCGATTTTTGCCACTTCTAAGCTCACATTTCAATATACTGCGGAATCGTTATAACGTGGGGTTAAAGCATGTCCCCCAACAACCATGTTATTTCGGGATTATACTGTATTTACATAGCACATTCCTCCAGCTTGTCTTCTTGTGGTGTAATTTCCTTACCTTAACTTAATTGTGTTCCGTAGAAGGCATGTTTCTAGACTCATGTAGCCTAAGCTACTTGATTTTGCTTAACAGTGTAGGTTTACCTAGCATAGCACAATTTACCCTACTGCTGTGCATGTTTCACTAATCATAACACTTTACATTCGTATATTTGCATGTTTATTTGAAAGAATAGTCTATAATGCAACAATCACTCATGTCTGCATTGAAAACACACAAGTAAATCTGATGTGTTACACTCACATGACTTTCTCTACTCTTGTACTAACCATTCTTACTAACTCTTACTCCTATATCTTCTTTGTGTTGAGATAAGCATTTGTAGAAATTATCTTAATTAAGAGGTGGAATCTGGATTGAAAAATTCAATGCCATAGCCGGGATTTGAACTGCAGATCTTCCGCTTATCGAGCTGCTGCTCTAACAACTAAGCTAACATTACCAACTTGCCAGCATGACATTAAATTCCCCAACCGATTTGTACTTTCCCATTAGACCACAAGGGAATCTCACATTAGAGATAAATACCCCAAGGGTGACTTACAATCGTAAGTACTTTATGTCCCGGGTTTAAGTAATCTTTAGACGGTAATTATTATTTATTTATGCCAACAGACTTACTACTGGTGATTTTAAACACACAAGCCATGTGTGGACAATGTTTAAGAGGTGGAGCCAGGACCGAAAAATATAATGCCATAGCCGGGATATGAACCACGGATCTTTCACTTATTGAGCGGCTGCTCTAACCACTAAGCTACCATGGCCAACTTGCCAGCATGACATTAAATTCCCCAACCAATTCATACTTTCCCAGTAGACCACAAGGGAATCTCACGTCACAGATACATACCCCAACATTGCCCATACATGGCTTGTGTGTTTCAAAAACACGAGCAGTAAGTTTGTTGGCATAAATAAATAATAATTATCTTATTGTTCATTTTCTTGTAGGCGCAAGGGGAATATGGCAACACAGTAGACTTTGAATGATAGTCAAATCTTTTAAAGCTTTTAAATTCTAATCTCTCTGCGCGGTTAACATATAAAAAAATGAATAACAGTGTTCCATTTGACAGAAGTATAAGTTCTCCAAAACTCATGCAAATACCAAGCAATATCTCCAAAATGGTTCACTCTACAAAAGATTTATTTAGACATAAATTGTGAGTTTCAGCAAGGTATGCATTTTTTGTATAGTGAGATTTGGTCTATCTGTTAAGGTTTACCAGTTATGCAGAAGTCATCCAGAGTAAACAGGACTACATGGGCTATAGCCAGAAAATGCAAGATATACATTTCATTTGCCATAAAAATATCTCAAACATATGGCATTTTAATCAAAATCATTAGAGCCATTTTCAAAAAAATCAAAATTTTCAAAAAATTTTCCATGTAAAGAGTAGTTTATTGTGGAGGAATTTTCTTCAAAATCTTTGGGTCGCATCCTTGAAAGACATTAAATAGCAACTATGGTTTTTAACCACTTTTTGGTTTTGAGTTATGCTGTCCACAGTCTGACAGACACACACACACACACACACACACACACACACACACACACACACACACACACACAAACATGTGGACCTTTTTCTAAAAATGCTTTTTTTGATTCAGGAGGCCTCAAAACATATATTTTCAGTGAAATCTCGACATCAAACTTTTGGGTGGAATACAATACTTCCTCTACTTTACTATACATAGTAGAGAAAGTAAAAAAGCAGCTTATGCTGGATGAAAATTTCAGAGGGCCTTTATTTAAACCTGGAACTATTCCTGCTATAAGGAAAAATGAAGATACTGTCCAGATCTCAAGTTCTAGTAAGACAGTTGATCCTTCATCTTCATCCAAGAGTAAAGACAAAGAACAATGATATGAAGCTAGAAATCATAAATGCATTGTTCGTGAATTAGGCAATAGAGACTGATAACGAGGTGATGATGATGATAAAAGTAGTGAAAGAGAATTCAAAATAGAAGGTGATGCAAAAAAACAAAAATTCAGAAGTACAATGTAAACTAGTTACTGAAATTATACGTAAATGTATATTGTTGGAACTTGAAAATATCTAAGGAACAAGCAATGGTGAGGAAGATCAGGATAAGCTGAATGAAAATTTCAATGAACCTGATACTTCAGATTTTGATGCAAGTGATGAGGAACAAGAAGAAAAAGAAGATGAGAGTTTCACCTTACATAGAAGTGAAGCTAAAGCAGAATGCTTCATTGTTGCTTGGACATCTCTACTTCTATTTTTCAAGGTCTGTGTTTCATGTAGAAATGAAGTGCACTCCAGGATTTTGAATGCATCTACATTGATGACTCTAAGAGCAAAGCAGGCCATGGGTGTGTGATAGTTTTTCCTGATATAATTCTTTGCAAGCTACCAAAGGATTTTACTGTCGTCTTGTGTGAACTCTGTGCCATTAAGTTCACTCTGGAATATATCCTTAATAAAAAATAGCACCATGGCTACACAATAGTCTTGTGATTATAATTATGAGTGCCCTATTAGCTCTTCGACAACAGTTGCATGATAATATTCTAGTTCAGAAAATCAGGATTTTATGCCATAAAATTGTAGCTGGGGGAATTCAAGTTATTCTCATTTGAGTTTCTTCCCATATTCGAATACCAGATAGTGAATTAGCTGATACAGCCACTAATAGAAGCCACAAGATAACCACTTCACAGAACTTAAAGACCCCACATCATGACTTTCTGATTCACATCAGATGAAGCATACTTCACCAATAAAGAAAGCACTGGAGTGATACATCAACCAGCAAGCTACATTCTATGTCACCCACTTCACATATCACCCAGTAAAACATCTTTTCAGAAAAGATCAACTTTAATAGTCATCACATGCCTAAGAATTGGCATCATTTGCTATACTGGCCAAAGAACCCCTCCTTTATGCAACCATTGTCATATTTTGCTAACAATCCAACATCTGGTTACAATCTGCCCATTGTATACTAAAAACAGAGGACAATGCAGCATCTTCTACTGCATCCAGGTATTTTTAGGAAACCTCTCTAATATCAGAAAGACCATTTTTTACATGAATCTCAGAAATCTGTACACAAAAGTTTAATTCTGTCAACACAATGTAACACTTTCTTTCCATGTAACAATACACTATTAATATGTTATGCTGTTAATTTGATATGGTCACAATAAGGCTAAATTGTTCAAGCAGCCTTGAATAAACAAATTAAAACAAAAAAGTGTCCATAATATTCTTAAAGCTAAGTTTTGGAGCCTCCACAGTGAAACAAACGTTAAAGTTAGGGCACTGTCACTCATCTACTTCAGTTTTTTTAACAAACTATTTTGTGTTCTAAGCTCTGTTGGGATGACATCATCTCCAATAAGTCCAACCATCAAACATCTGGATCTGATATTGTCAGTAAGATGCAAAAATTTGAAATAGTTGAGAATAGTGCCACTCAGTTCAAGTATAACCAAAAATATTATAAAGTATCACATAGACATAGTTGAGATTAACGGAAATGTACATTTATACAGGGTGGGCCATTTAAGTCGAGACTATACAATATGTGCAAAACTAAGCATTGTAGAAAGAAATGTCTTGAATAAAAGTTGCTTGATATTATGCGAGAAAGTAAATACCATTAGTCGTGTTTATTTGGAGGATGTTCTGATGCTCATTTTACGGTCAACTGAATTTTTTAAAATGGGAATCTACCCTTTTTTTATGTTTTTTTCTTACTCCTTGTAAAAAGCTAAACAGTGTTTGTATAAAGCACTTTGCAATTGTTCTTACACTAATGTTGTTGTTGTTAGCTAATGCTGGATTTCTGACAATGAAGTCATTAATCCTCTTGCTCTCCAATATTTTTCACTGATGGATGGGGCACTAGAAGTGGCCGGGCATATTTGAAGGTGGTCTCAATCCATTTCCTCTTGCAGATCACATAGAGGACAGAGTGGTGAAGAATATATCCCAATTCTGTTTAAGTGTTTTGCCAGACAATCATGTCTTGTAATCAACCTGAAGGTTGCAACTGCTGTTTTTCAAGGATACTCAGGAATTACTGTTCGAATGTTTGGTAGTTCCCATCTTTTATTCTTTGATTTTTCATAGTAATATTTTGCAATAATTTTTTTTGAATTCAGAGTTGACTAATCTTTTAGCTGCATAAAATGGTAGATTAACTACAGATTTTTGTACATCGCTGGTACCCTTTTTTGCAAGAAAATCAGCTTTCTCATTACCACTCTGTCCACAGTGAGCCGGTATCCATTGGAACACTAGGTGTTTTTGAAGTGCTGTTAGATGGCTAAGCATCTTCCAACATTCTATAACAGTTTGGTTTTTTGGTGACAACTTGGAAGTAATTGCTATAATTGCTGCCCTGGAATCTGAGAGAATAACTGCTTGCTGAAAATGTGAAATTCTGTACAAAAGATTTTGTAGGGCCATTCGAATTGCTTCAATTTGTCCATCAAAGTTTGTAGTTCCATAACTTAAAGATTTGTAATAGGAAAAGAGGTGACATGTGACTCCAGCACCTGCTCCATCTTGGTTTGATATCAATGATCTATCAGTATAAATATGGAGCCACTCATGTTCTGGAAATCTAGTATGGATTGTCTCTAATGCCAATAATTTTAGAACACTAGTTGGAGTATCACTTTTTTTAACTTCTTCTGTCAGGTGTAAATAATATGTGATGTCTAATGTATGTGTTGGATTGACTTTAGATATGAAGTTTTCCTTTGAATTAGGAAGGTGTACATCCTTCTTGATGTCTTGAATTTTGGAAAGAAAGCTCTCCTGAGTCTTTAGTGTATGTGTAAAATTTCTCTTGTGCCATGTATTGAATGGGAGTCTGATCAACTTTTCGTGTTGAGTAAGAGCCGCTTTTTCTATTTCATATTCAATGGGGTATTGGTTGGTTAGTATTTCCATAGCTGCTATTGGTGTGGTTTTGATAGCACCTGTAATTAATCTCAGACTTTGGTTTTGAAAGATTTGAATTTTTTTGTGTTTGCTGTTACAAGAGTTTCGCTGCAGTAAGTAAATAATGGTTTTATATATACATTGTATGTTGTGTTAAGCGTTGCTCTGGAACATCCCCACTTCATTCCTGTTAGACGTTTTAACAGTGAAAGGCGCCTCTCTGCTCTTTGTATTACATTTTCTATTTGTTTGGTCCATGTAAGTTTGGTATCAAATGTAACTCCTAAATACTTTGCTTCCTTTGTTTCTGGTAATTGTTGACCCTCAAAATTTAATTTTATTTTTAGTGGTTTTTTTCTTAGTGAAAAGATTTGGTAGTTTGATTTTGTTGTATTAACAGTCATTAAATTTTCTTTGGTCCACCTCTGTAAGTTGGTTAAGGATTGTTGCATGGTTTTTTCCAGTTCTGTACTTTTGCTTTTTGGTTTTGAAGTCCACATTACTAGGTCATCAGCAAATAGTGCACACTTCACGCCTGATTCTTGTATTTGTTGTGGTAGATCATTAATAAATATATTAAAAAGTGTAGTGCTGAGCACTGCACCTTGTGGTAAGCCACGGTGTACTTGTTTATATTTAGATATATTTTTCCCATATCTGGTTGCAATAAAGCGTTGTGTTAGGAAATGACATAGCCATGAAAACATTGGACCTTGTATCCCTATTTTGTTTACTTTCTTTAGTAGTTTTGTTCTGCATATAGAATCATATGCACTTGAAAATCAATAAAACTGATAAATTATCTTCTTTTCTATTGAAGGAGTCTTCGATTTCTTGACTGAGAAGTAAGACTTGTTCTTTTGTAGAGTGGAACTCTCTGAATCCAGCTTGACATGGGGATATTAAATTTTGTGATTCTAGAAACCAATTTAACCTGTTTGACACCATTCTTTCCATCACTTTTGCTATTATGCTGGTAAGAGCTATTGTTCTATAATTTTTTATTTCTGATACTGTTTTGTCTTTCTTCAAGAGTGGGACAATTATTGCTTTTCGCCATTCAGCAGGTACAGTGGTTTTCTAGGATAGATTGTAGAGTTTCAGTAGTTGTTGTTTTGCTGCTTTTCCAAGTTTTTTTATGAACTCTGGATGTATGTGATCTGGTCCAGGAGACTTTTTGTTTTTTAGATTATTTATTGCAATGTTCAATTCTTGCATATTAAAATTTTGAAAAAAGATATTGCACTGAGTGTTAGGATTACATTCTCTTTCTTGTTTCAAATCTTTCTTAAATTCTTTACGTTCCTTTTTATTATTTCTTGTTACTTTGTGTGAATTAGCATAATATTTATTGAATGTTTCGGCTATGACTGCATCATTTACTAACATTTTATTGTTGTGTATGATAGGTGTGCTGTTGTTTTCTTTCCTGTCCTTGACATTTTTTATGAACTTATGAGCTTTGTTACCATCTGTCCTATAATCCATTTTTTCTAAGAAATTATTAAAGTGATTCCTTTTAGCAGTATTAATTTCTTTTTTTAGTGAGGCACATTTCTTCCGCCATATTTGTGTATCTGATATGTTTTTTGTTTGTTCAGCTGTATTTCTAGCTATATCCCTTTGCTTTTTCAGTTCTTCTAACTGGGGGTTCCAAAAGGGTTTGAAATTTTTAATTCTTCCACGAGGAATATGTTTTTTTGCAGTTTCTAGGATGACTTTACGGAATTCTTTGTTCATATGATATGGTTGGTTATGCAGCTGTGAGTTTGTTTGTTCTTTAAATTTATGTTCTAATTCAGTTTTATATTTGTTCCAATCTGCTTTTTTGAAGTTCCAATACAGATTCGTAAGACCTTGACTGTTATTTGTATTCTCTAGTTTTATATCAGCAATTACTGCTCTGTGACCAGAACTTGGATCTTCTATAACTTGTTTTTTAATTTTTGAAACAATATCTGTTGTAGCTAACAAGAGGTCTGGGTTACTGCCCGCTCCAGAATAATGTATGAAGGTTGTGGGATCTTCTTTGCTATAAATCAGTTCAAAAGTTGTGGTATTCAAAAAATTTTCCACTATCTTCCCTGTAGAATCCACTTTTTCATAACCCCATCTTTTGGAATGTGCATTGAAATCTCCAATTACGATTGTTTTATTTAATTGGTCAACAAGTGAGAGATCTGGTTCATTCCTGGGAGGATTGTAAATACTGTATAAATGTAGATGTGGTTTGTTATCCCAAAAGTTTAGCTTTATTAATTCACTTTTATCTGTGTTATCCATTTCTTTAACAATTTCAAAGGAGGTTTTAATATCCTTTTTGACTCCAACTAATATTCCACTACTTATCTGTCTATTTTTGGGTAGTAAGTGCAGTAAAAATCCAGTAAAATTGAATTATTTAAGTTGGTCATTTGTTAGATTTGCTTCTTGTATTACAAATATATCAATGTTATAGTCAAATACAATTTTATTCAGTTCTACTCTTTTTGTTTGTGTGAGACCACCCGCATTCCATTGTAGAAGTCTGATGTTAGATCTTCTATTAGTATAATGTTTTGGTTCTCGAGAAGTAGTCCCCGCCCGGAGATCCGAATGGGGGACTATTTTAACTCCAGAACATTTTACCCCTCGAGTCATATTTCATAAAAAAGAGCGCATTAGCAGTAATAGTAACCGTTTTTTAGAGAGCACCATATTTTTATGTTTTGGCGGTCACATCGCTCTCTCACAACCCCCAGAATGTCTGGGGGACCACACCTGTCGTTGGTTTATGGGTCTCACCGACCTGACCGGAAGAATTATCAAAATAAATTCACCGACCATATCCTCTGATTACCAATCAGAAGACGTATTACATGCCATGACAGGTCAGCATACACTAATGTAAATAACATGAAAATTCTGAATGGCTATGTAGGAAGAGCACAAAGAACATAATACAGCATAATAACAGGAGGCAAGGAGGCAGTGAAACATTGTGTTTGTTGTTTTGCTTACTTTCCATGGTAGGATGGTTTCATTGTATCTGTGGGTGTACTTGCAGCCGCTGAACCCAGGTGAATCCACTGGTAGTACATACCTACAATTAGCAATCACCCAGTAATGACCATCAGTTCCATTCAAATTGTTTAACGTTTGAAGTGTACTCGGTTTACTGTGGGTTGAAATGAACCAACTTTCCAAACAAGAAAAATTGGAAATAGTTCTCATTTATGAGGAATCTAGGAGACGTGTGGAACACGCTATTCTTCTGTATGTAGAGAGGTTTTCTGATAGAAGAACTACATCAAAAGCTTCACTTTATCATGTGATAAAACCATTCTCCAAAAAAGGCAGTGTCCAAGCAAAGAAAAGGAGGTACAGAAGGACAACTACGGATGAAGATAGGGAAGTTATGGTGCTAGCTGCAGTGAGTTACAACCCCCATGTCAGTTTTCTTGAATTAGTAACCACTGTGGCAATATCCAAAAGCAGTGTCCTTGAAATGGCATAAAGTCCATCCCTACCATCAACAGCTGTATGGAGAAAATTTTCTGAATAGATAAAACATTCTATAGGTGCGCACAAGACAGATTGCGGATTAATAACTTGTTTCATTTCATATTGTTCAGTGACAAGTTAATTTCACAAAACATGGTGAAGTAAATCGACACAATGTGCACTATTGGGCTGTGGAAGATCCACATTTGTTACGAGAAGTGGAACATCAGAGACCCTGGCCTGTTTATGTGTGGTGTGGGATTTTGGGTAACAAGATAATTGGACCATATTTTACTGATGGCTCCTTAACAGGTGCAAGATACAGAAACTATTTAATGGAAAAGTTGCTGATATTGTTATAAGATGTGCTATTACAAACCAAGTTGCAAATGTGGTACCAGCACAACGGATGCCCTGCCTACTATGCATGTACTGCAATGGATGTTTCAAATAACTATTACCATGACCATTGGATAGAACATGCAGGCCCCATTAATTGGCCAGCTTGATCACCTGAGCTTACATCACCAGACTTTTTCTTATGGGGTTACCTTAAGGAAAAAGTATATTATGAAACACTGACTACTCCGAACAACATGAAGGCGTGCATACAAAATGCTTGTGCCAGTATTGAAACACATATTCTTTTACAGAAACATCAGTCATTCATTCACAGAGTTGGAATGTGCATTGAGGTATAAGGGCATCATCTTGAACATTTATTACCCTAAGGTAGGTGGAGATATTCTGTGTACCTACCTTTCATCAATGTTTAATTGTTTACATCAGTGAAAGAACCATGTACTATATAGAAAATGGTTTATAAAAAGCTGTTTATTTTTTGATGAAGAATAAGGAAACAAAATAAAAAATGTTGGTTCCCAACTATGAAATGTAACTTGACCCTCCAATAACCATCCATGGATAGTCCAACCATTCATTGTGTTTTTTGTACACAGCCATTCAGAATTTTTGTTGTTATTTACATTGGCATAAGAACAATTGCAAAGTGCTTTGTACAAATGTTATTTAGTTTTTATGAGGAGTGAGAAAGCAACATAAAAAATCTGATGTGTTGCACTCACATGACTTTCTCTACTCTTGTACTAATCATTCTTACAAACACTTATTCCTATATCTTCTTCGTGTTAGTTAAGATAAGCACTTGCACAAATTATCTTATTGCTTATTTCCTTGTAGGTACAAGGGGAATATTAGAATACAGTAGGCTTTGTGCGATAGTCAAATGCTTTAAAGCTTTGAGATTCTGTTGCCTTTGCACACTTAACATATAAAAAAAAAAAAAAAAATCTGAATCACAGCAGTATAACTGTTTCATCTAAAATGGAGGAAATGCCATTTACATATGTGCTGGCCTATCACAGCACAACAGCGTCCCTCAGAGGCACATGAGGGGAAGGTCAGTGGATCTAAATACCACCTATTTAGTCCTCCCGGCTAAGTCCGATGGACCCGTTGACCAACGATAGGTGTGGTCCCCCTTGCAAAAAGTCGGGTGATGTAACTGCCACATTGTAAAACTGGCGCCCGTTAAGAAAACAGTTACATGAAAGCCACATACATGAGTATGAGTCCTAAAGATAAACATTCCGGAGTTAAAACTGTCCCCCAATTGGATCTCCGGGTGGAGATTGGATCTCTTTAGGCAAATTTCATCACAACAATTCCAATACTTTAAGAATTCTACAATGGAATGCAGGAGGCATGTCCCAGCCTAAAAAACAAGAGCTAATGAAAATATTAAAAGACCAAGTAATAGATGTCCTCACAGTACAAGAAGCCAATATATCAGAAGAACAGGAAATATACTTTGAAATGGATCAGTACACTACACATATACTTCCAAAAGCTCGTCAAATAGCAAGTGGTATTCTTACAGGAACTAAAAGAAATATGAAAGCTACTATTCAAATCCAAAAAACAATGGAAGAACAAGATAAATCAGAAATAGTTAAAATTGAAGTATGGAAAAGTAACTACCACTAGAGAATTTACAGTATCTGCAATCCTCCAGACATTACACTAGATCTAAATTCTATTCCCATAGAACCCAAAAGTATTTTAATAGGTGATTTTAATGCACACTCCCCTAGGTGGGGCTACAGAGATATAAATTCAGCAGGAAGAGTCATAGAAGACCTATTAAACTCATCAACAATGGAATTAATATTTAATTCAAATGATCCACCCACTTACCTTCATTATAATGGTTCGGGTACAAATCCTGATCTTCTGATGGTGTCATCTGACATAATTGACAATACAAAAAGAGAAATATTAGAAGACCCAGGTTCAGGCCACAGAATCACCATAAACTCCATAAGAGGTCTAATAAATAAAAGTAACAAACCAAAAATTAAAACTTCTTGGAATTTTAAAAAAGCAGATTGGTCCAGTTTCCAAAATGAGATGGAAGGGAAGTGTAATATACTGTTAGAATCAGAGTTCAAGTCAACAGATGAAATGAATAAAAAAATTTGTGAAATATTATTGACAGCAGCCAAAACACATATCCCCCAAGGAAAGTTAAAGAAATATAGCTACTTTTGGTCTCCATCTTTATCTAAGTTAAAACACGAAAGAAATATAGCAAGAGTCAAAGCCGAAAGAACCAAGTGTCCAGAAGATGTACAAAACTGGAGAAGAAAGGCAGCCATTTTTAAGAAAGAATTAATTACAGCAAAGAGGGCCAGTTTCTCAAATTTTGTAGAACATATGGACTATAGGAAAGATGGAAATAAAATATACAAATTCCTTAATAAAACAAAATTATCAAAAAATACAACTGAACCATTAAAACATAATAACAAAAGTTTAACTACAGATAGGGAAATAGCAGAATCCCTTAACAAGTTTTATGCTCAGTCACAAAGAATACCCCAAGCGTATAAAAAACAAGATAAAGCTATCCAAAAAACTATCAGAGAAACTAATAAGCCAAAAGATATACGAAATGATATTTTTATTCAGGATTTTAACGAAACAGAACTAGATTTAGCAATAGAACAATCACAGAGCAAAAAATCTCCAGGACCTGACAAGATCCACCCAGAGTTTATTAAACATCTTGGCAGGAAAGGAAAAGAAATCCTACTTAAACTGTATAACACGTGTTGGAGAATGACTGGAAAAAAGCCATTATCATCCCGATTTTAAAGAAAAACAAACCCTCAAACAATATTAATAGTTTCAGGCCAATATCTTTGACCAGTGTTATTGCAAAAGTGATGGAAAGAATGGTGGCATCTAGACTTAACTGGTTCCTAGAATATTATAACTTAATTAATAGTTCACAGACCCGCTTCAGACAGAATCATAGTTCAAGTGAAAATGTACTCCTACTAAGCCAAGACATCAAGGAAGCTTTCAATAGAAAGGAGGATACCTTGGCAGTATTCATTCATTTTAAATCAGCATATGACTCAGTCTGGAGAAACAAATTAATTGAGAAGTTGCAATCAATAGGTGTGAAAAGTAATATGCTTAAATGGATAACTCAGTTTATTTCACAAAGATTTTGTGCCACAAAATATAATATATACATTTCCAAATATAAACAAACACACCGAGGACTTCCACAAGGTGCTGTTCTGAGCACAACACTCTTTAACATATATATTGAAGCTAGAAGTCGTTGCTCGCTTCTCGATGTATCGCCATTGATGCTTAAATGTCGTTGGTCTCGTGGTCGCCCGTTGATTTGGTTCTTTCCCGCTAGCTCAGATTGAGATCTCTTTATTTATCTCGGGTACGCGCAGGTGTTATCAAATAGACTACCCAAGAAAACCTTTATATATTGTTTATTGCATCTTAGATATTTTCGGGAGCTATGCCGATTGTATATGTAGAGGAATCGCACTCACGTCCGCACAGCATAACTTGCAGTACTGGTCTGGGCTGAGTAGTGACGCTTTCTGGCGTCCCCACGCTAGGAAAACCGTTCTCTCGAATTTTGAATGTCATGACGTCATCCAAGAAAGCCTCGTATCCAAAATGCTATTTCCTTTTCCCGCAATTTAGAAATGTCCCTTTCTATTATTACATGTTCTTTTATGAATTTCGAATATATAATTACCTTTTTAGGATTAAACGATATTTACTTTATATTTTATTAAATATATCGCGCGACTTTTAAGGTTAGCAAACCTGAATTTTTACTGATTTCAAACTATAGGGTATGACGTCATGACTCGTTAATTTCAAACCAATAATGTGTTTATACTACAAATTTAACGACTATTATTTACTCATATCGTGCCCACCTTACAACACTTCCTGCTCTATTATCTATGTATGTTATTACTCAACACTTATCGCAAATCTCACATCCGGCACTTAAATTAAAACGTGTCTTTATCAAGCCCATTCGATTGGAAATCTAAATTTCGGTATCAATATAAATGACCTTCCATCAATAATAAAAAACTTCAGAAACCAAAATTGCTTTATTTGCTGACGATGTAGTCATTTGGACTCCAGGCTCTCCAAAAAAAACCTGAATTAACTAAAGACAGAATAGAAACAGCCCTAAGCAAAGTACACGAATGGAGCTCCAAAAACCTCATGACTATCAATGTGGAAAAAACAAATTATGAATTATTTACACTAAAATACAAACCAGTTAATATTAACATAAATTATAATGGTAAACCACTCAAAGCAGTTGATGATGCCAAATACTTAGGCATCACTTTCGACAGAAAGCTAAGTTGGAAAAAACATATAACAAACATCTCAGAAAAGGTTGAAAAGAAACTGCAAATCCTGAAAAGGTTAGCTGGTGTTAAATGGGGCTGCTCAAGGAGAGTCCTTAACACAACATACAAAATGTACGTTAAACCAAACCTCTTGTACTGTTCTGAAGCTTTAATAACAGCAGCAAATGCTAACATCAATAAACTTGAACAAATACAAAATCAGGCTCTTCGCCTAATCACTGGAGCAGTTAAATCCACACCTATTGATGCCATGCTTGCCTTAACACGGACCCCATCAATAACAACAAAAATAGAAGAACAAGCATTGCTCCAACACGAGAAAATGTTACGACTGCCAAACTCTAAATGGACAGAAGAGAACCTCCCCCCTTCAATCCTTAAAACTCATAGTAGTTTCCTAGAAAAGGTAACACAGATTAAATCCAAATTGAACATTCCTAACACCAGAGAATATCTACTTATAAGAGAAAATCCATTGGAATTATTGCAACCTACCTTCAGTTTGGAATTAATAGAGGAAATAAGTAAATCAGACACACCAAAAGAAATACAAAAACTTCTAGCTCTGGAAACAATACTAGATACCCACAGAAGAATGGCTGCACATATATACTGATGGATCCTCCATGGAAAACCTTACTGGAGCTGGAGTTACGTGATCACATTTTTCGTTTTATCATTCTGTTGGCAGAGACACAACAAATTATGATGGAGAAATAGAGGCTATATACATTGCTCTCCGACAATTATTAAATCTTCCCTTAAATAAATTTAACAAGGCAGTAATTCTTTCAGATTCTAAAGCTGCAATTCAGGGAATATGTTCAAATACTACAAAGAAGTCAAAAATTAGAGAATGCTACAAAATGTTAACACAACTCCAAAAAGTTAATAAGACTGTTCATCTCCAATGGATTCCAGCACACTGTGGAGTCATGGGGAATGAAGCTGCAGACTCACTTGCAAAGAAAGGCACAACAATAAAACAAAAGTCTAAATTCAATTTCTCATATTCCTCAATAAAACGCTTGATCATTAAAAAATTTTCTCAGTCATACCTACAAGAAATAGAAACAAATGCCAAAGATAAAAAATGGATTACACTATTTTCCAACCCAGATATAATGCCCCAGAGACCAAGGAAAACAGCGGTTCCAGCCTTCCGACTACTGACAAATCACGACTGCTTAGCAAGTCATCTCTACAGAATAGGTATCTCAGCTTCATCAATATGTGTCCTGTGCAACGATCCAGCAGAAATGAACGAAGACCACTTGAAGACCTGTGAAGCATTAAGATCAGAAGAAACTACAGTTCAAAAGTATTGGAAAGTACGAATGCTAATGGCTTCATTGCCAGATGCAAGGCACTAGAAAACAATAACATTTTTTTGTACAGTATGATTTGGTCTATCTCTAATGGTTTACCAGTTATGCAAAAGTCGTCCAGAGTAAATACGACTACAGGGGCTATAGCCAGAAAATTCAAGATATACATTTCATTTGTCATAAAAATATCGACATTTTAATCAAAATCGTTAGAGCAATTTTCAAGAAAATCAAAGTTTTCGAAAAGTTTTCCATGTAAAGGGTAGTTTAGGTGGGGCTATTTTCTTTAAAATCTTCGTGTCGCATCCTTGAACGACATTAAACGTAAACACCAACTTTGGTTTTTAACTGACTTTTCGTTTTTGAGTTATGCTGTCCACAGACTGACAGACTAACACACAGACACACACACACACAGACCTTTTTCTAAAAATGCTTTTTTTGGATTCAGGGGGCCTCAAAACATTTATTTCCGTTGAAATCTCGAACATTTTTTGGGTGGAATACAATACTTCCCCTACTTACCAGTAGAGAAAGTAAAAAGGTAGGTTCCCATTTTTAAAAGTTCATTTGACCCTAAAATGACCATCACAATGTCCTCCAAATAAAACAGGACTAATGGCATTTTTTACTTCCCCCATAGTATTCAAGCAGCTGTTCAAGACATTTCTTTCTACAATACTTAGTTTTGGAGATATTGTACAATGACTGCCAAAGTTAATTTCACTGCACCTCCGGTCTATGTCACATTATTTATCATTGTACGAAGCCATGGCCATTTCATTGGCTGATTTAGGCAACATACCCTTGCGCTGTGGCCTAAAACAGCCAAAGAAATGGCCATGGTTTCATACAACGATAAATAATGTGACTTAGACCGAAGGTGCAGTGAGATTATCTTTGACGGTCATTGTACATCTCAGCTTAAATGGTCTACCCTGTACAACAAAAGTAAATACTCCTTATATGTACAAATATGATAAACTATTTGTTACAGCGTATGGAGAGAGAGTATGGCTGTCCAGTAAGATTAGGAAAACCTAAGGTGTCATTCCGTGAAACGCTTCTGGCACCATGTGAATTTGACTATCTTCACAAGAAACAACATGGAGGTCATGGAGAGTATGCACGAGTGATTGGTATAATGGAGGTAAGTTCTTCTTCTTCTTCTTCTTCTTCTTCTTCTTCTTCTTCTTCTTCTTCTTCTTCTTCTTCTTCTTCTTCTTCTTCTTCTTCTTCTTCTTCTTCTTCTTCTCCTTCTCCTTCTCCTTCTCCTTCTTCTTCTTCTTCTTCTTCTTCTTCTTCTCCTCCTCCTCCTCCTCCTCCTCCTCCTTCTTCTTCTCCTTCTCCTTCTTCTCCTTCTCCTCTTCCTCCTCCTCCTCCTCCTTCTTCTGCTTTCATGGATTTAGGCCTTTGATCTGTTTCCACATCAAGAAATTGAATTAGTTCTTATTCATATTTAATTTAATATTTAATTTTGCTCAGTATGAAGTTCTTATTCATATTGAGCAAAATGCCATCACTTTGCAACAATTCAGCTCATTTAGTGTATATTAATTGTTCTTTCAGTACAATGCTCAACCCCTCCTAAGGATTCCTTAAGGTAGAATCAGATTGAAAAGTGCAATGCCATAGCTGGGAACAAAGGAAAGTGGGAGATACATGTTCAAATGCCAGCTATTGCATTCGGCTCGTTTTCCATTACTTGAAAGATTGTTGAGCCAGAGTTGTAACACTAACCTCATTTACTTAAATTTAAAAGTTGTACTTCAGAAGTTATTGCTTCCATCTTCAGCATGGGGCCAACTGGCAACACTTGTTCTGCTTTTAAATTTAAGTAAGTGAAGTTAACATTACAAATCTGGCTCAACAATCTTTCAAGTATTGTTTCACTTCACTGTTTCCAACTTCTAACCACAAAATCATTTTTCATTATTTGCAGTTTCTATCTATTTTATTCTAGCAGTATAGGAGTAAAGAGAAATCATGAATTGAAACTTATTTGGTATATGTTAAGTAGGCTGTCACATCCTCTTCAAAAGTACTTCATGGAGTAATATATATTCATTAGCATTATCAGTATACATAGGGTTAAAATCCTCTGTAAAAGGTTGAATTTTATTATATAGTTATTGTGCTATTAGATGAAAAAGGTTCAACTTTCTCAGTTGTGTTCTCTTGCAGGTGCCCTATAATGCTAGCTCAGGTTGTATAATTTGGCTAAAGACAATTTGATATGAATGAATGAGTGAATTGTTTATCTCCTGTTTCTTAGTTACAATCCTCAATAATTGTTTATCACAAAAATTTCTCCACATTTAATCTCAATGAGTCAAACATCTACCCATGTAAGGAGTCCATTTCACTTGACTCCCTGGTTATTTGTGTAATGTGGTTAGATTTACTTATTGTATTTTTCCTTGTCTTTCTTGACTACCCTGATCCATTTTTCTCTTACACTTTCTACATATTCTCTAATCATTTGAGACAGAATATTAGAAGACCCCAAAAGAAAATCGCTCATGTGAATGTTTGTTAAAAGTGTAATTCGTTTTTTTGGTGTTGGTATGAGATGGTTGAATGACGAAAGCATGTTGATAAGGTTCATTGTTACGAACAACTAAGTTTGCCCAAAAACGTCATAAATCTTTCCATATTTGATTTTAATATATATGTATAAATATTAGAATTATATGTGTTCCATAATAAAAGTAGGGGAGAATGATTAGGGATCGCTCCCCTAACGAGAAGGAACTATTTGATGGACGCATACATGGATGGATATGAAAAAGCCGGTGTCTCGTCAAATGACGCCAAAAAACTGTTCACTCGCGTGTGTATCTTCGAGATGAAAAGACAATCATATTTAGGTAGTGTGAACATGGAACACTCATCAAGCATAAGTTCCACTAAGTGAAAAAGTGTAAAGGTTTTAAAGGTTTTTAAGCATTTAGGATGGTGCTGAGAGAAATTGTTTAATGTAAAGTATCGAAGTGTTAATAAATTAATACATTGTGGTAAAGAAACATTGTGTGATATTTCATTCCATCCGTTACCAAGCCCTGAGGCCACAAAGATCTCATTAGCGTAAAGACACAGCGTCATTAATAATTGCAAAAACAGCACCACATTTTAATCTTTTTTGTCTCTATTATATATCAACACTTTAATTGTAACATTTCCTTGTATAATTTGTCCTATTTTATCTCCCATATACCCTTCCTCCAACCCTCTATGCTAAACTCCCATCACATTCTAATAAATAGACCTCGAATTTTAGGTAAATACCTATTTTTTTCCTCGTGATGTATAGAACATAAAAGTTGTACATATACTAATTATGGAAATATATGTTCGAAAACAGTAGTCCTAACAACCTAAAAATACCTAATTTCACAATAGAATGTATTTTTACCTAATTTTACATTTTTAAGTTTCTTCACTTGGGAATATGGAAACGCTGTGTAAGCCTGTATGTCAGTTGTGCCTTGACAACAATCACAGTGAACAATGCATAATATGGAGGGCAGTAAGAATATTGTTTTGAAACTAGGGGGAGGATGCAGCGAGCAGCTCGAGAGCTTCTGCAGGACCCAAAAGTGGTCTATGATACTGCATTCATCAAATTACATTATGTATTCCTAGTCCTCACTATTAATGCTCTAGGCCCTTCTGTCAAACTGGTCTATATGCAACTAGGATTGATAGAATAGGTGACAGAAAAAAATCTGATGTGTTGCGCTCACATGACTTTCTCTACTCTTGTACTAACTATTCTTACAAACTCTTATTCCTATATCATCTTTGTGTTAATTGAGATAAACATTTGCACAAATTATCTTATTGCATTTCCTTGTAGGTGCAAGGGGAATATTAGAATACAGTAGGCTTTGAGCAATAGTCAAATGTTTTAAAGCTTTGAGATCCCGTTCTCTTTGTACACTTAACATAAAAAAATGAACAATGTTCCATTTCACAAAACTTTTAAGTTTTCTGAAACTGACACAAATAACAGAATATCTCAGAAATGGTTCACCCTACAAACAAATTTATTCAGACATAAATTGTGTTTTAGCAAGATCTACATTTTTTGTATAGTAAGATTTTGTTTATCTTACGGTTTACGAGTTATTCAAAAGTCATCCAGAGTAAACAGGACTACATAGGCTATAGCCAGAAAATTCAAAATATACATTTCATTTGTCATACAAATATCTTAAACATATGGCATTTTAATAAAAACTGTTAGAGCCATTTTCAAGAAAATCAAAATTTTCCATGTAACCGGTAATTTAGGGTGGGGCTATTTTCTTTAAAATCTTTGTATCGTATCCTTGAAAGACATCTAACTTAAATACCAACTTTGGTTTATAACCAACTTTTCGATTTTGAGTTATGCTGTTAACAGACTGGCGCGCACACACACATGCACACCACACTACACACACCCCACACACATGGACCTTTTTCTAAAAATGCTGTTTTTGGATTCAGGAGGTCTCAAAACATATATTTCAAGTGAAATCTCGACATCAAATTTTTGGGTGGAATACAATACTTCCTCTTCTTACCAGTAGAGAAAGTAAAAATCAGCTTGGTTCCTGGTTATGTTGGTCAAAGAGTTCCTGAAATACTCAAATCAGTGCTTCAAACAAACTCAGGACTGACAGTTCTCCGCACAGTTGCTTACTTCTTGTCTGGCAAGATACTTGAATGCTTATATATTGTCTGGCAAGACACTTGAACACATGAATGTGCTGTTCCCTTGCGTCTAATACCAACATTTAAATATGCTCCGGTGACATCAGTTTCGTCTTATAAAATGGTGTTATCTTACAAGCAATGCAGTTTCTCAATGGGAAACCTAGAAAAGGTGGTGTTTACTGTGACTCTAATTACACTGGTCAACAAAGAATTTCCGCCAGAAAATCAGATTGGTGTAAGATGTGAAGTTCATTGCGCTGATTTCAGAACTGGTTTCATCTCCTTCCTATCACGTACAGTTTTCTGTTTATCCGTAATTTTCAATTTACGTTTTACTCTGCTTAAAAACTGTTCTTACTGAACAATCACACTAACAGGTATGTTTATTAGTAGTGTAGTAATAGCAGTATATAATAGCGTGCATGAAAACTTGAAGTACAGCTGGTGTGAATACAACTAGACTTCAGTTTATAAAGAAAAGTTGGGTGTACATTAATGCTTGTTTGTTGTGTTTGTTGCCAGGAAACTTGGTGCATAAATACGTATTTAGCCTGCAACTTGTAGATATATATGTTAGAAAATAGAGCAAAATCAGTAACATTTTTCTTTTTCGTTTTTGCAGATTGCCTTCGATTACTATGACCCAAAAAATGTCAATCACCCAAACAATTTTTGCTACGTATGTGGTTCATTCACACCTAAATCGCAGCGACATACTATTACCTCAAGACATGAGAAATTGTACCAGCTGTACTTTGGCGTTCCACTGGGTAATCAGGATAAAAATTGGGCCCCACATATCATATGCATGCCATGTGTGACATGTTTAAGGGAATGGATGATGGATGCTGAAAAGGAAAAGTTGGGTGCCATTTGATGTACCAATGATTTGGCAGGAACCGAAGAACCACATTGACGAGTACTATTTTTGCTGTGTGAATATTAAGGTATTCTCAGCAATGAACAAACATAAAATTATATATCCAAATCTTTTATCAGCAATGCGACTGGTCCCACATAACAACCTGCTTCCAGTTCCTATTCCTCCAGAAAGTGAACCTGAAATGCTCCAAGAAACAGGACTTGAAACTGTTCATGATCCTGTGGGCCTAGATCCTGACTTTGTTCCTGACGTTCCTACTTCTGAAACACTGAAATTTAATAATTCCGAATTAAATGATCTCGTTAGAGACCTTTCACTTTCAAAGGACAAATCAGAACTACTAGCATCTAGGCTGAAGGAGAAAAATATGCTCAAGAAGGATGTCAGGATTTCTCATTACAGGACAAGAAGCAAAGTTTTGGAAAAATTATTTTCTTTAGACGGTCCAATGGTATTCTGTAATAATGTGAATGGACTGTTTGAAAAACTGAAATAAAAGTACAGTGCATTGGATTGGAGATTGTTTATTGATTCGTCTCAGAAAAATTTAAAAGTGGTTCTTCTATTTAATGGAAACCTGAAGCCTTCTGTACCCATTGCCGATTCTCTGTCCATCTAAAGGAAAGTTATGAAAACATGAGTGTGGTATTAGAAGCAATTAATTATAACTTCCACCAGTGGAATATCTGTGGAGATTTGAAAATTCTAGGCATGCTATTGGGAATGCAGGGGAGGGGGGGTTACAAAATTCTGCTGAGTCACAAAACAGAAGAACGTTATGTCAAACATAACTGGAAGCGAAGAAGCACTCTCAACCCAGGAAAAGAAAATGTCAAGAACGTCCAACTGGTTGATCCTGAAAAAGTACTACTTCCCCCTCTCCATATAAAGCTTGGACTAGTGAAA
This sequence comes from Tenodera sinensis, assembly GCA_030765045.1. Lineage (NCBI taxonomy): Eukaryota > Metazoa > Arthropoda > Insecta > Mantodea > Mantidae > Tenodera > Tenodera sinensis. The sequence continues at coordinate 198,356,987 of CM060964.1, read as the reverse complement.
AGTTTTTTGTAAACTCTTGGAAAGGCCAATTCAATTGGATTTGAATACCTGAAAGAGAATTTTAGTATCATATCATGCGCCAAACTGAAGGAAGGTGTGTTTGTGGGACCACAGATAAGGGAACTGTTGAGTGATGAAGAATTTCCAAAAAGATTAAACGAAACTGAACTGAGATTCTGGAATTGCTTCAAGAGGGTTTGCATGAGTTTTCCTGGGAAAACAAAGTCACCTGACTACAAACAAGGAGTGCTGGAACTACTTCATGCTTATAAAGGAATGGATGTTCACATGTCACTGAAAATTCATTTCCTAGATCCCCATTTAGATGTTTTTCCAGCCAACCTTGGTGATATGAGTGATGAAATGGGCGATAGATTTCACCTGGACATCAAGGTGATGGAGAATCGTTACCAGGGTTTCTGGAATGAGGCAATGATGGCAGATAATTGCTGGGTGCTATATCATGACAATGCAGAGAAATCACACAAACGACAATCAACTAGTAAGCATTTTTAGCTCCCAATTGTGAACAACTGACTTTATTTTTCCGTATTTATGACCAATTGAAATAAGAACTAATTTCACAGTTTTTATATTTGTTTTCTATCAAATTAATGTTGAAAACAGTAATTTTCTTTATCTTTCTGCCAATGGAATGTAATCCGTATATTTTCACATATTTTTCAAAAAGTGTCATGTTTTTTGGACTTACTCAATAATTGGAAATGATGTGGAAATATTAACAACAGATTTGGATTCAGGGCACCGCCTTTAATAGAAAACATTTTGGTTTTAAGTTTTGTATTAAGTATGTTGCTGATAAAATAATAAATTTGAGATTATGTATTTACTTTAAAATGTGTGATTTGTTGATTACATAAGTCAGCTATAATTGAAAAACTATATGTGATAGAAGAAAACTGAAAACAGTTCCAAATTCAACTAAGAAAGTTGGTCTGGAAAAATCTTATTTCATCTCTGGCAGTTAAAACAACTTCAATTTTGTTCACCAGTGTTATGGACATATACAACAGACAGTCAAATATTTCGGCTAATTTGCAATGGGAAATAAAAAAAATGTCATTTTTGTTCACCTATTTTTGTAATTGTAGAACCTGGTATGATTTGTGATAGAACCTATTTTAGGTACCTAATTTAAGATTTTTTAGGAACTAATAAGTCTGAGGTCGACTAATAAAGAATGGAATATTCCTTCAAGCTCCTTGCACATAACATACCTTTCTTCATCTTCTCTAAAACCTTTTAAAAGCAATGCTCCTGATTGTGTTCAAGCCAGCCCTTTCCTCTCAAATTTATTAGAATAATCCACGTATATCTCTTGACCCCACTCATTTTTCATTTTCTGTATAATTTTAAAGAACTCTTATCTCTAAAACTAGTGCAAATCTCTTGCATCCCTATCTTCAGCTCTTTGCCTAACCTTCTTGCAAAATCTTACTCTATTTTGAACTCCCATTTTGCAGAGATCCCCCCATCCCAATTTCTTGTGAAGTTTCTTGTACCTCGCCTGACCAACTGTTAAATTTCATTACTTCCATTTGATATCTCACACACGCTTTTAGAAACATGTGCTCTCGTAGCATTAAATCCTCTGTACCAATATTTTAAGTTCTCTCCATCACCAAACCTTTCCTCCCTACTCCCCCTAACATGTCAATGCTCTTCCCTTTGGTGAAGCTTTGGGTAGCTCCAACACCTCTCTACAAAACATTCTATGTATTACATTGATTTCCTCCCAACCCTTTGAAAGACCCCAAACCACCACTTCATATTTCCACTACCGCCTCATGCATTCTGTAACCATTTTAATGGCAAGTTTGAAATTTTATTTAAACATGTTCTCATTGCTACTTTACCTTTAACAACATTTGTGGTTCCCATCCTTCACCGCTTGACAGTCTGAGCCCCAAATAATCAGGTTCTTTAACTACTTCCAATAACTCCCCATTTAGAGACCATCTCTCATCCCTTCTTAACTTACCCCCCTCCCCCACCTTCTTAATTACTACTATTTTTGACTTCCTAACATTTATCCTTAGCCCAAATTCTACACAAAATCTGGTTATTCCGTTTATAGCATATTGCAGGCCAATTGTTGTAGTAGAATTTACCATAAGACCATCTGCAAATAGAAGTCCAGGTACTTCTTTGGTACATACCATCGGGCAGTATGAATTACATTTTGAAATTCTTTCCATAGTCATCGATAAACAAGTTAAACAAAATTGGCTCAATTTATAACCTTGTCTCAAATCTATTTTCTGCTCTATTATGTCTGTAATCCCATTTCCTGAATACTTAATACAGAACTTAACTCCATCATAGAACTTTGGAACATCCATAATAAACTCACACTTACCCCTTAAGTTGCATGTTATACACAATTGCTTCTATTCTAATTGTATCAAATGCCTTTTCAAAGTCAGCAAAGAACATCTGTACTTGTCCTCATTTGTTTTTTAAATTTGTGGTTACATTAGTTTGGATTATCATATTGTCAACAGATCTGCTACCTTTCCTTAATCTTGCTTGTTACATATCGCTATCTCGATACTCTCAATACTTGGTGGTATCGAAGCATGTCTAATACCTTGAGATAAACCTTTGATGCTTATAAATTTTTAAGTTTTACATTAACCCATTAACATCCAATTTCTTTTCTTTTTTCCAAAAATTAAGAAAAACATATGTATCATATGTGTTTAGCATACAGTATGTCAACAATATATTTTGTTTGCCGTTTTATGCGCCCAGTACCCCAAAATCACCCGTTCTAAAGCACGTTCCACCCTTAGAACACAGTACACGTTAAATGGGGCGCAGTGTTGCAACATGTACTAGTTGCGAATCTTTCTCCGCAAGCGACTTGAGGTGGCCGGAGTCCTGCACTTAGTCCTTCAATTGCTGCTTGACAGACACTTTTAACTTTGGTATCCTTGCACGCCTTTGTCACTGTATGACCTAAATTTACAAATGACTCGTCTGTATAAACAATTGATTTCCCCTGGTACCTAAACCTTTTTACGTCTTTTAGATATTTATGTCGCCATCTGATGGTATCGTCTCTTTCTATTAATATGCACTTATTGCCCCTTCTTTCATATTCGAACCCCAAATCATGTCAGAACCGACTAAGAGTGGCCCTTTAGAAATTTGGTAGGGTCTCATCGCTGTTGAATAGTGACAAAATTATATTCAGCATGGGTGGAATATTTGCAAACTGTAAAGAATGAACAATTCGCCGCACTCCACCTTGCACTATTCAATCATATTCTGTTAACCTAGCATTTCGTGTAGTCCCGCCCTTTTTGCTTTCTTTTTCGATGGCGTTCTTAGAGGTCCTTTCATTAGTTCCTTTTTAATCATACACACTACTGCTTCTGAACACCCGATAGCCTTAGCTGTTTCTTTTACTGCCTTACACGCATTTTGCTTAAAAAATAATCTAACACATTCATAATTACTTGGCGTTCCTTACTTCTTAATTTACCAATATATCGTCTCTTCCTAGCTTCCCCCTCCATAACTACAAATATTTACAAAAATATTAAATAACGCAATAACAGCTCACAGTTACACACATGGTTTCTTTCGAACTGTTAGTGCTGCTCCTTATACTATCTTCTGTTCAGGCCTGGCGCGAGAATACGCTGAATAGATGAATACCTTTTGTTTGCCTTACTGGATAAAAGAAAGAGGTTACTGCCTTTTGGTTTATTTTAAAAACTTTCTCCAACCTTCCTAAACATTTGTTCTCGCTGGTTCCCTGATGTAAACTCAATAACAAAAAAGTTTCACACTGCGTAACTTTTGCAGTGCACAGATATAAAATTTTCCGAAAACATTTAACACATTAACACTGGGTAAACATAGAGAATTCAAAGTAGGCAGGTAGTAGCACTATAGTTTACTCTACCTAAGAAAAAAATATAGATGCATTCTAGCAGTTAGTTTGTTAGTGCGTGATGAGTATGTTGTTGTTGTTGTTTTCTAGTGCCTTGCATCTGGCAATGAAGCCATTAGCATTCGTGCTTTCCAATACTTTTGAACTGTAGTTTCTTCTGATCTTAATGCTTCACAGGTCTTCAAGTGGTCTTCGTTCATTTCTGCTGGATCGTTGCACAGGACACATATTGATGAAGCTGAGATACCTATTCTGTAGAGATGACTTGCTAAGCAGTCGTGATTTGTCAGTAGTCGGAAGACTGGAACCGCTGTTTTCCTTGGTCTCTGGGGCATTATATCTGGGTTGGAAAATAGTGTAATCCATTTTTTATCTTTGGCATTTGTTTCTATTTCTTGTAGGTATGACTGAGAAAATTTTTTAATGATCAAGCGTTTTATTGAGGAATATGAGAAATTGAATTTAGACTTTTGTTTTATTGTTGTGCCTTTCTTTGCAAGTGAGTCTGCAGCTTCATTCCCCATGACTCCACAGTGTGCTGGAATCCATTGGAGATGAACAGTCTTATTAACTTTTTGGAGTTGTGTTAACATTTTGTAGCATTCTCTAATTTTTGTTGACTTCTTTGTAGTATTTGAACATATTCCCTGAATTGCAGCTTTAGAATCTGAAAGAATTACTGCCTTGTTAAATTTATTTAAGGGAAGATTTAATAATTGTCGGAGAGCAATGTATATAGCCTCTATTTCTCCATCATAATTTGTTGTGTCTCTGCCAACAGAATGATAAAACGAAAAATGTGAACACGAAACTCCAGCTCCAGTAAGGTTTTCCGTGGAGGATCCATCAGTATATATGTGCAGCCATTCTTCTGTGGGATATCTAGTATTGATTGTTTCCAGAGCTAGAAGTTTTTGTATTTCTTTTGGTGTGTCTGATTTACTTATTTCCTCTATTAATTCCAAACTGAAGGTAGGTTGCAATAATTCCAATGGATTTTCTCTTATAAGTAGATTTTCTCTGGTGTTAGGAATGTTCAATTTGGATTTAATCTGTGTTACCTTTTCTAGGAAACTACTATGAGTTTTAAGGATTGAAGGGGGGAGGTTCTCTTCTGTCCATTTAGAGTTTGGCAGTTGTAACATTTTCTCGTGTTGGAGCAATGCTTGTTCTTCTATTTTTGTTGTTATTGATGGGGTCCGTGTTAAGGCAAGCATGGCATCAATAGGTGTGGATTTAACTGCTCCAGTGATTAGGCGAAGAGCCTGATTTTGTATTTGTTCAAGTTTATTGATGTTAGCATTTGCTGCTGTTATTAAAGCTTCAGAACAGTACAAGAGGTTTGGTTTAACGTACATTTTGTATGTTGTGTTAAGGACTCTCCTTGAGCAGCCCCATTTAGCACCAGCTAACCTTTTCAGGATTTGCAGTTTCTTTTCAACCTTTTCTGAGATGTTTGTTATATGTTTTTTCCAACTTAGCTTTCTGTCGAAAGTGATGCCTAAGTATTTGGCATCATCAACTGCTTTGAGTGGCTTACCATTATAATTTATGTTAATATTAACTGGTTTGTATTTTAGTGTAAATAATTCATAATTTAAGAGGTAGAACTGGAACTTAAAAATTCAATGCCACAACTGGGATTTGAACCACAGACCTTCCGCTATTGTGACAAACTGCCAGAATGACATTAAATTCTCAAGTCAGTTCGTATTTCTCCTGGTAAACCACAAAGGCAGTCTCACATCAGAGACAATTACCCAATGGTGACTTACTATTGCAAGTACTTTATATCCCAGGATTAAATAACCTTCACATGGTAATTATTATTTATTTATGCCAACAAACTTACTGTTGGTGTAAGTTAGAGCGTCCACCTGGTAAGCGGAAGGTCTGTGGTTCAAATCCCAGTTGTGGCATTGAATTTTTAAGTTCCAGTTCTACCTCTTAAACTTTGCCCACACACGACTTGTGTGATTAAAAACACCAACAGTAAGTTTGTTGGCATAAATAAATAATTCATAATTTGTTTTTTCCACATTGATAGTCATGAGGTTTTTGGAGCTCCATTCATGTACTTTGTTTAGGGCTGATTCTATTCTGTCTTTAATTAATTCGGGTTTTTTTGGAGAGCCTGCGTGATGAGTATAGAAACAGCAAATATCGAACTTCTATTGAAAAAGACGTTTTCTGAAGAAATTTGGGCCTATAGAAATGTATAATGACTCTGAAAAGGATATAACCTGATAGAGAAAAAAATTCTGCATAGGATAATGTGTTCAAATCTGAAATTTATAACAAATGAATATTTATACCATGCTATTAGGAATCTGACAACAGCGCGAGGTTAGAAAAGGAAGCGGCTAATGGCAACTTGTATGGGCTTGATAGACAGATATATCCCATATAACTCCATGCTGTCTTCTAAGAGTGGAACGCTATATATAAATAGACCTCTGGGCATTAACAGTATCAAAACATACTGTAATGATGAACAAATACCCATCAAGTTCATGTATTTTATGATTAAACTTTATTTCTTAAAGCAAATAGAACTCTTTTAAAGACAAACCACTTATTAACTGAAACATTTGGTGTGGTAAAAGCCTATTATCAACTGTGGTAAGGGTCAAAACATCTGTAGAAGAGTGTTACATCACATTTTTTGCAGAATCTCAAGTGGCGTGCAATCCTTCAAACTTGTTTTCATTTGAAGCACAGCCATTTTCTGGAATTTCTGTTTACTTGGAAGCACATTTTTTGTACTATATTGGTCGATCTCAAAGTTTTCTTTTTTTGGTTTACTTTTCAATCCTAGAGTCACACTTCATTCATCACTCTTTTCAGAGGCAGTGAAATGTACTTCAACTGGGCGGGGAACATCATTCACATTTACTATACCTGTGGTGCTTTATCCTCATCAGTTAGACTGTCTGGATCAGGAGGAAGAATCACATCAATTGTATCACGAGCATCATAAATTTCATTGGAAAAGTTATCGTCAGTTATAGTAACCAGCATAATTCCTTTGTATGTGATGTCATAATTGTTTCATGCCATACCTCTGAATGTAATCTAAAAAGAATGAAAAGCAAAAAATAAATAACCAAAGGACTTGCATTTTTTGTTTGTGCGGAATTGCAAAGGTATCCCTGAAAATAATAGCTATAAGACATATGTACTTTGGGAATCCATGCGCTTACATGTTATCGTCGCTTCAAAGAACACAATATAGAATACTTTTGAGCACTAGTTTACTCTGTTTCAAACAGAAAAACTGTAGAAGACAAAAAACACACATGACAGATGCTTGCACACTATTATAGAAGTAACATTCTTGCTAGCGTTGCTCAAATAAGAGTTTCTGTGTGCTGATGTGAGATAAAACTTGTGCTCAGCAGTCTATAAATAGATTGCTTGACTTTAGGATCATATTTTCAGCATTACAATTGTTTATTATATTACAGGGAGTTGGGAGGGAAACTTAACAAGGAAAAAAGCAATAATGTGCTTTCACAGGCACTACAGTAATTTGCAGCTTATTATTGTAAATTAATACACTACATAATATTCTAGTTTTTAAGAGACAATGTGTTCACATAATCAGATAACATCAATGATGACATACATGGTCAAAATAACTCTTGAGAATTCATGTAAACTAAATTAAAAAATAATATCTATAGCAGTCTATAAAAAGATCACTGGGCTTTAATGGGTTAATTAAAGTTGTTGCATTTAACTTTATGCTACACAAGGAATGAAAAGAGTTGAGACTGTTATTGCCTTGCTTATGTACACAGAGAGTTGCTGGACTGTTGTTCTTGATGGACCTTAACTGTGTTTCCTGTGAATGAATGCTACATTTCCAAGGCTCTTGTGTCTAAATGAAAACATGCAACATAGTGGGAGATGGAAGGAGGAGTAGAGGTACTCGTGCAACATGCAGCATTATCTGAGTTGAGAATGAAGCTGACTTAGCTAATGCACTAAAGCATAAGGAAATAATGAAGCTATTAACAGTGAAGCAACAAGAATCTAAAGTAAAAGCAAATTAGAAACTAAAAGCTTCACTTATCTTAGTAATATTGCAAGTTCTTTGGTGATTACAAGTTTCAAGCTTTGAGAATGAGTTGGAGTCATGCCAATCTTGTTATTTTTTGTTTCTGTGGTTATACACTAATTTTCTTGTTCTGGTAAGGAAATAAGCAGCAATGGTACAGCATTTAAATCTACCCTCACTGTGTACATAGAGACTCAAACTCCAGCATGCTAGGATCTTTATATCTGAAACACACAAACGAATGATGCTCTAAGAACTAACCACAAAGTAGCCATGAATATATTCCATTACCTGTGTTTTCATTAAAATAATACTGATAATTAGCCTTATAAAGTTTAAATAGTATTTACCTTTCCTCGTGTTCTTTTTTCCTTTTAGTCATATTCGTTTGCCTCTTTCTGGAACGTGCAGAATGCTCACCTTTTCATAGACACAACTGCACGAACTGCTTACAAAGCTCACAGTAATAGAAAGACAGCTGTAGACAGTGCAACATGGTTAAACAATGAGCTTCAGTGAGAAGCAGGTGTTTTTGTCCTGCACTAATAGAACAGGTGGGAACTTCTCCACACGAGCCCGACAATATATGTAAGAAAGTGGACACTTTGTGATTTGATCCAGTCTAGGCATTGGACATATCGCATTTTGCACTGCAAATTTCGTTCTCGATTTTAAGGGTTGAAAATATTTTTTGAAGCAAACAGGGTCTTAAGCACGATCCACGGTTCAAATTTGATCATGAGTGAATTTATTGCATTTTGAATGATACTCATTTGTTTTATACAAACACATCAATATATTATACATTAAGTATCAAAAAATAATACATAAAATATTTTGCAGCACCACAGGGAGATAATCAGCATCACAAAATTCTCTTGAGTGGTATGGTGTATCAATTAACCAGTTATTTATCTTTTGTTTGAATCTTGTCACAGGTAATTGTACCAATTCCTGTGGTAAACTTACACAATTTTAAATTCAATACTTCAAAGCTGTTTACTGTTTTAGCTATTCTGTGATATGGTATGTTTATTTGGCTATTATTTTTGTGTTATAATTATGTGTGTCTTACCTGGGTTCCAAGTCATAAACACAGTAAACACTGCAAGCTGTGTTATTAAAATTAACTTATTAAATGCAGCAAATAATAATGAAAATAGAGAACTTGAATCTAATTTTTAAAAATTTAATGCCGTGACTGGGACTTGCACTTCAGGTATTTGGCTCTCTATAGTGATGTTCATACCATTTGAGTGATTTCATGTAATCCTGGTTATGGTGTATCATACCGGTTCATTGTAACATTATAGCCTCTGGTTCCTGAGGTCACAGATTCAAACTCGGCGGAGAGCAATGGATATTTTCAAGTGTAAAAATCCTTAGTATGGCTTTCTTTGGAAGGGAAGTAAAGCCATGGGTCCCATGTTGCAGATTTATGGCATGTAAAAGAACCTCAAGCCTGATAAAGAGACCTCTGAGCAAAATTAAGCTGTCTTTCATGCCCAATATAGAATGAGATGCTGAGATCCACAGCAGTTAAAGAGCATCCATAAATAAAAATTCAGTTTTAATACTGGTTCGTTAATGTCATAGTATATAGCATCAATACTGTGAAAAAGATATGCAGGATATTGCATTTTGCTGTATTGTTATTGCACTGCTATATGAAATAGATACAAACTTTTCAGTAACAGCAAAGAATGAAGAAGCATACTAAGACTATTTATACAGGGTATATGAATTTGAATAATAGCTGAAGCTTTATAATTTTGCTAGCAAAAAGAACAGAAAATAGCAGTAAAACGAACAACCAGATTCATGAATACAACGTAGGGGTAACATGGATTTTCACATAAATTCCCATAGACTAGAAATTTACAAAACCAAACCATCAGTAGCTGCATGTTTGCTATATAACAAACTACCACAAAATATAAAAAAATAAAATGTATACGTAAATTTAAAGTAGAATTGAAAAAGTATTGCATAGTTGGGAGTTTTTATTCAGTAGAAGAATTTCTAAATAGGGTATAGGCCATAGCTGTAAGATTGTAAATACGTGTTAGTTGGTAGATATATATATTAGTATAGATGTATATAAATAGCTATCATTGTAAAAGTACTTTATATGTAATTATGTATAACCATATGTATTCTGACACTATGGAATTACATTGTAATTTCTACAGCTGATAACAATAAATGAATTTAAGATTGTGTATTACAACTGAATACCTTTCCAAGAAAGGCAAGAATTTGCAGTATCTGAGCTAGTCTCAGATATACATGTACCTAAAAATGGTTACCGAAAGAAAATTGGTATTTTTGCAGCTCGAGCAAACATATGTTTGAACTGTACATGTTTAATTTGTTCTTAATGTTTTTCAAGTTATAATAAAAGTTCTAGTTATATAAAACTGTCATGACATGAGCATATGTGTACAGATATCCAGTTCATTCCCTAAAGAAGATAAGATGTTATTTAATATTAGGTCCAGATATAAAGTGCATTTACTGGTTAAACCTTAATAGCTTATGTCTAGTTATAACTTACTGCCTTCAAACATTGTACTTCAAACATTCTTTGTCTTTGTTTTACAGCCATTGTCACCTTCACAAAACACAGTATTGGAATTTGTGGATGAAACTGTAGGAACAAATGTTCCAAAGCAGTATATACCTGGAGTGGAGAAAGGATTCCGTATGATGGCAGAAAAAGGTTGTTATATTTCATTTATACTGTTAAGGTCTTGGGTGTTATTTACTTGCTTAGTTTTTTTCCTTATTCCATTCACACTAAACAAACCTAATATTTGAAGAACTATGAGTTAATCAGAAAGGAGGTAAGACATGAATGTTGCCTTAGCAAAAAATGGCATTTAGCAACAAATTATAATTAATATACCAAACTTTTGTTTTAAATTATTTCTAAATTATAACAGATAAATAATTTTAATATTATTGTGATTATTAACTTATTTTCACTCATAAATGTGTCTGAAAATTATTAATTAAGTCCACCATCTTTTAAGGATGCAACACACAGATTTTCACAATATTTCCTGCATTCCAAATTGCTCTATATCCTATACATTGAGAAAAACATAAAACAAAAAGAGGTTCTATTTCAATTAAAATAAAATACCATATTTATGCAAATCTAATGTGCACTTTTTCTTGTCCAAATGTGGCATTCAAAACTGTGATGTGCATTAGATTTGAATATGAAATCATTCGGTGGTATGCTGGTAACTCCATTCAAATTTATATCTATCTTAGGGCACAATGCATTGTTGTTACTCTCAACTTTATTATATTTATTGTTGATCTATTATTGCAAGGGCCGTTTGAATTAGGTAGTCAGGAAATGGAGTGCAAGTTGAGAACATCTTGCGCTATATATTTTTAAGCATTAAATGATTCTTAATGGCAAAGAATGGTAACAAAGGCAGGAAGAGAGTTCAATACAACTGAGAGCAGTGTTCGTTTATGGTGAACGATTAGCTGCTTGTAAATTTATCCTACCATTGGTGTGCATTATACTTGCCAGCCAACTCTTTTCTTTTTATTATTTTAAGTTTCAATTTTGGGATATGCATTAGATTCAATGGCCCATTAGATTCATGTAAATATGGTATATCTAAAATATTCATATGAAACATAAAATTATCTTGAATTTTCTGTCAAAATTTGTATAACTGGGAAGCTACGAATGATTAAAAACAACTTACTGCAGAAAAATTACTGCATTAAAATACACTGTATAAAACAATTTTTTTCATAGCATTAGTTATTTTCAAAATATTCCATGTTGAGTGTGTACATTTTCTAAAGTGTAACTGTGTCAGCAGATATAGCATCAAAAGGTATGCAATTCTTGTTTTATTCTCCTTTACGAGAGCTTGTTACTTTGACAGTTGAAGCTGTTCCTCCATACTTCTGATTAAACATTGGGATGTTGTTTGTGCTATTATTTATAGCTAAGCACTGATTGCTTCATTTTAAATAATTTCTGGACAAATATGTTTCATGAATGATGTAATGTGGATAAAAGAATGAGTTTTTGTATGAATATTGTCATATGAAATTTGGAAAAATACAATGGGCCAAGTGACAAAACTAAATTTTGGAGAAAACGTAGGATTTTGCAGGAAAAAATACACATAGCTTGGCACAAACATCATCTTTTGAGATGTATTTTAACAACTTCCAGTGCTTGTGTTACATGGCCCATTATATACTATTATTGGGATTGCTCCATAGCCCACTTTACGTGAGAAAACTAAAAAATTGAATTTTTGTCACTTGGCCATAGTGACAAAATGATCTGTCAGACTTTAACTTTGAATTTCTCTTATTGTGAATAACAAGAAAGTCTAATACCAAAAAGCTGAAAGGTTTATAGTTTTCTAGAAAAAATACTTTTATCCAAAAAATTTATCATCACCTGGCTGAATTATTATTGATTAAAGGATCTTAATTTATATTATATTTATATTTAATATATTTATACATATTCATAGGAAATTGAATAAATGGCAACTTTTTCCTCTGGCGTATTTCAATAGGTTCAACGGTTTTTGTGTAAATTAAATTTTAAAAATTCACAATTTGTTGCCTTCTTAATTGTGTTAGTACTGGCAACATCACATCAATGTGTTTACTTTCTTCCCATATTGGTGTAGATCACGCTGAATGTTTACTTAATCGCATGCAACTGTGTTTTAGTCAAAGCTGCAAAAGATGAGAAGCTTTTGTACGTGTATTGAATACTTGCTCTTATTTCAAATTAATCCCAATGTTATTGCATACTTGTTATTGCTAATAAATGTTAGTTATTAAATGTATGACTATTTTTTGTTTCTAAAGCTAGCACATAAAGAATGGTTAGTCTGTGACTGTGGAATTCATTTGGCGCAAACACTCGTGTCAAATTTGTTTACCTACATTTCTTGAACTATTTTGATATCTTTTGCACACACTCACGCACTCTTATTGGAATAATTGTGGGAAAGTGCTTCTAAAAACTTCTGCATTATGTTATACAGATCCCTTTTTGTTTAGACTGGCAGTTAGAAGTGAAGCACATTAGTCCCACTTTAAAGTGGGTATATTAAAAATTAAAGAGAATCATAACTTACCAGTTGTCCAAACGTGTAAAGAATTACACATAAATTTTGTTTAAGCATATTGCAGTGGAGCATAAATTCACATTATAAATTATGCCTCACCTAAAGGTTTAGCAATTACTAGTATCACATTGTTAAATTCAGTAAAAGTATTAAACTCTATTAAATGCAATTATAACTATACAAACATGCCCAAATGTACTAAAACACATGGTGTACCTTGCTTTTTGTTGAGTTTAATCATTATTGTCCTCCAGGAGTGAAGTTTTGCTCAATGTAAAAATGTTACAAAAACAGCATAAGCAGCACTTCTCCACACAAATTCACAAATAAACCAACAGTACTTCAGTAACTAAATAGCATCACATTCTGATATGTAATACTTCCATTTGTAATAATAACGATAATGATAACAATAAATTATAAAAGTTTTGATAGAAATGTGAGGTTACACCAACCTAGCTGGGACAAAGTATCTAAAACATGTGAGACAGAATATTAGAAGACCCCAAAAGAAAATCCTTTATGTGAATATTTGTTAAAAGTGTAATTTGTTTTTTGATGTTGGTATGATTTGGTTAAATGGCAAAAACGTGTTGCAAATGCTCACTGCTACGAACAACTAAGTTAGTTTAAAGACGTCATAAATATTTCCATATTTGATTTTAATATATATGTATAAATATTAGAATTATATGTGTTCCATAATAAAAGTAAAGGAGGATGGTTAGGGATCGCTTCCCTAACAAGAAAGAACTATTTGATGGATGCATACGCGGATGTATACGAAAAAGGCGGTGTCACGTGAGGTGATGCCATAAACTGTCCACTCGCGTGTGTGTAATCGAAGTGAAAGGACATATTTAGGTAGTGTGAACATAGAATTTTCATCAAGCATTAGTTCTACTAAATGGAAAAGTGGAAACATTTTAAATCATTTAGAATGGTGCTAAGAGGAATTATTTAATGTAACATATCGATAAAGTGTTAATAAAATAATACATTGTGGTGAAGAAACATCGTGTGATTTTTCATTCCATCCGTTACCAAGCCCTGAGATCACAAAGATCTCAATAGCTCAAAGACACAACGTTATTAATAATTACAAAAAACCGCACCACATGTATATATGATTTTCAAACTGATTTGTTTATATCAATATTATTTACACAGAGAAGTATATGAATAACACATACCTGGATGAAGAGGCAGCTTGGAAATGCCAGTTTTGCACAAATATACTGTTTTCTTTTTCTTTCTTTTCTTTTCTTTTTCTCTTTTTTTTTTTCCCCTACATACCACACAGGGATTTGCTCAACTTCCTTATTCTCTTCTCCCAATGAAGTGCGGAAATCCATTTAGTCTTGTTTGAGGTTATTTTGAGTCACTTATTTACACTCACCTTCACTACTAAACTGCTTTTAGTGGTGAAGGTGAGTGTAAATAAGTGACTCAAAATAACCTCAAACATGAAGAATACTTCACTGTCAATAGTGCTTCTATTTTTAATATCCATTTAGTCTTTCTAAAGTTGGGCCCTGAGTACTATGACCCTTCGCTGTGCTCCCATGTGCTTGGCTACCAGGGATCTGACCAGATCCTTAAAAAATGTTCTTTGCGACAAAGGCTTTTTATTTTTGGTTTTCATATGCATTGTGTACAGCAGATATGAATTCACAATGCACCCTTCCAGCAGCCAGACAAACATTTTTCTATACCACTTGCGTGTTCTCCTACAAAACTGATACTGTGCAATAGAATTATCAGTTCTGTCAACACTGCCCATTTGTTGAGTATAATCCAAAATATTTGGTTTCAACATTGTTGCTTGGTTAGGAAATTTCAAAGGAACCTCTGTCATTTCATGTTTGTAACCCTTACGAGGACGGTTACTATTCTTTTGTCTTTCCAGGATAGAGCCAGCTTTTGTTGATTTTGGAAGCTTTTTATTTCACCCCTTTTCATTTTCTTTATGTTACCTGGCTTCAGTTGATGTGGCATATATTTTCTGTTACCTATAACTGTACCATTAGTCACCATATTCATTTTCCAGAGCTTATCAGCTAATTCAGGTGATGTATAATACCTATCTGTGTAAATATGGAAACCTCTAGGTGGGTCTGTAGGATCTTTTAGAAGGGAAGAACATAGGTCTTTTACAACAAGAGTAGCTTTCAGGAGGTTAGAATTGGATTCAACTTTCCCATATAAGGCTGAAAATTGTATAGGTATCCATTGGAAGCATCAGATAAGGAGAAAAGTTTTATTCCAAATTTTGCAGGATTGTTTGGGTTATACAGTTTGAATTTTACTCTTCCCTTGTAAAAAGAGGATTTTATGATTGAAAGGTGGGGGTACAAAAGTTTGTTGCAGGGGAAGAAAATGAGTAAAAAATTGTATGAAGCAGCAACAGTTAACGATAGTAAAACAATATGGACTAAAGTTAACCTCTTCAGCGATATAGGCGTGAAATCACGTTCATTTAAAATGACGGATGAGCGATATGGGCGTGTATACACGTCCTGTGCGTTTAAGCATTTAACCCTTATTTATCCCTTATCTAACTCAACTTATTTTAATTTTCCCTTTATGAAACATTTTAGTAAAGTCTATATACTTTACTGACTTACCTTAATATGTTTGTTCTGCAGTGATTTACCTCAAAACAGGGATAAACACACAAGGGTACATCTCCACATTCGCGAATTCCCTTCTTGCGGCACACGAAACACTTTCAAGATGGGCGGGACTTCTTTGCTGTTGGTGGTATCCTTTTAGGATAATGTTTTCCTTGAAGTCTGAGGGGTGCAGGGGTTTTGGATTTTCAACCCCCAACGTGGTATTGTTCAATTAGGCTCCGAGCTATTGATAGTCGGAAGTCAAGGTCCTGTGTGGGTTTAGAGCTCTCCAAATTACCAAACAATTGTATATGGTTATATCAAGTTGGTGCAAAAATACCTTTTTATACCTCTTCTCCCTTCAGCTACAAGCAGGAAAATATATGTATGTATTTCAACAAAGAAAGAAACGGAGTCTCCTAAGTTACGAAACTCACGTAAGCAAAAGTTGCAATGTTGCTCTATTCTGATGACTCAAGAGACCACGCATACAGTAGTGCTTTATTACACAGTATGCTGATGCATAAGCCACACATACAATGGGTCGACTACTGTTTCTTTCAGAGAACTTATATGAGATGCGTTCGACACAGGAAAGTTGACTTTTCACCGCAGTGAAACAAAATAGTGCCATTTCAACGTTTTGTAAATACAACTCAACTTTGCTGATGATGTACATTTATACTGCATATAACGAGTTTTATACCAGTTTTTGTTTCATTAAAATAACTTAATATTGACACAAAATACAGCTGTGTATATATGAAGCACTTTAAATGCCCTGTGCTGGATATTGGGTAGCAGTTCTCGGCTTGCAAACGTTTTAAATGGCCATCGCTCAAGAGTTTAAGAGAATATATAAGACTCGAGTAAGAGAAAATAACATAAGTACAGATGAATGGCTTAATTATTTTAAAAGTCTTTTTGGAGGGGAACAACAGAAGAGGGAAAATATTTGGGTAATACAGAACAATGACTATAATGAGTTATTAGATAGCCAAACAGAAATTCAAGAAGTAAGGGAGTAAATTAAAGGAATAAAAAGGAACAAAACATGTGGAATTGATGGTATTCCAGGGGAGTTTTGGAAAGCATAGAATCTAAACAAGAGCAGATTAAGACTGTTAGTAAGGATACTAAACTCAATTTTTGAAGGTGGTAACGTACCTAGGAGTTGGAAAACAGCAATAGTAGTGCCAATATTTAAGAATAAAAGGCATGTTAATAACCCAGTATATTACAGCCTGCTATCAGTATTAGGCAAAATTTACATGGGGATACTAGCAGAAAGGGTGAAAATTTGGGCAGAGGGGGGGGGAAAGCTATCTGAGCTCCAAGCAGGCTTTAGAAAAAGCAGGAGAATAATAGACAATATATTTGTAATAACATTGGTTAGTAAATATCTTGCAAATAAAAGGTGAAGATTGTATATGTTATTCGTAGACTATGAAAAAGCTTTTGGTACAAAAAGCAGGGATGCAGGTCTCCACAGTAATTTTTTGTATAATTTCGTCATCAAAAAATAGGCTGAAAAATTCTACTGGAAGCATATTCTCTTCAAAATGAGAAGGAAGTATTGGTCCCTGCTGGATATTGTGCACTGGGATAGTAGATGTGGGGCCAGGGTCAAACTTACCTCTGCCTAGCTAGGTGTACTGTTGTCTGCAGCATCACATATGTCACTCTTGCTCTTACATACGAATTCTCTCATGTCACTCTCATCGTCACTGAGCACAAAATCCAATAACTCACTATCACTTTTGTTCAGCAAAGCTAAAATTTCTTCCTCCGTCAACCCTTTCCTGCCATTATGTCAAAAAACGAAACAAACTCTGGCTTACTAGTTGCAATCAATGCACTGTTTATTTCTACACTACTGAGAACTATGACAGAAATTGCTGACTATGAAAAATCGGGTATTTACCGACCACCAACATCTGAAAGGACATTTTGTGCCATCTGTTGGCAGCATATATGCATTATTTGAGTGACAGAAGCCAACCACAATAGCTCTATGACTCCAAACCCATAAATGGGTTTTCACTTGTGAGGGTCTTAACAGGCCACCCATATATGGATTTTCACTCACAAAGGGTTAATAATGCAAAAGGTGTTTCATGCAAGAGTGACATAACCTTTGGAATGCTCAATGTAAATTTGCCACATAAATGACCAGTGCAGGTAACGTAACCTCCAGCCATTAGCTGCCAACCTCTGTACCTCTTGCAGACGATATTGAAACTATATGTGTTCACAACAAACTACCTTACTATTTATTGTGAACATGAGTATTGCATTAGGTCCCTACCATTCCATACATAAAGTGAATAAGGCAACTCGCTTTTGTTCAGTGTGCATGCGCAGTAAGTAGACATGGACTTAGTGTGTATTCATTTCATTTCAAGTGAATTTATGTATGACTGATAAGAGCATATTTAAAGCTTCTTTTTTATGTTTCTATCATATTTGTGACTTCGTAATGGATGTAATACTGCAACCGTGTTAGAAGTTAGAAAACAATTTTGCGGGACATTAAAAACAAAAATCTGATTCCAAGTGAGGTCGTTATCTTATCATGGCATAAGCCTCTCAAATAGAAAAGGCCAGATATTCAGACCTTTAAACGTACCAAATAAAATCTTAGTAATTTCGCGGAAATGTTAGATTTGAAGTAATGCTTTCATACGGGGCAGTCAGCAATAACCTCACTTTTACACATAATTTTCTGGTGTCTGGTGCACCATGACAATATATCTGAATTCGATACATGGCCAACATTACTTAAATGACTTTTATAGAGCATTAGAACAGTTAATTGATCTGCTGTAGAAGCTGATTACTCAATCAACAGGTTGTGCCATGTTGCCATAGACTCTCACCTTTAAATGCAATTATCTAGTTAATGGTGCATTTAATTACAAAAGGGTTATTGGAATTTTTTGTTAGTTTACATCCACTCTGTCACTCCTTCAGTCTGACGGATTATTTCACTTCCATCCTGTATAATGGATGTATGAGAATTTGTAAAGATAGAGAATGTCTTATGAGCAGGGTCCAGATGTTTGACATGTCATAGTTTCTGTTTGTAGTTTTCTTCCATGGAAAATATAAGCAAAGCACAATTTTATTAATGGTGATTAAAATTATTCAATTCTCATGGGTAACAAAGTCATATTTTGGCTTTTTTAAGTTTACAGAATTTGAAAGCTTTAAAAGATTTGACTATCACTCAAAGCCTACTGTACTCCCATATTCTCCATGTACCTACAAGAAGATACACTATCAGATAATTTCTGCAAATGTTTATCTCAACTAACACAAAGAAGATAGAAGAATAAGAGTTTGTAAAAATGGTTATACCAGAGTAAAGAAAGTCATATGAGTTCAACACATCAGATTTTTCATATTATAGTCATATTGTCTCTTACATTTTCGTATTTCATCATATTTTTATATTTCTATTCCAGTTTCGCATATAGGCTTGCGTTCATCCTAGATGATTTGTCACATCTCGTAATTCTTGTCTGTAATATTAGGAGGTCTTTTTCCCATTACAATGTTGCGTGCAAATAGAAGATTGTTCCTTTTCGAAAACTTTAAAATGTATGAAATTTGCTACTGTAATTCTTCTTTCTGATCACTCTTTAAAATGTGGCATTTATTTCATTCTATGCAGAGCTGAGGGATAGCTCTGGATTGAGCAATTATATAAATTCAAAATGCAACAATAAAATTAATATTATTTATTAATTATTGGGTGTGCAAGATTTTTAAAATATGGGTGTCTCAAAAAATGTACTAACACTTTGAATGACTATAAAAGCATTATTTATGAACATAGAGACAAGTTTAAAGGCTTGAATTACAGAAGAAAAATATGATTAAGGAATGACTATCCATAAAGTTACCAGAGGTGTGGTGTGGGATATCAGCACTGGGCATCATAGGACCATTCTTTTTAATCGAACTGTCAGTGGTGACTGATGCCTAACCTTGCTGCAGGAAGTGATGACAAGATTTACTTTCAGCAAGATGGAGCCTCCCCCCCGCTACCATCATGGTGTGAGAGCTCACCTCAATGCAGCTTATCCGAACACATGGATTGGACGAAGGGGATATCCTGTGTGTTTCCTCATGCCAGTGCACTTCTTTTTAGGAGATGATGATGACGATGACGACGATGATAGTTTATTGACCCAGTTTATCAATTTGTGCATTTGATTTTGGTCATTTCTTAAGAGATACAAAATAGTACAATTTTACAGTAAGCATACAAGTAGTACATTTTACATAATAATTTACAACTCCTCTAAGCTGTATATATACTCGTATTTAGTCAACAGGCATTCTTTGAATTTACTTATAAAATTTTGATTTTGAGAAATCAGTTCAAGTTTTAATCTCATTAGGTAGTTTATTATCCCTCTGACACTAATATCCTTTTTGCTGGCATATTTGCTAATATTATACATGTGATAGCATTATTTCTTGTACTATAGCTGTGAATTTGGTTGTTTCTTATCAATACAAGCCTATTAGTTACAAATAGTATAGTTCTATACACATAAAGAGAATAGATTGTGTACATGTTTTGTTTTTTGAATGTTTCCCTGCATGATTCCCATACATTTAGGTTGTAAATCAATTGACGCACCTCTTCTATAGTGTTAACAACCTGTCCATATGACATTTTGCAGTTGCCCCCCATATTTCAATCCCATAACAAAATGTGAATATATATATGCAAAATAAATCTGCAGAAGTCTAGTGTCTTTATAACTTCGAAAATATCTGAGTAACTATATGGATTTACTGCTCTTATTACATATGTGATCTATATGGTTAGCTCACGATAACTTTATCTACTATTATTCCAAGAAACCTGTATGATTGTACTTCTTCAATAGTGTTGTTATTTATTTTTAAGTCTATATTAGAGGAGATTTCATTTGATGTACTGGAACACATTACTTTAGTTTTTGACATGTTACATTTTAGGTTGATGGTTCAAAGTATTTAACTAGTGTATTAGCAATGTAATTTAGGTTTTCAAAAAGGCTTCTATTGTCTTGCTTCAGCAAGTGGCAGTTGTGTCATCCACGTTAGTTATGACAGCTGTATCTTGTGGATAGATAACATCGTTGGCATGTATAATGAAAAACAGAGGTCCTAATACTGTACCTTGAGGTACACCATGTTTTACAGTTTCTATTTTTGATAGTATTTTGTTTACAAATTTCCATGTTTTGTGGTCTACTATTGTGTATTGTTTCCGACCACTTAGGTAGCTAGAAAACAAATCCAGGGGAAGACCCCTTATCCCATAATTCCATAGTTTATGTATTAAGATTTCATGATCAACACAATCGAATGCTTTAGAAAGGTCAAAAAATAATGAGCTTACCTTATCGTTGGATTCAAACTTGTTTGTAATTTCATGTACATACTGTAGGACTGCGGAGACTGGAATGACCCTTTCTAAACTTATGCTGAAAATCATGTAGTATGTTACGTTTATTTAAAAATTCAATTAATCTTTGTAGTAAAATTCTTTAAAAAAGCTTAGCTATTTCAGATGTTAAGGTAATCGGCCTGTAATTATTGATGTCCTGTTCGTCCCCTTTTTACTTTCTCTACTGGTAAGCAGAGAAGTATTGTATTCCACCCAAAAATTTGTTGTCGAGATTTCACCAGAAATATGTTGTTTTTAGATCCTTTGACCTCCCCCCACCCCCAAAAAAAAGCATTTTTAGAAAAAGGTCTGTGTGTGTTTGTGTCTGTCTGTCAGTCAGTCAGTCTATGTACAGCATAAGTTAAAAACAAAAGGTCGGTTAAAAACCAAAGTTGGCATTTCAGTTTAATGTCTTTCAAGGATGCAACACGACAATTTTGAAGAAAATAGCCCCACCCTAAACTAAATTTTTATTTTCTTGAAAATGGCTCTAACAATTTTGCTTAAAATGCCATATGTTTAAGATATTTGTATGACAAATGGAATGTATATTTTGAATTTTCTGACTATAGCCTATGTGGTCCTGTTTACTCTGGATGACTTTTGAATAACTCATAAACCGTAAGAGATAGACAAAATCTTACTATACAAAAAATGTAGATCTCGCTAAAACACAAACTTTTTGTAGAGTGAACCATTTCAGAGATATTCCTTGTTATTTGTGTCAGTTTCGGAAAATATTTTCATGAAATGGAACATTGTTGCTCATTTTTTTATATGTTAAGTGTGCAAAGAGAACGGTATCTCAAAGCTTTAAAAGATTTGACTATTGCTCAAAGCCTACTGTATTCTAATACTCCCTCACACCTACAATGAAATAAGCAATAAGATAATTTCTGTAAATGTTTATCTCAACTAACACGAAGAAGATATAAGAAGAGATTGTAAGAATGGCTAGTACAAGAGTAGAGAAAGTCATGTGTATGCAACACATCAGATTTTTTAAATAGTGGTTTAATTAATCCTAGTCTTAGAATTTCAGGAAATTGTCTCTTTTCAATGGAGCAATTCATCAGATGTGTTAAGGGTTTCAATAGTTTTACATTACTTTAAGATAATTGGACTAATGTCATTCCACCCACTACTTCTTTTGTTAGGCAGTTTGCTTATTATTTTGGATATTTCATTTTCAGATGTTGGTTTAAAGAATAATGATGATTTAATACTAATGTTGTTACTACTATTTGCATATATTTTTGGGGATGGTGTATTGTATGAAGCTACATTTATGAAGAACTCGTTGAATTTTTGACATACGGTTGCCGGATCTTGCACTAATTTACCATCTACTTTTAAATTATATGTTTTGATGTATTTTATTATTTTTCCTAGACTCGTTAATCAAATTCCAAGCTGTTTTGGTAGTATTACTTGAATGGTTTATTTGTTCTCTATAAGTAGTTATCCTTGCATTTGGAAGATTTTTTATATGCTTGCGCTTTGCATCTTTCTGTTCATTTTTATACTGGTTAGAAACTGTACTTTTATATAGAGCATACATGTCTTTCATTTTTTCTTTAGATTTAGCTACCTCAAGTGGCAATTTAATTTTTTTTTCCCTAGCATTATAAAATTCATTCCACTTATCGTTTACATTTGTTTTTTCAGAAATGCTTTCCCAGTTTTCAGTTGTTAAGGTATTTACAAGGTTAGCTATATTTTCTTCAGTTATGCTTCTGCAGATCCTAATCCTTTATGCAACTCTATCACAACATACAATATTGAAATGTGCCAACTGAGCATAATGGTCCGAAATATGAACATTTACATTTGTTGATATTTCTTTATATTTGATCCTATGTGGTCAATAGTAGATATTAGGTGTTACTCTTGTTGGTTTCTCAATTAAGTTCCTAATGTTATAAGAATTAAACACTTCTTTTAATGCTATGTATGTGGTATCAGAGGAATCTTGTTGTTGTTAGCTAATGCTGGATTTCTGACAATGAAGTCATTAATCCTCTTGCTCTACAATATTTTTCACTCATAGAGCAATAGCAGTATAGTAACTGCTTTTAAGAGAGCACCATATTTTTATGTTTTGGCGGTCACATCACTCTCTCACAACCCCCAGAATGTCTGGAGGACCACACCTGTCGTTGGTTTACGGGTCTCACCGACCTGACCGGGAGAATTATCAAAATAAATTCACCGACCATATCCTCTGATTACCAATCAGAGTACGTATTACATGCCATGACAGGTCAGCATGTTAGGGGTTAAGATTTTACAGAGAAATGGAGATATTGGAAAAATAAAGACTCCCTAGCCCTCGGGAACCGTAATAGCATCGGGGTCGGAAGAGAACAAGAGATGACCAAGGTAAGGTCAGATAGAAAAGTTACAGTGAGGAGCAAAACAACAGTAAGTGGAAGTAATTTTCTGCTCAGCTTGGGTACCTTGTGGTCGCCATTCACATATCCCCTAGACGGAGACCCCTGAGTAAACGTTTGAATATGAATCTAAATTTATATTAAAGTCACCAGCTAAGATAATTTTTGTACATTTGTTAACTTTATGCAACATAATTTCTAAATGAGAAACAATCTTTAGCAGAGGCTGAAGGCGACCTATATTGTCCAAAAACTAGTACATTTCCCTTGTCTGTGATTATTTTAATCCCAGTTACCTCAAAAATGTCTTCTATACTATGACTTTCTAAATTAAGTTTGGTGGTGTTAATATCAGTTTTGGTGAAAATTATAATCCCCCTCTTTTATGCACAGATCTGCTATATTTATTAGCAATTTTATAGTTGTCAGTATTACAGATATCATCACTGCTCAGGCCATGTTCAGCTATTACACATATGTCTGCATTTGCATCTTTAAATAGGACACTCAGTATATTATGAAAATTACCCTTATGATCAATAAGTGAAGATGGCTGAGTCACTTCTGTTGGTACCACTGAGTCTGTAACATTTAAACTAGCATCCACCCTATCCAAGATTAGTTTCCCTTTTGACTGTAAGATATTACCTCATTCAGTAGATTTGCAAATGTAAATGAACCTCTGCTGTTTAAATGAATGCCATCCCAACCAAAGTGTCAATTATTCAGCCAAAAGTTGCCATCCATAAATGTACAGTCCTTCTCTTTACATAGCCAGTTTAACGCACTGTTTATCCTGGCTATGCATCTAACAGTAACATCATGCTTCCGTAATACACCACTTATCACCAACTTTACATGTGGAATTTCACTTTTTATGTATTGCACTATGTCCATATAATCTCCCATTATTTCTTCAGCACAAACACCCTTGGCAATGTTGTTGGTCCCCATGTGTACAACTATGACTTCCAGATCCAGTTTCTTCAGGTACCTTTATTTCTATTTTGTGCTGTAGTTCAGCAGCACAAATTCCAGGAAAGCATCAAACATCATGGCCCCTTTCCTTACACACATCACCAGCAAATTTAAGCAGTGAATCCCCGATTACTAGAGCACTCATCTTCCTGTCTTCTATTCAACGATTTGTGTCATTGCCATTTACTGTGCGAAGATTCGTTCGCAGGATGTATTTCTGTGGCATCAGGGCACGTATTTAAGACTTTATATCTGTTGCACTTGGCGATATTACAGATTCCTTTATTATTCCTTACCAAACCCAGAGCGTAGTTGTGCTTACTTTGGTTGAAGTTTTTCGAACCCCGAACTTCAGTTCATCATTGTCTTCACGGGCATTTACATTCCTTTCTGCTGTTGCTTTAAGCTGGAGCAGTATGTGTTTTTAGCTCTTCACTTTCTGTACAAAGATCTATTACTTCACTTAGCACTTTTTTAAATCTGCGTAAAGAATATCAGTGATGTGTTGGAGTGACATCCTTTCACAATCCTGGCGTTCCTCATGTTTCCCTTGAAAAGATGGAGTGGCACTCTACACGTCTTTAGATTTGCCAGTTTTTATGTGTGATATTTCATTGCCTTCATTACCACATGTTCTACACTCACTTGCGGAGTTAACACATTTTTCTGATACTTTTGTGTGACTATTAATGCTAATATCACATATTTTTTGCATGCTTCTAGTAACACGAACAGTACCAGTCGCCATCTTTTGTTGTGCATCCTCAAGGACAGAGTTTATTGCACAAAACCAAGAACAATTGATGTATTGAAATTGGAAATTGAAAGACAATGTTTTGTGATGTTGGCATTATCAGCTTTGTCTGGACAGTCATCAATTTGAATATTTGCAAACATGAGTCTTTAATTACGTTGTTCTTCTGTAATTAAAGCCTTTAAACTTGTCTATGTTCATAAAGAACAATTTTTATAGTAATTCAAAGTGTTGGTGCATTGTTTGAGACATTCTGTAGATTTTCAATATAATAATTTAAACAGCATTACATTTTTCAAGGTTATGAAAATGCATCCAAAAAAAAAGTTAGGTCATATTAATCGGCATATTTTCTCATTTTTTTCGGTCATAAGTACTTGCATATTTCTAACATTTTTAGGTCATTAACATTTGGGCCCTGCTTATGAGAGTACCACTTGAAATGTCTTCTCATGCATTCAACCTTTCTTGTTTTACTTTCATTAAAATATTAACAGTGATATATTGCAACCACCATGTTAAAATTACTTATCAAAGAACATTGAAAGGGACTAGGACCACCATAATCGTGTTGCTCTAACAGTCTTTGTTGGCTAGTCAGATATCTGCTAGAGAAAGTAAAAGATTGATTCACTAAAGATTGGAAGTTCTTTGAACAACTGAGGTTAATCACATTAATTTAAGATTAGTTATGTTTACACTTACCTCACTTATTTTTGAAAATCAGTTGGTTGAATGCTGAGGATGGGAACGAAGGTACCCAAAACATGTTCTGA
The DNA here is from genome assembly GCA_030765045.1 of Tenodera sinensis. NCBI lineage: Eukaryota > Metazoa > Arthropoda > Insecta > Mantodea > Mantidae > Tenodera > Tenodera sinensis. The sequence continues at coordinate 198,330,896 of CM060964.1, read as the reverse complement.
GTAAGTGAGTTATAGTATAAACATAACTGACCTTCAATTAAAAGATTGTCATTAATGTATTATATTGCGTTTTTACTTTCTCTGCTGGTAAGTAGAGGAAGTATTGTATTCCACCCAAAAATTTGATGTCAAGATTTCATCGTAAATGTTTTGAGACCCCCTGAATCCAAAAAGAAGACTTTTTAGAAAAGGCCCATGTTTGTGTGTGTATGTCTGTCAATCTATCTGTGGACAGCATAGGTCAAAAACAAAATGCCGGTTAAAACCCAAAGTTGATATTTAAGTTTAATGTCTTTCAAGGATGTGACACGAAGATTTTGAAGAAAACAGCCCACCCTAAACTACCCTTTATGTGGAAAATTTTTTGAAAATGTTTATTTTCTTGAAAATGGCTCTAACAATTTGGATTAAAATGTTGTATGTTTAAGATATTTGTATGACAAATGAAATGTATATTTTAAATTTTCTTTCTATAGCCTGTGTAGTCCTGTTTACTTTGGATGACTTTTGAATAACTCGTAAGCCATAAGAGACAAAATCTTAATATACAAAAAATGTTGTTAGCTAATGCTTGATTTCTGACAATGAAGTTGTTAATCCTCTTGCTCTCCAATATTTTTCACTGATGGATGGGGCACTAGAAGTGGCCGGGCATATTTGAAGGTGGTCTCGATCCATTTCCTCTTGCAGATCACATAGAGGACAGAGAGGTGAAGAATATATCCCAACTCTGTTTAAATGTTTTGCCAGACAATCATGTCCTGTAATCATCCTGAAGGTTGCAACTGCTGTTTTTCGAGGATACTCAGGAATTACTGTTTGAATGTTTGGTGGTTCCCATCTTTTATTCTTTGATTTTTCATAGTAATATTTTTCAATAATGTTTTTGAATTCAGAGTTGACTAATCTTTTAGCTGCATAAAATGGTAGATTAACTATTGATTTCTGCACATTGCCGGTACCCTTTTTTGCAAGAAAATCAGCTTTCTCATTACCACTCAGTCCACAGTGAGCTGGTATCCATTGGAAGACTAAGTGTTTTTGAAGTGCTGTTAGATGGGTAAGGATTTTCCAGCATTCTATAATTGTTTGGTTTTTTGGTGACAACTTGGAAGTAATTGCTATAATTGCTGCCCTGGAATCTGAGAGAATAACTGCTTGCTGAAAATGTGAAATTCTGTACAAAAGATTTTGTAGGATACAAAAAATGTAGATCTCGCTAAAACACACAATTTGTCTAAATAAATTTGTTTGTAGAGTGAACCATTTTGGAGATTTCCTTGTTATTTGTGTCAGTTTCGGAAAACTTAAAACTTTCGTGAAACGGAACACCATTGCTCATTTTTGTATATGTTAAACGTGCAAAGAGAACGGGATCTCAAAGCCGTAAAAGATTTGACTACCGCTCAAAGCCAACTGTATTCCCATATTCCCCTTGCACCTACAAGCAAATAAGCAATAAAATAATTTCCGCAAATGTTTATCTCAACTAACACGAAGGTAGAGGAATAAGAGTTTGTAAGAATGGTTAGTACAGAGAGTCATGTGAATGCAACACATCAGATTTTTCATTTTGTTTTCAGCTTGTTTTGTGGGAATTGCACAATAAACATGGCTATAGTCTCCATCATGAATGAAGGTAGTGGATGGTGTGCTGTTAGAAAGAGGACGATGGATGTGGTGATTTAGCACAAATTTGTTGGCACATCATTTTATTAAGTGTTACTGCACTACATAATTCTTCTAATTTTTTATTGCTAGGTTTTCTTCACAGTGCAAATCCTGCAGGTTGACTATAATGTGTCCACACAATGGAGTAGATTTATAGCTTGAAAATATAAGATGTTCTGTTAAATGGGAATAGATAAACACAAATGCAATCTGAAACAGGCTACTGCTGAATAGCTAAAAAGCATGCTATTATGATATAGTAGTCTTTGCTACCATGCAACCACCTTCCCTACATGTTAGAGTCTCTGCATTACTCTCATTATGGTTTTTGTCAAAGAAATTTTAATATAAGCTCATATATTAATTATACTGAATTGATGTATGCTTTACTACAGGTTTGTTATCTGGTCACAAGCTGTCTGGAATAAAGTTTAGGTTGACTGATGGTGCACATCACATTGTGGATTCCAGTGAGTTGGCATTTATGCTTGCTACTCAAGGAGCTGTCAAAGAAGGTAATACTTTTATGTAACTCATACCCATCTGATATAATTTAAAACACTGGATAAAATAATGTGAACAAAGAAAATTATAGCGATATAAGTGGGTTAGGTTAAATACCATAACTTTACGATTATTATTATTATTATTATTATTATTATTATTATTATTATTATTATTATTATTATTATTATTATTATTATTATTATTATTATTATTATTATTAATTTGTCTACGTATGATGGCCAATGAAGTTTGCCCTGAATGTATACCAGAACGTGAATCAATTATTGTATCTTCCTCTTCTGTTATGCGGAGTATTGCTAATCTCGCCAACAATGTTGAAGAGCAGTTGGTGGAGAGGTGTAAATAATTTATTTGTTACTCTCTTGCGTTAGATGAAAGCCAAGATCCTTGTGACACAGTGCAGTTAGCACTTTTTGTGAGAGGTGTGGATGTAAATTTCCAGATCACAGAAGAAATGTTGGATTTAGTACCAATGATGGTTCTACAACCGGTGCAGATATTTTTCTATGTGTTGAGGAAGCTTTAAATCGACTTCAACTTCCATGGAATAACCTGATATCTATAGCTAAAGATGGAATTTCTGCTATGATCGGTGGTAGACTTGGTCTAATAGTCCGTGTTAGAGATAAAATAAAGGACCTTGGTACTAATCAAAACATCATATCTGTTCACTGCAGGAGAATTTGGGTGCAAAGCGTATTAAACTGAATAATGTGATGAGTATCTTCCTTTCATAGAAGTTTGAAAACAGTGTTGTAATTAATTTAATTTAAAAGGTGAGTTAATTAACTCACCTTTTAAATTAAATGTGATGAGTGTTTTTATGAAAACCACTAATTTCATTAGGTCAAAAGGACTACGTTATCGCCAGTTTAAATTTTCTCGACGGATGCAATAGTGAATTTGGTGACTTGCCTTATTATTGTGAAGTGAGGTGGTTAAGCCGGGGTGTGTTACTGGAAAGGTACTGTAAGTTAAGGGAAGAAATAGTGTTGTTCTTAGAAGAAAAAGATATGCCTGCTCCTGAACTTAGTGATTCAAAGTGGATTTGTGATTTGGCATTCCTAGCAGATCTAACAGGACACCTCAATGTTCTTAATCGTTCTCTCCAAGGCAAGGGACAAATTATTACTCAACTGATTGACTCTGTACTGGCCTTCAAACGCAAACTTGCATTATGGGAACAACAATTAATCATCAAGAACACATCTCACTTTCCAAAACTTTCATCAGCTTCTCAACATTTGGAATTTGCAGCGCTTGAGCAATATGCAAGTGTACTAAATGATCTACACAGAGAATTCGGAGTGCGATTCCAAGAACTAGAAACTATGGAATTTACATATTCCGTTTGTCACTCCTTTCACCATAGACGTCGAGAACATTCATACAGAATTTCAATTAGAACTTACTGATCTGCAATATGATCGGGAAATGAAGGATTCTGTTGTTCATAAAAGAAACTTGACCGATTTTTATATAAACTTTCCTCAGTCCAGATTTCCACAACTACACAGACAAGCAGGTCACATATTAAGCATGTTTGGCTCTATGTAACTCTGTGAACAGTTCTTTTTGCTAATGAAACACTGTACACCGGCTCACAGAAGCCAATCATCTGACAACTTGAAATGCAGTCTTTGTCTTTGTACTACAAAGACAATTACACCAAATATTGAAAAGATAATTAGGGGGAAAAGGATACAAAAAACTTGACATCTGAATCTCAGTTGGAAGTATTAAATGTAATATAAATGACAGATAAGCTATGAAATGGTATATTAAATTTGCTCTATTAAGCATCTAGGTAAATGTATGTTTATTTCTCCGCATATACTCAGTCAGCACTTAATAAACGTTCAAAGCGTCCGATGTTGCAAATCTTAGTTATTCCGCCACTGACTATTTTTCTATCTCTGTTGACCTTCATTTCTGCTCGCTTCCACAAGCTCAGGCATCAGGCTGAAAGATATGCATTGAATTGAGGCTGCCTGCTCTAGCAGATCTGATGCTGGTTTTAGGAACTTGAATGCAGAATATCTTCTTTGCTTCTGAGGTTTCTTTATGTAAATATTCTCCCAAACGTTCAACGCATTCAAATTGTGTATTTCTTTCAACAAATATATTTCCCTTTTATATTGTGATCGTTCTGAAAAAGATGAGCAACAGCTGACTTATACATTTGTTTGAATTTTAAGTTCCTTAGATATTCCTTCAATCTTGTATCTAAATTTCTTTTTGTCTGACCAATGTAAGTCTTGTTGCAACTTGTGCAGTTTATGTGGTAGTTTTCAGATTTCTCATTAGGTGGTACAGTAGAGACCCCTTATTTGAGGTAATTGGCACCAAGGATAGCTTGTATAGCAGAAAATTCAGTTGAGACAGAATGTGTTGGAAACTGCATTTTAAGGTTATAATTAACAAAACTGCTGCCTTTATGGAAATATGTATATATTTATTTAATTCAATTAAAGTACATGTGTATTATAAAAATGGAAGTACAGTAGTATTTACAATACTTTTTTCAGTCAAGTTAAATTTTCATTGTGAACAAGTCCTCTATTATTTATCTTCCTTTCATAGACTGTTACACCTCTTTCTTGGCACTATGTCGGTCCACCATTTTATCCAAAGTAAATTGTGCGGTGTGGACTCCTCTTGTTTTCTTTGTAAGCCAGGGTTGCCTCAATCGCACATAGACTTTCTGAGGAATGCATTGCATACCTTCGTCATTATATTCATTGTCACTTCTGTCACGGTCTTCCAAACATACAACTTCAGCAATGTTATTGTCTGTTAGTTCCTGCTCCTCATCTCCATTCAGCCTTATCCATGATGTTCTCTTGGTTCATAAGCTCAATAACAGGAAGACTGTTTGTTAGAGCCTTAAATTCTTGAATATCAATATTAGGGTTGTAGTCTGCAGCAGTAAGCGTTTCTCAATTCCAAATAGTTTCCGCCATGACTTCCTCATTGTATTGTCGTTGATGCTATCCCATGCCTCTGTCACCCATTATACTGCATCTTTTAACATTGATCTCAGAGTGTTTGTCCACCTTTCCCATCACCCAAATGCTCGAGTAATGCTTTGAGCAGTCTGTTCCTATAATTCCTCTCCACGTTTTCCAGGATGCCTTGATTGAGAGGTTGAATGAGCGATGTGATGTTTGGTGGCAGAAAAATTGCCTTGATATCACTACTGGCTAGTGCCTCCACATCCAGGTGTGATCTTGCATTATCAAGCAAAAGTAGAGCTTTGTGGGGTAGTTTTTGTGTCACAGAAATGCTTCTACAATGGGAACAAATGCTCCATGAAACCACTCCAGAAATGTATGAGGTATGTTAAAAAGAAACCAAACTTTTGCTATATCACGTTTATTGCTTATTGTACAACAACTTAACCACTTTCCCCCTCAAAATAGTCCCCTCTATTGGCAATACACTGTTCTCATCATTTCTGCCATTTTTGGAACGCTTCCTGGAATGCATTTTGTGGCATGGCACACAGGTTTCTTGCTGCATTTTGCTGAATCCTCTCTGGTTTGAAAATTATGTCCTTGCAACGTGTTTTTCAGTTTGGGGAACAGAAAATCTGCTTGGGGCTAAGTCCAGAGAATACACTGGATGGGGCACAACAGGAATGTGATGTTTTGCCAGATAGTGATAGATAAGGAGCAATACATGAGGCAGCGCATTGTTATGATGCAACAATCAATTCTGGTTTTCCCATAATTAAGGCCTCTTCCTGCGCAAAGCATCCCTCATGCACACAAAGATTCCCTAGTAGACTTCCTTGATTACCATCTGACCACATGGTACAAATTCATGATGGACAATGGCGTTGTAGTCGAGAAACACAACCAACATCACTGTGATCTTTGACAACTCATGCGTGCTCTTTGGGGGGAACGAGATGACCCTTTGCCCACCCAGTGTGACAACTGCACCTTTGTTTCACCAAACCAAATCTCATCGCCTGTTATGTTGCTCTTAAGAAAGTTTTCATTGTCATTAGCAGTTGCAAGCAGTTCCTCGCAGATTTTAACACAGGTCTGTTTCTGAACTTCAGCCAACAAATGTGGCATGAATTTTGCACTGACTCGACACATCTCAAGTTTGTTACTCAAAATTTGATGGCATGATCCTACACTGATGCCTACCTCGTCAGCAATTTCCCAAATAGTTAAAACAATGATTTCCAGTAATCACAGCACAAACTCTACCCACATGGTCATCATCTGTTGATGTGGAAGGTCATCCAAACTTGGAATCTTCACAGGCCGACATTCTGCCCTGTTGAAAACACTTAAGCCACTCATAGTATTGCATGCGACTCATACAGTCCTCCCTATATACTAGGCTAAGCATTTGCAAGTCTGTGTGAAAGTTTTGCCAAGTTTGTAATAAAATTTCATCCACACACACGCTTAAGCTCTACCTATACATGTGCCTACTTCAGCTGGTATAGCTGGCATACTAATTGTCAGAGTAAAACGTGCAAATGGCACATTGTCTAAACCTGCCGCTATGTGCATTCAGTAGCTGCAGCGTGCTCCCTGTTCGGATTGGCACACTGTTTCAAAAGTTTAGTTTCTTTTTGAACATACCTCATATGACAGTCCATCCAAGCATCATTTTGATGTTTGTAGGTGACTGGAAAGTCTTATGTTCATATTTTTAAAAGCTGGGTGGCGCCGTGGCCGAGCAGTTAGGGCATTCGCCTACCACCTAGGTAGCCCGAGTTCGATTCCAGGGACTCGAATGTGGTATTCATGGTGGACAAAGCAGCATCGGCAGGTTTTCTCTGGGTTCTTCAGTTTCCCCCGCCACACATTCCACCAATTGCTCCATTATTATCTTTCCATTCATCAATTTCACCTGCATTTCTTATCATTCTCTTCCTCACTATCATATGTGATGCTTAGCTGACCACCCGCTTCCAGGTCTCCACTCAGTCCAGTTCATAGGTTGCAGTGCTCCGCAACAGGCATCTGACTCTAGGCACTGGCTTATAAGTCCTACATAAGGGAAGGGTAAAGAAAAGAAGAAAAACAGTTTTTAAAAGCTCTGGGGTTTTTTGCTTTACTATCACAGGTTTCAGTTGCAGGGAGCCAGAGGTGTTGCTGCAGTCTAAGACAATAAGGCTACCCTCTTTTTTTTATGCACCTGGGAGCTGATTTTTTACTATGAGGTGCCAGAGTTTTGTTGGCAACATTCTTTAATTGAGACCCATTTCATCACAATTGAAGATCTGTTCTGAAGTAAGGCCATGCTTTAAAATAACATTTTCAAATTGCTTTTGGAAAATGGCAACATCCCCTTAGTTTGCAGACAGCTTTTCACCAGCAATGTTTACCTGCCATATCCAATACCATTTCTTCCAAGGAATTAACCAGTCCACACTAGCTTAGAAATCTTGTTCACCATCATGAAATATTTTATGGAACTCAAATGATTATGGCTGAAGCATTGGCCCACTGATCGTACTACCTTAAGCCCTCATTTCAAAAAATAAGATATATAAAGCTTCAGATGTTTTTTCATGCTCCTATTTTTTAAGTGTTTTTCAACTAAAACTTTCATCCAACTTAACTGCCACATTTTTAATTGTCTCACCGCTATCGAGAGGGCGCATAGCACTTAATTTTGTTTGTAATGAAATTATTACTCGCTTACATTTGCCACTCATCTTAGTAACAAACCACAGAGCAATGGCACACAAAACAATGAAACGGCATGTGAACATTGAGATACTACTTACAAAAGCAAGCAAAGCAACACACAGAGATGCAGAACTAAACAGAAAGATCTACAATGGATCCGATCACTGCCAAGTTTGTCCATATGAACTCGCCCACACACTCAACTTGAGGAATGTTAGGTTAGTTCATTACTATTGTTACTAGTAGCACGTTGTAATGAATTTTACTGCTAATTTAATTACATTAATGAAATGAGTGCCTGGATAAGCAGGTCTTGGTTAAGCGGGTTTCTACTGTACTGTATTACTTTTCTTGGAACTTAAGCAGATTTTTGCGCCATATATATATACTGGAGCCAAAACAATGTAATAATCTGCAAAGAGTTTTTGGAATTTAGTTGTAGGTTTTGGATGGTTGTGATTTATTTGATTTGTTTGCTTCTTTTAACTTGTTGAATTTTGATCATCATGGGTCATTGTTGGAATCCATTGTCTGTGGCCAATTTTACAATGTTTTTCATATTCCATATCACTTGAGGTTTTCTATATTGCTTAGAAAATGTTGTGGCAGTGGTGGCAGTGGTGGTGATGGCGTGTGTTTGTGGTGGTGGTTGTAATAATCATCATTAGGACTCAGATTTTTAAGTGCCAAAAACTTGAGAAATATGTATTTTTATGTGCTAAAAATATCAAAAAAATGTGCCAAAACAAGCAAAATATTTTTTTTAAGATCTGAATGCCTGAGCTAATATAAATGTATGTGGTACTTACTAGACATTCTTGAAAGGGATCATCAAGTACTACAGAGTTACAAGTATGTAACCACATGCTTCCTCAAATTTTTCATTCCAAAAGATGGATAATTGTCACAAAGAAGTGTCTTGAATTTTGAAAATGATCTCTCCATGTTACAAGATGTAAGTCTAGCATAATTATAATGTGGAATGTGACTCACACTCACATCAATAATTTCATGATGCCATTTCAACACATTTGAACTTTTACACTTTAAGTTAAATCCACTATTGTTTTCAAGTGCTTCCTTGCATTTTCTTTTTAAGTTTTGTGCTGTAGAACCAGAAAGAAAGATTTTTAGTGTTCTCAGTTAAGTGACTGCAAAACATATCCCACACCAACAATCACTGTTAGAAAGGGATAGAATGAGACTGAAAAAAAGTCAGTGCTATAGCTGAGATTTGAACCATGGATCTTCCTGTCTCCATCCGGTTGCTCAATGGTTAAAGCAGCCGGACGGAGACCATAAGATGTGTGGTTAAAGTCCCGGCTATGGCATTGAATTTTACAGTCTCATTCTACCCCTTTCCAACCTTGCCCTACACGCAGCTAGTATGAAAGAATAATTAATTTCCAAGTGTTTAATCCGTAGAGCACCTGTTCACCTCTGCCTGCATTTTCTATCCACAATTTTACACCATTCTCGTCCATCCACCCCTTTTCATTAATATTTAATTGCATTAATATTTCTGGCGGGAATTTTATTTTAGGAGTACCACTTTTCCTCTTGAAAATGACGATGGGTTTTAACTTTGTTGCGTCTGCCATGCATGTTAATACTACTGTAACCTTGTGGCCTTTTCATGGTCCTGTACTTCTAACTTGAACAGTTTTCATGTGTTTTGTTTCCACATTTCAGTTGTTTTTTTATGTCCAAATTCATAGGTGTTTCATCTATATTTCCAATATGAGATAATGGAAAGTTGTATTTTTGCCATATACCACTAATAAACTCATGACTTTATGGTCAAGATCTTGTGGTAATTTTTGTGCAATTTTTGTTTTCTGCCGTAGCACCAGGTTTTTTCTGTTCATGAATCAATTGCATTAAATTCGGTGCAATTCTTCGACTTGTTCCTCATTGGCCCAACATAACAATTGTGCCTCTGTTCTTGTACGCGTTCTCCAATGTTATTTTGTAAACCCGGCCAGTAAGGTATTCCTCTCCTCATAGAAAATTTTTTTCTTTGGGATTTTTTTTAATAGCACTCTTATTCTTTTGCCGATCTCTTACCATCCTCTCTGTTATATCAAAAGCCCTTGTTAAGCACAATTATTTAGTTTTTTAGCCTGTTTTATGACCTTTAACTTGAAGCTTGCTTCATATTTGCATCTTTTTGTTGGTTCCATGATTAGGCCTTCATCTAATAAATTGTGCACTGTTTATTGAGATAGTGATTCGGCATTTGCTTCCATAGTCTAAAATGTAACAGTGCAGGAGGCAGCTTTTTCTTATGTGTAGCATTCAATATCTGTGGCGCTTTTTTGATTGTTCAACAATCACAAGGCAGCTGAAACCGAAATTATAATGTCAATATATATATTTGATAATAGAAAGAAACAAAAGGAGATTCTAGTCAATAGTTAAGGGGAAGACGTAATAAAGCTGAACAGATTAAAGTCTCAAGAATGGAAGCCTAGGCAGATTTAAATGAGTGATAAGGTTACAATTGTTGTTTGTACGAAGCCATAGTGATTCTGCAGGCTGATTCCTATCTTACCATGATGCGCTCTAAAGTTAGCCAATGGAAATCGCTTCCTTTGTGTTGCTCACGCAAAAACAAATGCAACGCAACAGACACTCGTCTTGAATCGAGCCGAGAGTACACATGCAATTTCTGAGTTGTACGTAAGCTGGCACGTATGCATAATTCGGCGGTTGCTAAAGGGTGACAAAGTTAAAAGTGTTATAACGTTGTAGTTGAAGTTACAAAGTTACGTTCTATTTAAATATTATCGGCAGTTCTCTACAAATCTGGAAATTTAAAAATAAAGTGATATGTTGGTTAATTCTTCGTTTGGTTCCATTCCTACCATAACTCACGCATACCCTGCAGATTAGGACCTCTTGCTAGAGCTAGTCCGGACACCAAACACAACATCTGATAGGTCTTAAAGGTGACGTCTTCGACGGAGAGGAACGTTTGCGTCACAGCACTGCCAGACGCAAGTAATTTAAATATATTCATTTGAAAAATTACGAATAGGTCATAATTCCAGATATGCTATACAGTATTATTATCCATATGATGATCATTTATCTAGATAAACTAAATTCACAGGCTGTTAATAATTTGGGGATGGTCTTATAGGACAGATACATGCTATAACTATAGAAGTTTGACGAAACTGTATACCTCATGTTATCTGAAGGTTGTCTTATCTACTGAAATATGCAGTAACTGATCCTGTCACCTTGACTTCTTCCCAAAGAAATGGGGCTCTAGTAGACCCAGCAGCCTCATCCTCATGAGGACCATTATTTCAGTCTTGTTGGAATGAGTGGACAAGTGTGTTTCCTTGTACCATTTCTCTTAGAGTATGTAAGGGGCCCTGCACAAGCTCCAAGCCAGTATTTGAAAACATTCCTTTTGCAACCAGACACATAGGTTGGGCAACAAACCCCTCCTTGCAGGTCGCCCCTGGTTACTGATGACCTCATGGGGTCATTCCCGAGGGCCTTCCAAGGAGGCCATAATTCAGTCTGGACTGACTTCTCTGCTCTCCAGACTCTGATGGTAACTAAAGAAATATTATTAAAGGCACCCGCATTGTCAAGGAAAACTACCATGGAGTTCATCGCAGTCTATGCCTCCTCAAGTCAAACGACTAACTTGTGAAGTGCCAATTCTGTGGATTTACCTGGTTGATAGGCATATTGATGAAGATGTATAGGTTTATGAACCAACTATCTCACAAGATCTGTCTACCAACATGTCCAGTCCTTTCAACAATGAAGGATGTCAAGCTAATAGGATGAAAATCCCTAGGCCTACAGTAAGATTGTCTACCTAGCTGGGGTATAAAATCCACTTTGGCCTATTTCCAGAGATATGAAACACACCTCAAGGCCAGGTAGAAGCTACAATGAACATTTAAAACTATGTTCCATAGTGTAGTGTAGTAGTGATGTTGTTAGCTAATGCTGGATTTCTGACAATGAAGTCATTAATCCTCTTGTTCTCCAATATTTTTCACTGATGGATGGGGCGCTAGAAGTGGCCGGGCATATTTGAAGGTGGTCTTGGTCTATTTCCTCTTGCAGGTCACATAGAGGGCAGAGTGGTGAAGAATATATCCCAATTCTGTTTAAATGTTTTGCCAGACAATCATGTCCCATAATCAACCTGAAGGTTGCAACTTCTGTTTTTCAAGGATACTCAGGAATTTCTGTTTGAATGTTTGGTAGTTCCTGTCTTTTATTCTTTGAAATAATTTTTTTGAATTCAGAGTTGACTGATCTTTTAGCTGCATAAAATGGTAGATTAACTATAGATTTCTGTACACTGCTGGTACCCTTTTTTGCAAGAAAATCAGCTTTGACATTACCACTCAGTCCACAGTGAGCTGGTATCTATTGCAAGACTAGGTGTTTTTGAAGTGCTGTTAGATGAGTAAGAAATATCCAACATTTTATAATTGCTTGGGTTTTTGGTGACAACTTGGAAGTAATTGCTGTAATTACTGCCCTGGAATCTGAGAGAATAGCTGCTTGATGAAAATGTGAAATTCTACACAAAAGATTTTCTAGGACCATTCAAATTGCTTCAATTTCTCCATCAAAGACCCTAATGACCTAGTTGTCGACGGCCCCTTAAACACAACAACTCCATCAAAGTTTGTAGTTCCATAACTTAAAGATTTGTAACAGGAAAAGAGGCGACAAGTGACTCCAGCCCCTGCTCCATCTCGGTTTGATATCAGTGATCTACCAGTATAAATATGGAGCCATTCAAGTTCCGGAAATCTAGTATGGATTGTCCCTAATGCCAATAGTTTTAGAACACTAGTTGGAGCATCACTTTTTTTAACTTCTTCTGTCAGGTGTAAATAATATTGATGAGTAATGTTTGTGTCAGATTAACTTTATATATTGGTGCGGTTTTTATTAATAGGTCTTTACGTAGCAGCAGGAATAATGTTCTTATTGAATGATGTAATAGTTTGATATCAGACGCGACTCTTATCTACAGGGTTGTGGTTACAGAATGGAATGCATAAATCAACGTTCCTTAATCACAACATATTTATTCGTTAATTTACACTTTTAGCACCATATTAATTAATCAACAACTTTCAAAATTCGATAGAATCTACACTGGTTAAAAGTTTGGGTGTAAGTTACATGTTCACACGCTATCAAAAAAATATACATCCTTTCGTCTTGAGCATACAGACGCTAATGAATCTAGTTCCTGGCGTCAGTATGACGCAACACCGCCATTCTTATGTATTCATCCGCGCAACAGTTCTCATTAGTTGAACACGAAGTGACAAGAAAACATTGGCTATTTTGAATATTGAAAAATAAGTCCCTGATACACCCAAATTAAAAGAATTAGAAATTTACACACTCTTACAAAAATATTTACATGAACGACCCTCTATTGGTCAATATTCTGTCTCATATGCCCCTTGTTTTGTTCTTCAAGTTGTCACCTTATTTACAATCTTGAAACACAATACAATACTTCTCCCTACTCCTATGATTCAATCACTTTGTACTTTTTTTTTTTTTTTTTTTTTTTTTTTTTTTTTCCCCAGTCTTCTTCACTGTTTGTCTTTGTCTTTTGTTTTGACATAATACAGCATGTCTTTATAAGTTTCACATATTCGGTTACTACACAATACATTCAGTTATTATACAATACATATCCAGTTATTGTATAACACATTTAGTTATTACACAACATGTCCAATTATTATACAATATATATTCAGTCATTGTACAATATACCCAGTTATCATATCACATATGTTGTTATTATACAATACACCTTTAGTCATTATACAATACATATTCAGTTATTGTACAACACATTTAGTTATTACACAACATATTCAGTTATTACACAATATATCCAGTTATCATACAATACATATTCAGTTATTGTACAACACATTTAGTTATTATATAACACATACTCAGTTATTGTACATTTGACATTGACACAAATATAATTATTTAATTGTATCATGGTTTATTATGTGGTTTTTGACTTGTATTCATTGCTATGAGGAGAGAAAAACAGGATACAAAGTTTGAGCTAATGATTATGATCATGTTTATGGCAATATTTTATTCAGTTCTTTGCCTTCTTTGTCTTATAAGCTTATTATGTATAGGCAGGTTGTTGAGTCGGTTCTTAAACTCTGATGTTACTAATGGTACTAATTTTCTTAATTGGGTTATTACTCATTGTTGTTTGGTTCAACATTTCTTCGAGCTTAGCATTGGCTATATTCATCTTAATTCATGGGCATTGTTTTTCTGATTATGGTTTTCCTCACTTCACTAATTGTCATTTCTTTGTCTCTTATTTCTATAAGAGAAAACTTCTATACTTACAATTATTCTGTAATTGTATTATTTTTCTCCTCAATTTACCCTCGACATCTTTGTGTCGAAATATTATATCTTTTTCATCGTAATTTATTCATTTTTATTTTTGTCCCTGACATCCTTATGTCAAAAACATATTATCTTCCGTCGCTATGATTCATTTCTTTAATGACAATCAGTGTCCTCGTCTGTTTTTGTTGACAATGCTCTTTGTGGTCGATATAGCCAATGACTATGTTGATTTTCTTCCTTGTTGTAATTCCTAATCTGAACATAATTTTCTATAAGTAACCCATTAAAAATTGTTATCTTCTTTCATCTCTACTACTCCTGCCTTACACATTCGTTGGCAAAGACTATTTGGTCCTTTCTTTGTATGGCTTCAATTTATTTTTATGGTATCTTCCTACCAACTTGCCATTTGTATTCTGTAGCTCATACGTGTGGTCACCCAGCTGTTTTGTTATGACCAGTGGTCCAGTATACAATAGCTCCATCTTTCCAGATCTTTTTTCAGATGCCTTGGATGCTTTGTGGCTTTTTAAGAGCACCTTTTCTCCAATTTGTGGGGACCATTTCCTGACGAATCTTTTCACCTTGTTCCTCCCTTTTTCAGCCTTCTGCTGTAATCTTCTGAATGCCAATTGACATTTTTCCTTCTCTGATAATTCTCTTTGGGCAGCCATCGTAGTGTCAATGTCAATTGCTAATTTTTTTGGTTTCGTGTTGGTCATCAGCTCGATTGGGGCGAACTTGGTCGTGGGGTTCACCGAATGGTTAATCACCTCCTCTATATATCCGCATTTTTCTGTCCAGGAAGTGTGGTCTCTGTGGCAGAGTAAACGAAAATAAATACTTATATCCCTCATGATTCTCTCAGTCAGGTTTCCTTGGGGATAATACGCTGAGGAATAGTACAATTTTATTCCTAATGTTTCTAAGGTGTTCTGGAATAACTTGCTCTTATGCATTGTTGCATTGTCCGATAGAATACATTTTATCCTCCCATATTTTGGGATGTAGTCCTTGACGATTTTATCTAGGCATGTTCTGCTTTTGATGTTCTTAATGGGGTATATTTTGGTGAATTTTGTGAAAACATCAAACATGACAAAGATGTATCTGTTTCCATCTTTCCCCCTTGGTAGCTCTCCATGCTCGTCAATACACACCAATGCATTTTTCTCGTTCCTCACGATGGATTGTGGGATGACATCGTACCTTACATTAATTGGCTTGGCCTTCTGGCATAGGTCGCATGAGGAAATTAACTTCCTGACTTTCTTGCCAAGATGTTTGATGTACAATACTTCCTCGATTGCAAGCATTGTTCTCTCAGTACCAGAGTGAAGCATCGAGTGGTGGAATGCCAAAATGACCCTGTCCTGTAAGGAATTTGGTACCATCATTTTCCACTTCCTTACGTCGCGACCATGCAATTTAAATAGGATGTTCCTAAATTTGCCTATCTTGGCATCCAATCTTGGTATTATGTCTGGAGCCTTGTCGAATAGCCTCTTCAATTCAGGGTCTTCTTGTTGTAGCTTCGCTATGTTTTTGAAGTCTTGCAAGATCTCGTTGCTTTCTTTGCTATTTATCTGCATGATTTTAATTTCATGGTGTGGATTGTATATCGTCTCGGGTATGTGACTCTCCGACCTTAACCTTGACAATAAGTCACTGAAGATGTTCTCCTTCCCCGGGATATGTTTGACCTCTATGTCGTGTGACATTATCTCATGTATGTACCTTGAGATTTTGGAGTTGGTTAGCTTGCATTTTTGAATGAAGGACAGGCTTACGTGATCTGTATATATAATTATTTTATAAAGATATATATATATTGTCTGAACTTTTGTAACACAAAATGGATTGCACCTATTTCTAATTCGGTTATGCAGGCATTGGCTTCTATCTTGTTTAAAAATCTAGAAGCTGTAGCAATCACATGTTTGTTGCCATCTGCATCTTCTTGTGCTAATATTGCTCCATATGAGTGCGCACTAGCATCGGTGTATACTAGAAAAGGTGAATTTGGATCCGGTCGTTCCAGGAGAATACTGTGCTTGAAAAGTTCTTTGATATTCTCAAAGGCCACCTGGTGTTCAGCATTCCATTCCCACTTAGTATCTTTTTTCAACAGTGCTCTAAGGGGTACCAATTCCTTAGCGTAGTTGACCACGAATTTTGGCTGGTACTGTAAAATGCCCAGAAACCTTCTCAACTGTTTTACGTGGGGGTGGTATATGCTCTATGGCCTTGACCCTCTCCGGATTAGGTTGTATACCATCAGGTGTAATGATGTGGCCTAGAAATTCAGCCTCTTTGACGAAAAATTCACACTTTTCTAAATTTAGGGTCATGTTGCTTTCCTGGAACCTGGATAATACATAATCTATGTGATGTAAGTGCGACTCGGGATTCTTGCTGTATATCAAAAAATCGTCGACATATTGCATTACAAAAGTCTCAATGGTATCCCCAAAAACTTTGTCTAGAGCCCTCAGTAGTGCACTGCTACTGGTCGATAGTCCAAAGGCACATTTTAAAAAATGGTATACCTTTCCTTTGTGCAAGAAACAGGTATATTTCCTGACATCTGGATGAAGAGGAATTTGCCAGAATGATGCTGTCAAGTCAAGACTTGTAAAATGTTGACCTCCCTTCAATTTCGATATTAGTTGGTCTACCCCCTCAGGCCTGTAATGATCTGGCAAGGTATGTGCATTTATCTTCCTTGCGTCGATGGTCATCCTCAATTTTCCCCCTTTCTTATGGACCCATACCACTGGATTCACATAACATGAGTCCGACGGCTCTATTATTCCGTCCACTAACATTTTCTGGATCACTCTGTCAGCTTCCTCCCTGATGGAGTTGGGGATGGGCCTGGATTTATGTGAATAGGGGGTAATGTCTGTTACTGTAAAAGTATGTACGTACTTATTACACGTACCTGGCTTTTTATTGAAAACTTTCCTGTTTTTAACCAATATTTCCCTAAGTTGGTTTCTTTCCTCTTCAGAGATGCCATGTGCCCCCCAGACCTTCTCATCGATTAGCTGTGACATCGATTCTTCTCCATCTGTTGGTAGTGGTTCAGGCTGGTAGTTATCCCAGGTAACATACTCGTCTTCTGTGCAGATCCAATGGCTGCAAACGTTAGTTTCCTCCTCGCTCGTCCAACCTGTTTTCTTCTTATTTACCCTTAGGTCTACCAACCTATTCTCGTGGACATTGATGTTCTCCACAAAGAATTGTTCATCCGGATGGATCCCTGTCTGGTCTGGTTCCTCCTGGCATGTTTCTTCCTCCAGGAACTTCGCAGTGCATTCTGAGGCTCCTTCCTTAATAATAAATTCATGTAGGTCATAGTTAATCACCGACCTCCAAAGGTTAAGCAAATCACTGCCAATGATTAGGGTAGCTGTTAGTCTAGGTATTACTAGGGCAATAAAATCGAACTTCCAACTTCCGATTTCAATTACCAGCCTTACCTGGTATTTAACATGTTCCTTTTTCTTGGCAATTGCTGTGCTGCAATACACTCCACACACAGGCAAGAATTCAGCATTTCTTTTAGTTATCAGTTCCTGGAATAGCTGTTCGTCACATACTGATGTGCTGGCTCCTGTATCAATCATCGCTGGCAATTCGATACCCCATACCTTCAGCCTAATCATTGGTGGATTGGTTATTTCCTTTCTTTCACTCGCCTGTCTTCTCAAGGTACCTACATTACATTGGTCAATATTGCCCCTACTGCCACACAGGTCAACTTCCGGGACACAAAGTTGACTTGTACTTAGTTTTCCTGGACGTTGGAGGTGATCGTCGTTTCTGTATTCTGTGCAGTATCAGTCCTATCCGGCACATTTTCATTCTGTTCCTGTTGTCTTACGTTGTCGGTGTTCCCTTGGTTTCTGCCCCTTTGACGTGAACCTCTGTCATATGACGGTCTGTGGTTGTTCAAGTGTTCCCTACTGAATCGTATGTGATTCACTTGATGGGTATGGTCTCCTGGTCTTCCACGATCATATGTATATGTTCTGTATCTCGATTCACCATTCGGTATTGTGTCGTGGTACCGCTGTCTTGTGTTCTCCATCCTCTCGCCATGATTATGTGGTTGTGGGAAATGGTGTGCCCCTCTCCCCCTTTCATGGGTACTCCTAGTATTTCTATGTTCTCCCTCACTCTGGTTGTTCGTAGCCGTATTCCGGTTTAGGATGGGTGAGTTTGGGTGACCGTTCCTATGTCTATGCTCATTAGGCCGACCATTTTGTGTTTCGAAGGCTGTCAGCAATTCTATCATAACTGCAAAATCTACTGGCCTCGCAACAATTAACCCTGTTCTCACTGTGTCTGGGAAATGTCTTGTTATGCTGGCAATTAGTTCTGCCTCCGACAAGTTGGGCTCTAATAGCTTTCCTTTGTTGGCTACTTTCATAAAATAATCGACTAACGACAACCCTTTGGTTGGATCGTATCTACCTGTCACTAGCTCTACCCTAGTTTGGTTTTGTTTAGCTGGGCCCCAATACCTCGATAGGAATAAATTTCTGAATGAGCTATACGACTCATGACCAGCTAGTTTTAACCTGAGCCATTCTAATGCCTTGTTTTTTAAGCTTTTCTTAACTATCATCATTCTAAGCTCGTTTGGTATCCTTTTCACTTTAAAATATTCTTCCATCTCTTTAACAAAGAGTTTTGGATCGTCTCCCTTCTCCTCATCAAATGTAGGTGGTGTGATTTCATGTAATATGCTGTTGGTGTAACATGTGTTGTGTGTCGTGTCATTGTTTGGTTGTGAACCTCTTTCTCTGTATGGTGAGTCAACATTTTGTACATTATTCAAATAACTCTCATCTTGTACATTACTTACATCTAAATCATCTTGTCTTTGTAATGCCTTCACAACATCATTTACATTAGCCAAACTTTCTTTCCCTTTTTTCATTTCTTCACAAATTGATTTTAAATCATTCTTTATTTCTAAGTGGCTTTGTTTCATATCATTTATAGCATCCTGTTGTGAAAGCATCACATCATTCATTGTCTTAATTTTAGGAATTACAATTTGTTCTACAGTTTCATTAATAATGTCTTTCTTTACTACCTCAATCTCTTTCCTTAATTCCTCAGTTATTTCTGCTTTTACATTTGTTATCTTACAGTCTACACTTGTATTACATTCTGTTATTTCATCCCTACATCTAGCAATTTCTCCTTCTAACACAATCTTGTTCTCTCTCATTTCTGATTCTATTTTTCCCATCCTATCTCCTACAATTTCTATCCTAGCTTCTAAGGCTTCCTTTGTTTCATTTAAGCTTTTATGTACTAATTTTAAATTAGTTTCCATTACTTTCATGTTTTCTTTACACTCCTGTCTTCCTAATTCTATTTTCCGTTCTAGGTTCTGTCTACCTAATTCCATTTGCTGTTCTAAGTTCTGTCTACCTAATTCCATTTTCTGTTCTAAGTCTTTTCTCACTTCCTCCATTTTCTGACCTATCTCTTCCTTATTCTGTTCCAGTTTCTGACCTATACTCTGACCTAAACTTTGTTCTATGTCCTGTTTCAGTTCTGCATTATTTTGCTCCATTTTCTGACCTAATTCTTTCATATTCTGTTCTAGTCTTTCAAACATGATCATCATTAACCTTTGGTCTTTGCTTATTTCCACCTGTTCCTCACTTTCTAATTCTACCTGATAACTAGGCCTATCTGCCCCTTCCCCCACTCCTGTTTCTTTCTTTTTTCGCGACATTTTAATTTCTTTATTTAATTCATTTAAGGTTAAAAGTCCCACTATTTTGCCACTTCTTAGAAACATATAAATGTAAATAAAATGTATGTAAAAACAAAAATTTTGGATCCTACTTTCTTTTCCGTTGGTTCTTCGTCCAGTTATTTACGTCTCCTGGGTAGTTGGCTTCGCTAGATGATCTCCGGTGTTTTTCCCACGTTGATTCTCCGTATATCGATGATATCAAACGATGTTTAATGGCGTCTTTTTCCTGCGCGATGAGATGGCGTCATTTGATGTTAACACTTCGTACTCGTAATTTTGCATTCCATTCTAAATTTGCGCCCCACGTTGGGTAAGCCATTTTGGTGCGGTTTTTATTAATAGGTCTTTACGTAGCAGCAGGAATATAGCAGCAGGAATAATGTTCTTATTGAATGATGTAATAGTTTGATATCAGACGCGACTCTTATCTACAGGGTTGTGGTTACAGAATGGAATGCATAAATCAACGTTCCTTTATCACAACATATTTATTCGTTAATTTACACTTTTAGCACCATATTAATTAATCAACAACTTTCAAAATTCGATAGAAGCTACACTGGTTAAAAGTTTGGGTGTAAGTTACATGTTCACACGCTATCAAAAAAATATACATCCTTTCGTCTTGAGCATACAGACGCTAATGAATCTAGTTCCTGGCGTCGGTATGACGCAACACCGCCATTCTTATGTATGCATCCGCGCAACAGTTCTCATTGGTTGAACACGAAGTGACAAGAAAACATTGGCTATTTTGAATATTGAAAAATAAGTCCCTGATACACCCAAATTAAAAGAATTAGAAATTTACACACTCTTACAAAAATATTTACATGAACGACCCTCTATTGGTCAATATTCTGTCTCAATATGAAGTTTTCTTTTGAATTAGGAAGGTATACATTCTTCTTGAGGCCTTGAATTTTGGAAAGAAAGCTCTCCTGTGTAATGTTTGTGTCAGATTGACTTTATATATGAGGTTTTCCTTTGAATTGGGAAGGTATACATTCTTGATGTCTTGAATTTTGGAGAGAAATCTCTCCTGAGTCTTTAGTGTATGTGTAAAATTTCTTTTGTTCCATGTATTGAATGGGAGTCTGATCAACTTTTTGTGTTGAATAAGAGCTGCTTTTTCTATTTCATATTCAATGGGGTATTGGTTGGTTAGTGTTTCCATAGCTGGTATTGGTGTGGTTTTGATAGCACTTGTAGTTAGTCTCAAACGTTGGTTTTGAAATATTTGAATTTTTTTGTATTTGCTGTTACAAGAACTTCCCTGCAGTAAGTAAATAATGGCTCTATATATACATTGTATGTCATATTAAGAGTTGCTCTGGAATATCCCCACTTTGTGCGTGCGTGCATGCGTCTGTCTGTCTGTCTGTCTGTCTGTCTGTCTGTCTGTCTGTCTGTCTGTCTGTCTGTCTGTCTGTCTGTCTGTCTGTCTGTCTGTCTGGACAGCATAACTCAAAAATGAAGAGTCAGTTAAAAACCAAAGTTGGTATTTAAAGTCTTTCAAGGATGCGACATGAAGATTTTGAAGAACATAGCCCCACTCTAAACTACCATTTACATGGAAAATTTTTCAAAAATTTTTCATTTTCTTGTAAGTGGCTCTAACGATTTTGATTAAAATGTCATATGTTTAAGCTATTTGTATGACAAATGAAATGTATATTTTGAAATTTCTGGCTATAGCCTATGTAGTCCTGTTTGCTCTGGATGACTTGAATAACTTGTAAACCATAAGAGATAGACAAATTCTTAATATACAAAAAATGTAGATCTCACTAAAACACACAATTTATGTCTGAATAAATTTTTTTGTAGAGTGAACCATTTCGGAGACATTTCTTGTTGTGTTTCAGTTTCAGAAAACTTAAACCTTTGGTGAAATGGAACATCATTGTTCATTTTTACTTTCTCTACTGGTAAGTAGAGGAAGTATTGTATTCCACCCAGAAATTTGATGTCGAGATTTCACCGGAAATATATGTTTTGAGGCCCCCTGAATCCAAAAAAAAGCATTTTTGGAAAAAGGTCTGTGTGTGTGTGCGTGCGTGTTTTTTTTTTTTTGAAGAAAATAGTCCCACCCTAAACTACCCTTTACATAGAAAATTTTTCGAAAATTTTGATTTTCTTGAAAATGGCTAACAATTTTGATTAAAATGCCATATCTTTGAGATATTTTGATGACAAATGAGTTGTATATTTTGAATTTTCTGGCTATAGCCTATGTAGTTCTGTTTAGTCTGGATGAGTTTTGAATAACTCGTAAACCATTCGCTTTGCACACTTAACATATAAAAAAATAAACCGTAAGAGATAGACAAAATCCTACTATAAGGAAATGTAGATCTTGCTAAAATACACAATTTATGTCCCAATAAATGTTTTTGTAGAGTGAACCATTTCGGAGATATTCCTTGTTTTGTGTGTCAGCTTCAGAAAACTTAGAACTTTTGTTCATTTTTAATATGTTAAGCGTGCAAAGAGAACGGGATCTCAAAGCTTTAAAAGATTGCACTACCGCTCAAAGCCAACTGTATTCCCATATTCACCTTGCACCTACAAGGATATAAGCAATAAGATAATTTCTGCAAATGTTTATCTCAACTAACACGAAGATAGAGGAATAAGAGTTTGTAAGAATGGCTAGTACAAGAGTAGAGAAAGTCATGTGAGTGCAACACATCAATTTTTTTATATGTTAAGCATGCAAAGAGAACGGGATCTCAAAGCTTTAAAAGATTTGACTCGTTCAAACCCTACTGTATTCCCATATTCCCCTTGCACCTACAAGGAAATAAGCAATAACAAATTCCTGTAAATGTTTATCCTAACTAACACGAAGAAGGTAGAGAAATAAGAGTTTGTAAGAATGGTTAGTACAAGAGTAGAGAAAGTCATGTGAGTGCAACACATCAGATCTTTTTCTTAGTGAAAAGATTTGGTAGTTTGATTTTGTTGTGTTAACAGTCATTAAATTTTCTTCGGTCCACTTTTGTAGGTTGGTTAAGGATTGTTGCATGGTTTTTTTTCTAGCTCTGTACTTTAGTTTTTTGGCTTTGAAGTCCATATTACTAAGTTATCAATAAATAGTGCACACTTCACACCTGATTCTTTTGTTTGTTGTGGCAGACCATTAATAAATATATTAAAAAGTGTTGTGCTGAGCACTGCACCTTGTAGTAAGCCACGGTGCCCTTGTTTATATTTTGATATAGTCCTTCCATATCTGGTAGCAATAAAGCGTTGAGTTAGGAAATGACATAGCCATGAAAACATTGGACCTTGTATCCCTATTTTTTTACTTTCTTTAGTAGTTTTGTTCTGCATATAGAATCATATGCACTTTGGAAATCAATAAAAACTAATAAATTATCTTCTTTTCTATTGAAGGAGTCTTTGATTTCTTGACTGAGAAGTAAGACTTGTTCATTTGTAGAGTGAAACTCTCTGAATCCAGCTTGACATGGGGATATTAAATTTTGTGATTCTAGAAACCAATTTAACCTGTTTGACACCATTCTTTCCATCACTTTTGCTATTATGCTAGTAGGAGCTATTGGTCTATAATTTTTTTATTTCTGATGCTGTTTTATCTTTCTTTAAGAGTGGGATAATTATTGCTTTTTGCCAGTCGGCAGGTACAGTGGTTTTCCAGGATAGATTGTAGAGTTTTAGTAGTTGTTTCGCTGTTTTTCCAAGGTTTTTTTTATGAACTGTGGATGTACGTGATCTGGTCTGGGAGACTTCTTTTTTTTTATTATTAATTGCAATGTTCAGTTCTTGCATATTAACATTTTGAAAAAATATTGTGTGTTTAGTGTTAGGATCACATTCTCTTTCTTGTTTACAATCTTTCTTAAATTGTTAACGTTTCTTCTTTTTATTATTTCTTGTTACTTTATGTGAATTAGCATAATATTTAGTGAATATTTTGGCTATGACTGCATCATTTGTTAACATTCTATTGTTGTGTATGATATGTGTGCCATTTTTTTCTTTCCGGTAGGGTATAATCATGCAATGGACTCATTATTAGTGATACTGGACACATAATGAAGAATGAAGCACATTTTTTATATTATATTTATTTTGAGGAGTCAAAGTTATTCCATGTTCTTTACAAATTTTTGTAAATTTTCTAGTAGCCCAAGGATGGTAACTAAACTTTACCCATTATAAATTGTGTAAATTTACCTACTTACAGCCTAGCTAAATGGCTGAATAAAAAATTAAGTACTTTTGAACAATTTAAAAGTAGTAGTAGTAGTTGTTGTTGTTGTTAGCTAATGCTGGATTTCTGACAATGAAGTCATTAATCCTCTTGCTCTCCAATATTTTTCACTGATGGATGGGGCACTAGAAGTGGCCAGGCATATTTGAAGGTGGCCCTGATCCATTTCCTCTTGCAGATCACATAGAGGACAGAGTGGTGAAGAATATATCCCAATTCTGTTTAAATGTTTTGCCAGACAATCATGTCCTGTAATCAACCTGAAGGTTGCAACTGCTGTTTTTCGAGGATACTCAGGAATTACTGTTTGAATATTTGGTAGTTCTCATCTTTTATTTTTTGATTTTTCATAGTAATATTTTGCAATAATTTTTTTGAATTCAGAGTTGACTAATCTTTTAGCTGCATAAAATGGTAGATTAACTATTGATTTCTGCACATTGCCGGTACCCTTGTTTTGCAAACAATTTGAAAGTTCATATATCAAAAATTCTGCTGAATTGGTAAAAAAGATCACCAACACAGTATTGTCTGCTAATGATAAACTCGTTTCTTTTGGCATAACTGCTTTATTTCCTAGCATTCCTACAGAAAAATGTGATACTTTTTTTAAAAAAATGGTTAAGTTCTATGGAATTAAATGAAGAACTAATAAATTACGAGGGTGGGTCAATAAGTAATGCCTCCTATTTGTTTTCTCTTTTAATTGCCAAGAAAATTGAATCTAATTTATATAGCTTGAAAACTACAACATTGACGATTAATTTGTCACTTTTCAATATAATCTCCGTCCTTTTCCACAGTTTTGGTCCACCTTTTAACTAGGGCATGTATTCCAGTGTGGTTAAACACAGGGTCTTGCTTCCTAAGCCATTGACGCACGGACGTTTTCACAGCCTCCTCATCTTCAAAATGAATCCCACAATGAGCTTCCTTTAGTGGCCCGAACAGATGGAAGTCTGATGGTGACAGGTGAGGGCTGTATGGCGGGTGAGGTAAGACTTGCCATCCCAATTTCTCAATTTCTGCAGTGGTGTAACGGCTGGTGTGTGGTTTTGCATTGTCATGCAAAAGAACAACATCCGCCATAGTTTTTTTTGGGCGAACTCGGGGAAGACGTGCTTTCAGCTTTTTGAGAGTTCTGACGTATTGGACAAAATTTATTGTGCATCCCTGCTCCAAAAAATCAATCATAAGCACACCCTCTGCATCCCAAAACACTGTTGCCATAACTTTCCCTGCTGACCGCTGAGTTTTGAATTTTTTTTTTTCATCGGTGACGTGTGATGCCATTCCATTGACTGCCGCTTTGATTCAGGTTCAAAAAAATGAACCCACGTTTTGTCTCCAGTAACAATTTTTTCCAGAAACTCCTCTCCCTCCAAATTGAAGCGCTGCAAGTGTTCGGAGGCTATTGTTTTCCTTGTTTCTTTGTTTTAGGCGGTTAATATTCTTGGTACCCAACGTGAACAAACTTTTGAGTAACCCAGTTGTTGAATAATCATCACCACACTGCCTTTACTGAGAGAGGTAATGCGACACAATTTACCTGGTGTTATCCGGCAATCACCACGAATGATCACATCGACTCGCTGAATGTTGCATGGAGTCACTGCAGTCACCGGCCTGCCGCTTTGCATTTCATCTGCCAATGGTGTTTGCCCTTCAGCTTCATTTCAGTGATGAACCCATCGTCTAACAGTGCTGACATTCACCGTTGCATCACCATACACATTTTTAAGCCTTTTGTGAATGCGAATTGGCGTTTCACCTTCCGCAGTCAAAAATTCAATCACAGAACGCTGTCTAATACGAATGTCGATGTCAGCCATTTTGCAAGAGGATGCAGTGCTGCCACCTGTTGACTTAGGAAGTTACTACTGCAGGTGATTGGAGAAGAAGGTTTGAGGAATTGCGCCAAATTCAAATTTGTCACATAACTAACTTATTTAAGGAAAAAAAAAATAGGAGGCATTACTTATTGACCCACCCTCATAGTTTGTGAATCTTTGTTTGGATCAAACTTTTTTTTCAATTTTAATGGAAATTTCTTTCAACTGGTGAAAGTGGGTAGTCCACTTTCACCATTTCGTGCTAATCTTTTCATGAGCTTTTTTGAAGCACAAATCACTAAAGCATTCCCTTTAATTTTCAAAACCTGGTGTAGATATGTGGATAACATTTTTGCTATAGTATCCTAGAAACATATCAATAATGCTTTAATTTACAAGGTAAAGCCATAAAATTCACTTTCAAAACTGAAAACAGTGGTTATGTTCTATTCCTGGATTTAAAGATCATAAGTCATAAAAATTAATTGAATTTTGGCATTTATAGAAAGTTAGCATATGTTGATAATTACATAAAAATAACATTTTTAATTCCCTTCACACAACATGCAGTTTTCTATAGTTTAATTTAGAGGTTGATAATTATACCTACCCCTTAATAAAGGAGAATTTAACAGAGAATATAAACCTATTATCAACACTGCACTAATTAATGGTTTTAATACAGATTTTATACATAAAAAGATACAGAAATCTAAACATCAAAAGCCTGTAAATGAAGCTTCTACCTTCAAAAAAATAAAATGTGGCTGTAATTTTGAAAAGTTTACTTACCATCCTTGGGCTAATAAAAAATTTAGAAAAATTGTGGAAGAACATTGAATAACTCTGGCTCCTTAAAATAAATATAATGTAAAAAAATTAGTTTAGTCTTTCTAAAAAGGACAAAATTCCAAAGCATAGTCTGGCATTTATCAATTTAGCTGTTTGGATTGTGACAAGATTTACATTGGTAAGACTAGACATCATTTAGACACCAGAATAAAGGAACATTTTAGAAATATTAAGTATAAACAGATAGATAACTCAGCTGTGGCAGATCATTTTTGGTCATTTAATCATGAAATAAATCCAAGGTTAAATTATGTTGTTGTTGTTTTCTAGTGCCTTGCATCTGGCAATGAAGCCATTAGCATTCGTGCTTTCCAATACTTTTGAACTGTAGTTTCTTCTGATCTTAATGCTTCACAGGTCTTCAAGTGGTCTTCATTCATAGGTTAAATTATTAAAACAATTAAATGGACCCATAGATTTAATGGTTTGGGAAAAAATATTCATTTTGAAAAATAGGAACCGTGTTATGAATTTTGAAATACTGCTGATTGATTGTTAAATTTGTTTTGCATCCAGAGATTGGTAATTGTGACTTGTAGCAAGGTCGACCAAGGTCAGTCTCCTTGAGAATGTCAGTGAATGCTGACAAAACTAGTCAGTGTTTCAACAACATACACCACATATTTAAGACAAGTGAAGCCTGTGGTCTCTGTATTATTTGTTATAAGGGTGGCAGTAATTGCCATGCACAAAGTTGGAAAGCCACCAACTGAAATTTTCCATATCCAGAAAAACAGCTGAAAATCAGCAAAGAGGTAAGTTTACCGGACAATCTAGCAATTAACTGAGACTGCCAGTGTAAAAGTGGCCTGAGAATTGGTCATTCTCACAGTGAGAGGTCAGTGGCGGCTGTTAAATCAGTTGTGGCTTGTATCTGGCGAAATCCTGTCTAGAACCAGGAGATAATAACATTTCCCCGCAATCAATATTCAGGGCTGTTTCTGAAGACTTTGGGGTTAAAGCTTATCGGCGGAGTACCAGATATTTCCTAATATTACAGCTGAAGTAACAGGGGAAACTGAAATCAAAACAGCTCCTGTAGGGGTACACCAACTGTTATGATAGTAACATACAAAAATCATGTTGGTAACACATCAAATTTCATTTGTTGGCAATGAAATAAAATGCATTGCATGTAATGGGCGACAGTGATAACAAAAAAAGAACGTTGCTATGTATTGTAATAATAGACCTAATACTTTATCACTTTAAATATAAAATAAATAAAATATCAATAATTATAATAAAAACAACAGGTTATGGGTCCAGAACGTGAAAGTTATGTGTGAGTGGTTACATTGGCATAAAAATCGTAAGTAAAAGTGACGTGTCTGAGAGAAGTGAAATAACAACTTAAAAAGTAAAAACATGGAAACAACTACAGACGAAGTTGCATCAATTACAAAATTAAAAAATGCAGATACTTATCCATTGTGGGAACTGGAAATGTCAGTGTTATTTCGTGCACAAAGGTCACATAAAATAGTGAACAGTGACAATTTGTTATCGAGTCAAGAAAATGAAACTGTCGTAGAAGAATGGAAGACAAAGGATGCAAAGGCACAATGCATGATTCTAAGAACACTAGATCACAATGTTGTTGTTGTTAGCTAATGCTGGATTTCTGACAATGAAGCCATTAATCCTCTTGCTCTCCAATATTTAATATATTGATAGAGCAATAGCAGTATAGTAACCGATTTTTAGAGAGCACCATATTTTTATGTTTTGGCAGTCACATCACTCTCTCACAACCCCCAGAATGTCTGGAGGACCACACCTGTCGTTGGTTTACGGGTCTCACCGACCTGACCGGGAGAATTAATAAAATAAATTCACCGACCATATCCTCTGATTACCAATCAGAGGACGTATTACATGCCATGACAGGTCAGCATGTTAGGGGTTAAGAGTTTATAGAGAAATTAGAGAAATGGAGAGGTTGGAAGAATAAAGACTCCCTAGCCCTCGGTAACCCTAATAGCATTGGGGTCGGAAGAGAACAAGAGATGACCAAGGTAAGGTCAGATAGAAAAGTTACAGTGAGGAGCAAAACACCAGGAAGTGGAAGTAATGTTCTGCTCAGCTTGGGTACCTTGTGGTCGCTATTCACATATCCCCTAGACAGAGACCCCTGAGTAGACACAAAAAATGTAGATCTTGCTAAAATATACAATTTATGTCTGAATAAATTTTCTTGTAGAGTGAACCATTTTGGAGATATTCCTTGTTATGTGTGTGAGTTTCAGAAAACTAGCTTTCGTGAAATGGAACATCGTTGTTCATTTTTTTATATGTTAAGTGTGCAAAGAGAATGGAATCTCAAAGCTTTAAAAGGTTTGACTATTGCACAAAGCCTACTGTATTGTAACATTTCCCTTGCACCTACAAGGAAATAAGCAATAAGATAATTTGTATAAATGTTTATTTTAACTAACACAAAAAAGATATAGGAATAAGAGTTTGTAAGAATGGTTAGTAGAAGAATAGAGAAAGTCATGTGAGTGCAACACATCAGATTTTTAAAACTGCTTTTAAAGGCTTTACTTACCAATATAATTATAGCAATTGCTGAAACTGGCCACTGTCGTCCACACATTTTTGGCACCTCTTTAGGCATTATCCATCACTATTATTCCATCATCACATCATTATTCCATTAGGAAATTATCCATCACTCACTGTAGTTCAGGTTGATAAATATGGATATTTTGTTTTAATTATTCCAGGATACATGGGTTTGTCTTGTGCACTTTAAGCTTTAAGTTACCCCAGAGATTGAAATTACAGGGGGTTAGGTTGGGGGACAAAGGGGGCCACAAATTTGTACTAATAATTCAGTTCTGAAACACACTTTCATTGTTCTCATCAAAAGATTGGCTGCATGAGCTGTTGCAGAGTCTTGTTGAAAAAAGACAAAATCATTGTCTGTTGGTTAATTCTCTAAAAAAAGGGTGCAAAATTGTATTCACGTATGTACAGATGACAACTGTTGACTCAAAAAAAAATCACAAGAAATACATGCTGTGCAGTAGAAAACAAATGCTGAGCCATAATACTCTTTGTGATAAAGTATAGGACTAAATAATAAAGCACACTGGTAATAATGTAGCTGCACGATATCACGTCAACTCAAGACTGATTGTGAGCAGAGCAGAGAAAAACAAATGATGCTCGTGACCTTGTGTATATCAGCTGCTGTTATTGTATTTCATGTCCACAGCGGAAAAACACTGCTTAGCGGCTCACATGTATTTGGATCTCTCTGTATTTCTCTAATGATGGTGGTAATAGTAGTGATGAGTTGTTACTATGCTATGTAGTCTGGAAAATGGATAATTTGTCTTTTTGGGTGGAAGAAGGGCTACAATAATATATTATGCAACAAGAGCATAATTGCTGTTATACTCAAGTTTCATATACCTATTTATACTTGACCATCTGTATAAGTTTAGAACATTTATAAAATGTTTTTAATATTCTACACTGCATATTATTGTCACTGGTGTCCGACATTTTAATCACGTATTTGTTATTCATTTGCACATACAAAAATTGATAGTTGCACCTTCAACTGCAAAATTATTGATCTTATTGTTATGTCGACCTTGACACAATGATACACAGGAGATTTATACTATAAGCACCTTTTAAAAAGTAGACTTCCAAATACAAGAAGACAAGTTAAATTTATAAGAATGTTATTTGCACTAATTATTAAACTGGAACAAGCTGTTGTTCAGTTGAACATACGGGAATTGTTAGTTTCACTTTCAGCTGCTTGGGAATGTGTGCAAACATCGAAGTATTGATTGCTATCGATTGATGGTTAGCAGTATTGTTATGAACAGGTGCACCTTTTTTTGGTGATTAGCAGTGTCATTATGAAGAGGTGGATATAATGAAGTCCATTAGAGTGGCATATAGATGCTACATTATGGCATTGTCAAGCCATTGTCACTAGATCACAATGTAAAGGCCCATATTCTTTCGTGTGAGACATCTAAGGAAATGTGGGACACTTTAAAATCAGTATACAAGAAGGAAACTACTCAGCAGAAAGTTCAACTAAAAACAGAATTCTTCAACTATAAATGTGATAAAAGCAAGGATATGAAGGGAAAGTCAGTCATATACAAAACAAGCTTTTAAGCTTAACCGCTTAAATGAAAATCTAAGTAAAAAATTGTCATGACCAAGATTTTAATCACTCTCCCTGAATATTATAAACACTTTGCTACTGCTTGGGATTCAACACAAGAAGGAAGCAGAACTAAAAGCTAGATTAAGCAAGGAGAAAAGCTGTAGAAAGTCATCTACTGAGGAAACAGTTATAGCCTTTAAAGTACTCAGGTTCAAAGGTAAACAAACAGTAAGATGCTATGAATGCAAACGCAATGGTCATAAAATCACAGATTGCCCAGAAAAACAAAAGAAGCAATGTGAAATATGCAAGAAATCTAACCATTTGACAGAAAATTGCTACTTCAGAAAAAGAAATTGTGCAGACAAGAATAAAAAGACATATCCAGCTTGTGGAACGTGCAAGAAAACAAATCATTCAGAAGAAAAATGTTATTTTAAGAACAAGAATAACAGTGATAATAGTAACAGGCAGAATTAAAAGGTTACTTTTCTGACAACTGAAGAAAGAAGTGCAGCAGAATTAAACAGTGAAAAAAATCACATGATTTTTGTTGTGGATAGTGACTGTAATGGCAACATGACAAATGATGTAAAACAACTTACAAGCATAAGAAACACAAGAAACATTAAAATCAACCTTGCAAAGGATGGTGAATGTCTAATTACAAAACTGGAAGGAGAAGTAGAGACAGATAGTGTGATATTAACAAATGTCAGTTATGCACCTGGTTTAACAAAGAGTCATGGCAGTGAAAGCTATAACAGAAAAAGGTGCAATTGTTATTTTTAGTGTGGATAGTAAAAGATGGATCTGTTCTTAAGGGATACAAAGAACTATGTGGATTGTATGTTGTCAACTTAAAAAATCAAGAAAAACAAAGCATGAATTTGGAGTTACCAACTTCATTGACAACTCTAGATCAAGAAATGCAATGTCACAGAAAGCTTGATCACATTAACTTCAATGCTCTGAAGAAAATTCCCCATATGTGTGATGGTGTTCCTAATATAATGAAAGCTCACAGGGATGATGTAACTGTGAAATATGCTGCCAAGCCAAGATGGTAAGAAACCCTTTCAACACAGTGAGATTCAAAGCAACAAGACCACTACAGTGTGGAAAGATCAGCCCTTCTGCTCATGATGGCAAAAATTATTTCATGACATGTGTTGATGTGTTAAGGCATATTTGTTGGAAAGCAAGGATGAAGCTGGAGAATATCTTAAAAGATATGTGTATGAGGCAGAAGCCCATTTCAACTTGAAAACTTCAAAAATACAATGTGACAGTGGAGGAGAATATCGGAGTAATAATTTCAAAGTTTGGTGCAGGAATAGAGGAATAATCTTGAACTATACTATTCCCCATGCACCTGAACATAATGGCACTGCTGAAAGAATGAACAGGACCCTAATAAATAAAATCAGAGCCCTATGGTTTGACTCTCATTTAGAAAATGAAATGTGGGGTGAAGCCCTGTATACAGCTGCCTATCTAGTAAACCAAAGCACAACTGTAACAAACAAAGTAACACCAGCTGAAGCATGGTGTGGAAGGAAACCAAATCTTTCACACCTACAGATCTTTGGCTCAACAGTATATGCAAAAATATTTGGTCATCATCATAAATTAGAACCCAGAAGCAAAAAAGGAATTTTTGTGGGATAAGAAATATATATTTCAAGAGACGTGATATTCCTTGATGTAAAGAAGACAAACCAAGAACTTCTATATATGTTGAAGACATTGATGATGCTGATAAGGAAGAAACACACGAAAACCAGAGTGGAAATGAAGAAAACGAGCATGGAAACCCAAGAAATGTAGATGAAAAAACTATTGAAATTGAGAGCAATGAAGATGATAATCAAAATGAATATAAAGTTGAAAATATGCAAATTAACAACATTGAAGAAAATGTGAATGTAAATCAGAATAATGGAAGACCAAGAAGAGAGATAAGAATGCCAAGAAGATTTCATGACTATTACCTGGGAAGTGATAAAAATTATGCTTTATTAACCTATAAAGAATGCATGGAAAGTGGAGAAAAAGAAAAATGGCTTGAAGCAATCAATGAAGAAAAAAGAAATCTGGAAGCAAGCAACACATGGGAACTTGTGGATAACAGTGAGACAATTGGAAAAGAAGTTGTTACAAGCCATTGGATATTCAGAATAAAAGATGATGGAAAATATAAGGCACGTTTAGTTGCAAGAGGATGTCAACAAATTAAGAACAGTCTACTTTTTGAAGAAATATACAGCTCAGTGG
Source organism: Tenodera sinensis (assembly GCA_030765045.1). NCBI lineage: Eukaryota > Metazoa > Arthropoda > Insecta > Mantodea > Mantidae > Tenodera > Tenodera sinensis. Next base: position 198,297,490 of record CM060964.1, on the reverse strand, counting down.
TTCATTCAAACTCTTTAAGGACACTGTTTGCTGTGGCTGCAATGAAGAAAATGAATGTGTGGACATTTGACATAAAATCAGCCTTCTTATATGGAGAACTCAAAGAAGAAGTGTACATGCATATACCTGAAGGATATGAGCATCCAAACTAAATATGTAAGCTGAAGAAATATGGTCTCAAACAGTCTCCACTACAATGGAATAAAAGATTGACAAATTTTCTGAAGTCTGAAAAGCTTCAGCAACTGAAATCTGGCAAATGTGTATTTAAAAACACAAAGAATAAAAATGAAATGTTTGTAGCAATACATGTAGAAGATGGAATAGTTATGAGTGAAAGTATTGATATGGAAAAACTAATGAAAAGATTGAATGAAAACTTTGAAGCAACAGTCAGCATTGAACCAGAGAATTATCCAGGAATAAAAATAAATGTGAGTGAACATGGAATCTCTCTAACTCAAACAAAATATGCAAATCAAGTTGTAAGAAACTATGGTATGGAAGCTGCAAGGTTAATAAGCACTCCTATTTGTCATCAAGACAAGCTAAGGAAAACAGAAAAGGATAACAGAGAAAAGAAGACTGAGGAGCAACAAGAAGATGCAAATAAAGAAAAACTACCAGAGAAAGATCGTCAAAACACAGTGAAATTCCCATATCGTGAAGCAGTGGGAAGCCTGCAAGACTCGCCCTGACCTGAGTTATGCTGTGAACTTTGAAAGCAGAGCAGTAAATGCACCATCTCAGCGGGATGTAATCAATATCAAGAGAACTCAGATATCTCAACTACAACAAGAATCTTGGAATCCATTACTCATCAGCGAGTGAACATGAAATCCAGGTAAAGGCATACTGCGATTCAGATTTTGCTGAGGACATGAAAGACAGAAAAAGTACAACTGGTTTCATTGTTATGGTTGGAGGAGGACCGGTCATATGGAGTTCAAGAAAACAAAATATTGTGGCACAATCATCCACAGAAGCAGCCGCACACTGCTGCAAGCAAATGAAGTTTTTGAAGAATCTCATTGAAGAACTCAACATTGGAAGACCTAAAATTACAATGTACTCAGATAATCAAAGTTGCATTAAAATGATCAAATCTGGTCAAGCATCATGTAACACAAATCACATTGACATAAAGTATAATTTCATACATGATGAATTAAATAAAAAATGGTTTAATTTAGAGTATTGTCCTAGTGATAAATTGCAGACAGTTTAACAAAACCTTTGCAATCTACTATATTCAAAGAACTATCAAACAAGTTTGTATATCGTTTGTGATACACATTCAAGTAAAAGTGTTTCTGTTAAATATTTGTTTATAATGTTGTTTAACTTAAATTATGTTACAATTGCTCAGTGTAAAAGTATTTTTTGAGGGAGTGTCCCCTTTGTATTGTGTGAAAGAACAATTAAGACACAACATGATTGTCTATGTTAAGGGGGTGTGCTGTGATAGTAACATACAAAAATCATGTTGGTAACACATCAAATTCCATATGTTGGCAATGAAATAAAATGCATTGCATGTAATGGGCAACAATGATGACAAAAAAAGAACGTTGCTATGTATTGTAATAATAGACCTGATACTTTATCACTTTAAAAATAAAATATCAATGTGCTGTTGTAGTGTTTAACGCCCGCTTTTACTACTACGGCACCACAGGCGCTGACACTGATGATACATGGAATGAAGATGGAGCACCGGTGGAATGAGATGGCGGGGGAAACTGGAGCACCTGGAGAAAACCCGCCCTGGCGCTGCTTCGTCCACCACGAATACCACATGCGGGTCCCTGGGATCGAACCCGGGCCGCCTAGGTGGTAGGCGAGTAAAATATCAATAATAATAATAATAATAATAATAAAACCAATACCAACAAAGGGTATCAGAGAATTCTCTTCACAGGTGAAAAAATCTTTACCACTGAAGAGAGCTTTAACCACCAAAATGATAGGATATATGCAGCATGCTCTGAGGAAGACCATGAGAGGGCTTTTTAAGGTCCAGAGAAACCACCACCTGTCCTCAGTCATTGTTTGCTTGCAGTGGGCCATGAAGGCCCCACCAGGCTTCATCTTTTGTAAAAAAAAAAAAAAAAAAAAAAAGGAGTAAAAAGAGTGCCAATGTGTGTGCACATGTGTGGGTGCATGTGTAGGTGGTTGGGCAGGGGCATGGGTGTGTGTATGTGTGTGTGAACTGTTCTGGACTCCATTATGGGGGATTTGAGTGACACCATGTTAAATGAGTGTTGGACCTTCCAGCGAGATTCTACTCCAGCTCATAAGGGAAGGATGACACAACAGTGGTTGCAGGCCAATGCACCAGCTTCATCTCCATTGCTGAGTGGTCTTCTTATAGTCCCAATTTAAACCCCTTGGTCTTAGCACTGACCTACAAGAAAAGGCACCCTGCAGTTGAAAGTTTGAAGCATTCCTTGATGGCAGCAGTGGTGGATTTGCTGATTGATACTATCTGTGCTGCAATAGATGAGGGACCAGAGACCCAAAGCCTGTGTGCATGCTAATGGTGGACATTTTGAAGTCCAATAGATGCAAATTGTGTATAATGGATGTTTATGCAACATAGCAAAAGGAAATTGAAAAATCTAAAACCTTGTTGCATATATTCACAAATTAGTATGTGACAGTATTTATGGCTAGACTAGGTATATACTCTTAGAGGTCATCAAGTATCTCAGAGACTCTGTTAGCAACATGTTTCCCAAGTGCCATGCACTCCTTCGGCATGAATCACTTGGGGCTAGGGAGTTGGTTCACAGTTGAAGTGCTTATAGCTCCAAGTTAGTGAGACATGTTTGTTGACGTTTGCTGCCATGAATTGTTGCCCATGTTTGTTGACATTGATGTCCCATTTTGTCCTTCGATGATTGTGGCTTAGGCGAGGAGAATTTTGTCTTTTTGTGAGGGTCCATGCATAAGGATTTCGAGGAGTATAGGATCTTGTTGCGGATATGTTGTTGGTAGAAGTCGGGTATTTTAAAGGTTCACACTTAGAAATGATCAGACATGAATTTCTTGAAAACAACCCTTCCAGTTACTGAGAATTCTGCAAGTAATTTATCTCAGCACTTATTTTCACTCAGCATGATATTAGGTATGCAATCATTAATCTTCTTCTTATGGGAATATTTCACTGTATCTATATTTACTTTGCTATTCAAGTCACTTTTCTCAATTCAACTTCATGTTATCTTTACAACTGCTATGGAAGAACTCCTGCTAACATCTTCAAAAACCTGTATACGAGTATATGTATATCTCACCGGACAGTCTACATCACGTTTCCCCCAATTATACAACTTCCTCTGTCTTCTGATTTGTCCTTTCCAACTCTATTGTTGATTTAAATTTAAATGTTGAATATGAACGATAGCCGTTGTAACGACCTACCCACGCTAAATGGTGTCTCCATACTATTTATTCTTTCCAATGATCTAAATATGTATTTCCTATCAAATCTTGCAAAATTCTCTGCGTAACTGTGCTGCTATCATTAGCAAATATTCGTGAAATTAAAAACAATAACCTCAAGTTCTTTTCAATTAAATTAATTTGGAATAAATGAGGCCAAAACTGTGGATAATTTTAAATTTGATGATTGTAAATAATTAGTGAATTAGTACTGTATGAATATTAATTCCTTATGTAAGGGGTGCAGTTGGAATAACGCTATAAAATGCCCCTTATGAGAAAGTTAAGTATATCTTGTGAAGGATTACTAACTTTCACATAATATACCCTGTAATTTGTTCTTAACTACCAATGACACATCACGATATATACATTTAAAGAACTTCTAAATACAGTATGAACAGTAGTAACATTTTTAGTTTTAATTTTATATAATATACATAGATATTTTTCTAAGTCACTTTTTTCAATGTTTGGGAATTATAGATAACCCTGTAAGTCTGGTAATCTTTTCTTTCTTACTTTATCAACAGTCCCAAAACACTTTGGTTATTAAAAAATATATGGAATATTCATTAATTACATTTTATACTATGTCATTTGACTTGAAAATGAAATGTCTTAGTTGTTTTTATATTGTTAACATATCACTCAACTAACATCAAAATAAAACATGTCACAGATAAAGAATTTCTTTTTTTCTTTGTGTGGTTCCCTTCAACTCCTGGTGAAAGGAAATGATCTTAGGATTTATTTTCCAGGAAGTTTTTCAAGGTTTGGAGTTTTATAGGGTTTTAAAAATTTTATGTGATGACGTCCATAGCTTTTATTTTTCTTCAGGTGTCTTAGTTCAAAAGAATCCTGGCCAAATTTTTCAGTGATTCTGTATGGTCCAGAATAAAGTAATTCCATTAATGCTAGTTAATTTGGCTTGACAATTTTTGATTACTCACTAGGACAAGTTTTCCTACTTCCAGATTCCATTTTCTTCTATGGCGCTTGGTTCGTGCTTTCCATAGTTCGAATCTCTGTTGAGTTCTTGCCACTGCCTTCTCTGACTTTTGTAGCAATGTCTCATTCATGGTCTCTGCTATGGTTTTGGGAAGTCTGGGTATTAGTTCCCTTGGAGTTTCTCCGTTCATTAAGAAATGAGGACTATCGTGTAACAGGATGCACCAAATTATTCATTATAGTCTTTATCATTCTACAATAATCCATCCATAATGTGTACCAATCATGGCAAATCACTCTTAGGTAAGTCATTACATCATGTAAAGTACGTTCTGCTTGATTTCCTGCTGCATTATAACTGGTGCTGTGATAAATTTTGATTTTGTTATCAGATAAGGTCTTATTGAGTATTTCGCTCCTATTTACACTAGTGTTATCAGACAGCAATGCTTTTACATGTCCATGCTTAGGTATACAATTTTGTATAACTTTTGTTAAGCATGCTCTAGACGTAATACTTTTCATAGAATATAATTTGCAAAACCGGCTAAATACATCAACCATTAATAGCAAATATCTGTATCTGAAACTTCCCCATGGGAGTTCTCCATGGATATCCAAACTAACAAGCTCATTAGGAACTCCTCTTTCAGAGCATTGTGACTTAACCTCAAATTTTACATTTAGAGATTTTGCTTTCTGGCACTTTCTCATATAGATGTTTCATGTAAAAAGTCTGAGAAATGTGTAAAGTAGGTAGTTCTTTTGGTACCAGCATGTATGAGAGATAAATGAAAAGATTTAATGACACAAGATTCCAAGGATTTTGGAATAATTGGTTTCCATACTTCATATTCACGACCAGTTAGCTTGTATAAAATCCTATCCTTCTTTCTGAACCTTCTCGGTGTATCCTCAACAATGTTTGGAGCAGTTATTTTCTGAAGGTCATTTGCCCTCTTCTTGAAGTTTTCCAAACTTTCGCAGTTGCTTAGCCAAAGTTTTATTAATGGTAAGATCTATTCACATGAGTGGAACTTTATGAAAATCTTTATCATGGTTTTCAGGGCTCAAACTATGTAGTCTGGGTAATATGTCGCTGAATATGTTATTTTTCCCAGGGATGTGCCTGATTTCTAAGTCGTGTGCCATGATTTTTTGTATGTAGTGGGATATTTTACTACTAGTAAGTTTGCATTGTTGTATGAAAGATAGGCTCAGGTGACCCATGTATACAATTATTTTTCTACTTAGGACATAATGCCTAAACGTTCTTAGGACGAAAAATAACTTGGAGATTTCGAAAAGTGTAATGCACTGGTTTTGTTCAGTTGTTGTTGTTGTTGTTTTCTAGTGCCTTGCATCTGGCAATGAAGCCATTAGCATTCGTGCTTTCCAATACTTTTGAACTGTAGTTTCTTCTGATCTTAATGCTTCACAGGTCTTCAAGTGGTCTTCGTTCATTTCTGCTGGATCGTTACACAGGACACATATTGGTGAGGCTGAGATACCTATTCTGTAGAGATGACTTGCCAAACAGTCATGATTTGTCAATAGTCGGAAGGCTGCAACAGCTGTTTTCCTTGGTCTCTGGGGGATTATATCTGGATTGGAAAGTAGTGTAATCCATTTTTTATCTTTGGCATTTGTTTCTATTTCTTGTATATATGAATGACAAAAATTTTTTATGATCAAGCGTTTTATTGAGGAATATGAGAAATTGAATTTAGAATTTTGTTTTATTGTTGTGCCTTTCTTTGCAAGTGAGTCTGCAGCTTCGTTCCCCATGACTCCACAGTGTGCTGGAATCCATTGGAGATGAACAGTCTTATTAACTTTTTGGAGTTGTGTTAACATTTTGTAGCATTCTCTAATTTTTGTTGACTTCTTTGTAGTATTTGAACATATTCCCTGAATTGCAGCTTTAGAATCTGAAAGAATGACTGCCTTGTTAAATTTATTTAAGGGAAGATTTAATAATTGTCGGAGAGCAATGTGTATAGCCTCTATTTCTCCATCATAATTTGTTGTGTCTCTGCCAACAGAATGATAAAAGGAAAAATGTGAACACGTAACTCCAGCTCCAGTAAGGTTTTCCTTGGAGGATCCATCAGTATATATGTGCAGCCATTCTTCTGTGGGATACCTAGTATTGATTGTTTCCAGAGCTAGAAGTTTTTGTATTTCTTTTGGTGTGTCTGATTTACTTATTTCCTCTATTAATTCCAAACTGAAGGTAGGTTGTAATAATTCCAATGGATTTTCTCTTATAAGTAGATTTTCTCTGGTGTTAGGAATGTTCAATTTGGATTTAATCTGTGTTACCTTTTCTAGGAAAGTACTATGAGTTTTAAGGATTGAATGGGGGAGGTTCTCCTCTTTCCATTTAGAGTTTGGCAGTCGTAACATTTTCTCGTGTTGGAGCAATGCTTGTTCTTCTATTTTTGTTGTTATTGATGGGGTCCGTGTTAAGGCAAGCATGGCATCAATAGGTGTGGACTTAACTGCTCCAGTGATTAGGCGAAGAGCCTGATTTTGTATTTGTTCAAGTTTATTGATGTTAGCATTTGCTGCTGTTATTAAAGCTTCAGAACAGTACAAGAGGTTTGGTTTAATATACATTTTGTATGTTGTGTTAAGGACTCTCCTTGAGCAGCCCCATTTAGCACCAGCTAACCTTTTCAGGATTTGCAATTTCTTTTCAACCTTTTCTGAGATGTTTGTTATATGTTTTTTCCAACTTAGCTTTCTGTCGAAAGTGATGCCTAAGTATTTGGCATCATCAACTGCTTTGAGTGGTTTACCATTATAATTTATGCTAACATTAACTGGTTTGTATTTTAGTGTAAATAATTCATAATTTGTTTTTTCCACATTGATAGTCATGAGGTTTTTGGAGCTCCATTCATGTACTTTGTTTAGGGCTGTTTCTATTCTGTCTTTAATTAATTCAGGTTTTTTTGAGGAGCCTGAAGTCCAAATGACTACATCGTCAGCAAATAAAGCAATTTTGGTTTCTAAAGTTTTTATTATTGATGGAAGGTCATTTATATATATGTTAAAGAGTGTTGTGCTCAGAACAGCACCTTGTGGAAGTCCTCGGTGTGTTTGTTTATATTTGGAAATGTATGTATTATATTTTGTGGCACAAAATCTTTGTGAAATAAACTGAGTTATCCACTTAAGCATGTTACTTTTCACACCTATTGATTGCAACTTATCAACTAATTTATTTCTCCAGACTGAGTCATATGCTGATTTAAAATCAATGAATACTGCCAAGGTATCCTCCTTTCTATTGAAAGCTTCCTTGATGTCTTGGCTTAGTAGGAGAACATTTTCACTTGTACTATGATTCTGTCTGAAGCCGGTCTGTGAACTATTAATTAAGTTGTAATATTCTAGAAACCAGTTAAGTCTAGATGCCACCATTCTTTCCATCACTTTTGCAATAACACTGGTCAAAGATATTGGTCTGAAACTATTAATATTGTTTGAGGGTTTGTTTTTCTTTAAAATCGGGATGATAATGGCTTTTTTCCAGTCGGAAGGTACAGTCATTCTCCAACACGTGTTATACAGTTTAAGGAGGATTTCTTTTCCTTTCCTGCCAAGGTGTTTAATAAACTCTGGGTGGATCTTGTCAGGTCCAGGAGATTTTTTGTTCTGTAATTGTTCTATTGCTAAATCCAGTTCTGTTTCATTAAAATCCTGAATAAAAATATCATTTCGTATACCTTTTGGCTTACTAGTTTCTCTGATAGTTTTTGGGATAGCCTTATCTTGTTTTTTATACGCTTGGGGTATTCTTTGTGACTGAGCATAAAACTTGTTAAGGGATTCTGCTATTTCCCTATCTGTAGTTAAGCTTTTGTTATTATATTTTAATGGTTCAGTTGTATTTTTTGATAATTTTGTTTTATTAAGGAATTTGTATATTTTATTTCCATCTTTCCTATAGTCCATATGTTCTACAAAATTTGTGAAACTGGCCCTTTTTGCTGTAATTAATTCTTTCTTAAAAATGGCTGCTTTTCTTCTCCAGTTTTGTACATCTTCTGGACACTTGGTTCTTTCGGCTTTGACTCTTGCTACATTTCTTTCGTGTTTTAACTTAGATAAAGATGGAGACCAAAAGTAGCTATATTTCTTTAACTTTCCTTTGGGGATATGTGTTTTGGCTGCTGTCAATAATATTTCACAAATTTTTTTATTCATTTCATCTGTTGACTTGAACTCTGATTCTAACAGTATGTTACACTTCCCTTCTATCTCATTTTGGAAACTGGACCAATCTGCTTTTTTAAAATTCCAAGAAGTTTTAACTTTTGGTTTGTTACTTTTATTTATTAGACCTCTTATGGAGTTTATGGTGATTCTGTGGCCTGAACCTGGGTCTTCTATTATTTCTCTTTTTGTATTGTCAATTATGTCAGATGACACCATCAGAAGGTCAGGATTTGTACCCGAACCATTATAATGAAGGTAAGTGGGTGGATCATTTGGATTAAATATTCATTCCATTGTTGACGAGTTTAATAGGTCTTCTATGACTCTTCCTGCTGAATTTATATCTCTGTAGCCCCACCTAGGGGAGTGTGCATTAAAATCACCTATTAAAATACTTTTGGGTTCTATGGGAATAGAATTTAGATCTAGTGTATTGTCTGGAGGATTGTAGATACTGTAAATTCTATAGTGGTAGTTACTTTTCCATACTTCAATTTTAACTATTTCTGATTTATCTTGTTCTTCCATTGTTTTTTTGATTTGGATAATAGCTTTCATATTTCTTTTAATTCCTGTAAGAATACCACTTGCTATTTGACGAGCCTTTGGAAGTATATGTGTAGTGTACTGATCCATTTCAAAGTATATTTCCTGTTCTTGTGATATATTGGCTTCTTGTACTGTGAAGACATCTATATCTTGGTCTTTTAATATTTTCATTAGCTCTTGTTTTTTAGGCTGGGACATGCCTCCTGCATTCCATTGTAGAATTCTTAAAGTATTGGAAAGATGAAATTTGCCTAAAGATGTCCCCACCCGGAGATCCGATTGGGGGACAGTTTTAACTCCGGAATGTTTATCTTTAGGACTCATATTCATGTATGTGGCTTTCATGTAACTGTTTTCTTAACGGGCACCAGTTTTACAATGTGGCAGTTACATCACCCGACTTAAACCCCCATTTTGCAAGGGGGACCACACCTATCGTTGGTCAACGGGTCCATCGGACCTAGCCGGGAGGACTAAATAGATGATATTTAGATCCACCGACCTTCCCCTCATGTGCCTCTGAGGGACGCTGTTGTGCTGTGATAGGCCAGCACATATGTAAATGACATTTCCTCCATTTTAGATGAAACAGTTATACCGCTGTGATTCGGTCCCCAGAGCCTCATCTGTTAAAAGCAGGGTGCACCACGGGCAGGATGAGGATGGGAATTGGGTAGGAGAGGCTATAGGAGGCGCATCACTACCCCATGCTACCCCGGGGTTTTGTTCAGTGGGAAGTAGTGAATGGCAGCAGTCGCTATTACATGAGTGTCCATGTTTTTGTAGAAAGACACACCCTAATCCTTCAGTGCATAGGTGAAAATTTGATCAGCTCTTGGTCTTTCTAAAAGAACTGTGTTAGCAAAAAGTGCTTTAACACGCTGCCATGCATTTTCTTCATATTCTGTCAATCTCCATTTTGTGCCTTTTCATAATAAATCCCTAAGGGTTGCAGCTTCTTTGGCATCATTTTTTAGGAATTTCAACTGATATTGTATTAGGCCAAAACTCCTCCTTAACTGCTTTACATTCATGAGACTGGGAATCTTGAGTAAACTTTCTAGTTTCTTGGGATCCGGCTTACCTCCATGTTCAGATATGACGTAACCAAGGAAGTTGACTTCGCAAAGAACAAACTTTGATTTTCGTAAATGTATACTCATCCCACTTTCAGTGAATTTAGATAATATATACAGTCGAGGTGTTTTAAGGGTTCCTCAAATGTCTCACTGTATACAAGAAAATCATCCACATATTGACATGCATATTCTTGTACATTATTGCTGAAAATAGCATCAGTTGCTCTCAACAATGCAGCTCCAGAATTCGTTAGTCCAAATAGCACTCTTGCAAAATGCATCAATTTCCCTTGAAAAATAAATTAAGAATAATCCCTCACTTCTTCTGGTTAGTGGAATCTGCCAATACGAAGGTACAGGATCGATAATTGAAAATATTTTACCCTTGTTTACTTGGGATAATAAATCTTCTATTGGTTCCGGTTGAAAATAATCTGGTAAGGTGTGTTTGTTGAATTTTCTAGCATCTATTGTTAGTCTTAATGACTTGTCTGGCTTCATTACCCAGAACAACTGGTTACAGAAGGTAACCAACGAATTCTCAATAATGTTCTGTTCTTGCATTTTCTTTTTAATTACTCGTTCCACTTCAGCTTGTAGCGAGAGAGGTAGATTTCTTGCGTTATGAGCATAAGAAGATAGATTTTGAACAGTGAAAGTGTGGGTGTAAATGTTACACAATCCAGAATTTTCCAAAAATACATTTTTTATTTCAGAATAACATCTGGAAAAGCAGCTTCTGTTTGTATGAGGGTAATCTAGTTTCCGTAACTTTTTTCTAACCATGTTTCCTGACTGTTTCTGTCTGTGTCTAATGGTGGACCATGTTCTCGCCCTTATACATTTTCGTTTTCTTTCTTCCCACGGCAATAAAATCTTGCTCAGCTGATTCATTATAATTAAATAAAATTTGTTCCTCCCAGTCTTTTACTCTGACAGTCTCTTTGTTCCTTTTTTTTTCATCTCAAATCATATTCATCTGATTACTACCCATCCTAATCATTCCAACAAAGAATTGTTCCCCATCAATTTCAATTTCTTCCAGCATGTGTTTACATTCTGCTTTGTAATTGGTGGTCAGGAAAGGAATGTTCGTCTTTTGTTCTATTATCATTTTAATGTATCTGTTGCTGAAATCTATCTTTGCCTTGTGTTTATACATAACATCCGTGCCAATTAGAAAATTAACATTCAATTTAGGCACAATTAAACATAAAATTTTCATGTTCTGTTCCCCTGCCTGGACTTTAAATAATGCCTGTTCTTGTATTTTTTTTTCTGCCTTCCTACTGGGAGTGTACAGTATGTATTTGCTACAGGTAAGTTTTGCAATTTGTTCCCTGCAGCAAGAATATTTTTGTAGCATTTTTCAGAACATACTGAGACGTTCACACCAGTATTTCCCATATATTTTTATTTCTATTTTGGGGGTTTGTAATGAGTAATTTTCTCCGGATTTGAAGATCTTTCAATTCCAAAATGTTCTAATACCCCTAGGTTCAAAGCTTCATTTTTACAGCATTGTATTGACTTGTTGTGGTTAGGCACAACCCCTATCCTATCCTTGGATTTCTGGTGAGTCTTTGTGAAATCCCGATTTAGTTTTCCACTGGCGATGTCACCATGTCAGAAACCATATTTGTTGCTTCGGCATTAGGTTGATAAGTAATTTAATTTTCAAGATGGTTGTATGTTTCCTCTGATCGATCTAATCTGTCTGTTGCTCTCTGAAATCTGGTCCCATTCCTTGGTTGTAAGTTCCTCTACAAATTATTATGGTAAGTATCTCGGTTAGCATTTTGTTGGAAATTTAGGTGTTGTAATCTTGGTTCAGTATCACCGTAAAAAGGCTGTCTAGAATTTTGTCTTCTGCAATGACAAGGTGAACTGTCTCCTGGTCCTCTAATTCTCTCATTTCCTGGAAAATGTGGTACAGTTTCCTGATATCTGTTCCTGGCTTGATTGCTATAAGAGGTTGGTTCTACCCCCTGACTTGAGAAGTGTTCTTCTGGGCATTGATCTTGGTACCCATGATGATTTCCATGGTGTGTAGGTGATGCTCAATTTTCATATTCTGGCCTTAAGGTGTAATTTTCTAATAAAGTGAGGAGTTCAAGTACTTGGGAATATGAGAAAACTCCTGCTACTCGGATAACATTTCTGGTCTGAGGAGGGAAATGATCTGTGATCAATTGTATTAAGTCAGAAGGTTATATCTTGGGCTCCAACAGTCTGCTCTGATTAATAATGTGGAGGAAATAATCCTGCATTGAAAGGCCGTTTGAAGGGTCATATCTTCCCAATAGAATCGCTTGATGTATGGCAGTTTTCTTATGTACACCTCAATAGTAGGCTAAAAACACCTGTTTGAAAGTATTTTATGTAATATTACCGTCAAATACTATATTCTTGGCCATTCTGAAGCTCTACTACGTAGTTGTTTCTTTACTATTGGCATCCTTAGCATTTCTAAGACTTGTTTTAAAAGAAAATACTCGTCCAGCTCACAGATGAAGGAAAGTGGACATTCATCTTTCTTGCCATGGATTTCATTTAAGATGGATTGGTGAGGATTTCCAGGAGAAGAACGATTTGTGCTGCAGTCACTAACACGTAGAATATTAACATTGTCACCATTGTTGTTTACAAAACTACTTTGAGAATTGCTGCATGCGTTTTGTGTAACAGGTGTGTATGATATATTATCAATGATTCTATTTGTGCTAGCACCATCAGCCATATTGGTAGTTTGTGATATTTGTGTGACAAGAGCAATATTATCATTATGATTAGATGCACTGTTAACACTTTGTTTCAGTAAATTCAATTCTTTTTCAAAATTCTCATTTCTAGTTTCTATTCCTTCCAAACAAGCATTAGTGCGTGCACTTTGCACACTAATGGACAAAGCTAGTGTCTTTATGCCATCAATTTCTTTATTAATAGATGTCACTTCACTTCCTACTCGTGCAAAATGATCCCTATTCTCTTCAGTAAGCCCTATTGCCTTATTTTTCATATCTTTGCTTGCAAGCAACTTAATTTTGTCTGTTCTACTTCTGTAGCAATGTTATCTATCCCTCTCTGTAGTTCCCTATTGCTAGCAGCTAACTTTACTCTGAGCTCTTGTGTCTGGGTAAAAAGTTTCTTATCGAATTCCCCTGTTACAGCAGACAGCTTATCTAACTTGTCATTTATCCTTTGATTTTGAGTATTTAACTTTGTAAATTTGTACAATTGTCCTCCAAAGATTTGTGCAATTCGTATTTTAAATTTTTACTATTGTCCTCTAAAGATTTGTACAACTTATCTTCTAAATTTTTACTATTGTTCCTTATAGAGTCAGACACTTTAGTTTCTAACCAACTAAACCTTTCTAGCAAAATATTAATGTCAAAAACTTGGGTTACTAGAAGCAAATATTCCTCTGTGTACCTGTGTACCTTTTCTGCTCACTAACTACAGACCCTTCTGGATATGGCAGGTCAATGCCCCTAATACCACTACAACTATTATCCTCTGGTACCTCCATATTATCATTCATTTGATTCATCATCTTTATGAGGTCAGATAATGACTTTCCGTTTCATAAGAACATTTGTGCATGCACACTTATTTAAAATTGGCACTGTCTTGGTGTTAAAGTGATGTTCTCTGGTGGTACTGTTAATGTTGTTCTGTGTTTAAATCCGGTGCCTCCTGTGGATGTGTAGTTTCTATTGCTTCCCTGATGTTCTGCATAGATTATTGTAGTTTCGTCTACTTCGTGCTCCACATTGAGTCCCTTGTTTGAAGCGCTTATAGCTCCAAGTTAGACATGTTTGTATACGTTTGCTGCCACTAATTGTTGCCCATGTTTGTTGACATTGATGTCCCATGTTGTCCTTCAATGATTGTAGGTTAGGTGAGGAGGATTCTGTCTTTTTTTTTTCAAGGTCTGCCTATAAGGATTTCGAGGAGTGTGGATCTTTTTGTGGATACGAGGATGATCCCAAAAGTGAGGTCTCCAATTTTTTTAAAAATATAAAGAAACGTTTATTTACAACAAATGGTACATAGTTTTGAAGCTTAAACATTTTTCTATTTTTCCACATAATCGCCATTTTGATCACTTTATTTTTGTAAATGCTGTGGAGTTTTCGTATGCCCATGTCATACCAGCCCACCGCCATGCTATTGAAGAAGTGTTTGACCTCATCTTTCATTTCGTCGTCACTGAAGCGTCTTCCAAACAAATGTTCTTTCAACTTGGGAAACAAATGGTAGTCACTGGGTGCTAAGTCCGGACTTTAGGGTGGATGGGTGATGATGTTCCATCCAAACTGTTGCAGAAGATCCACAGTTTGAGGGGCGGTGTGGGGGCAAGCATTGTCATGAAGCCTTTTGCCCTTGCTCAACATTCTTCTTCTTCAGTTCTGAATTGCCTGTCTGAGTCTTTTTTAATGGTTGACAGTATCTTTCATCATTTATTGTTGTCCCAAGACCCATAAAGTAAATCAACAATCTCCCCTTTTGATTCCGAAATACAGTTGCCATGACTTTACCGCAGACTGTGTTCTTTTGAATTTTCGCAGCTTGGGTGAATCGGAATGCTGACACGTGATTGTTGCTTGGCCTCAGGTGTGAAGTAGAAAGACCAGGTTTCATCACCTGTGACTATTGAATCCAAAGGGTTGTCCTCATCTGCATAGCGTTGAAGAAATTGGGCTGTAAGTTTCAGCGCGTTGCCTTTTGTGGTCTTCTGTCAGCACTCTTGGGATGTGTCTTGTGCACACCTTCCGAAATTTCAACTCTTCAAAGTCCAATGAATGGTGCTTCAAGACATATCAAGAAAAACAATGCAGAGCTCGTTGACAATCACTCGCCAATCATGAAGCATGATTTGTTCAACCTGTGCAATTTTCTCATCAAGAATTGAGTCTGCCGCTTCTTTCCTCATCATGAATTTCCATACATCATCTGCAAACTCTACACTACTTGCGGACATTTTTGACATCCGTACAAGACTCTTCATATGTTTCCATTAACTGTTGATGAATTTTGATTGGTTTAACCCCTTCTGCACTAAAAAACCTAATGACTGCGCAAACTTCGCACCTGGCGGTAGTGACTAACAGCTGGCTGCCAAGCTCCAACGGATGTGCAGTAGTTCCTGTAGAGAGTGGAGGGAGGAAGGAAAAAAGCAGTATGAACCAACATCCTTGCAAACAGATTCCCTGTGACTTCAGCGCTTTGGAGACATTGCTTTTGGGATTACCCTCGTATGTTGTTGGTAGGAGTTGGGTGTTGTAAAGGTTTTAACTTAGAAATGATCACACATGAATTTCTTGAAAATAATACTTCCAGTTACTGAGAATTCTGCAAGTAATTTATCTCAGCACTTATTTTCACTTAGTGTAATTATAGATACTCAATCATTAATCTTCTTATGAGAATATTTCACTGTATCTATATTTACTTTCTTATTAGCGTCACTTTTCTCAACTGCTACGAAAGAACTGCTAATGTCTTCAAAAACCTATATATATTGCTGGACAGCCTACGTCACGTTTCCCTCACTTATACAACTTCTTCTATCTTCTGATTTGTCCTCTCCAAAATGATTTAACCTATTGGCTGTTAATTTAAGCTTTGAATATGAACAATAGCTGTTGTAACAGCATACCCATGCTAAATGGCATCTCCATGATGTTTAATCTTACCAACAATCTAAATATGTATTTCCTATCAGATCTAGCAAAATTCTCTGCATAACTGTGCTGATATTTATTAACAAATATTTGTGAAATTAAAAACATTTATACATAATCTCAAGTTCTTTTCAGTGAAATTAATTTGGGATAAATCACGCCAAAACTGTGGATAATTTTAAGTCTGATGATCAATTAATTGCAAATAATTAGTAAAGTAGTACTTTATGAATATTAATTTCTTATGTAAGGGGTGCAGTCGGAAATAACGCTATCCCAGGGACCCGCATGTGGTATTCGTGGTGGACAAAGCGGCGTCAGGGCGGGTTTTCTCCGGGTACTCCGGTTTCCCCCGCCATCTCATTCCACTGGTGCTCCATCTTCATTCCATGTATCATCAGTGTCACCGCCTGCGGTGCCATAGTAGTAAAAGCGGGCGTTAAACACTACAAACAACAGGAAATAACGCTACACAGTCTCTTATTGGTTATTCAGAGATAGGCTTAACAAATGCATTGGTTATCAGCCGATTCCATTTGTCAAGTGCCAGCTATCCATTACCTGCTGACACGTGAAGTACCCACTCAAGGTCCAGCTTTAGAGGCTTACAGGTAGTTAGTTGAACCTCACCAGCAGCCACTCACTGCAGAGGGGAATAGGGAATGGTTCTAAAGAAAAATTCCCTGCCCTAACCGGGAATTGAACCTGGCAACTCTGGATTGAGACACCAGAATCTTAACCGTCGTTTGCAGAGGCAGATGTAATTTTTGTCAAAGCTTTCCCTGTAAGAACTTGGACTTAGAGCACTTTGTCACAGTTTTTACTTCTATTGCTGCTGAAATAGGTGCCAAAGTGGGTTAAACAGCCACTAAATTTTTTTGCAAGAATACTACTTTAATAAAAATGTGCAAAAATTTAAGATCTGTTTGATGAAGTAAAATTGCTTGCGTTATAGGTAATGTGGAGTGCTTGGAAATAAAATGCATATTAACATGCGTATTTCTCTTCCATACTTCATATTAAAAGATGCAAATTTGCATCATCTGACCTCAGTGTGTTACTATCATTCTAAGGCAGTGAAATTGAAGAAGGAAGAAGATATAACACTGTTAGGGGGATTTATGGGAAGAGCAAAAGAATAATGGTACAGAAAAATAAATAGAAAAGAGCAAGAGCTAAACTAGGTCTACTATACAATAACCATGGTGTTAAAATGTATGGTGGACTAAGTTATAGAATAGCAATTCCTAGTAATGTAATGAAAATTGTAAATTATTATGTATAGCAGTTTGGCAGATAAATAGTACATTACAATACTATCATTCTGTCTCCGCAAAATACCAAGAAATCACCCAACTCCTGGATTGATTGTGGGTTCATCTCCATCACACTTGAGTTTATGGACAGACCGAACATTCAGAATGCACCTCCAAGCTTTGTTATACTCTTAACAAAGGAGTCCAACACTCAAACTTCATTTCTATGGTAGATTACTTTAAACATTCAATAATGATTAGAAAGTTTGTTGGACAAGTGAGGTTAAACACTTTAGTTTTATTTACACTACCCTAATTTTAGAAAATTAGGACATTTATTCCCATCTTTAGCTAACAACTGACCGACTGATAAATGTAGATGTGTCGTCCGGTATACTATAGATGATGGTGGTGATATGAACCTGTTAGGCTGGTCTTTTGGCGGGAAATTGAAATTCATAATTTTGCCTTTATTTTTTTATAATGTGGATGTTTTCCCAAACTGAGAGTTCAGTTGGGTATCTTACTGTCCTGAGAAGGTTTGCTTGTTGAATAATTTCAAGGTGGTGGTTCCAAAAATGTGATATGGCTGATTTTTCAATCTGTGTGCATCAGTCATCCAGTTGTTAGTTAAAGATGGGAACAATTGTTCCCGAAACATGTCCCAGTTTTCTAAAGTAAGTGAGGATAGTGTAAATAAAAGTTACCTTTAATATCAAAATACTTAAACTTGTTTCAGAGCCATATTGAAGAATAATTTGTTACAATAGCGAGGTATCTATTCATTGTTGCTGTAGCACTACTTAACTCTGTTGTATTTAGATATTACGCATTTCAGATTTATTTTTAATGATTTATATGTATGTTACCTTTTTAAGTTTTTAGGGATGGCCAATGGCAGATCCTGGAACCAGTGATGACAGTTGAAGTAACAGCCCCATCTGAATATCAAGGCACTATTATGGGCCAGCTGAACAGGCGGCATGGCATTATAACTGGAACAGATGCTAAGGAGGGATGGTGCATCATATATGCTGAGGTAAATGTGTGATAGGTTCAGCATTTTCCCTATGCCAGAATATATTGTGACGAAATTGGAATTGTTATGGTTAGTGTTAGGTCTAGAAAATTACAAATTACTTAACAAAGAAATTTGGTTTGTAACAGGTTCCACTGAATGATATGTTTGGCTATGCATCTGAGCTAAGATCATCAACTCAGGGTAAAGGAGAGTTCAGTATGGAGTACACTAGATATTCGCCCGCATTACCAGAAGTGCAGGAAGAATTAATACGCCAATACCAGGAGAAAGAGGGACTTGTGCCACAGCAAAAGAAAAGGAAGGGCTAGTGAAAGTGTTATTTTAGTGAAGTTCTGTTAAGCTGTGGTTGTGTGTGTAAATGTAGCTGTAGTACAGAAAAACAGAAAAACAAAATACAGAATGAAGATGATGTGTTATAACAATGATGTTTCCATGTCCAAATTCCATAATTCCACAATTTCATAAACTGCTTACTGAGACTATGCACCAGTTATGTCATAAATCATCTACCCTCTTGAAATTCCTTTGTAGCATTGTCAAATATTGTTTTATTTATACTGAGGATTGCATTTTACAAAAATAATGTTGTAAATGTGTATACAAAACAAGGAATTGAAAAAAATAATATAGTTACCTTATATTTAAAAATGTATATTCATCCTGTCTGTTTTGAATCCAGAGGCTTGAGGTTGTTATTTACTGTATTCTACTGAAACAAATAACATTTCACTTATTCTGAAAGCGTTTTTGTTCTAGAGGGCCCAGAAAATTGCTATTTAAGGTATTTGAAGCCAATTAAAAGTTTAGATCATTGTTGAAATGCTCATAATTTGACTTTATCCATAATCAAATGTTTCTAGCTGAGAAACTTAGCCAGCTAGAAGGAACCAGAAGGATTTACTTAGAATTTGCTTCTAACTGGGGACTCTGGATTTTTGTGAGTAGCTTATTTGTGACATGTATCAAGAATCAGCAACATTAAAAACCTTTGAGGCTCTTCAGAATAATAAACACATTGAGACTATATCACAAAATATCAGTTATAAAGAAACTATGTGAAATAACATCACAGTGTACTTTTTTGTTATTTTGTCCATCAGATACCAGATTTTATTAATTAATCACTTTCAAACGACATCCCAACTGTTCACTATTTTGGTCATTCCACATGCTGTTGCATTTGTTTAATGTTTTGGTAAATATCCGGCTACCTGCCTCTTCACTTTTAGCATTCTTTCATTCCTGCAGCTGCTCCTGTCACTTAGTCACTTTTTCCATTGGAACTTGGCAATATTCAACACGGTTTGGTTTTGGCAGCTAACATTGATTACTATGCTTCAAATATATTCTTGCAATTCACTTGAATGTGAATTCTTGCATTCTTTGTGTGACATGTATGAGTAATTTATGCATGAATCACTTCAATTTTAGCAATAAAACTCCAGTACCATTACTCCAAAGATATTGTCAATTATATGCAAATTATGAACAGCAGTAAAAAGGTTTGAAAAAGAGTATTGAATAATAGGTTTTTGTTGGATCTGCGTTTCTAAACAAATAAGGGAAATGATACTTCGAGGAACTGTCAATGTGGGTTTTATTACCTTAAGTTATATGTTATGCATACGTACATGCGTCTAATGCACAGGAGTTAACAAGCTCATTCTCCTTATAAGTTATATATGAAAATGTTTCTTGGCATGAATCCAACAGTAGATCTGGAAAACAGCTTATTGAGATTCTATAGACAGTTCCAAGTGTTTACCAGGCCATGCGTGAGGGGGTTAGGCTTATCAAGTGGTTATGCCAGGTGCAGTCTCAAAGGCTGACTTGCCTTGCTCATACCTGCTCTACAAGGTTAAGGGATGTAATGTGTTTCTAGTTCTAAAGAAAATATCATTCCAACATATTTCCCTTAGACTTGGTCATAAGAAAGTAATCACAGTGTAAGAAAAACATTAATGTTATAAATTCAGAACAAACTCACAGCAACACTAGCAAGGATAGAAATTAAATATTCAGGATTAGAGACATCATATCATTATAATACAGCATGAGTTAAAAGAAAAAGTTCCGGTTTCCAATATTCATAGTGTTTTCTACCCATTACCAACTAACGCATATTCTTTATTCATCATATTATCCTCATAAAGCATAGGATACACAGCTGTTGTTAACACAACTTTACTGTTTTCTTTCTTATGTTTCATGAATTCATATCAGAAACTATATTGCTCCTAGTTTCAAAACATTCATAGATGGCGACAATATAGGCCATCTCAATGTGCATATTAATTAATATTTCCCAAATGGCTAATGCTGCAATGCAATTACTCAACATAAGCTGAACGTTTTCATGAGCTCTACATTTTCTCATTAGTTCTGGTCACAGAGCAGTAATTGCTGATATAAAACTAGAGAATACAAATAACAGTCAAGGTCTTACGAATCTGTATTGGAACTTCAAAAAAGCAGATTGGAACAAATATAAAACTGAATTAGAACATAAATTTAAAGAACAAACAAACTCACAGCTGCATGACCAACCAGATCATATGAACAAAAATTTCTGTAAAGTCATCCTAGAAACTGCAAAAAAACATATCCCTCGTGGAAGAATTAAAAATTTCAAACCCTTTTGGAACCCCCAGTTAGAAGAACTGAAAAAGCAAAGGGATATAGCTAGAAATACAGCTGAACAAACAAAAAACATATTGGATACACAAATATGGCGAAAGAAATGTGCCTCACTAAAAAAAGAAATTAATACTGCTAA
Source organism: Tenodera sinensis (assembly GCA_030765045.1). NCBI lineage: Eukaryota > Metazoa > Arthropoda > Insecta > Mantodea > Mantidae > Tenodera > Tenodera sinensis. The sequence continues at coordinate 198,276,470 of CM060964.1, read as the reverse complement.
AAGGAATCACTTTAATAATTTCTTAGAAAAAATGGATTATAGGACAGATGGTAACAAAGCTCATAAGTTCATAAAAAATGTCAAGGACAGGAAAGAAAACAACAGCACACCTGTCATACACAACAATAAAATGTTAGTAAATGATGCAGTCATAGCCGAAACATTCAATAAATATTATGCTAATTCACATAAAGTAACAAGAAATAATAAAAAGGAACGTAAAGAATTTAAGAAAGACTTGAAACAAGAAAGAGAATGTGATCCTAACACTCAGTGCAATATCTTTTTTCAAAATTTTAATATGCAAGAACTGAACATTGCAATAAATAATCTAAAAAACAAAAAGTCTCCTGGACCAGATCACATACATCCAGAGTTCATAAAAAACCTTGGAAAAACAGCAAAACAACTACTGAAACTCTACAATCTATCCTGGAAAACCACTGTACCTGCTGAATGGCGAAAAGCAATAATTGTCCCACTCTTGAAGAAAGACAAAACAGTATCAGAAATAAAAAATTATAGACCAATAGCTCTTACTAGCATAATAGCAAAAGTGATGGAAAGAATGGTGTCAAACAGGTTAAATTGGTTTCTAGAATCACAAAATTTAATATCCCCATGTCAAGCTGGATTCAGAGAGTTTCACTCTACAAATGAACAAGTCTTACTTCTCAGTCAAGAAATCAAAGACTCCTTCAATAGAAAAGAAGATAATTTATTAGTTTTTATTGATTTCCAAAGTGCATATGATTCTATATGCAGAACAAAACTACTAAAGAAAGTAAAAAAATAGGGATACAAGGTCCAATGTTTTCATGGCTATGTCATTTCCTAACACAACGCTTTATTGCAACCAGATATGGAAGAAATATATCTAAATATAAACAAGTACACCGTGGCTTACCACAAGGGACAGTACTCAGCACAACACTTTTTAATATATTTATTAACGATCTGCCACAACAAATACAAGAATCAGGTGTGAAGTGTGCACTATTTGCTGATGACTTAGTAATGTGGACTTCAAAACCAAAAAGCAAAAGTACAGAACTAGAAAAAACCATGCAACAATCCTTAACCAACTTACAAAGGTGGACCAAAGAAAATTTAATGACTGTTAATACAACAAAATCAAACTACCAAATCTTTTCACTAAGAAAAAAACCACTAAAAATAAAACTAAATTTTGAGGGTCAACAATTACCAGAAACAAAGGAAGCAAAGTATTTAGGAGTTACATTTGATACCAAACTTACATGGACCAAACAAATAGAAAATGTAATACAAAGAGCAGAGAGGTGCCTTTCACTATTAAAACGTCTAACAGGAATGAAGTGGGGATGTTCCAGAGCAACTCTTAACACAACATACAATGTATATATAAAGCCATTATTTACTTACTGCAGTGAAGTTTTTGTAACAGCAAATACAAAAAAAAATTCAAATCTTTCAAAACCAAAGTCTGAGATTAATTACAGATGCTATCAAAACCACACCAATAGCAGCTATGGAAACACTAACCAACCAATACCCCATTGAATATGAAATAGAAAAAGCGGCTCTTATTCAACATAAAAAGTTGATCAGACTCCCATTCAATACATTGAAGCTGTAATATCGTTGTGTCCTGGTTATTAGATCGCCATTTGACGCTGAAGTCGTTGGTGATGTGACGTTGCCCTTCGATGTAGCTCGCCTCAGCTAGTTCTGCATAAGATCTCTTTATCTCGGGTTTGCGTAAGTGTAATGGACAACCCAAGAACAACTTTTCATATCCTTTATTTCCTATTTAAATATTTTCAGGAGTTATGCCGAAAATATTTGTATCTGTAGAGGCATCGCCCTCCCATCCGCTCAGCGCGATCTCCCGTACTGGTCTCTCGTTGAGTACTGACTCGACGCTTCTCTCTTACCCACGCTAAGAAAACCGTTCGCTCCATTTGAATGTCATGACGTCATCCAAGAAAGCCTCGTATCCAAAATGCTATTTCCTTTTCCCGCAATTTAGAAATGTCCCTTTCTATTATAACATGTTCTTTTATGAATTTCAAATATATAATTACTTTTTTAGGATTAAACGATGTTTACTTTATATTTTATTAGATATCTCACGCGACTTTTAAGGTTTGTAGAACTAACTTTCGAACGTGGATTTAAACTATGTGGTATGACGTCATGACTCGTTAATTTCAAACCAATAATGCGTTTATTCTACAAATTTAACGACTATCATTTACTCATATCTTGCTCACCTTACAACACTTGCTACTCTATTATCTATGTATATTATTACTTAACACTTATCGCAAATCTTACATCCGGCAATTAAATTAAAACGTGTCTTTTTCAAAAGCCCATTCGATCGGAAATCTAAATTTCGGTATCAAATGCCCCCATTTATGTTATTTTATTATTTCATAATAAAATAATGTAAATGTCTTGCCCGAAAGAAAAATTAAAAATTACTCCTGTATTTTGAATAATCGGCAACACTCCCATTATATACAATTTTCAATTACACTGTTTTTGAAATTGGTTATTAACACATTTTCTCATTAATCTTTTTAACATGACAAACAATTATACACTTGACTTAACATTAATCCTTAAATACTAATTACAATATGTTATGGTTTCTTCTGTGAAGCTTTTATATAAAGGTTAAATTTCAAGAGTCTTTCTTTTTACTTCCTTCTTTTAGTTCATGTTTGCTCACTTCGCTCTCACTATCACTTGCACTGTGATTTTTACTTTTGTTATTGTAACACATATCTGTACTATATCCTTTAAGCACTAAAAGGTACATATATTTATATAAATCCATTACACTCTTTAGACAAGTTCTTTCTTTGTCTTTCTGTGATGACTATCTATACATCTAAATATTTTAACAAATGTTTACAAAGTAAATATTCTGTTTTCTCTCTATGCGGAGATGAACAATTTAACAATCTTTCTGAAGCTGTTATTGTGAGCTCTATACAATATATTTTTAAGCTCTTTGTAGTAGATAGCAATTCACATTCTGCATTTTTCATGAATATGTAAGTACCTGACCAATATATGATTTTCAAGTAAGCTAACATTTACATTTTATCTCAAAGCTGATTGGGCGCCAATAGACAAATGACACTTCCAATTTTTCTTTTACATTAAATCAAGGTTCCAAGGCACCACACGGTTTCTTGTATGGTCGAAGGAGTTGTTTATGCCATCTTCCTAGACATTTTTCATTTTTAACATCTTTTAATTCATAGGTATGATAACCAAATTTGGATATAATTTCTGCAGGACCTTTATATAACAATTCCATCCTTTTGTTCCTACCTCGCAATGCACTTGATAACTTATGGTCTTTAACTAGTACCCAATCGCCTATCTTAGGTTCCCATCTATGTTTTCTACTCTTTTTCTTTAATTTTCGCTTCTCTGCCTTTTTCTTGATTCGTTCAAAAGCAATTTTCGCTCTTTCTTCTTCACTTAACTGAATGTCATTAATTTTCAGTGTTTTTGGTACCCCGATCAATATTGGTTCTGGTTCAATTCCTAACATTAATTTTATTGGTGCAAACCCAGTAGTTACATTAATGGTGTGATTGATAATCTTTTCTATCAATGGACAATATTTCACCCAATCCTTGTGATTATGATGTGTAAGTACACGTAAATAAATTCCTATATCTCGGAGGACACGTTCTGTTGGATTCCCTGATGGAAAGTATGATGAACAATAATTTAATTTTCTCGCATCTAATGTCACCCTAATCTTTCCATTGGCCTTATTTACAATACATAGGGGATTCACAAATTCTGAATTCGAAATTTCAATAACCTCATCTTCTAACATTGACTTTATAACTGCATCTACCTCTTCTCTTATTGTACTAGGGATAGCTCTCGCTTTATGTGTAAAAGGTTTGATGGGTATCATCTCAAACGAATGAGTATAAATATTACATTTACCAGGTTTCTCAGAGAATACTTCTTTATTTCGGATTAATATTTCAAACAGTTTATCCCTCTGTTGTTCATTTAGTTGATCAGCCTGAGTTACTTTTTCCCTCAACAATTCTTCTAAGTCTTCACTACTCTCCCTATCATAGTACCTAGTTGCATCAGAAACCCTCAAATTGTCTATGAAATCATTTTTATCCCATTCTACATTTTCTTTATTATCGACACTGTACTCTTTAACATTTACTTCAGTTAATTCCATAGCTCCTACTTTAACATATTCTACAAAGAATGTATCCCCTTGGATTTCTTCTTCCTCTTTTTCTCTTACAATAGTTTCTGAACTACTATCTTCCACAAAAGGCACTATAATGGTCTCATCTTCAACTTTCATTTCTAGAATCATATTTTTAAAATTCACCACAGCTTCCCAGGCATAAAGACAATCACAACCTATTATAATATCTGTCACAAGTCTTCCTACAATCAGAAATAAAATTCCTAGTATTCTCCCATTTATTTCAATATTTATCATTGCTTGAAATTTTACTCTCTCTTTTCGTTTTCCCACAGCTAGCGAGCAATATATCCCATTAACTGGTAAAGACATTACTTTAAAGCCACTACTTTGTAAATTATCATAAAAATTTTGTGAGCATACTGTGCTATTTGATCCTGTATCTATAATTGCATTGTATTGTTTTCCATTTACTCCAATTTTGATTTTAGGTGGATCTCCTACTTTTTCGTTTTCGTCGTTTCTATTTTTCCATTCTCTTTTCTTTTGTATCATCATTTGCCTTCCAGGACTATTTATTTCCGAGTACTTATCACAATCATTACTAGGATACCCAGTTCTCACTGAAGGCGCGTTTGACCGGGTCTGGCGTTTCCCTGATTTTTATGTATTGCTCCTGTACTATTTCCCGAATTGTTACTTCTGTTTTCCTGCATTAAATCGGGGTTACTTCCTACCATGTTTTTGACCGTGTTAATGGCCTCGACCATTTCCGCATTTTCGGGGGAATTTCGTCCATTAGAATACCTTTCTTCCTGTCTTGGTGACCTCGGTCTAAACTCATTATCTCCGTTTGTCCAATACCCATCATTTGAATTTCTACTATGTCCAAAATAACGTCCCCGTCTACCTCGATCAAATCTATTTGTATTCATATAATTCACCCTTATATTTCTTCCCCTTAGATTACCATTTCTATTTTGGTGACGCCCTTCCTGGTTATATCTACCTTGATTTTCCCACCGGAATGATTCCATCCTTGGTACTGGTCCTTTATATCTTTCCCTAACCTCACTTCTATTCTGATAATACTGTGCCCCTTGCCCGAAAGAATTGACAGTTTCTTTTCCTTCATATTTATTTCCAAATGCGTGTTTTGGCTTATTGACTTCTAAGGCTGATAATAATTCGATCATAGCTGCAATGCTATCGGGTCGGGCTATGATTAGGTAGTGTTGAAGCGTTTCCGGAAAATGTGGAGTAACTATATTTATTAGATCTTTTTCATCCAAGGGAGGGTCCAACATCTTCGATTTTCTCGCTATTCTCATAAAATAGTTGACCATCGATTCCTCCGATCTAGGATTAAACTTTCCATTGCTTAATTCAACTCTAATATTAGCCTGCCTACTAGCTCCCCAATATCTGGTTAAAAAGATGTTTCTAAAGGTCCTGTAGTCATTATTGTTACCCATAGAAAGGCCTAGCCAATTAGCAGCATTACCCTTTAAACATTTTCTTACTATCACCATCTTGTACTCCTCTGGTATACGTTTCACCGTGAAGTACTCTTGTAACCCTTCTAAAAAGGCTTTAGGATCATCTGAATCTTCATTTTCAAAAACTGGAGGTGTCATTTCATTTAAGACATGGTTAGGCCAATGTAAATTTGAATTGTCACCTATCCCTGAGTTATTTCCGATATCAGAATGGGAATTACTGTTACCCCTATTTTGCATCGAAATGTCAGCTGATACACCTGGTATTGCCTCGTTTCTTGCAACTTCATTACTAAGATTGTTGTGATTACATGCATTTTCATTTAATTTCAAATTTTCTAAGGCCTCTTTTACCTGAGTAATTTCTGTTACTACTCCTTTTATTTGGTCTGTAACATCCTCCAAATTTCTAGCCTGCCTTTCACTTTCTACATCAGATCTTTCTATTCTAACTTTACACCCCTGTAACTCTTCTCTAATTTCTTCCCTTTGTTTGTCTAATCTATATGTTACTTTTTCCCTTTCTTTATCTAATTTTTCACTCACTTGTTGACCTAATTTCTTTTCAGAATTCTTTACTTCTTGCCTTATTGTCTCTAATTCTCCCTTAACCTGTTCTCTATTTTCTTTTACTTCACTACTGACTTTATTAATTTCCTCCCTAACTTCTTCCCTAAAGGTTTCGAAAGCTCTCTTCTGATTTTCCAATTGCATTCCCAATTCCTGTTGTCCCTTCTCTAATTTCTTTCCTAACTCTGTTCTTAATTCTTTACTAGTTTCATCTATCTTTTCCATTATCTTTTGAAACATATTCTCTATTCCTGACATAATCGCTGGCCTTTCTGAATTACTAAACATTTCTGAGCTACCTCTAGGTGTTTCTCTAACGTTCTGATCTTCTAATTCTTGGCATATTCTGCTACCAATTACATTCCGATTAAATTCTTCCATCCTACTTACACTTTTCTGAATTTCCGGACTATCGAAACCTAAAAATTCAGTGTCACTGTCTTCCATTTCTAAGCTATTTACATGTGTTTTTCTACTCACCAAAATTTTCAATATTTTCACTATTTCACTTTAACTGCACTTAAACTTGTTCACTACACGTTTCACAGATGTTGACACGCTGGGCACCTTCTTGTCTGCTGGTTCGATGCTGATCTGGTCGTCTTGGGGGTTTGGTCCATTCTTTCGGCGCCACACGTTGGGAAGCCAATTTGAAGCTGTAATATCGTTGTGTCCTGGTTATTAGATCGCCATTTGACGCTGAAGTCGTTGGTGATGTGACGTTGCCCTTCGATGTAGCTCGCCTCAGCTAGTTCTGCATAAGATCTCTTTATCTCGGGTTTGCGTAAGTGTAATGGACAACCCAAGAACAACTTTTCATATCCTTTATTTCCTATTTAAATATTTTCAGGAGTTATGCCGAAAATATTTGTATCTGTAGAGGCATCGCCCTCCCATCCGCTCAGCGCGATCTCCCGTACTGGTCTCTCGTTGAGTACTGACTCGACGCTTCTCTCTTACCCACGCTAAGAAAACCGTTCGCTCCATTTGAATGTCATGACGTCATCCAAGAAAGCCTCGTATCCAAAATGCTATTTCCTTTTCCCGCAATTTAGAAATGTCCCTTTCTATTATAACATGTTCTTTTATGAATTTCAAATATATAATTACTTTTTTAGGATTAAACGATGTTTACTTTATATTTTATTAGATATCTCACGCGACTTTTAAGGTTTGTAGAACTAACTTTCGAACGTGGATTTAAACTATGTGGTATGACGTCATGACTCGTTAATTTCAAACCAATAATGCGTTTATTCTACAAATTTAACGACTATCATTTACTCATATCTTGCTCACCTTACAACACTTGCTACTCTATTATCTATGTATATTATTACTTAACACTTATCGCAAATCTTACATCCGGCAATTAAATTAAAACGTGTCTTTTTCAAAAGCCCATTCGATCGGAAATCTAAATTTCGGTATCAACATGGCACAAGAGAAATTTTACACATACACTAAAGACTCAGGAGAGCTTTCTTTTCCAAAATTCAAGACATCAGGAAGAATGTACACCTCCCTAATTCAAAGGAAAACTTCATATCTAAAGTCAATCCGACACATACATCAGACATTACATATTATTTACACCTGACAGAAGAAGTTAAGAAAAGTGATACTCCAACTAGTGTTCTAAAATTATTGGCATTAGAGACAATCTATACTAGATTTCCAGAACATGAATGGCTCCATATTTATACTGATGGATCATTGATATCAAACCAAGATGGAGCAGGTGTTGGAGTCACATGTCACCTCTTTTCCTATTACAAATCTTTAAGTTATGGAACTACTAACTTTGATGGAGAAATTGAAGCAATTTGAATGGCCCTACAAAATCTTTTGTACAGAATTTCACATTTTCAGCAAGCAGTTATTCTCTCAGATTCCAGGGCAGCAATTATAGTAATTACTTTCAAGTTGTCACCAAGAAACCAAACAATTATAGAATGTTGGAAAATCCTTACCCATCTAACAGCACTTCAAAAACACCAAGTCATCCAATGGATACCAGCTCACTGTGGACTGAGTGGTAATGAGAAAGCTGATTTTCTTGCAAAAAAGGGTACCAGCGATGTACAAAAATCTGTAGTTAATCTACCATTTTATGCAGCTAAAAGATTAGTCAACTCTGAATTCAAAAAAAATTATTGCAAAATATTACTATGAAAAATCAAAGAATAAAAGATGGGAACTACCAAACATTCGAACAGTAATTCCTGAGTATCCTCGAAAAACAGCAGTTGCAACCTTCAGGTTGATTACAGGACATGATTGTCTGGCAAAACATTTAAACAGAATTGGGATATATTCTTCACCACTCTGTCCTCTTTGTGATCTGCAAGAGGAAATGGATCGAGACCACCTTCAAATATGCCCGGTCACTTCTAGTGCCCCATCCATCAGCGAAAAATATTGGAGAGCAAGAGGATTAATGACTTCATTGTCAGAAATCCAGCATTAGCTAACAACAGCAACAACATTTTCTCATTAATAAGATTTATGCTATATATTATTGTTTCCCAGTTATATAAAAAAGTAATTGAGAATGATGAGAATTCCAAATGCTGATTCATAGAAAATTCATGAATGCACACTTTAATTATATCAATAATTCAAATATATGTAAGAGGTGTTTTGATAAAAAATAATGAAAAAAGTGTTTACATAATGGGTAATTTGGGTTGGGAGGAGTTTGGGGTGATTAGCAATGTCTTATTCAGGTATCAAATCGGGGATTTACCAGATCAACTGTAATAGTTGTGACAAAAGCTACACAGGGAAAACAAAGAGAAATTTGGATATAAGACTTAAGGAACACCAAAGAAACATAAAATTAAAACAAATTGAAAAGTCTGCTGTGGCACATCATTTTTGGACTGAAACAACATCGGCCTTAATATAAAACTGTTAAAATCTATTAATTCACCAATAGAACTGAATATTTGGGAAAAAACATACATCATCAAGAACAGTAATAAAGTTATTAATTTCGAAATACCAGCATTGAATGAAGTGTTAAAGCTCTGCGCCCCTAACACCAGATGACAGCAGAGAAAAGGAACAAGAGGATAACGTCAGTTACCCAACGGCTGATGATGGGATTGAATGGTCCTGAAAACGTTTCCGCTTTAAAAAAGCAGTTTATTAGTGAAGGTAAGTGTAAATAAGTGACTCAAAATAACCTCAAACATCAAACTTTGTATTTACCCAGTATATACTGTGCCATGTACTTTGTTCACACACGCATCTTATTCTAAAAATGTTTTTGGATTCAGGGAGCCTCAAGGCAGGTATATACAATAAATTCTTGACATAGAACTTTTGGGTGGAATAAAGCACTTCCTTTTACCTACTATAAGTAGGTGAGAGAGGAACTAAAAAGAAATCTACACTATTAATTAGTGAATTAGTACACTCCTATCTAGATCATGGAAAATAAGAGTGTGACGTAGAGCAGGATGGAACAATTATTTTCTGGAGTAGGGGCACAGTATCACTATCTTATAGAAGGTGACTTACAACATTATATGCAACATTTCACAACTTCTCCCATCATAAATTCCATATATCTCATTTTATATTATAGTACTAATTTAAAATGGATTCTTACATGCATTTTCCTTAATCATGAATGAAGTATTTTGCTATAAATTATTTCAAGTTAAGGAATAGTTCAGTTATATTAATTTTTCTGGGTTTCATGCAAGACGCTGTAACTATATTCAACTGTCCATATCAAACGTAGCCTTTATTTGCCATAAACTCATGTGAAGAACTTTGGTAGTTAAAATGTTCATAGTGGCAGCCAATCTACTCTTAAAACATTAAAAAGCTAAGTACATAAGACATAAGTACTCATGAATTTCTAGGACTATACATGAACAATAAACTGACATGGTCTTATCACAATGATTATGTAAAAAAAATTAGTAATTCCATGTTGTTAGTTAGGAACTTTAAACTAATTGGCTACCACAACCTATTAAAGCACTCTATTATGGGATTATCTGCCCATATCTATCATATGGAATAGAAATATGGGGAAATTATCCAAGGGGTATATCTGGACAGAGTATTCATGCTACAGAAAAGGTGCATTAAGTTAATTTTTAATTTGAAAAATTCAGATTCTTGTACAGATATATTCAAAGTAAACAAAATGTTTACACTCTATTCACTGTATGTATACAAGGAAATTCTCTTTGTTGTAGAAAAGCTAAATTTCCAAAATACCAATGTACATGACCATAATGCCAGACACAACCATGACTATTTTAGGAAATGGTCTATAAAAAATCTACCAATAAATATGTTTTTGGAATGGGACAGATTTTATTTAACATACTGCAAACTGCAATTAAGGCATTATAGGTACCAAGCAATTTCGAAACAAATGAACATTTCTTAATTGAAAAATGTTTGTATAAAGTTGATGATTTGTAAATCTTAAAGATACCTATCTATTTTTATATATATACTAATATATTGTAGATTGATGTATGTTGTTGAAGACTTGTAAGTAAGTAATACATGTTTTACAGTGGAGATGATTTTCTCAGACTTAAATTATATTGAAGATGTGCATTCTATATTTCTGATATTCCCTATATCATGTATACAGGATGGAAGTGGAATAATCGTGCAGAGTTTAAGAGCAAGTTCTTCTTATGGTGAATAACAAGAAAGCATAGTACCAAAAAGCTGAAATGTTTATATTTCATAGAAAAAAATACTTTTATCCAAAAAATGTATCACCACCTTTGTTGGATTATTGTTGATTAAAGGTTCTTAATATATGACTATTCATAGAAAATCCAATGACAATTTTTTCCTTTGGCATATTTCAATAGAATGAATGGTTTTGCTATAAATTAAATTTAAAAGGTCCATAATTTGTTGCCTTCTTAATTCTGTTAGAACCAGCAACATGACATCATTACTCTGATATATGTGTAGATTGTGGGAAATGCTTACTTAGTCGCAAGCAATAATTTTTTTGTCAGAGCAGCAAAAGGTGTGAAGCCTGTCTACAAGTCTACAAGTGGACATATGGAACACTTCCTCTAGGCTATTATTTCAAATTTATGTCCTTGAGGCAAGTTCAGATATTTTAAATTAATCCCGATGTTTTCGCAATCTTGTTAATGCTAATAAATGTTAGTGATTAAAATTATAGTCACTCTTTGTTTCTAAAGCTACCATGTAAATAATGGTAAGTCCGTTGTGGAATTCATTAGGCAGGAACAGCAGTACCAATTGTGTTTACCTATGTTTCTTGAAACATTTTGATATCTTTCAAACATACTCATGCACACAAATCTTATCAGAAACGTTAGCGTTGCAAATTTCAGAAATTCAAGCTTTTTTGGTACTCAAACTTCTTGTTAAATCATGTTGGAGCAACTGTTGGCAAAAGTGCTTCCAAAAACTTCTGCATCATGTTATACAGATTCCTTTTTTTTAGACCATACACCCATGGACAAAAAAATGAGTCACGTCTGGACGCCAAATTCGTCTTAAGTCCTACACAACACAGCACCTTGTTTATACCACCTGTGATACAGTTGTGTAGTGGCAGCAAGTTGTCACAAGTTCCAAATCTTAATATTACTAACCCATATGCTCAATCAAGGTGCTGTGCCATGTAGGACTTATACCAATTTGGCATCCAGACATGACTAATTCTTTTTGTCCATGTGGGGGTATGTGCTGGCATGAAGCACATAGTTCGATTTTAAAACAGATATATTAAAAACTAAATAGAATTGTACACTTCCCAGTTGGCCAAACCTACAAACAATTGTGCATAACGAAAAACTGAAGCTATTAACAGTGAAGCAATATAAATCAACTAATACTAATGCGCCAAAATATACAGTACTGGTTTTTGCGCAGTCGGCATGCACATACCCGTGCGTCTGTATCATGTGTAACAAACATTGTGCTCTGGGATGGAAGGGACAATGGGTCTCAGGATGCAGGAAAAAGTGCTTAGTGGAGTATTTTCACTCGTATGGAAATGGTTAGCAAGGCAAGAGTTTAAACTTAGTAGCAGAACAATATCCTGAATGCTTTAATAAGCCGGCACCAAGCAATAATCCCACAAATACAGTATTCAATCTCAGAAGTGAATATTGTGCACAATTTTTGGCCATGGTGCATGAGGATCCAGATTTCTTGCTCAACGTGTGGTTCTCCTATGAAAGTCACATTCACTTGGATGATTTTAACAATCACCAAACACCTAACTTTCTTGGTTTTTAGAGGCCAGCCATTATTGTCCAGAAACTGCTACATAGGTGCATGTGATGATTTGGTGTGCAGTGTCAGGAGACAGTGTGCTAGGTCCGTATTTCATTGAGGATGATGGTGCACCTCTTACTGTTAACCAGGAACATTATAAGAACATGGCGGTCAGGTCATTTATTCAGAATCTAAAGTTTTTATCGTGCCGGGAACATTCAAATGAACAGACAGTGGTTCCAACAAGATGGTGCAACCTGTAAGATTATCTAGTAATGAGGAATAGAATAACCAAAAAAGGTTATGAAATTGGCAGAAGGAAAAATGGCTATGAGTGTTATGAGATGTATTTACAAAATACCAAATATGAAAGTAAAATGGTTAGAAAGGGCGTTTGGTTCAATTGTAGAAAGCAGAATGCTATATGGAATAGAAATATGGGGGCCAGATGAAGGATGGAAAGCAATGAATGTTATAAATATACTATTTTGTAGACTTGTTCTAGGCTTACCTAGATCTTCACCGAATGAGGCTGCTTTAATGGAATTAGGAAGATTAGGTTATAAAAGCAAGGTGATAGAAAGAATACTGAAATATTGGTTCAGAATGAGGAATTTAGATGAGGAAAATACCGTTAAACAGTGTTTGGTAGCACAAGCACAAATAAAGGGGAGAGAGACTAGGATATATAAAATTCAAAAGATTTTACAGGAAGTAGGTATGGGATCATTGTGGCTAGATAATAGAAGAATAGAAAAGGGATTCTGGAAAGAAGTAAAAACAAGAATTGAAGATATTGAAAAACAAGAAATATGGGCTAATCTTAATAACAAAAGATCTTTGAAATTATATAAAACATTGAAAAATGATTTGGGCAGAGAAAAATATATTGACATTGTGATAAAGTAGAAAGAGAAGGGATAGCATGGTTTAGAACAGGAGTAATATACTTAAGGGGTATAAATAATGGATATACTAAAGGGAGATGTCCAATGTGTGAAAAAGAAGAAAGAAGATAGTACTTGGCATTATATATTTGATTGTCAAAAAACAAAATATTGGAGAGATGAATTCATTTTGCATAAGTGGGAAAACATACCAAATGAAATAAGAGGCAAAAGAATTTTGAATTTAAGATCAGAAGAAAACATAATAAAACTGGGAAAATTTATTGGCAAGGTAAGACAAAAATGGCTTCAGAAAATTAATGAGAATAATTAGGAAATATAGTATAAGGTATAAAGCGAAACAAAAATATAGATACCAAGTTTTAAATTGCTCCATTATATACACAACCTGGGTTAATTATAATGGGGCATGGGAAAATGCAACTCTAAAAGGCTTATGTAAGATTTTGTATTTATAAGGTATACTTAGTACTCAATAAACTATCAAATATTCAGAGACTAGGCTTCACTTATCTTTGACATATGGTGTAAGTTGTTGAAATTAATCAAAAACACAACTTTCAGAGGGCTTTCCTCACATTGTCAATGTGCAAATTATTTGTTTGCATGTAAATTTTATTTAAGCATATTGCAATAGTGTGTAAATTCTCATTGGGTTCTGCAATTATTAGTACCATATTGTTAAAATCAACACAGAATAATGGTATTAATAATGCAAGAGGTGTTTCACAAGAGTGACATATCCTTTGGAATGCCCAATTGAAGTAAAGCATTGCATTTGTCATAATGGCAGAGCTGTTCAGTGCCAACCTCTACACCAATGTTCCAGACACTTCTTGCACACACTATTGAAGCTGCATATGTGTCCATCACATGTGCCAGTGTTACTGTTTGCTATTTTTTGTGAAAATGAATATCCTGTTCAGTTCCTGCCATTCATTTAGTGAGGAGGTACTTTTCAAATTGTATTAAGTCCACATTTTTACAAAATTGAGTTTTATATATATTTGTGATATTTTGAACACACTCAATCCAATGGTAAATTCATTTCGCATCTAACCATATTAGTTTCCAAGTAAACGAGTCTTGAATTACGGAGTTCACTTCAAATTGTACTTTGTCCATCATTTGGTCCATATTAAGTCTTTCCTCTTCATCCAAGCAATCACACATTGTAAATAGACTGTCAAGAATGAGCAACAATGCACAGGAATAGATTGTCAAGAATGAGTGCCAAAATATTAAGTGCAGACAAATTTATGCACAGAAATTGCCTATCTGATAAAGATGAAGACAGTTAAGACTTTGAAGGAATCAAATTCAGTAATTTCACATTTTATTGAGTTCAGTAAACAAATATTGCACTAACTCATTCCTTAATATCCTTTTCAAAATAATTAGACATTCAAACTTCTAAGAAAACATCATTTGTTTTTTTATGTAATGATATGTCAGAAATTTTAAGTATGCTCAGGTCATGGTTCATTTCCACATCAAACCATATTATGTCCCATTGTTTTTATAAGTATCTACTACCCTGTTTTGGAATTTATTTCAGTGAAAATGCATCCTTAATCTTGGAATCCACACACATTTTTGTACTTTTAAAACTTCAATTTATCTCCAAGGGTTTAGGAGTTGCTAATTTTTCTTCTCTACTGAAAAATTTGTTCTAATGGATATAATACGATTTGAAAAGCACCTTCTCAAATAAACTTTGTAAGTGTAAATTGTGTCGCATTGCTATGGCTAGAGCCGTTAATATTGTTGATCTTGCACTATTGTCTCACAATAATGAACAATGCATGGAGTTCCTATATGACCAAAGTTTAATAAGAACATGCATGTTATGCCGGGAGTTGCCATGATGTGATACAAGACTGCAGATATGAACTGTTTTCATGTAGGCAACAGCAGTAACAGTTTTTGAAGTCCGTGGGAAAGGGTATTTAGTTTGAGAACTCTAGGTTACCACCTTCCCAAGTAGTCCTAGTTACACTTATCTATGATCAAGCATGTTTATACAAGCAAACTGTTATCCATTGTTCTGTTGGAAACACAAGTGTAAGCCACAAAAAAATAGCTGATTGGTTCGTCTATTGTTGGGAGGCATTTATATCTTCAATGGACAACAAATACATCATAAGGGGCAACTTTCACCAATTCATTTGACTACAGTGTATTAACTTATTTTAAAATTGGCAACAAACGCTTGGGTGATTATGTGAGCAATGTTAGCAGCAAGGCAACTAATATCTGCTCCTGAGCCAGCGCATGTGAGTCATTCCACGTCAAATCGAACAAAATATGGCAAAAAATGACCTTGATCTCTCAGATTTTCTTGAAGTTTTTTTTGGTGTTTTGGAACAAAATATATTTGACTCGTGTTTCTTCGTTAAATATAAAAAAATTTATTTTGGCAGATATTAATTTTTGAAATGTCCCAAAAATCGCACGCTTCTCGCTCTTCGATCAATCATACCTCCGATTGTAATGAAGCAAATTACTTGATCTTTGGCTCAAATTAAAGATAAATCGCAGTATTTTGTGAGGTATTTATTAGAAAATTTTATTAATTATTATTAATATTATATTTTATACGATTAAAGTTTTAAAGTTAGATAATAGAACAGGAAAGATATTCAGGCCTTTAAACACACCAAATAAAATCTTTGTAATTATGCACAAATGTAGAATTCGAGGTAATGTGTGCACATACTGCAGTGAACAATAACCTTGTTTTGTCGGGGAATTTTCTGGTGTCTTGAGTGCCAGCGACAAAGCATCTGAATTTGATTCATGGCCAACATTATTTAAATTCTTTATTCATCCTTTTAGAACATATACATGTTGTTGGATATATCAGGTTACATAAAATGCTAAAGTAACTGTCTTAATGGTAAAAAAATCTTCAAAATCACAATTGCAGATATTCATCTATGTCATAAAAAGCCCTATCAATTAAGTAATTTTTTAAGCATTTATTAAACTTGGAATCAGTTGATTGTTTAATTGTGGTTGGCAGCTTATTGTATAAAGTTTTCCCAATTACAAGTATATTTTTATCAAAGAATTTCTTACTTTTCACTTCCCTATACATATTCTCTTTAGTTCTTGTGTCATATTTATGTATACTGCTGTTACTCCTTATGTTTGTAGTTCTCCTAACTAGTAAAATAACTCTAAAAATATATAATGCAACCACTGTAAGAATTCTTTCTTTTTTAAAAATTTCTCTACATGAGTCCCTTGATTTTAGTGAACAAACAATCCTTACACACCTCTTCTGTAATACCAATAATCGTTTTAAATTCTCTTTAGACGTTGTACCCCATAATTCAATACCATAATTCAAATAAGAATGAATTATTCCATAATAAATCAATCTTAAATTAGGTTTATCCAAATAGTGTGCCACGTAATTTAATAGATAGATACCCTTACTCATTTTCTTGCATATATAATTTACATGTTTTGTCCATGATAAGTTTTTGTCAATATGCAATCCTAGAAATAAGTGATCATCTGTTGTATCTATTTCTTCATTTCCAATTTTAATTTTCATATTGTTGTACATGCAATTACTAATTTTAAAATATATTATGCTTGTCTTGTTTAAATTATTAACTAGGTTGTTATTAACAAAAAATTTAAGTATTACATCTGTACCTGAGTGTATATTATTAGTTAAGTTGTCTTGATCTTTTCCCCCAAAAATTATAGATGTGTCATCAGCATATGATACAGTTTTCACATTATTAATCACAGGTAAATTGTTAGTGTACAATGTAAATAGTAAAGGCCCAAGCACAGATCCTTGTGGGACTCCATATTTCACGGTTGCTAATGAGGATTCATATTTTGTTTCTATTTGGTTTAGTTTACATATTATTTCTGTACTTTGTACCCGGCCTTGTAAGTATGTATTAATTAATTTACCTGCAGTCCCCCTTATACCATAATGTTCCAATTTTTGTAATAAGACTTGGTGATCAACACTATCGATGGTTTTTATAGAGCATTAGAATAGTTTATTGATCTGCCAGTAGAAACAGATTACTCAACACAAGTTCCACTACATTGACACATATTTTTACATTTAAATGTGACTATCTAGTTAAGGAAGTTTTAATTTAAAAAAAGGTATTCGAATTTCTGGTTCATTTACATCCACACTCTCACCTCCTTCAGTCTTCAGGATTATTTCACTTCCATCCTGTATGATCTACAAGACCAATAAATAAATTTATGATGACAGGGGAATCCTGGAAGAAATATTTGACTACTCACTTTGAAGCAGATTCCAAAATGCTCATTCAAGTGGATATACAAAGTCTGCACCAAGGAGCTGGGTGTTTCCTTATATAACTGGGTGAGAGTTAATAATTTCATAGACTAGTCATGAAATGATTGCTGGACAAGGTTTGTGTTATGCCAATGTAAGAAATGTACTATTTAAATCAAAAACATAAAAGACATAGACATTTGTTTAAAAAAAAAAAAAAAAAAAAAAAAAAAAAAAAAAAAAAAAAAAAAGGAATTGAGTTAAATATGGAAAAATTGAAGGTATTAACAGTGAAGTAACAAGATTCTAAAGTAAGAACAAATTAGAAACTAAAAACAATAAGATAAGTGAAGTTTTTAGTTTCTAATTTGTTCTTACTTTAGAAGGAATTGAGTATTTTCATGTCAAGGATATTTTGTGTTCAGGGGTTTTTATATATATATACATCTCCATCTGCCTTGTTTAAATGGTGTAAAATCTAGTATTTACCCTATTTTAAGGATTTTGTTTATGCTATTTGTGGAGATACATGCACATGTACTGGAAATTTTACAAATTGTTTTTATTCAGTGGACACAAAATTGTGTATTTCACATGCAATTTCAACATCAAAGTTGAGAACATGGTAGTTATTGGAAACAGCTACGAAACAGAACTTCAAAGGAAAATGAAAGTTGAGCATAACATAAGTAATAGAAGTACTGCAAATGACATGACATGACATGAGTCATAAAACTGTGGCTCATCAACCTTGCAAGGTTACGACAGGGCTACTCCTCTTCACACTGTCTTGCTTATTACACTTGCAATCTGAACCAGTTTGCAAAATTAAGCTTGTCGCAACAGACTGTAGCTCACCATGCTGACGAATCGGTGCCCAATATACAGAGGACTTTAAAATACCAAGCCACAAATTTCCAATTCTGTTCTCTGGCACTCAATGAGAATAGTGATGCTAGTTATACGACCCAATTAGCAATTTTCTTGATAAAGATTTTAATGTTACAGAAAAATTAGCTGCTTTTGTCTCACTTAAAGGCACCATTAAAGCCAATGATTTAATTGGGGGTGTCACTGAAATCTTGAACCATCTTGGCTTGAAATATACAAATCTACCTGATGTAACAATAGACGGAGCTCCTGCATTTGCAGGAAAACAAAAAGGGTTGGTTAAGTTACTGCAAGCAGAGGCAGCTAAAGTAGGAAACATTTCTGTAATGTAAATCACTGCTTAGTACACAAAGCAAACCTTTGTGCTAAATCCCTAAATTTAGATATTGTTTTGAAAGTTGTAAAAGTAGTAACTTTCATATGTTCACATGGTTTGCAACATAGAGATTTTAAAACTTCTCACCAAATCTCAATTCCGAATTAGAAGATATTGTTTATTATACTGAAATAAGATGGCTGAGCTATGGCAAAATGCTGAAGCGAGTGTTTGATCTCAAAAATGAAATACAAACTTTTATGGAGGAGAAGGGCAAACCTATTGTTGAATTTAAAGACGCAGAATGGATGTGTGATTCTGCCTTTCTGGTAGGTATAGCAACTGCCCCCATAGTACAGTGGTAGTGCACCTGTATTTGGCACAGGGGACCCAGGTTCTATCTCCAGTACTGGCATGGGATATTTCCCGACTGAGAGGTCTGGTCTGGGGTGTACTGAGTGTGAAGTCCTTTGAAACAAAATTACAACTTTGGGACACACAAATAAAAGACAACTTTGTGCCTTTCCCAGCCCTACAAAAGTATAACAATCAAAATTCTTAAAGGCACACAGAAATTATATCAGAATTGAGAAATTAATTCCATGTTAGATTTCATCACTTCAAGGAGAATGTTATGTTTCAATCTCTTTTCTTCCCCTTTCTCCATTAATGTAGATGAGGTCCCCGAGGGTCTGCAAATGGAGTGCATCAGACCTAAAGAATAAATTTAACAATATCCCCTTACTACAATTCTATCGTGACTACTTTCCCAGGGAAAAATATCTGGGAATTAATAGACATGCACTTCATTTCGTATCACTTTTCGGCAGCACATACATATGCAAACAAGTGTTCTCTAGGATGAAACATGTGAACTGTGCGAATCACAGTCATCTGGAGAGTTGCTACAACATCAATCAAACCAGATATTGCATGCCTTGTTTGTGAGAAGCAGTGCCAGGTGTCACATTGACAGGTAAAATATTAATTCAATTATTTTAATATAACACTTTATTTAAATTTTAAACTAAAATTTATATTAAGTACACAAAGGTTAATTATATATATAGGGTGTCCCAAAAAAAACCACTGTCAACGCTTAGTATGTTGTACAGGACGGCAAACTGATTGATTTTCAAATAGAACCCCTGTCCGGAAATACACGGTTTGGACGCTGCAGCACATCAAAGTATGAGATGGGTGTACATTCACATTTCATCAATAAACCCAACATCAAGCTGTATGCATTAGAAACGGGCTTCGAACTATGTACTTCCTACATCATTGCAGAGCCTACATCGATGGTGGTGAGCCTCATGCACATGACACGTGCGATTGTCTTTGAAGATTTTCATTCGACTCGAGCCATAAGGTCCTGCACTGATGTTACTGGGCTGCAATACACTACTCTTCATACAACTCCACAGAAAATAGTCGAGAGGTGTCAGATCTGGCAACCGTGCTGACCATGGAACTGGTCCACTTCTTCCAATCCATTGATTTGAATATGCAATGTTGAGGTGATTCTACACATTTACATCAAACTGTGTTCAAGTTAGCCATTTCAGCAGCTGTGTACTGGTATGTGTCGCACTGCTGTTAAGAAACGTTACTATACTGGAAACTACACAAGTAACGCAATAGGATACTCACCAAGGACATTATGGGGAAATGTAGCGCATGCACAGGAATGTTATTAGGCTCACTTTGTTCATTCGCAGTACACAGATGGCTAAATGATTGCATACCTTAATGAACATTAACAAATTGTCACAACTGCTCGTTCTCAAACTTCGAGTGTTCAAACTGTGCATTTCCAGGCACGGGTTCCTATCTGAAAATCGATCAGTGTGCCATCCTGCACAACATACTAAGCATTTTCTGTGTTTTTTTGGGCCACCCATTATATATATACTTCATTTATAATTTATATTGTTCAAGTTAGCTTTTGGAATTTGATCGTACATGAAAAGTATATATATAACATCAATATATTAGCTATGTTTTAAATTAAATGGAATCTTGGAATTCAGATCCTATTTAATACAATAAAAAAATCAAATTGTGTGGCTGCGAACCAATACATATTAACGACAGTGACCCTTTTCCAGAAAAGGTTGGACACGCCTGATCTATATAATACTTCATGCAAGCCCAATGTATGTTAAGGGGGAGGAGGGATGAAGAAGTCTGAGCTCAACAAAATGTGTGACCGAATTCTTTCTTCATGGAGACCTATTTTATTAGACATCATGGAAAGAAGTTTTAAGAAGACAGGAAGGTAAAGTCTGTTTTGCCAACCAACTTGCAGACTAAGGTGTCCATGCAAATGATGTGTCTAACCTTCATCTTATGAGTAGCGACAAGAAACTTGGAACAGCAATTTTCATGCTCATATTTTTAATGCATCTTATTTTAGAATCCAAAATTGTGTCCAAAAAGTGCTTAAATTATACGTGTTAGTGTGTTATTTAGGATTTTATATTCAACTCATTCTGAAATTTTCTTAAGTTGTACCCAAGGTTGATACCTTACTTTCAAAGTGCTTTTTGTTTTCCCAGTATGTTTTATCACATATGGAGCAGTATATTTGGTAGATCTCTGAAGTTTGTTCTGGAGGTGCAGCGAGTATATTTTAAGAGCTTTGGGATACTGCAATTGTTATATGGTGCCAAATCATGTTTTGAAATTTATGGGAAGTTTCTGGGTGGCATGTTAATTTTTTATGTTTGCTTTTTCATTTGGAAGAAAAGTCTGCAGTAGTTTGATGCATCATTGTTTGTCCCATATTTTCCTTCTGTTATTTCTTTGGTGAATCCATTTATTCATTATTTGCATTAATTGTTTATTTAATCAGTGTTTTTGAAACTGAACACAACAAAGAATACACACAAAAGTAAACTCTATAAAATTTAATTGCTGATTAATGGACATGGAATAAACACAGATACAAGTGAACTTGTACAAATCAGACACAGAGAGAATGCAGTTAGCAGTATTTTAGAACACCATTTCTACCTATTGTAACATGGGCTAAAATAACAAAGTTTTTCAATGAAGACAAGTAGTTTTGTACTGGTGTTTCTTCATGTGCAACACTTTGCATTATGGTTGTCACAAAATTCCATGGCAACCAATAGCTGACAATTACAATTGATTTGATTACACTATTAATCACAGATTTACGAGGATCATACTAAAAGTAATGAACAAAAGTTTTTTAAAATCTTAATCTTTATCTTTTAGACAAACCAAATACACCAACTTTATCTACAGAATTTTCCTTTAACCTTTCAACATAATCTCCATTTCTTTGCAGGCATTTTTCCCATCGTTCTTCAAGTTTGAAGTACTTAACCATACGATAGAGCTCTGTTCCAGCTGCTCGAAGATATTGATGCACTGCTTTCTGAATATCCTCCACTGTCTCCTGGTGATGGCCTTGTATGTTCTTATCAGAACCCAAAAGATGGCTGTAGAAGGGTGTCAAGTTGGGATTGTAGGGATGGTGTGGAAGAGTTTCCCTTCTAAATATCCTAGTCTTCTCCACAATGATACAAGCAGAGTTAAGGATGCATGTTGTCCTGTTGCCAGATGATCTTTCCAGGGCATTTACTGCATAATATTATGGTGGTGCTTCAAAAGAGTCTGGATATAGCAGCTAGCATTTATGATTTGTCCAGGTTCAAGAAAATCAGCCAGAATGCAACCCTGTGCATCCCAGGAGACACTGTCTTTGCTTTCATCTTCGATGGTGAATTCAAGTGGTGCCATTGCATATCTGACATTTTGTTTCAGGCTCATAATGATGGAACCAGCTGTCGTAATACTCATAAAAAAATCATGAAAGAGGGTTTTGGGTGATGGTTTTTCTCTGAAGTTTGTGGTTTTTGGTAACATGGGACCCATTGGCACAAATCTTTTGATAATCTATCATTTCTTGCACTGCACTATGTCCTGCTGCAAGTTTTGCAGCAATTTCATCCACAATGACATGCCTGTCTTCTCCAATGAGCCTATCAACTCTTTCCCAGTTGCATTCCGTGAAGGCATTTCGAGGGCGACTGCTATGAGGTCTATCTTGGATACTCTGTTCCCATATTTGAAATGTTTCACCCCTCTAACACTACTGTCAGAACAAAACATTGCTGTCTGCCATTTTGGAAATGCTACCTGTGGTCACATGATAGAAGCTAATGACGTCGCAATATGACAATATTATGGTGTAAAGTCTGTAAATTATGATCCTGCGGTCGTTGTTATTATGTTGTTGCAATTTGAATTTTATCAATGGTTTGCTCACAACTTTCAGTATGACTCTCATGAACCCAGTAATTTGTGATACTTCTCTCATAGCCATTATGGAAATGGATTTAGGAGTGCTGAAAGCTATAGCCACGATTCTGTGATATTGGTATAAACAACTACAACTGCAGATTAAAATGACTAAATATCATAATAAGTTTTACAGTGGGATGCCCGGCCCCTTCTAGTGCCCCATCCATCAGTGAAAAATATTGGAGAGCAAGAGGATTAATGACTTCATTGCCAGAAATCCAGCATTAGCTAACAACAACAGTGGGAATAATTTTGGAAAAGAAATATTTCGAGGCATAGCATAAAACAATTTATTGTGATTATGTCATCAAATACGCCAGCAGAAAAATATGAGTTCATAGAAGAAAGGGAACCTTAAAGCTATACTGAAGAAAATATATGAGCATCCTCAACCCCATCTCTGTTTGTCTTAGGCTCCCTTCCTGCAAGGTGTATGCAGGGAAAAACCTTCAAATCCACAAAAAACATTATGTTACAATGATCTGTTTGCAAATAGATAGTGGAGGCTAAATCAGTGATTTAGGATACAACTTGTTGATAATCATTATTGAGCTGCAAGAGAAATAAGGAAACAAATTATGATCTTTAAAGTTGCATGACTTTCTCTATTATCATTTACTTTGTTGTTCATTCCCTATACTATTCTTACAAAATCACACTTTTCTATTGTGGTAATAATATGCCAGGTATGGTTTTAATATTCATTTTGTTATAGATACATACAGGAAGCTGAAGTGCAGTTCCTATTTAAGAAGGTGAATTAGTGCTACCTGTGATATTATATACATGTTGCTTGAGCTCATGATAAGCAAAACATTGCTTAGAGTTGTAGAGTTCAAATGAGTAGCACCAGTATTTTGAAAACGGTAAACGGTATGAAAGAGATTCAACAAAAAATAGATTTTGATGAGCATAATATTTTTCCCTTTCTAAGTTTTGTGCAATTTTATGGTTTCTCATTTAGAGAAATGCAATTGAAACTAAGAAAATTACAGACAGTTTACAACATATTAAGAGTATGCATTTTGTCAGGCCCATACCTCAATGAATAAAATGTTAAAGATTTTCTGTGAAAAAAATGATAAATTTTCCATATAAAGGATTTTTGTCCAACAGGTCAATTTTCTTAAAAAGTCTTTGCCTTGTATCCTTAAAAAGAGTTTAAATTGAGCATGAAATTAAATCTTTATGTGATATTGCATTTTCGAGTTATTCTCTCTGTTGATTCTATGAGAGTGTTATTAAATGTTAAGACAAGAACTTGTATGGAACATTAAGGTTAACTTGGCACTGTTAAAATGTATTACAATGCTACAATTCAAGAGGTATCTGTAAAAGTGATGAAATAGATTTGGAGAGGGGGAATTGCTGATTAAAATATGCTTAGATAGCACATTTTTCATAATTTGTTTAGGAATAATGCTCCAAGAATAAAAAAGAAAGCTTTTAATACTATGTTTGATGTTTATTAAATAAGAGATCGGTTCATGCAATTTGGAAATATTCGTTTTTCCTTTCTTTGTTAAACCCAGCCTCCTTTACATACGACCATTGTTTTACTCCTCCATTTTACTAATAAGCTTTTTCATTAAATTCGTCTTTCTCTCATATGTATGTGTTTTCCACAACTATTTAATTCATCGTTATTCATTTCAAAGTTTGGCGCATGTACAGCCGTTCTTAACAATTTTTAACACTGAACATGACTCCATAGACAGTACGTAGCACGTGTTAATGTTTACTATGATCTAGCAGACGATACGGCGAAGCTCGCTAGTGTACCCACCCAGTTGTGACGTCTGAAGTACCCACAAATCCATGCTGCGTTCAGTAGGATGAGAAATGTAACATGGCGATGGTCGCTGCGAAGATGAGCGGCCACTTACAAAACCAACTTACGAGGTCCTTAGAACGTTTATTAGAAGAAGCACATTTAAGTGGCGAGCTAAAGTTGACAGGAAGAAAACTGAAGGATTTTCCAAGCACCGGGGGAAAGTACGATCTCAGCGACACTGTTATTGCAGGTACGCACCAAGGATAGCATGGGATGCTCTGTGCTTTGTTATTTGTCGGGTTAGGGCCAATGAGAATAACTAGCTAGTAGATACCATCGATTGCAGTTTTATGAGTAATGCTTTGCCTGCATGCGAAATCCCTAACTTTAGTCTTTGTACGTTAAGAAAAAATGTTGTAATGTATCAAATGACAGAATAGTAAGCACACTTGAAAATTTGACGTTTGTAAACACAGCCACAAAGGTGTGACCACTAAGTTCTATAGAATACACAAGCGAACAATAAGTAACAATGTCATTAAAAGATCGTTATATGTGCAAAAAATTAAGGAAAAGAACGCTTTTTACTCAGATGCTGATACAAAATGTGATCTATATTTTTATCAGAATAAAAATTAAGTACCGGTGCACAGACACTTAGTGACTGCAATGTAATATACCACATTGGAGACTTATCAGGACGTTGAAACTATTTCCTTTTCAGATTGCCAAAAAAGGTAATTTGTAGCAAGTCCGAAGTTTGGCATCTGTTGTAGTAGGTATCAGTTTTCAACCTCTCCAACACGATTAGTAGATGGAACCTAAAAACCCGTAGATCCTAGCAGAATTTGAGTTTATTTTACTAACTCATTTTAAATTAATCGTATTGGTGTTTTTCATATGGTAGATATTTAAATATTTATATACAATTGCCATGGTAAATTGGATCAGTTTTATGGGGTGTATTGTTAAGAACATTACATTGCATGAAAACGTTTTCCGTCTCCCCATGCATCCAAACTAGGGAGATTGTTTTCAGATTAGTATGTTATGTGTAGCA
The DNA here is from genome assembly GCA_030765045.1 of Tenodera sinensis. NCBI lineage: Eukaryota > Metazoa > Arthropoda > Insecta > Mantodea > Mantidae > Tenodera > Tenodera sinensis. The sequence continues at coordinate 198,250,382 of CM060964.1, read as the reverse complement.
ATTGAAGTTTCTGAATAAACTGATTTTATAGAAAATTAAATAGGCCCAGTTTAAACCAACACCTTTGTTCGTTCATAATCATCATCATTCATCTTTATCTTTTCCCTCTGTTTCGAAGATGTCAATGTATGACATTATGAATCGACATGAGGTTTTAACGTAATAATTATCAGCTGACATATATTTTTTAAATAGCTAAGAATCCTGAAATGTGCTTTTTAGGAATTATTTTCAACTACGATTTAAAAATATATAATTGTGCTGCTGTAAATAAAGAGATCTCATCCGTGGAGTGATGTTATTTTTCATGTTGCGAGTCCATGTTCGAAATCCGGTTGGATCAAACTGTCACATTGAGGTTTTCGTTTCGAGCCTTTCTCAGGAGGAATAGTTATAAACCGTATGTCATCGATCGCTTTTGTGCATTAATTTCCTAAATTAATCGCCCAGTGTAACATTTCAAATCAAAGAACGTTTAAGCAAAGAAACTGTATGTATGCTGAAAAATAGTATACAGTTCATTAATAAAAAAAAAAGTAATTGTGTGCAACAAAATTGTACCTATCTAATTCTCAATGTCTCATGATGCACTTTTGCTGTATACAAAAGGTTGGACCGTGGGACATCGGCTTTATACTTTTCTCAAATTGGAGGTGGTTATTAATTTATCTCTTGGGCATGCAAAGAGAACAGAATTTCAAAACCATCACGTTGCGACCAGCTGTTACAGGATTTGACTATCGCTTAAAGCTTACTATATTCCCATATTCCCCTTGCAACTATAAGAAAATTAGCAATAAGATAATTTCTGCAAATGCTTATTTCGATTAACATGAAGTAGAGGAGTGAGCGTTTGTAAGACTAGTTTGTAGAAGAGTAAAGCAAGTCAGTTGAGTACAACACATAAGATTTTTACAGATCTGCTATAACCAACTTCTATATAGCTGGACTAAAGATTTAACCAAGAATTTGCTTTCAAAACGTGGGTATCGGCAGACTTTTTTTATTACAGAGGGTGGCACACGTTGGAACTTTGCTATCAACAATATTAATTCATTATTCTGTTGTCAAAAACTAAAAAGATATGATAATTTTTTTTAATTAACATCCTCCAACGCAATGCCATCGGACGGTGAATGAATGAAACGGGTGAAATGATGCTCAAATGAGCCCGAGGTCCATAGAGCTTCAAGTTACCCGACATTCGCCTTCTCAGGATAAGGGAAAACCCCGGAAAAAACCTTATCCGGATAACTTACCCTAAGCGAGATTCGAACTCGCGACTTTTTGAACGTGAGTCAGACACGCCAACCATCACGCTACCGAGGCGGGCAAAAAAAAAAAAAAAAAAAAAAAAGATGAGTTATGGTATTTGCTTTCATAATAACTTACGCACTTGAGTATGTGTGCGTGCGATCGGCCCCCCGCGCCGAGGAGTCTGCGCGGCCGTTGTGTACAATAAGTATCTTGTTCATTATTGATTTGATTACACTATTATATTGCAGGTTTCGCCTTTGCAGTCTCTGTCGGTAAGAGTTCTCATGGACTTATAATATAAACATTTGTACAACAGTAAAAATCTTTATCGTTGCGGCGCGGTGCCGCAATAAAATAAACATGTATTACTGTCGGTAGGGAATTATTGTTGAGGGCAATAATTAGTAAAGGTATGTAGCTACTAATTGAAAATAGTGCATTCCTTAGCTACATTAAAATGTGAATAACATCATTGGGGAGCTCATTTGTAAATACAGGCGCTATGAAACAATAAAGTATCTCTTTTGTGGTTATTTGATACAAACGTAATTCTTGTGATCTGTACGGTTTATATTGAAATGCATATTATTCCATCTTCTGTTACCTAGCAGGAAGCGGATTTACATGCAAACTTTGATGTGAATTGAAATCGAATTTAATAAGAATTATTCTTCTGCGTTTCACTAGAATTGTACTACGTATCTCATACAACTGAAGCAGGTCGATTGTTAAATACTTTTATATTTATTTCAACTGCTCATACTATATTGAATGTGATGTACAGTGTTTTCTCCGGAAAGAAGTGAGTTGCGTTTCTTCCGTCAAAGGTTACCTGTTGTTGTTGGTTTATTTAGTGACGCTGTATTCAGTGGAGTCTGGATTTCCGCGTCTGGTGTCCTTGATGATGTAGAGATGTAGATGTACCATGAGATGTAATTTGAATATATGTTCTTAATATGCTGTTAGTATTATAGTTTCATTTTATATTTGCGGAGGAAACGGAGAGGTGGTGCTATATGACGTATGTTCCAGTTTAGAAGTGATGAAATATTCCAAGGACCGTGTCCAATAAGTGCACATATGTGTGAATATCGAGATGTCGAATGTTGGTAATTTCTAGGGCATTTTTTTATTTATTAATTTGCCTTTATTATCGATCAGCGCTGCAGCGCTATACAGATAAGCGAGAATTACAGGGAAATAAACTGAATACAAAAACACAAAAAACTTACTACATAAGCACGTGAGTTCTAGGGCATTGAAAGAATATATGATCTGCATCGCCAAACTGACCACACTCGCAGCAATCTGTATCGCGTTTTCCGATCATAAGTAAATAAGCCGGGGTGGGTGCTACGCCTAATTTCAATTTTGTTGCCAGAGATATAGCGTCTTTGATTTGGCCAGTTTATCTACGTATTCATTACCTATTATATTGGAATGACCAGGTATCCATATCATATGTGTCATATTATGTCGTTGGTCTAATGAATCTAGTTCGTGGAAACATAATATTTCCCACCAATCAAGAGAAGGTTTTATTTGGAATCTAGTACGAGTTTGTATAACACTGTATGAGTCGATACAGAGTAGGATTGTGGAATGATGTATATGGCGTAAAGAATATAGAGCTTGGTATATTGCGTATATTTCTGTTGAATAGTCAGAAAAATAACGTGGACGAGAGAACAAGTCTCTGGTTTCCGTAGTTTGGTTGAAATATGCAGCTCCCGCCCCATGATCAGACAGTGATCCATCAGTATATATAATCTGGGGGGGGGGGGGGGGGGGGGGTGTTTGTAAAGATTGAGAAAACTGGTCTAGGAAGTATGCAAACTGTTTAGGGGTAGTAACATCATGTTTTTGCCAGTTAGAATAAATTTGGTTCTAGGGATCAGCTGATCATATTTGAGATAATATAAGGGAGGTCTCCTATGGGACATCCCTCCCTGTACTGATTTGAATGCTTTAAATACTTTTAAATATATCGGTGTCTGCTTCCGTGATCCTATTTTGCACTGTAAACGTAGATTAAGGCCTAGTTGCAATTTAGAGAACAGCGGTGTCTGTGAAAAGAAAGAGTTTCGCTATAAAAGGAATAGTAAGGGCTATCTGTCATTCGGCGAAATTTTGTAGTGCTATTTCGGCGAAAACTTTTTGAGTAGCCGGTTTACCGCCGATCCCTAAAATGAGTTTACCAATTTGATAAAGTATACATGTAATTTTATTTTGTAATCCAACCGGATATGCAGTAATAGTGATGGCTCCATAATCTAGTTTCGATTGGCATAGGGCTTTGAATATGATATATAGGTATCGTGGGTGGGCTCCCCAATGTCGACCTTGTATGTATTTAAATATGGTAAGGGTTGGTCTAAGGGTGGTGTGAAGATATACAGCATGATTTTTCCAGGATAGTTTATGGTCAAAATATAAGCTTAGGAATTTGGTTGACTGCGTGAGAGGTATAGGATGGCCGTTAATATGTAGCGGTGATTGTAAAATTGGTGTGCCGCGCTTAAAGAAAATAGAATGACTTTTACTAACATTGAGTTGTAACCCTAGTGGTATGAGGGTTTGCACTAACAAGTCTAAGTCATGTTGTAACTTATGTGTCGATAAACGGATTTCCTGAATCGTTGCCGGAGAGTAAAGGAGGATATCATCAGCAAAAAGGAGCAGTTGGCTCTGTTTAAAAGGAAGAGTACTAAGTTCCTGAATATAGATAATAAATAGTAGCGGACTTAGTGGAGTACCCTGGGGTAATCCTTGAGAGCTGTAGCGAATTTGGGTGTAGGAGTAGTGTGGAGTTAATTGTATTTTACGGTCAGTAAACAGGTGGTAAATAAGTCGGACTATAGGTGCTGAAATGGAAAGTTTCCTTAAAATAGGGATGAGGATGTCCAACTGTACAGAATCATATGCGTGGGAAATGTCTAAGAAGTGGGCTAGAAGTCCTCGGTTGTGGGTCCAATTGACGTGTATGTCATGCGTTAGTTGAAGTAGGTTGTGATGTGTGGAGAAGAGTTTTCTAAATCCGTGTTGTCCTTTGGGCCAAAAACCGTATCGTTCCATATAAAACGCGATGCGGGTTTTTATAATTTGTTCAAATAGTTTCCTTAGTGTGTTGGCTAGGACAATTGGTCTATAGTGAGTTGCGGCCCTTCCTGTTTTATTTGGTTTCAGAAGTGGTATGATGTAGAAGTGTTGCCATGAATCTGGTATGTGACCCGTGTAAAGAATGTATGAATACGCATGTGTAATCCAAAGATTTAAGGTATGTGGAAAGTGTTTGATCATTTCGTATGTTATTCTATCTGGTCCTGAAGCGGTGGATTTATGATGTGAATTAAGTGCATTAGATAGTTCGTGTGTTGAAATTGGTGACATGAGTGCTAGTGCACCCTCAAATAAAGGCTCGTCCTGTGTCGTGGAATTCAGAAAGGGAGGGTTGTTACGTACCGAGTCTGGAGTGTGTTGTTCTAGAAATCGTTATTGAAGATGTATGTCCATGACTATGGGATTAGTAGGGTGTCCGGTATGTCGTGTGAACCAACGTAGTTTACGCCACATTGTGGAGGTAGTAATTGTTGGCGACAATTCCGTACAGAATTTTCGCCAACCTTTGCGTTTATGGTAACGGATGATGCGTGGAGTGGAAGAGAATTGTGCTTTTAAGACTATAAATTGGTTACGGGTTGGTGTTTGACGGTATTGGCTTAAAGCTAATCTACGTTTAGCAACGGCCTCTGAACATTCCGGAGACCACCAAATGGGTTTTTACCTAGTTGTAGCGCAAGATTGTGTCCGGGTTGGAGATATATATGATAGTACTGTCGCTACAACGTAAGACACGTGATCCATAGGATGTTGTGTTGTGTATGATTTGTTAGATGTTAACGAAGTTGTTGTTAGCCTGTTGGTAAAATCATTCCAATCCCGTATCTGTTGACGAGGGATGGCAGGTCGACGTGCATCTAAAGTAGGTGGTTTGTCTATGTTTATAAATATGGGAAAGTGATCACTTCCCATAGAATCAAGTCTTACTCTCCAATGGGTATTTTGCCATAGCGATGATGATATCAGTGAAAGATCTGGATATGAGGGATGTTGATGAGCAGGACCAAATCGGGTTGGTGAGTCGTCATTAAGCAAAAGGAAATGTTGATCTATTAGCTGATGAAGAAAGGAAAAATTATGTTGGGAACAACGGATTTGGTTCGGGAAAGGCCGAGATTAAAATCGCCACAGATTACGGTGTCTTTGTTCGGGATGAAGGGTAGATGATTTATCCAAAAAGTTCGAGAAATATAATGTTGTGGTGCATTGTAGATTGCTATTAGTTGCATACTAGGAAGTTGAAGCAATATGGCCTGAAATTGTTCGTCGAAACTGTTGATTATTTGAAAAGAGGACACCAACAAAGAAGGGTGAATAAGAACCATGATTCCTCCTCCTCCCCTTGCAAGCGATCCTGTCGAATAACCTGGAATGGACGATATCGAAATGTTTGTTGAGGGGTTAGCCATGTTTCTGAAATCACTATTATGTCTATGTTATATCGCTGTAAGAGATGTTGTAGATCGTGTAATTTGGGCTTAATGGATCGGGCGTTCCATTGAACCATTGTGAAAGGAGCTATGCTGTGAGTGTGATCAATCTAGTTAGCTCTGATTGAGGATATCAGTTTGCATAGAAGTTGACTCAAGGCCTCGCTCGGAATGGGTTCATTTTTTCTGGTGAGTTTTCCCATTTCTTCTAGATAATTGAAGAACAGTTGACTGTCCACTTTTTGGGTGGACAAAGGAGGAAGGGAGGGTTTAAGAGGAAGTGTCTCGGAAGATGTTTCCTGGCGCTCTTGGTTTTGGAAATATATGGGCGTATGTGATTCACTGGTACTATTTCTCCCCGTAAAGTAGAAGGGTTGATTGGAAGGAATTTGGAAATGTGGTTTAGTGGTATTCGATTTGATTCGTTTGTGTTGTGGAGGTGTCTGGGGTTTCTCGAAGGGTTTGTGTTTGTAAGGTCTTGTAACAGCATTACGAGTTATGATGGGTTTATCTGTGATGAATTGATTCGTTTTGGTAGAAGTGGGGTTTGTGTTGTGTGTATCTGTATGGCTATGTAATTTACTAGCGTATGTCTGGTCCCCACGAATTAGTTGTATAGCTTCGTATCTAGATATACGTAAAGATGATATTTTATCCGTGATTGCTTGTTCGCGCAGAAAAACTGGGCAATGTTTGTCGTTAGCACGGTGTGGCAGTGTGCAATTATTGCATTTCAAGATGTCGCTATCACAATCTGAGGTGATATGGTTGTCTGCACAACGAATACATGTGTTATTGCCACGACATGTTTAGGTAGAATGACCGAATTTGGTGCACTTAAAACATTGTAAGACTCTTTCTTTATAAGGTGAAATTGGAAATTGGCTGTAGTATAAGCGAAACTTTCGTGGTAGCAATTGCGATCTAAAGGTTAATAAACATGTTTTAGTGGGTTCGTAGTTTTTGTCCCATTATCTGATAGCACGCGTCGTTTAAAACGATATACATGTTGGATTGGAAAACCTTCTATAGTTTTTCCATATTTTTGAATTTCTGCTTCTGTGATTTCTGTAATCTATGTTATGTATAATTCCTTTTGTGTGTATATAGTGATGTGGTATATATGCCTTGAGCTGGTTTTTCGAAGCAAAGTCTGAATTAAGTAATGCATTCGCGGCAGATGCTGAGGGTAGAAATACTTCTAATCTATTGTTTCCTGTTTTTATAATTTTCTCTACCGCTAGATCTTGGTGATTTTCGAAAATTAGTTTGCCTAATTTAAGTGGATGTAGTTGGGTTATGGAACCCACTGAACTAGTTAACACTACTATAAATGGTGCGGTATCTTGACTATCGTATTGTAAAGTTGGTTTAACTATTTCTGTATTCGATTCAATTACGGGGGTGAGATCCATAGTCACTGGAAAATTTCTCATGTTCGAGACCGTCCGTAAGTGGCGGGGGAGCCGTCCCCGCCATAAGGAAATATAAGTTTCACTAGCACTCGCGTGATGATTTGTGCACACAATAGAAATCACAAGGCCTATGACCAAAATGGCTACCACTCGACACTGAACACTTCTCACTTGGTACACTCTTCGATTATTACCCCAAAGGTTACCTTTATGGTTTGGATACCTCTGTGTATGATCCGCATTTAAATGTAAAAGTTTCAAATTAATGCTCTCTAGCATCGATTCATCAAATCGATTTCGCTGCTGACAATAGAGCATTCACCTGTTTCTGATCTTCCCTTGTTTTCTACTTTCATCGTAATGGATTCATTTATTTGCGGACGTAAATTTATCGCGGTTTGCTCGACTTCCTTTGGTTGCGAACAAAGTTTTGTTTTCTATACTTTAAACTATCAGAGAAACGCTGTATAGGCCAATGAAAACAGCACAAATATCCTAGTGAGTCCCAAGATAAAGTCGTGGACAGAAACGTGCGGATATGTAAATGCTTTCTTTAATAATGTGCTTAAATGATGCATCACAAATAGTTTAACTTTTAAAAACATCTGGTATATTACAATCCCGTGACTATCTCTGCCTACTATCGTTCATTTTTATATAGTTTGACCAAATGTTCTAGTGAAAGCTTATTAACGCGCCTTTATTAGCTTCACCTGTGTGTGTGTGTGTGTGTGTGTGTGTGTGTGTGTGTGTGTGTGTGTGTGTGTGTGTGTGTGTGTGTGTGTGTGTGTGTGTGTGCGTGCGTGCGTGCGTGCGCGCGCGCGCGTGCGTGTGTGTTTCGTATGCGTGCGTATGTAACGGAATCTTTCGGCGTAATTTTCATCAACTTTGAGTCCTCTGATTGACTTGAAAATTTGCACACGTGTCAAGGACCGATGACAATACAATATCATTACTTTGTCCTAATGTCCAGACTAGGATCACCATAATAATGTTTTATTATAATGAACCAGGGGACTTCATGTCGCTATGGAACAAACTCTTCATACTTAAAAATTATTTTCTACTTTTAGTTCGGTTTGTTATTAAAGTGTGTATTTATTTTTTATTTTTTTAGTTTTTTGAAACTATAATTCATTTTTCTATCTACCTCATGTTAATCGAAATAGTTTCCTTACACATTTCTTGTTTGTGAAAGAGGTGAAGGTGCAAGAGAGAGAGAGAGGGGGGGGGGACCGAATCGATATTCAGATGTTTAAAAACTGGCCACTATATGATGACCTAGAGTGAGTGAGTGAGTGAGTGATTAGGGTTTAAGGGTCCGTCGACAGCTAGGTCATTAGAGCCCCTGATGACCTAGAAACTCCATATTCCTTCTATGACATCGTGAGAAACAACTGAATACCGGCACCATTTAAACACAATTACAAGTATTCAAAGCTTCAAATTAACAACAACACAGGTATATCTCGAAAATAACTAATACTATAAAAGTTATTTGAAATTAATTGTGTATTTCAAAGATACCTACCTTTTATATAGTACCTACGTATTTTTCTATCCTTACCAGTTATACAAAATTATAAAAAAAATTCTTCCGAATGAAGAGGACCTCAGGGCTATTCTCAGAAAATTAAAGATATACATTTCATTTCTAGACTAAATATCTGAAAGTTATGCTATTTTAATCAGAATCATCAAAGCCCTTATTTAGAAAATCGAAAATTCTTTCATGTAAAGGGTAGTTTGGGGTGGAGGATTTCCTTGAAAATCATAGTGTCACATCTTTAAAATATATAGAGTTTGGTATTTACAAAATATTTGAATGACACTGCTCATACACATACACACAACATGAACCTTTTCTAAAAATGCTTCTTTGGGCTTAGGGGGCTTCAAAACTTGCATTTCTGATGAAATTTCGACATCCAACTTTTGGGTTGAATACAACACTTCCCCTACTTACTATAAAAGTGGTAGAAAAAGTAAAAGGCCGTTGGATCTAGTATGGGAATATTTAATTTGAACTCCTTTTGAGAACTGCATTGTTGTATTTACACAAAAGTAAAGTTGGGAGACAGTACATAAAAGTATTAGATCAGCGGGAAAGGAAATGAAGAGACGTGAACCCTTTGGATATCCTAAAGCCGACTTAACTACTAAAGTGCTGTTTCTTATTCACCATTAATACGAGAAGAATAGGTATTTAGTGCTCGTACTTAATTCACAGCATCCACAAATGTTGCCTTCGTTTGTAGTGACAGCCGCAGGTTTTTGCTGGAAACGTGAGGTGCTAATGAAGAGAATCAGAAGCAACAGGAATAACAGCATCGCATCACACGTCTATCGCTTCTGGCTAGAAGAGCTCGTTCGCGGATGCCACGATGTAACAGGAAGTGATGGCAAAACTGGTCGTCGCTCCGGTCTTATGGACGATGGAGCTAATGGCTCTGATTTCCAAAACGACAGGTGTGCACGGGCCGGGTCCAGGTGTTTGGTTAAACACGGCATCTAGTCAGTATTCTGCTATGGAGACCAAACACAACTCTACCTACACACGTGCTATAGATGAGCAAATTACGTGTACAGCCTAACGTACACTTTGATTACTGTTGTCATTCTGAGTTTTGTGAACACAAGGAGGGCGTATAGTGATAATAAGGATGAAAGAGATTTTAAAAATAAAATAGGCGGGAATTCTAATGCACTTTAGCCCTATACATATGTACATGTGCCGGCCTGCTGCCACGGGCGTTCTGGGCGGCCCGGGTTCGATCCCAGGGATCCGCATTGGTATTCGTGGTGGACGAAGCGGCGTCAGGGCGGGTTTTCTCCGGGTGCTCCGGTTTCCCCCGCCATCTCATTCCACCGGTGCTCCATCTTCATTCCATGTGTCATCAGTGTCACCGCCTGCGGTGCCGTAGTAGTAAAACTGGGCGTTAAACACTACAACAACAAATTGAATGCTTTGTGGACAAATGACAAGAACGCTCTTTCAATACAGACTTTGAAAACTTTGTTGATTAATAAGGTGAACTTTAATCACACTTGTGTAAATTTTTACAAGATGTTGTGTGGTAAAGTGGACTCACTAAAGAAGACACATTCATCCGCAAAATGTCAAAATTATACATTATTTATTTACTATTTCTTTATTTATAGGTTTCAGAACCATGGTATTTATGACGAAACAATTTTACGCACTCTCCTTTGTCCCCTTTTTTATTCAGAAAAAAAAACAACTTAAATGTCCCGTTTTATTGTTTAAAAAAATCTGGTCACCTTATCTGTGTGACGTAACTGCGCTGACCTGTTTGTTATATAGCCGTGTCCCTTAGTTGGAAGAAGAGTGTAGGGTAAAGACTTATCGGGATGGTGTCATAAGTTTAAAGGAGCTGCAACAATTTGCCCTATGGCCAAATGACTCGGATATGTTTGCTGTGATTTCTCAGGCCAAAGTGTTTGTGGAAGCCGAGGAGCTAAGCAGCAGTGCGTCCAGAAAGCTCTCCTTGACCACTGGAAAAATAAATGAATCATGTATACGGCTATTTTTCGTTCATTATGTTTTGGTGTGTATTACACGTATGTATTGCAGCAGAAATATCTAAATGCACGTGCATTTTACCTCACTCTGTCCATTTATGTAGGTATGTTAATGGTTTAATTTTCATAATAGCCTAGTCAGTAGCGTAGCTAAGGTTGCAAATACATGTTGGGAGCCCCACTTACTAACAAAGCTTAAAAATGGAGAGATTAAAATATTACATATTTACTCGCATAGCATAGCATGGAAGTGAAATAAACTCACCTAATGATGAACTATTTTTGGAACAAACAACATAGCGAATTGTTAAAATAACATTTTTCCTAAATAAAAAGTATACACTCGCTAAACGCATAATGCACATTTGTGAAACAAAATCGTTAGCTGTCAATATTGTGGGTAACTCAGGTATTAACCCAGGCAAACTTCTATTTGTGGTACCTCAGAAGCAATAACACTGAACAACTGGTTACAACAACATATATTGATTAATGTTTATACCTACCTTATGACCAAAATCTAAAACAATCCAATTTATTGGCCAATCGACTACATTTTCGCATAGATACTAGTCGTATACTATGTAGTTTGTTCGGTTCTTATAACAACCGTATTGAATAAAATGCCGTGTTTTAATGAATGTTTGTATATGATTGTGAATGCTTACACACTTGAAGGTAAGCTTGTTTCACACTTTTAAGCAAGAAAGGGTAGGAAATGCTTACATTGTACGCTTCCATTGCCACTGAATTGCATCTGTTCCAGCGCTTCTTCCTAGCGATTTTGCATGATTGTATTGAATATAAAATGTCCTCTTAAAGAGAAACTATTAAAGGCAATCTGTGGCCCCTAAAGATCGGGCTCCCTGCGCTGCGGGGCCGTTATTTACGCTACTGAGCCTATTCCTACCTTCGTTGAACGGAAATCTGTCTTTAACAGAAATGTTCGAGAGTCCCGTTCGATTCCGCTGACGACAGGTTTTACTTTATTAGCAGGAATATTTTTTTTTATCTTAATACTATTTTATGATTAATATTTTTAGTTAATCTTTGAGGGGTATAAACGAACAAACATAATGGTTTGCCAACCCTTGAACATGCAACATATAATTTGGCCATGCGAAAAGCACGGATTTTCTAGATCCAACCTACAAATTGACATTGTTTGGTCTTGTGACTTATAATAGCCATTGCGAATGCCAAGCGAATTGGTAATTGCAAATGTTTGAATAGAATGGACGAGTCTGAAGGGATCTTTGGGATCCGTGGTAGAACAACTTCATCTTGAAATTTGCTGTTTAAAATGGTAGCTTTAAGAACATTGCCCATGATGTTTTATGACTAATCGCGTGCCATTGCATAGCTTTGTTGCAGTCAAATTTCGAAGCAAAATGATTGGTGAGCCAATCTTCAATCGCAAGTTATGTGGTGGCGGTGGCGGTGGCGGTGGCGGTATTTCAAGTGAATCCAGTGAATTCAAGAATTCAACAGGATAGTTCACAACTTCCTCGGGATCAACAACAGTTTCGATGGATTTGAATGATGTTTCATTGCCAGGCAATGACTGTTGTGTTTTAAAATTAATTGCGTCGACATCTATATTTTTTGCGGACAAAATAACTCGCTCACGTAGACACACACGATTAGTGTAATTAGCTTGTAAATTTGGAAATATAATTTCAATCAAAGCATTGGTATCCATTAAATTATAAAAGTTGTCTGGAGGTTGGATTGCATTTTAATGCAATTTAAATTTTCCTTTGCCAATGTCCAGTAATTGTTCGGAGAATGCCAATGGATCATTTTGAATTTGAAGACGTGGTTTTATGGTAAGGCAGAATTTACTGAACACTGCGCCGTAGGTATAATTGTTTCAAACATGCGCTATCTCGTCCGCATTTGTAGCGGCAATGTTTATCTGAAATCTCTCGACAGCAGCAAGCATCACCGAGAAGCCTGGTATTATTATTGAAATCTTTCAGTGTTCTATCGAGAGCTTCAAGTGAATGCTTGTGGGCCATAGTGTATTTATGCCAGATAATAATTTTGCATTTTTTTAAAAATTTCAGACATGCCTGAATGCTTCTTTATGTTACACATTGCATCTGGATTTGTGTGAATGTTCAATGGCACTTGAGTGCTGAATGCACAGTCCACCCACCATCAAGCGAGATCGCTGCAATGCCTGAAGAAGCAATTGCCAACGCAATATGATTATGTGATCTAATGAGGCGCAAGTATCAAAGAGGTGAATGTTTTGCCAGGGCCGTCTGGTGCGTCAAAAAATCGCCTTGTGCTGCAATTGACAAATTAATGTGATCATATAGATTCTTTTGTTCAGCAGTGAGCAGTTGCTCATTATTGGCAACAAAAGTATCCAAAGATGTATCGAACTGCTTTTGGTGCTGAACGTCGCTCTTAATGATTTATACTGCCGGGCGGTAGGCAATGGCATACCGAAATGGATGAGTGCCATATTCGAAATGAGAATACGAATATCCTCAATCTTTATTAACGCATCGTATATTTCCGGCGATGTACGATCCGCTATAAGCTATTTTTTGTGGTTTAATGCAGTATCAACATTTCAATGTAAAAGAAAAAATCAAAACATCGCTAATACCGCGAAAAACGTTTCTCTTATGGCTTAGAAGTTGCCATTGCGCATGCACTGTAGCGGGAAGATGGCCATGTTTGTTGTAGTTACGTGACTATATTACTGTATAAGAAAACGTACTACAAAGGCTCTAGCACAGTTTGCACAACGTATATTTTTAATTACACTTTAAAATCTTACTTCAATAAATAATATACGAACTTTGTAGGTTAAGGTGATTGTGATAGAATACATTGTATACATCATTGGAATTAGTGAAAAGTCATGTAAAATACCTGTATACTGCACCTTCACATTTGCACAATGTAGGTATATGTTCTAATTAGACTTTAATATTTACTTCAGTAAATACACTGTACAACACTGAAATTTGCAACTGACCAAATATAGGCGATTCTAATAGATTTTTAAGCACGAATTTCAGAACTGAAATCCGTTTTGTGATATCGCCAAATGTTTTTTAGATATTGCCCTTTTTGTGATTTGTGAAAATCCGCTGCGCTACGCCACCACAACCTTTATCGGTCGGCTCACCCTCTCAACATCTGTTGTCATTCAAGGCTGGCAAGGGTTTTATTGCAGTCGAGGTAACTTCAGCATTTTGATAAGAGACTTAAAATGTGACTTCTTTGAAAGGTTTTCTTTGTTAATGGGCTCATGGAACAACTGAGTGTCAATTACAAGCCATCCAAATGGTCTCTTTTCATTGATCGTCGAAGTTAAGTTTAAAGGTAGTTTTATTACGTAATGGTAACTCTTATTCTTACGTCCCTATTGCTCATGCTGTCCAGATGAAAGAAGCATATGAGAATTTGAAGATAGTTTTGAAAGCTATAAACTATGTAAAGTATGAATGGCAAATCTGAGGAGATTTAATAGTCATAGGGTACTCCTGGGAATTCAGAGTGGTCTTACCAAGTTTTGTTGTTTTATATGTGAGTGGGACAGTCGGGCTAAAGAAGAACATTATGAAGTAACTGAGTGGTCTGTAAGGAGTGCTTTAATACCGGATGAAAAGAGTGTTAAGTATGAAGCATTAGTTAACAAAGGCAAAATTTTGCTACCGTGGCTTCACTGTAAAGGCTTTGAACAGAGAGAGTAGGGGATTTCAGTATTTGAAAGAAAAGTTTCCAAGAATAAGCGAAATTAAAAGAAAGTATTTTTATTGGCCCACCAATATGCAAATTGATGGAAGACAGGCATTTTGAAGAACTACTTTCCGAAAACGAGAAAGCAGTTCAAGACAGTGTGCAAAAATTTCCTGGGAAATACAAAAGCTGACAACTACAAGGAAATTATTTTTTTTTTAATTGTTCCATTTATATCCCGCCTTTAACTACAGAGTTAACTATCGGTGGCCTTGCCTATTGGCAAATGGTGTTACTTGTTTAACAGTGGGTTTTTCGGTCTTTAGGGTTTTTATACGTTGAATTCACACACACACACACACACACACACACACACACACACACACACACACACACACACACACACACACACACACACACACACACTTTCATTCATACTTCCAGACTCAGGGAAGGATGAGGAATAATCTTGGCTGGAGAAAAATTCCTACCCCCTACCGGGAATCGAACCCGGGACCCCTAGCACAGCAGGCAGGTGCTCTACCAAGGAAATTATTGAGAACACGCTAAAGGCATATAAAAATTTATGGTGCAATATGTCCTTAAAATACATTTTCTGCACTCGTATTTGGACTTCTTCCTTCCCAACCTGGGGGCTGTGAGTGATGAGCACGGAGAACGGTTAAATAATTAGCGAGCGAACTGTAAGATACCATTATTGGGTAGTTTGGTGGGCAGTTCAAGTCTCTCTGGCTAAGATATTTTTCTTTATTTGTGGTCATTGAATGCACAGTTAGTGCATTACACTAATTGTATGCATACCTATTTGAAATGTTAGGTATCCCCTAAGCAGTGTTTGCGTAGCTCTTGGGGTACGTGTTGAATATTGCGAATATACTGCGCGGTAACAGCATCCCTTAAGCACGCACTCGTTAGTTCCATGCCATAACCACCTGCCAACAAAATGACAGGATTTCATCCCGGGAGAGTAGGTATTAATATACAGCCAGCCAGCCAGCCAGCCAGCCAGCCAGCCATTCGTAGACAACAAAGGACAACGGACAAAACATTAGGATCCTTGCCTACTGCTGGAGGACACACCTGGCGCGCTCCCTTTTAATGCATACCTTATTGTATGCACCAGTGCTCGCTCTCATGTCGATAGAAATGTTCTGAACTGTAAACTAGCTGAGTTTGCACCAATGCCAAACAAACTTGAGGCAATGGGTGGTATAAATGAAAACTAGCTAGTGCTTATGAGCTGAAGCTGGAAAGCACTTACTGTCCTTGTTCAGCTTTTGCTATCAACGCCAAGCTTTAGCTCGACGAACTTCACCATGTCACGTCACCTGAGTAAATAAACACGCCTATTTTTCTGTCTGGAGACAACTTAAATATTCATATACTTATTCATGTTAAACGTATTCTCATTTAACAAACCTAATAGAGATACTCATTTTAAATAACGGCAATGGAAGTAAAGATCTGGCAAATGAAATAGAAATTGAGATTCACCTGACATTCCATCGATAACGTTAATGCAATCCAATCCGTGATTTTTTTAATTTTACAGTATTGTGAACTTGCTATTAACTGATGTATTGAAAGTGTATTAGCACCGTTACACTGATATCCTTTACATCTATATAAAATATAAATAACTACTTCCAGATTGTATAAGAATTAAAGCTAGACCGGATGAAGAAGTTTCATTTCGTGGACATTTAAATTCAGGGTGGGTTTTATAGGAAAGTGTTCAGTTATAACCCGGTTCTGATTTGCACAACATTCTGCTCTATGTGTGGCTTTGATTACGTTATCGGTCGGTAATGAGAGCGGATCACTATTATCGTCCGCAAGCAACATGAAAACACCTTAGGCTAAGTGGCCATATTTTTACTTCAAATACAAATCTTAAGTTGGTATAGTTTTACTTGATTTAACAAATCTGAGTGATTAATTAATGATTTCAGGTGACTGAAAATTACAATGAAGTAAAAAACAATTTCTACATGAGCTACATATTATAAAATGTCCACCTTCTAAAGCGCAGGTTTTTTACAAACTTGGAGGTGAAGGTGGCACTATTTTCTAACATAACGAATTCACGGAATGCGAGTAAGTTGATGTTTTCAGATTAGGCAGCGAGATAGCAGTCACTATGATGACCCATGCATTGAAATTGATTCGTGCGCGGTCGGTGCCATTGTAGCACAGGTTGTTCTGCGAACAATGGAACAAGTTGTGCGAGAGCAAATACTGTACACCAAGAGGAGAGTAACTTCAGTTTTAATTCTGGAGCACAAAACGGTTGTAAGTTTTTAGGGGGCTCAAACCGAACGCAGAAAAGTTGCAGTGATCTGTTCCGGCACACCGTTGAGAGATAGGGCACGTTAATGGCCTGGAATTTTCATAATTACCTTGCAGCTAATAATAGCTCGCCCTGCTTCAGGTATTCAGACTACCTGTTAGCGATAATGCAGTCGTTTTCGATCTACTGCTGGAGTTTTCCAACTTGGTTCTCACATTTCTGCCTTCTGCTTAGGAAATTAATTTAAATTCTAGAATGACATGAGAAGATGTACAAAACGGTCGATAAGTACTATATTCGTATTACAATAAAAGTTATGGTACCGAAATAGAAATTTGTAGAGGCATAACCCCTCCCACAACCCAAATAATCACAAGTCGCTTCACATTGTAAGAAATTAGAACAAATTGGTTAAGGGAGGAAAGGCCTTGCGTAGTTTGTATATTCACAGTAGAAAACTTGTCTGACTGAAAACAAAAAGGAGTGAAATAGATTATAGGATGGAAAGGGTAGACTCGGACTGAAAAATTCAGTGCCAAAGCCGGGATTTGAACCATGGATCTACCGGTTACCGTCCGGCTGCTCTGACCACTGAGCTACCATGGTCAGCGTCCCAACACGACATTTGACCTTGAGTGAGTCTTAAGCCCCCTTGACAAATTATCCAAAGTGTGCTCTGATTTTAGGATTGTAGTATGTTTTAATATTTAAAAAATCACACTCTAAGATCCAACTTTATTTCTGAAGCCTCCCATATGAACATTTAAAGCGCCTTTACACAGAGAATTTACATACATTGTAATCTGTTGCTTATGGGGAGATTTGACAATTTGAGTTTACATGCTGACGCTTTAAGTGTTATACTAAGAGGAAAGAATATAAAACCAAATACCCATTCAGAGCACCGAAAATGCGGTATTACAGTAGAAAATATTGTTTTTGTCACAACCCCAACAAAGTAATACGTAGCAAGAAAACGAAGCATAACCTAAGTAATAAATTAATAAAAATAAAGCGTGAGCTATATCTTGTGTAATGCCAGTAAATGTTTGTATAGTTTGTCCAGATCGTGGTGACACTCGACATGCGCAAGAGAGGAGAAATTAAGGAGAAGTGACTGGAGTGGTGGGGAACAAGCGACTGATGTCAGAACTCAGACAGTCACATACACAAGCAGTGTATGTTTACGTATTATTGTGTAGTCATCACAGTGAGATACCTCTGCTATTAGGCAAGTGGGCACGTCTCTGCTATTGCGCATCTATGCTTCAGGAGTGGGGGAGTGTCACGACGATCTGGACAAACTGTTGATTGCACTGCAAAGTGTCCTTGCCCCAGAGGGAAATGTCAGTATGATTGTGACAGCTGCCCAGGCAATACAGGAAAAAGCTGGAAACAGAAAGCTATATCTCTAATGCCGAGGAAGAAGTCCCTCCTGTAATTTGCTCTTCACAGCAAGAAGTCTCACCTCTGCCTATATATAATGGTTAGTGTGAATAAAACTAGCACACACGAGTAAAACATCACTACTCGGTTAGATCAAGTACCTGGTAATCGCTCGTCCAGCTGAAATCCCTTATTTAGTTTATGAGGAGCATGGTCATGGAGAGCATAGATATCTGTCTTCCGAGAACTGTTCAGGATGTTCTTCCTGTTTATAGGAAAGAATGATAAGGTGATTTGTCCACAGTGTAATAGATATCTCTGTTGTTACATCAACCTTTGCTACGTATTAAGAATGGAATACGACAGAACCGTTAACTTCAGCTGGCTTTCGTGGATTTATTAAATGCATGTTATATTTACTGTCAAAAGCAGAATTATGCCAAACGCCAGGAACAAGAAATTGCATGAAATAAAAAATATATTCACTTCACAGTTTAATATAACGCTCAGTGAGCAGCAAATTGCAAAAACAGTAGAACACATGAAAAGCAGACTGAAGGCAATACTGATTCCAAAAGAACAGGGTAAGAACAATTGTACTGACTGGAAGAGAGGTTTATGTATCAAACAAGAATGCAAATGTCGGGTTAGGAGAAACTCAACACGCTGAGGAAACTCAATTTGACGGCCTTAAAAGTGCAAGCACAAGATTGTCTGCCACCCCCCATCTTTCACTTTGGCTCTCTCTGACATACAAATATATTTCCAATAACTAGAAATGCAGATTACGCTACCTCAAATTTATTTGTGATAAGTTAAATAGAATGCAAGCGTCTTCTGAGCTAAGTCTGTGTTTACCATAACAATCAATTTCAGTAATTCAAATCGAAATTTGCTACAGCAGTTATATTAATTGTGGAGAAGATTGTGAATCAAGCCGACAATTCTTGTTCATTGCTTAATGTACCATCGCTTGTTTCCTCATATTCTCCTAAGAAATGGTTCGTCAAGAATTCGACATTCCCTATGTTATATCGATATGCATTTATAGTTACCTAGGTATATGCTTTCCCTTCGTAACCTACACACTCTTATCTGTCGCATGCATGTTTAAAACAGCATTGACAATCCAAAATTTTGTTAATAATGTATACCTCACGAAAGAAATTAGGAAAAGAAACATTATATAAACATATTTACTTATTTATAAGATGCTGAAACCTTCAAGTTCCGTCATTGTAAACACCGAATTAACTTTCTTCTTTACAGCATTTTCATCTGTTGGCAACAATAAAGTAAGATTGTCCTCTTCTTGTTTCTTAAAAAGATCCATTATTGACATTTTGCGAGAAATGTCACCTTTTCCATATGCTCTACGGATGCACTGACACGCCGATCTCCTAATCGTTACTCTTCCTAGGGAATCTGGCGTTCGTGGCTAGATCCACGCTCAACCGTTTGAACGCCACGACGCTTGGGAATCACAGCTTTATGCGGCGTCGTGGCCGAGTGATTAGACCGCTTGCTTCTCACCAACAGCGGTGAGAATTAATGAATAAATAAATAAATAAATACATTTATTATTACTATTATTACTCATCATCATCATTATTATTATTATTATTATTATTATTATTATTATTATTATTATTATTATTATTATTATTATTATTATTATTATTATTATTATTATTATTATTATTATTATTATTATATTATTTTACTTCTGACTGAGTGTTTACCCTTAAAGTCCAGGATCTTTGTTCTTTCTAAATGAAATTTTAAATGTATTTTTCACAGATTTTATTTAGACGATTTAGTGCATATTGGAAGTTCATCTTCCTCGTCGATAATTAACACGATATCGTCAGCATATAGAATTATATTCAGATATAACCCTCGTCCTGTTTTAATATCTTTATCAATCGTTTTTTTTTTCAACTCTCGTATCATATGAGTTGGTAATAATAATAATAATAATAATAATAATAATAATAATAATAATAATAATAATAATAATAATAATAATAATAATAATAATAATAATAATAATAATAATAATAATAATAATAATAATAATAATAATAATAATAATAATAATAATAATAATAAGAAGAAGAAGAAGAAGAAGAAGAAGAAGAATAAATGATGATGATGAGAAGAAGAACAAGAAGAATGTCTGCCTAATACCAATCGCAACTTGGGATCACTCAGGGTGATTTTTATTGACAAATACCCTAATAAGTAGGGAATTTAGGGTTTCGATAGGCGAATTAAGAACAAGTTGGAATATTCATATTGATATTGTATCATTTGAAAAGCTGAAAGATGGAAGACAGTGAGTGAGTAAGTGTGTTTAAGTAGTGATTTCCGTTTTCGCTGAAACCGGATGTAGTTTTCTTTGTTACTGTACCGCTTGTGATAAGAGTCAGAGATATCACTCGGCTGCTAGCTGCATGATCAAAGGACTTGGAGACAGTCGTGTAGCTCGACACTGCTACAATTGGAGAGTCGTGACTGAAATTAACTGCTTTGTAACCAGCGGCTAGAAGTGTCGCTGTCTAGCTTTGTGTTAGCAACTCAATTTGCTTTCACTCTTCTTTGACTTGCGATTACAGTAAAACCTCGTCAAACCCGGATTATCCGGATCACATTTGTAGATTTTGTTTTAATTTAATGTTCACACTAGATAATAAATGCAACTACTCGTATTATAGCAAGAACTTAACTATAAGTACGTACGCCAAGCATTGGCTTTTTAGTTCTTGCATAAATTGTACAATAAATTATGGTAATACGAATTGTACTGTACTGTAGTGTACTGTACTCCAGTATGCTACCTGTTGAGTTCAAGGTAGGAGTAGATTATATAGTAGTGTGTCACGCGGTGCTGACGCGGTATAAAGCTGGAAGAAAGCGTTGACTACACCTTTCTCAATCTCCTCAGTTTTCCTCCTGTTTTCAAACGACACGTTTCATTAAGCTTATTGTGTGGTTTCAGTCGGATTGTTTTTGTGTCTTATCAAAGTGTTTGGGAGTGTAATTCTGTGTACAACAAGTGATGTAATTTTATGTGATTAAGATTTTTGTATGTTTTAATGTCTTGTAATCAATATATACATGTACCTACTGTACATGATTTTGTTACAAGACAGTTTTTTATTGTCATAAACGGCAAGCCTGCTTATTTAAGGATTTAAGAATTTTGTTCTTATTAGCCATATAACCCGCATTATCCGGATTTTGGATTTTCCGGATTGTCTTATGTCCCAGTTAGTCCGGATAAATGAGGTTTTACTGTTGATCTGCTGAACTTGTGCTTTGGCATTCAGTGTCATGTTTCTCAACTTGAATGAACATTACTTGCTTTCGTAACGAGAATGAGGACTAGTTGGTGCTCTTAGAGAAACATATAGCAACATAGATAGGTTTATAACGATTAGATGACCCTTTTGAGTAAGTCACACTATTTTCATAAATAGGTCAAAGCATAATATACTTACGTTTAAAAATTGGACGTATCATATACAATCCCGAGTAAAATGTAGATGTCGAATGTGACAAAATGCTATATGAGTCCATGGTCTGTAGCGGATACTGAAGATAAGAGAAA
Organism: Tenodera sinensis; assembly: GCA_030765045.1. Taxonomy (NCBI): domain Eukaryota; kingdom Metazoa; phylum Arthropoda; class Insecta; order Mantodea; family Mantidae; genus Tenodera; species Tenodera sinensis. The sequence goes on along the minus strand of CM060964.1, from coordinate 198,228,602 downwards.
AGCTTTAGAAAATTGTATCGGCGAGATTCGGACTATCGACCTCTTGTATGAAAGAAAGGCACACCATCCCCTCATCATGGTGGTGGGCGCTGTCATTCTTTCAGACTACAAAACACCCCAAGTTATTTGTCCACACGCCTTCATTGTCTCGCTAAGTACTACCTGGCAAAGCCTTGAGGCGTATTGACCTTGGCTGTTGAGCGCTACGATCGCTTCTTATCTTGTTTATTATAACAGGCGAAACATCAGTAACTTGGCATATAGTCAGTGATAAAACACAAATAGATGATCTCTCGCGCCTAGCGATATATGAGACGTTGCTGTCGTGAAGATATGATTGCATCTGGACAGAGTGTACACTCAATGTGTCGCCGTATTTGTGCGATAAGCTCACGTAAACATTGTTTCCGATACGCTCCATGACTTTGCCAGGTAGTAGTGAAACTTGTTTACAAACACGTTGCTCCATTTTATCCATTCCTTTCCATCACACCCAATTCTCTTGTTCCTCTTTTACCATATCATCAGCCAGATAATAAAACTGCTTTCTTCGTGAACTAGGGCTTGTTTTGTACAGCTATATGAATGCCAGACGAAACATTGATTTAATGGCTACACAACATTGGGCTTTGTTTGACTTTGTCGTTTAATGCTTGTCTATGTATTTGTGTTTAGTTTAATATATTTATTTTGTTTAAAAATAGCCGCGTTATTGTCTTCGCACGCATCTGTCTGCGCGAGAGAGAACGTCTGAGCACTGCCCCTGACAGAAAGTCAGAAGAGAGTATTCAACAATCAGTTTAAAAAGTTCTACTTGTCAAATTAATGGACAGCAAGGTCTCATTTTAAAATCTACATAGAATTACACAATAATACAGTTTATGCAACCCTTATATTGTAAACAGATCATTGCTGTATTCTGTGTCGTGCATAATTGGCCTAGCACTCCCGACAATAATAGTAATGACGCGTTTCCTTTAATAATGACGTAATACCAGTATTTCAAGCTGTGTGACTTAGGAAGATAAAACCATTTTGATGTACTCTTTTCTCTGAGAAACGAAGGTGTAGAAACCTCTGTATGTGATTAAATATACGACAGTTAAGATATTAGTTTATAATTACTTACCATGCTATGCTGAGAACAGGATACGTCACGACCTGTAACATCTGTTCACTTCTCTCTTAGGAAGGGAATGCATGCAAGTGGCAAACATTATAGATAAGCTTATAAAATGAACAGTATTAAAATCGCCAGAGTACGTAAAGTTTTTGTTATTTCCTCGTTGTACATTTCAGTGCACGAAAACGTGTAGATTTTTTGGGGTTCCCTGATAGTGTATTTCTTTACTTTATGTTGGCTTCTACACCAGCCCTGGGTAACTCAATCTCTTTATGGTTTTAATTCAAGTACAATACACACGCATTAGCCTATGATGATAGGCGAGGCCTAGGTGAGCTGCGAAAGAGGAGGATCACTGAAATGTTTTATATTTGGCTTTGGTATTAAAACATTTTTCAATATTTTTGCATATGGGAAACTTAATTAGGGTAAAATGAGCAGCATTACATAAATAATAACTGAGATTTTACACTAGGTGTGAAGTATATTCATTTCAAGTTTCACCAACTGTGGAGAAAAACTCTACGCATGCTCCAACATGTGTATTGAAAAATTTATGTTTGAGAAGTTTGCAATTGCAGCACGGAATAATTCAGCCCGGTGTTTAAAACTGTCCTCATACATTAGTCCTACCATCCTTCAACTGCTTTGCTGCCTCCTAATTCAATTTGGAAAGTTTCCTCTTGGTGCATGCTATACTTGCTTCTCCTTAGTTGATAATCGAGCGTTCTTATATAACGTGCGACTGTTACACGTGTACACTCATATTTATGGAGGTTAATTTTGCAACGTACACTTCAGTTGTTGTGTGGCACTGCTACAGCATTAGCCACAACAATGTGCAACCATCTGCATGAACAAAATCAGTTTTGGGGCACTTGTGCCAAATCATAGACTGGAAGCTCTCATTTTGACTGTTTCCACCATTATGCAGCAAGAGGGTAGTTCATCTGAAGTCACTCTCTGGTATAATGACATTATTTTGGTAATAATATTTTGATAGCCTGACTGTCATACTCCAATGAATATGGGGCTTCTTCCCCTCTGTCATGCTTTTATAGGGACACTTTCCATGCTGCTAAGTGTCTGCGCCCCCGGGATTTAAATGCCCTGAAAATACCTTTAAAACGGTAGAATGACAAAAATTCCATTGTCATTTAGTAACCAAAGGTCTAACGTTTATGTAGAAAAATTTAAAAAACTGAAAATATCATTTTTGGCTGAAATTTCAGTCCTGGTGTCCCTCAATCGTTAAAGCGGATGTCTGAAAACTCCTACTCCTCCTGTAGAAAACGAATAATTATTAAAGGTTTGTAAGTAAAATAATAATAATGATGATAATGATAATAATAGTAATAATAATAATAATGATAATAGGATTCTGGAAGAATAAAACCAGTGCAAGTTTGTTTACCGTTCTCCTTTCCAAGCCAGAGCAGACGGTTTAAAGAAACTTCGATTTCGATAATAAAGGTCTTGCATAAAGGTGCACAAAAATTAAAAACACTAAATGCAGGTTAAGTGTGGAGAAGTAAATGTTTTGGTCGTACTCAGAACTCAAAATAAAAAAATAAAGAAAAAAGGAACCGGGGAAAGAAAAGCTTTTATCAGAGAAATGAAAATGGAAAAAGAAAATGGAAACTACCGCAGCGTGCATTAGAGAATTCGATACCCCTCGTTGTGTAGCATTACAATTAAAATCATTTCAGCTTATTGTTAGCACAGGTACGAAGTTTAAAATATCAGCAACCCAGCATATAAGCCATAGGGAAGTTGGATTCTTTCTATATGCCCTGTAGAGCTCTTTGATTTGTTATTGCCGAACGCTGATCGGATATTGTAAATTTAACCTTTTGTTATTATTATGGCAATTCAGTTAAGTAGTGAAAATACTGATGGACAATTTCCAGCGGCTTCTCACGTTGTGATTTTGGTTGCTCTTTTCTCTGGCAAACAAAATGCTTTATCGATCCAGAGGTTCCTAATTCGATTTGCGACTGGACGGTGCGAGGTTTTCTTTAACCGGGATAATTCTTTATACTGCCTATAGTCTGTAAGGGAGACTGTGTAGGGTGTGTGTCATTTGTTTTACTCCATTGTTTGTAAAAAGTGTGCACAGGCGGTGACAGTGTTGATGTATGAAATGAACTGGTAACTGGACTGGCATTTGTCAGTCATGAGGACTAACTGCGAAAAGACAGAAAACAAACTCAGTCACGGAACACGGCGCTGGCGGGTTTTGAGCCGCGGACTTGCGGCGCGCGTGTGTATGTGTGTGTGTGTGTGTGTGTGTGTGTGTGTGTGTGTGTGTGTGTGTGTGTGTGTGTGTGGGTGGGTGGGTGGGGAGGGGGAAGCGTTATTTAATGTTAAACCCAATTATTAACACAAAAGAACGAGGGAACATCGTTGCCGATGAGCAATTGCTCTAAAACTTGCAGTGTGAAGAATTGAAATGTGGCATACATGTTTGAATAGCTCCGTATAAATATGCAAGAACTTATAGTCGTGAAATACAATTCATTGCTTCCTAGCCTATAACAGCCGGTTACAAAGCACATGCCAAAAATACTTTCTATCACCTTGTCTTAGAAGTATACACATTGTGCAATAGCTTCTAGCAGCACGTAAAATACAAATGGAAATAAGGCTGCTCGTTGGCCATAGTTTTGTTGGTGCTTACAATCTTTATAAGCTTTTATAATAATAATAATAATAATAATAATAATAATAATAATAATAATAATAATAATAATAATAATAATAATAATAATAATAATAATAATAATATCAATAACAACAATAATAATGATGATAATAATGATTTATTATTATTATTATTATTACTATTATTATTATTATTATTATTATTATTATTATTATTATTATTATTATTATTATTATTATTATTATTATTATTATTATTATTATTATTATTATTATTATTATTATTATTATTATTATTATTATTATTATTATTATTATTATTATTATTATTATTATTATTATTATGTAACGGTTTGGGTACTGGCGTATTCCAGGCCCACACATGGTCCATATTTTCCTTTTTCTTTCTTACTATCTTTGCTTTAGTCTCTCTCTCCTCTCACTCTCCTAAATAGCCAATCTTGCATAGGTTTGTAATGGGAAAATTTCACATTAAAGTAGACAGAATAAAATAAATTGAAGATATGTATGTAGGTATGACTCTATGACTCCACGACTAGGAGGCTTAGCACCTCTACCTATAGATCTTTTGAGCTTATGCTCCTGACGGGGCGCCTCCCGGGAGGGATTAAAAGAAAAGAAAACTTAAACCTGCAGAACTTCTAGAACATCTAGAACAGCTGAAGACTAGTATCACCACGACAGCCAGGGATCTCCTTCCCGGACCAAGGACCACTAGGAAGTGAAGAAATGAGACGACGGTGACTTCCACAATTTAAGTACCAAAGCAAAAGGTTTAGAAGTAGTTAAAATTTAAAAAAATCTGTTGTATTGCACTCATATGGCTATCTACTCTTGTACAAGCTATTCTTACAAACGCTTATTCCTCTTCCTGCTTCATGTTAATCGAGATGCACATTTGCCGAAACTATCTTATTGCTAATTTTCTTGTAGATTGAAGGGGAATGTGGAAGTACACTAGGCTTTAAGCGATGATGCCTCTGACATTCCGTTCTCTTTGCATGACCAACATAAAAGAATAGATATATAACGAATAACGTATTCCTATTTTAGAAAAGTATAAATGTTGGAAAATTAAAACAAATAACAAGGACTATCTTGGAAATGGTTCACATTTGACATAAATTGTGGGTCTACATTTGTACAAGATCTACATTTTTGTGAAGTAAGATTTTGTCTATCTCTTGCGGTTAACCAGTGATGCAAAAGTCACCAGAATGAAGAGGACTTCTGAGGATATTCCCAGAAATTTAAGATATATATTTTATTTGTCATACAAATATCTTAAACATGTGTAATTTTACTTTTATTTTTTAAAAAATTAAAATGTTCAGAAAATGTTTCGTGTAAAGGGGAGCCTGGGGTGCGGAATTCTCTTGAAGATCTTCATGTCACATCCTTGGGAGATGTTGAACCAAAATACCAAATATGGTATTTAACCAAATCCTCATTTTTAGATATACTGCTTATAGACACACGCCCAAACCTTTTCCTAAAGATCTCTTTTGGATTCATGGAGTTTTAAAACATATATCTCCGTTGAAATCTCGGCATCGAATTTTTAAGTGGAGTATATACCTATATATAATAAGCCAAAGCGCAACAGCCCATGCGCCCGGCCGCTGCGTCTCCCACCTCTGCCCACCACTCACTGACTACCAGATGGCAGGCTGAGAACAGCCCGAGGTGTGTCATTCGTGTACCTGCCCTTTTAGGGCTTAACCACTATATGACGGGAATTAGGATGTAGGATGGCTGGTGAAGAATGGGGATTGTGGGTTATAAGGAGGTAGCATAGATTTATGCTCCTCGTCGGATGTTAATTTCAGTGTGCAACTACCGTTGGGCACTTCTGGTGAGTGGTCCAAATATGGATATAGAAATTTAGAATTCCAAGCTTCTCTTGGAAGGACTGTGAGGAGCTCGGCTTGTGCTGTTGATGGGGTAGCTCCTGTGTTACCGGGGGTGCCCGCAAGCCATGCTGGGAACCCGGTGTCGCACAAGCGTGCGTTCTCTAGGGATTTAGTCCCCAAGAGACCTAACCAGGGCGCTCCGACGTTGTGGAAACTGGTCGTAAAATTTAGTTGCCCGGCGCCTAATTTCGTCCTTCACATACGGGAGGGACGAGGCTTCGTGCAGTAGTCTCGTAGGGAATCTACGGCATACAGAATAGATTACCCGAAGACCTCTATTCTGTATACGTTGTAGACGCAGGAGATGGGTATATGCAGCCATGCCCCAGATTTCGCAGGCGTACAGGAGGATGGGGATGATGAGAGCCCGAAAGAGGCGTAGCTTTAAGGGAATTGGTATTCCCGACCGCAGCATGGGGTACAGTGAGGCAATTGCCCCGCCGGTCCGCGCTGATAGATCGTTGATGTGTTCCCGAAAAGTAAGGCCCTTATCAAGCTTCACTCCCAGGTAGGTAATGGTATCCACCCACTCTATCCTTCTGCGAAGGTAAGTAAATGTGGGGAAGTTGGCGGGAAAGCGGCGTTTGGTGAAAAGTATGGCGCGGCTTTTCTCCGGGTTTATGGACAATCGCCAACGCTTACACCACTCTTGGATGAGGCGGAGGTGTCGCTGTATGGGGAGAAAGATTCTGCGAGGGTGTTTATTTGTACAGTATAGCAGCACGTCGTCAGTATGCTGGGCTATGTTAACGTGCTGCTCGGATGGAATGTCGGCCACATATACGCTAAACAGCGTAGGGGACAACACAGAACCTTCAGGGACTCGGCCTCTGATTTGCCTTCGTGTAGATTTGTTTCCCGCAACTGAGACCACAAAGGATCTATGTTTGAGAAACGTGTGTAGTAGGTGTATGAGGCGTGAGGGTAGCTCCAGCTGGATCAATTTCCTAAGGAGACCAGTATGCCAGGTCGTAGAGAAGGCCTTCTCGACATCTAGAGAGACCGCGGCGGTATAGGCTTTGTCCTGGAAACCCAGGGCGGCAGCCTCCACCACACGCAGCAACTGCTGAGACGTTGAGTGGCCAGGCCGGAACCCAAACTGATGGGGAGGGAATGGATCGGTAGTTTGCAGGATGAACCAGGTCTTTCCTTGGCTTCAATATGCAGATCACCCGGGCCTCTCTCCACTCGCGTGGGAAGTGACTAAGGGCGAGGCACATATTGAAGACCTTAGTGAGAAAGAGCACGGCCTTGAAAGGAAGGTGGCGGAGCATGGCAGGGGTTAACCCGTCAGGCCCCGCAGCCTTTTTGCGGTCGAGGCGCCGGAATACGCCCTGGAGCTCACTTGGCTTGATGATGGGAAGCCGATCCGCCTCCTCATGAGGACGTCGGAGGTATCGACGTACCTCCCGGCGGACACGGTCGGAGAAGTCTAGGTCCTGCGGATCATCTCTAGGACGCATAGTCCTCTCCAGGTAGTCAGCAAACACATTTGCTTTGGCTTGGACTGCCCACCACAGGCATCATGAGTGGGGTGCAGTGCTGGAGGGTGGTACGTGGTCAGCGCCCCAATCCCTCCCGTGCCGGTTATGCGGTCTACGCAACCACGGCCGCTACTTTTCAATCAAGTAGCCTCTCAATTATTGGCCCCTCAGGGACTTAACGAGGCTGGTGCACCCTGGATCAGGTCTCCCAGCGGGAGAAAATTCCACGCCCCTACCGGTAATCGAACCCGGGTCTCCCGCTTGCAAATACTTGTATTTTTATTTTGTAGTGCTGCAAGCACTTATATGGAAAACCAGAACAAACTAGCAAAATAAGCAAAGTGAAAAAGAAATGTATCCTACAAAGCGTACAGATAGTGAGGATAGAGGAGAACAATACAATACGCACCAGGGAAGTCTTAGGCTAATTAGTTTGTTGAAACAGATAAAATAACAGAAGAGGAAAAACAGCCAGGGAACAAAAACAGATTGCTAGGAAAGTGTCAGAGAATTAGGACCAGCTAGCTAGAGAAATTAATGAGAAACAAGATCAGTTAGCTACTGAAATAACACAAAAACAGAGTCATCTAGCTACTGAAATAATACAAAAACAGAGTCAGTTAGCTACTGAAATAAGAGAAAAACAGAGTCAGTTAGCTACTGAATTAAATGGTAAATTAGAGGAAATTGGTCAGAACAGCTCAAATTTCAGAATGGAATAATTGTAGAAGTCAAGAATATGCTCAAAAGCGAATTTAATGAAATAAGGAAAAATTGTGCAGCCATAAATATCACTAAATACAAAACTAGAGAAGCTAAAGAAAGGACACTAGTAAGTGAGAAATTAGAAGCTATCGAAACAGTAATGTGTGCACAGGAGTATTTGCTTACAGAAGTACAGGGTTCTTCATTTAAAACCTTACGGGCGCACGGCATTTCGCCAATGCGCGATTGGGTGTGCCACAGCCGGCTTTGTTCCTACATAAACTCCGCGCCTTACCTTATAGAAGTTGCTGGAAATGTCGCCCACCCTCGGCTAAACAAGCTTTACATCGGGAGAACACATTCTGATTCACACGATTAAGGTGGGTCACTGTAAGTTTCCTGTTTCATTTATAATATTTTGTTTTAGTTCTTCCAATGTATGAGAATTTGTCTCGTAAACGTCGTCTTTCAGGTTACCCCACACACTGTTAGATCGGGGGAGCGAGAGGGCCATGCACCATCACTAGTCTGCTTGTAGAATATTGGACCGATTATGCGTATTGCGCTAACAGCAGACCAAACTCCAACTCTCCTATCATGAGGGATTTCTTAAACGCGATGTGGATTTTCAAAGGCCCAGTACCGACTATTATGATTGTTGACACGACCATTTAGGTGAAACCACGCCTCATCGGAAAAGAACAGAAGCTGTGGATCAATTAAACCGTCATTCACTGATGAAAGAAACCATTCACAATAATGCATTCATGGTACTGGGTCACCTTGTTTTAAAGCATGGACACTTGTTCACTTATACGGTTTTAGTTTTAGACAAATCCTCATACATTGGCAGAACTAAAAATTATAGAAATGAAATCGGAAGCATTACAGTGACCCACCTTAATCGTATGAATCAGAATGTGTACTCCCGATATAATGCTTGTTTAGCCGAGGGTCAACTACATTTCCAGCAACTTCTATAGGTAAGAGTGTTATACATGCTTTACGTGCGGAGTTTATGTAGGAGCAAAGCTGACTGTGGCACACCCAATCGCGCACAGGCGAAATGCTGTGCACCCGTTAGGTTTTAAATGAAGAACCCTGTTGTAGATAACCAAAATAAAATGAAGGGAAAAGCTGCTAAACAATTCAAAACTAGAGCACGGAGCGTGTATAGTTTTTCCAGATTCTTAACGTCCCTTCCCCACCCCACGGTCTTCAGCACTTCAATAATGAGGGTAGCAATACACAGTTGACGTACAATAGTATTTTTAAGCTGCAATGCTGCTCCAGAAAGCCGGCTTGTATCCTAACGAGCGGTTCTATTGTATTCTCTGATGACCTTGCACGGGGTTTTGTGGGGTTGGATGGGTAGCCAAACGCTTACTTCTTGGAAATAAGGTTGTTAAGAATCTGGACAGACAAAACGGGTGAGTACTGGATGCGCGGTGGCATCAGAAAAGCATGCGGCCGGTTCAACCAATAGGTGGCAGTCTCGCCAGTATCGCAGTCTCTTTCTGCGCAGCGACCCGCCTTCGTTCATGCTTCCTCCTCTAGTAACTGAGGAAGTAAACCAAACGGTAGTCATAGAACTATGAAATATACTCAGAACGTACATACACAAGTCACACACAGTCCCCACCCAATAAAGTACAATATTCGAAGCACTTAATGTCGGAGATAGTAGCACCAAATTTCAATGACAAACCAGGGGACAATCCCAAGCGATTCCTTCTAGAAATCGAATTCTTTATGATCAATGTATAAGTATTATCAGGGCCATAGAAAACGGGTAGCAGAATAGTTAAGAATGACATTGTTGGTAGAAGAAACACACAATGCATTTAAGAACTTATTCGTAATACATTACTGAGGTAGTCGGTTCACAACCAGGTACGAATCGAATTAGCCATTAAAACTATAACCCTGATGGCAACTTAACAATGGCAGATTATTTTATGCGAATCGCAACGAAGCTCCCATGAACGATCAAGAGATGTCGTCACAAGATATTTCCGGCATTATTGGGAACAGCTTAATATTCGCAAAGCCAATAGACTTTTCCGACGTTATAGAAGTGTTGACTGCGTTCCAAATAAAGGACAGGCAACGCAAGTCAGATCAGGTGTGCCAACCCAGAAGTGAAAATACCCGACCGGCCACGGAGAATACGAACAACAATGATCCAGTGCAAATCGCACGAAATTAAAGCTCCACATAGTTCCAAAAACATAATTCCTGGAGGGGAAGGGGGGCACGAGTACTTCCAAGGAGTTGCCAACCTTCCAACGACTCAATACTGCGTTATGGAAATACTATACCACGATCTGACGGCACGAGAAATAACCGATTCTCGCCGCCTCGGATAAACAATGGACGTGGGGTTAAGTTATTTTGTTGTTTTACGATGCTGTCAATTGCCAGGAAGACATCAGCGTCGCTGGTGTGCCGGAATTTTGTCCCGCAGGAGTTTTTGTACATGCCAGTAAATTTGAACCCACGACCTTGGGATCAGTAGGCCAACTTCTAACCGACTGAGCCACTCTGACCGATAGAACAATGGACGTGGTAGTAATACTTAAGTGGATTGTATGACGTTCCATAGGAGCAACGGAACAAATGGAAATACCGTATTTTATCGCATTAGGTCCCCCCTCCCATATTTCCCTCTCCTATGATTTTTCATCACTAAAAATTATTTACCTATTAAAGATCGCATAATTCCCTCTCCTCGTCCGTTCTTACTGGAGCGGCCTTCAAATGACTTGATAATGGACAACAATCGACGCGGTGTTTGCCACAAAAATACTCGTATTGCTATTGTCACAACGTATCGTAAAATTGAAATGTGAAGTTGTAGACGTGTTTCTAAGTCAGTTTGTTACAAGTCGTCATATTGTTAAGAAGAGTTTTAAACAAAACTGGTATTTTTGGTGCCATTAATGGTTCTGACGACATGTTGTGGAATAGTGAACATGAAGATGTGTTATCTGAGCCAGATATAAATGAAAATAGTGATGATAGTGACGAAAGTGAGACCGCAGAATAGTCAGAGAAAAGAAACAATGAAACAATACATTGTAGAAGCAATGAAACCGTGGTATGTATCCAGTTCATTCACAAATTACTGTATACCTATATAACTTTTGCATAATACTACATGGTTTCGCTTCCTTTCTGAAATCCTAGAAGCACCACACGCATAATTCCCTTCCCAGTGTTTTCAAGCAAATTTTTCGAGAAAAAAAAAGGGGGGGGGGGATTACGCGATAAAATACGGTACTACATATCGAGGTACACGTTACCGAGGATATTATGAAAGACACCGGAGAAATTGCCAAGTTCCAGGACCGGAAATAAACGAAAGCTCCGGAAGGGAACATTGAAAAATCTCCTGTCTGTTGATAGCAGTTTAAGAGACACGATTGGCGGTAACGCTAACAATTATTCTGACGATAATGGGAATAATCCTATAGGAAAACTAGACTGGAGTTATGCTAAGACTCTTGTCGGTCACCTCGACTCCCATAATTTCGCCGTAAGGGGACCCTTAACTGAATGCGGCAGCATTTATGTTTATAAAAAACAAAGCAACACATATGTATAACAAAAATATGGGGCTAGAACATTTAAATTCTCTGCAAGTAAGGATCGATATAAACGACACACCTTGCAATGTCGTAATCGATACCGGCGCATCGAAAGATGGTTTATCGATTTATACCAATCATACAGTGCGTACCTGTATGTAACGTACAGTGTCCGGTAGCAGTTGAAAAATAAAGAGAACGCATCAAATTCAAGCGATGTTAAATGCAGAGATATAATTGGCTCAGTACATCCAGATATGTAAAAATATTAATGACAACAAAAAGCGATTTCGTTAATAGGTCTGCAGGTGACCGGTCGACTGTGATGGAGAATGCAGAGGACAATCAATAACAAATATCCATACACAGGTATAGATGTACTGCACCACATCTTCATTCATTCCTTCCTTCATCTCCGCTCTTGCTTCATGAAATCGAGTGAGTGAGTGAGTGAGTGATTAGGGTTTAAGGGCCCGTCGACAGCTAGGTCATTAGAGCCCCTTCATGAAATCGAAGACATGCAATTAATTCTCTGCTGTGACTATGTAATACATTGTCGACTAACTTGGAAAACGTAAGAGCCATAGTTATAAATATCACAAATATAAAATAACAGCAATTTACTACTCTCTTTGAAATCTCAAGATAGCGAAAGTATCATATCGCTTACTGTGGATAAACGATACATTAAACGATTGCTTTTCCAGAACTTTTTCACCCACTGTAAATGAATTACATGCATTTATTTCATTTGTACTACTTTATAGGAGGATGTGATCTACAATGTAATTGGCCAGCCAAGCTATGGTGAGCGAATGATAGTTGTAAAAGAGGTATATAAGGACGTGTATTTCCCTTAGAACGAGGAATTTACCTAGGCAAATCATGCCGCATTGCCAGCAAAACCATATGGACGGGAACAGGCGATTCTTTGTCGAATATACCTATAAGTATTTTTAAATATGGTATTGTATTATTAAACGAAATTTCGCCATCAAAATATGTCGATGGCATGGCAGAAAGATTCCTGCGACAAAATGCATTGTATAGCATAAGCTACAGAGAGATGTAGAAATCCACCCATCACAATATCATGTAGCGAAGCAGAAAACAATGAAAGCCAAGAAAATGCTAGTCTAACTAGAAAGCTAATAGAAATAAAAGCAGAAGAAAATCAAAATTTAGATTTAAAATAAAAAAAGACATGGAAAAAGTTCTCGTAAGGAACTTCCACGTATTCAGTAAGAAACCTGGTACGTAGGTACTTGTAATGTTTATGAACACGCTTTTGAAGTTACATCTTAAAACCATTTCAACACAAAATCAGACCGATCCCTAATGCGATCAGGGAAGAAGCGGACGCTACTGTAGAGCAAATGCTTAAAGACAAGGTAATAGAGGTGCCGAAATCTGAATTGGCGAATCCAACTTGTTGGATACGCAAACCTGAAAGCCACAAATTGAGGATAGCAACAGAAGCCAGAATGAACTCTCACACAAAAGCAAATACTTTCAAACAAGAAGGACTTGAGCATGTTCGAGGAAGGCTAAAAGAAGCCAAGTATTTTATTAGCATAGATCTAACCTCTTCCTTCTGGCATATACTCCTACTCAAGATGGGAGAGTATTTATCTATCGTTCAACCATCAAGGCAGGAAATGTGGAGCATTGCTCTACTGCGAGCGCTACACAGAGTATTTGCTAACACAGCAGAAGTATTGTACCACACACTGTATGATGACGATTTCCTTATCTACGATGTGAGGCGATATTTTTGTGAAAAAGCCTCCTGAAGTATTTGAATGTGTGGTTATAGTGGTGGCAGAAAAAGCCCCCTAAAATTGTGAATCGTTATTATAGTGGGCAATTATGTGTGTATTCAATTGTCTTGTTCTTCTTGTTCTACAATTCTCTGGATTGGCGTCGTATGTGATACGCGAAGTCCGGGTAAAATCAGAATTTAGCGGCATATAACGTCCTGATACACAAATAGTCTTGTATAAAAGTAATTAGAAATCATTCTCCGCAAAAGAGACGTATAATTTATGATGCGAGTCATAAACTAAAAAAATTAGAGAAAATACAAAAGTGCGTGGTCCGTGATATCGACGTGTGGACCCCGTACGTATGAAAAAGGACGCCAATCCACTGTATTGAAGTGTATATTTTTGAGTGAGAGTGAAAATAAACTAGTTCCACAAGGTAAATTTGAACTTTAATTACTCATACTGTATGTTGACCCGTACTACGCCCTGGATGCAAGCATTTTTACTGGACTACTGATAAAAAAGAGTCATTCAAGCTCGCCGCTGTGCTAGCCCGGCAAAGAAGAATTGACGCCCCCACACCAAACAACAAATGGTACCCTCAAATCCCAGTGAGGTAATCTTCCAACCCAAAGAAACGTTACAGATGATAATTTTGAAATCCAAGTAGAACATATAGAATACCTGCTAAAGAGATTACATGAATGTTATATGACTGTGAATTTAGACAAATGCGGATTTGTAACAAAGGAAACAAACTTTTTGATGTGTGTGATTTCGTAAGAAGGGATAAAAGTTGATACCGAATGAATAAAAGCCATACACTCAATACTCCATTGCAAGAATCAGAAGCATCTAAAAACAATTACTAGGTATTTACAGTATGAGAGCAAATTTGTCATAAGTAGAGCCCGGATTTCTAAGCAAAATAAAATAGTAAAATAAGCAAGCAAATAATCACGAAAATAAGCACTAAAAAAAAATCAAAAGCAAAAATGAACGCATGCAAATATGATAATAAATAGTTTAGCAGAACGCTTACCTTATTGAAGGCTGTTACAGTGCACAAAGAAGGTCATCCTGAGATTTTCCTGTGTAAAACTCCTGCGTCTATCAGTGAAAATGTTCTTTCCACGTCGCATGATGTCACAGGTGCATGAGAAAGGCACCACAGTTCTTCTTCGGTGAATTGCTCTTCAATGTGTTTTTCTTCGCCAGAAAGCTTTTTAGAATTTTGACACTGTGTTTTGTAAACGGAATTTTTCTGTAGCACCTGATTGAGTTTATCAAACGCAATTTTTGCAACCCCGTAAAATTTCAGGTATTTTGGAGAAATGATTATGGATGTACTGTATCTTTTCTTGTATGCTGTTTTTAACAAAACATTCTTGTGCTGTGGCAATACTGACTGCATCACCTGCATTTAGGGAATTCAAAACGGTTTTCACTTCACTGAAATGTTCTGCATGGTTTGACACAGCCTCTAACCACGTTCCCCACCGAGTCAAAACTGGCTGAGGAAGCAAAGATAAACTTGGAAGTAGTTCACGGAATTTTTGAATTCTAATCGGTGACTTTATGAACACTTTCTTCACGCTAGAAACAAGAAGATCCGCGACTTTATACTGGCTTCTAACAGTTTCAGCGACACGATGTGAACCATGAGCAAGGCACGTCAGATGAACTAATTTAGGATAAAGGACTTTTAATCCAGCTCCCGCTTTAACAATATGTGGGGCAGCATCACTGACAAATAGCAATGTATTGTCATACCGTATCCCTTCTGGCCACAAGAAAGACAACAGGTCATTGAAAAATATGGCAACATTTGAATGATTTACTTGTTCGAGTATTTGTATATTCAGAAGAAATGATCTGCTACCTGCTTTCATAGCACTACACACGCACTGTCCCGATGCATCTGTGGTTTCATCAATAGAAATCCATGCTTTCATGCTTCAGTGTATTCCGAATATTACCAATCACTTCATGAAAACACTGTGGCATATAGTTTTTGCGCAATATAGATTCACCCGGCACCCTATTTGTGTATTTTTCTAAAAATACACGAAGCTGCACATTATTCAATTTATACAATGGAATGTCTGAACCCACTAATGCTAATGGAAAAGTATCACTAGAACTCGATTGTTCACCAACATTGCCTGCTGGTTTAACTTAGATTTATTCTCAAACCTCTCTTTGAGCATTTTTACGTTAAACAGAGCCAGAAACTGATTGTATTGTTCAAAGATTTAAATAATTTTTATTAATAAACAGCAATCTAAAACGTTTTACTGGAGTTAACATTCAAGTAGTCATTAGTAAAACATTCTTGAATCCCAATTTGGCGTCATGAGTCTCATACTATGAAACAGCTAGCTAAACACGAAATGCTATTGAAAAGCTAGTCTTTAGAAATCTAATTCAAATGGCTCACAACGTGGTGTCGTAAGATAAAAACCTCATACAAATTCCATTTCAAATGTGTAATGAAACTATTTCCGATAAGTTTTATTTCGATTAGCATGAAGTAAACTAAACTTTTGTAAGAATAGTTTGTAGAAATTACAAAACACAAACGATTGTGGGCAGAGAAGGTTATGTGAATGTAATTTAAAATTTTCTCCCCTTTCTATATCAATTTTAACATATAAGATCATATCGCCGACTTTACCTTTGACTTTGATGATAGAATATTGTTTCCAGTTATACTTGTTTTAAAAGGTGTATGAAAATGAGTTCCGGGAAACGAGACTTACTAAGATCGATTGCTCGCCCCTCCCACCCCTGTCCCTTAAAATAACAAAAATGACTTTCCCAGTTAATTTCTTCAAATTCATCAAGCTGATTTTGGAATGTACCTATACTTAAGTATTATGGAGCTTTTGTTACAAGTTGCAGTGGTTTATCCGCTCGAGAAGACCTTAATGAGAAAGTACTAACAAAAGAAGTGAAGTTGCCCTTTGAGTCACTCATTGACATCCTTTGTTTTAGACTAGCTTCTTTATGAACGCCTGTGGTGGATACTTGTTGGTTCTTTCACTTGAATCTTCACAACTTTTCATAATGCGAGAACATAAAACTAACGAAGCCGTAATTGCCATTTACGTGAAAGCTATCGCTGACAGCGTGAATACGATCATTTTGTTGGGATTTTTTGGTATAGACGGCAATATAATATCCACCTTATGTCGATTCGTTTTAAATTGTCACTTTGTTTCAGACCATAACGTACCTCGACTATGGATGAAGCAGACATTTTTCATGCTGTATCGTGACCAGAGTCGACATCGTTCACTCACTTGTTAAATGAGCACCTGGAGGATTAAGTGGCCCACACGCTGTAATGCCGAGGGCAGAGAATATAGATCCATGCCATCCTAAAACGAGAGTTAGTGCAGTCTGATGGATTCCTTTTTTAATTATGGAATGCCGATTAGTCGTGTAGATAGATAGCCCCTGGAGATGAACTGATGATAATCGATGTTATGGTGCTGTATTTTAATTAACCCTGTTATAGCGGATGACTTCCTCGCATTTCACGGAATCTGATCCTGAAGGAAAGTTGGGTTATATTTTCGTCCATAATGTGTGGACAGTGCATGTTTGAACTTTTATAATAGGAGATAAAATGTTACTGTTAATGTCCGAGACAATGTACGAGTCTCATCGTCGCCTTTTGCATTTATTCTGTTTACCTTTTTACTTTCTCTACTGGTAAGTAGGGGAAGTATTGTATTCCACCCGAAAATTCGATGTCGAGATTTCACCGGAAATATACGTTTTGAGACCCACTGAAAAAAAAAAAAAAAAAAAAAAAAAAAAAGCATTTTTAGAAAAAGGTCCGTGTGTGTGTGTCTGTGTGTCAGTCTGTGGACAGCATAACTCAAAAATGAAAAGTCGGTTAAAAACCAAAGTTGGTATTTAAGTTTAATGTCTTTCAAGGATGCGACACGAAGATTTTGAAGAAAATAGCTCCACCCTAAACTACCCTTTACATGGAAAATTTTTCGAAAATTTTGATTTTCTTGAAAATGGCTCTAACGATTTTGATTAAAATGTCATATGTTTGAGATATTTTGATGACAAATGAAATGTATATCTTGAATTTTCTGGCTATAGCCCCTGTAGTCGTATTTACTCTGGACGACTTTTGGATACCTGGTAAAGCGTTAGAGATAGACCAAATCATACTATACAAAAACTGTAGATCTTGCTAAAATACACAATTTATGTTCAAATAAATTTTCTTGTAGGGTGAACCATTTCGGAGATATTAATTGTTATGTGTGTGAGTTTCGGAAAACTTAAAACTTTCGTGAAATGGATCATCGTTGTTCACTTTTTTATATGGTAAGTGTGCAAAGAGAAGAGAATCTCAAAGCTTCAAAAGATGTGACTATCACTCAAAGCCTTCTGCATTCTAACATTCCCCTTGCACCTACAAGGAAATAAGCAATAAGATAATTTGTACAAATGTTTATCTCAACTAAGACGAAGAAGACATAGGAATAAGAATTTGTACAAATGGTTTGTACAAGAGTAGAGAGTCATGTGAGTGCAGCACAACAGATTTTTTTTATGTCCAGTGAACATTCTCTCTGGGCATTAACAGGTGTTATGGGCATTAAGTCCTGTTATAAATTAAGGCATTTGCTTTAGCTCTTCGAATTACCTGGGTATGTCCATAAAACTGAATTGTATAATGTAAATCAATATACGCGTTGGAAGTGAAATTAGTATTAGATTGAATTTGGCAAAGGCGGAAACTGCCGCGTCCTAATCGGTAAATATGGTTGCATTTAACTGCGGAGGTAAAAGGTAGTGTATCGTAGGGGCCCCGCAACCAGGGTAGATCACCGCAGGTAGGCTATGTAGCCCTTTGTGCTTCTAATATAACACCTGAGAGGATGGGTGACCAGATCCGGACCCCTAATGTTTCCAGTTCGAAACCATCCGACGCCGCTCAAGATCATCCTCAAGCCCTTGAACCGCGCCCCCCCCCCCTCGCGAGATCCCCTGAAGGGAAGCCTGCCCGGGAGCAGAACACCCGGAGGTGGTACCTCACTGAGCAGTCCAACCGACGCCAGGAAGAAACCCCAGCAGGCGCACCACCACCGCCCATCCGCAGAAATTGGACAGGAAAGTCATGGTAGAAGAGGAACCAACCCAGCATTCACCTACTAACCCGGGGAAATCACAAAAAATCCATGGTCAGAGTGGACGGTCTCCGGTTCTAACCCGGGTATCCCGAATGCGGGCCTCATACGTTACCGCGGGGCCTTCTCGCTTGGTGTGCAGGTAAAAAGGAAGAAATCTAATGAAAATGCATTTAATGTCGAGATATAACTTATTAAGCCCACATTGCTCTCGAATATTTTGAAACCGGGTCTTAATATTTCGGGGCTGCAGATGGGTGATATGGCGACGACATTCAATAAATACTTGTTGAAGCTTTATGAATGTTCTTTAGTGCACTCCACGCCTCACACGCACAGCGGTCATTGATTTGAAGGCGCAGATTCTCCAAGTTCCCCGACCTCCCGTTTTTGTGGCATATAGTTATCTACAGTTTCAGTGACTACTTTCACACAAACTGAAGAATTAGCCGTGAAAACACCTATACTTTCGAGATTTTGATTCCTTCTGCTAGCTTCTCAGACCTACCGTCATGTACAAATACTGAAGCCTCCGCTTGTTTAAATGCTAGGTATGTTTTGTTTCCATGCTGAAAAATTTACGGTGCTGGGTTTGTAATCTCCACAGAGTATCTAGGATTTCATCATATGCTTCTCAAGGGGGGACCCTACTAAGTTTATATCTTCTCCAAAATGGTCTGAAATTTGAAATTTGTTTTTCTTCATTATTTATTTATGCCAATAGGCTTCCTGCTGGTATTTTTAAACACACAAGCGGTGTGTCGGCAATGATTAAGAGGTTGAATCAGAAACTGAAAAATTCAATGCCATAGCCGGGATTTGAACCACGGATCTTCCGCTTATCGAGCGGCTGCTTTAACCATGGCCAACTTGCCAGTACGACATTAAATTCCGCAGCTGATTCGTACTTTTTCCCGGTTAACCACAAGGGAATCTCACATCAGAGATAAATACCCCAAGGGCGACCTACAATTGTAAGTACTTTATGTCCCGTGTGAGATTCCCTCGTGGTTAACCGGGAAAAAAGTACGAATCAGCTGGGGAATTTAATGTCGTACTGGCAAGTTGGCCATGGTAGCTTAGTGGTTAAAGCAGCCGCTCGATAAGCGGTAGATCTGTGGTTCAAATCCCGGCTATGGCATTGAATTTTTCAGTTTCTGATTCAGTTTTTTTTAATAGGTGTTCCGACCGCCTCCGTAGCGCTGTTGGTAGCGCGCTTGCCACTCGCGCGGAGGACCCGGGTTCGATCCCCGGTACCAGCATGGGGATTTTATCCCCTCTGGGAGGTCTGGCATGGGGTGCACTCAGTCTCGTTAGTCCCGGGGGGCCAATTGAAGAGCTACTTGATGGAAAAGTAGCGGCCTCAGGTCGTGAAGACTGCCTAACTAGCCGGGAGGGATCGGGACGCTGACCACGTACCACCCTCCAGTACTGCACCCCACCAATGACGCCTGTAGTTGGCTGAGGTGGGGGACGCAGCGGCTGGGCGGTAAGGCTTGGCTCTTCATGGGTTGTTGTGCCGGGGCTGAGTTTAGTATTTTTGTTCCTCCTAAAATCGTGCCCCAGTCCTTCCCTCGCATGAGGATTTTTTTTTTTTTTATTTTTATTTTAAAGTAACGTCCTCCAACATTGTGTCATATCGGACGAATGAATGAATGAATGAATGAAACGGGTAAAATGATGCTCAAATGAGCCCGAGGTCCATGGAGCTTTAAGTTACCCGACATTCGTCTTCTCAGGGTAGGGAAAACCTCGGAAAAAAACCTTACCCGGATAACTTACGACACTTAAGCGAGATTCGAACTCGCGACCTCTTGAACGTGAGGCAGACACGCCAACCATCACGCTACCGAGGCGGGCTATTTTTCCTGTGGTAGCATTTTTAAAGATCTCACTTAAATTACCCGTGCTCTATTGTCTAATAGGTTCGCCGGCATAAAATTGACGTCTTCTCAAATCAACATTTTTTACCGCTCAAAATACTATTCGAATCGCATTTTGATTCTGATCTCTTTTGAATCTTTACATATATGTTAACATTGATGTTGCACATAAAGTATACTTAAGGACACAAAAAGCTGTGCATTACTTAAACAAAACAAAAAGCACAACAAAACGGAAAAAGATTCTTACGTTGAAAAAAGTATTGAATTTTCAAAAATATGCATGCGTGTATATTTTATTATACTTAAACTGTGCACAGAGTGATGTCCATTGTGTGCTTTTGTTTATATACCTCATAGATGTGTATTAAAAGTGTTTCAGAGATATTACATAAGCATTCAGATGTTAGGAATTATTTTTCTAAATCAATCAGTGTTTTACTTAATTAGCGAAATAATTAAAATCATACATCAGAATGGCTTCAAATATGTTACATGTGGTAGATTTCACCATTCTAATCAATCCCAGTTAACTTCAGTTTTGTTTGTATTATTCCTTCCTTATAAAATATCCTGTGTGTGTGGGTGGGTGTGCGTGCGTGTTGTGGATGGGTGTATGTGTGTGTGTTACAGTTACGCACATTTATCCTCTGAGGATAAGGGAAAAACCCGGAAAAAAGAAAGCGTGATTATGGAGGTAGGCACACACGCCGCCCCACAACGGACGGGGCACACAATGGTTCATTGAGTCTGGGAAATAACTTAACCCGGTCTGGGCCACTCGCGGATATCGTGAGCTGCTGTTTAGCTGCTAAATATACAGTTATCAGTGCAAGGCCGCGAGGTCATTGAGCACAAGTTGCCCAGCCCTACTTAGTCGAACCTTGTCGTTTAGAGATAAATCACTGCAGGTACAGAATTCTTTATCATCGATTTAGCTTCCCTTTTTGTCTTCCTTCTCTATCATCATTCCCTTCAATTCCTCGCTCAGTAAGCAAGAAATTTCTTTCCTTTTTCTAGTCAGTTTCAGCATCGTTCTACTTTGTCCATTATTTCTGAAACAGCTGCTATACATAATTACCTATGTGTTCTATAGATCCATTCCACAGGCCCTGCTCTTCTGCACATCCACATTTCAAATGATTCCAATATTTTTTCCTCGCTTCTCGGTAAAAAGTTGAAGCTCTTGCACTATACATTGTAACTCTTTATACCTTACCCATAGTTACTGTTTAGGTTTCAAAATTGGTTTCCTTTTCTGTTAAAAGTGGCATTCGCCATTACTCTGCATCGATTTCTTGATAAAAGTTCAAATTATTGTTTATGATCAGCTATAGGAAATTTCAAGCAGTTGGCTTCAAGTTTTCTGCACGTAAGCCTTTGCTCTACAAAGTATACAAACAACAGAGCCCAAGGGTGAGTGACAGGCAGGTAAAAATAGGAGGTGGGGGGGGGGGGGGGGGGGACCGGCTGGAGTGCTGTCTGCAAACGCCTTAAGAATGTACGAGGGATGGAGGTGGTTTGTTTTAATGTTTATATATTCCTATGATTGCTTATAATATTGTATCTCAAGAATCCGTTCCTGTCCATTTGCTCTAGTACTTTATCGCATCACCGCTGTTTAGCTGAATTAGTATGTTTAGTTTCTGACGCTTGTTCTTGTGCTATGAAGTTTTGGTAAAAGACAACTGGGCCGATGTAAAACAAGGGATGAATCGGATGCGTGGATGTTGACCAGATTTCGGTGGAACTAACGCGAAACACCTATTTTGTATTTAAACTAACAATGGAAAGAGGCATATCAATGTTTTTTACTTTCTCTACTGGTAAGTAGGGGAAGTATTGTATTCCACCCAAAAATTCGAAGTCGAGATTTCACGGGAAATACATGTTTTGAGGCCCCCTGAATCCAAAAAAAGCATTTTTAGAAAAAGGTCCGTGTGTGTGTGTCTGTGTGTCAGTCTGTGGACAGCATAACTCAAAAATGAAAAGTCGGTTAAAAACCAAAGTTGGTATTTAAGTTTAATGTCTTTCAAGGATGCGACACGAAGATTTTGAAGAAAATAGCTCCACCCTAAACTACCCTTTACATGGAAAATTTTTCGAAAATTTTGATTTTCTTGAAAATGGCTCTAACGATTTTGATTAAAATGTCATATGTTTGAGATATTTTGATGACAAATGAAATGTATATCTTGAATTTTCTGGCTATAGCCCCTGTAGTCGTATTTACTCTGGACGACTTTTGCATACCTGGTAAAGCGTTAGAGATAGACCAAATCATACTATACAAAAACTGTAGATCTTGCTAAAATACACAATTTATGTTCAAATAAATTTTCTTGTAGGGTGAACCATTTCGGAGATATACCTTGTTATGTGTGTGAGTTTCGGAAAACTTGGAACTTTCGTGAAATGGGTCATCGTTGTTCATTTTTTTATGTTACGTGTACAAAGAGAACGGAATCTCAAAGCTTTAAAACATTTGACTATTGCACAAAGCCTACTGTATTCTAATATTCCCCTTGCACCTACAAGGAAATAAGCAATAAGATAATTTGTACAAATGTTTATTTTAACTAACACGAAGAAGATATAGGAATAAGAGTTTGTAAGAATGGTTAGTACAAGAGTAGAGAAAGTCATGTGAGTGCAACACATCAGATTTTTTATTTTATTTTCCTTTTTTTTTTTTTTTTCTTTCTTTCCTTTTTTAGCATTTTCATTCCTTGTTTAGGCATCATAAGCACAGTATCCGCAAGGTCTGGAATAAAAAATCTGATGTGTTGCACTCACATGACTTTCTCTACTCTTGTACTAGCCATTCTTACAAACTCTTATTCCTATATCTTCTTCGTGTTAGTTCAGGTAAACATTTGTACAAATTATCTTATTGCTTATTTCCTTGTAGGCGCAAGGGGAAAGTTAGAATACAGAAGGCTTTGAGTGATAGTCACATCTTTTGAAGCTTTGAGATTCTCTTCTCTTTGCACACTTACCGTATAAAAAAGTGAACGATGATCCATTTCACGAAAGCTTTAAGTTTTCCGAAACTCACACACATAACAATTAATATCTCCGAAATGGTTCACCCTACAAGAAAATTTATTTGAACATAAATTGTGTATTTTAGCAAGATCTACAGTTTTTGTATAGTATGATTTGGTCTATCTCTAACGGTTTAGCAGTTATGCAAAAGTCGTCCAGAGTAAATACGACTACAGGGGCTATAGCCAGAAAATTCAAGATATACATTTCATTTGTCATCAAAATATCTCAAACATATGACATTTTAATCAAAATCGTTAGAGCCATTTTCAAGAAAATCAAAATTTTCGAAAAATTTTCCATGTAAAGGGTAGTTTAGGGTGGTGCTATTTTCTTCAAAATCTTCGTGTCGCATCCTTGAAAGACATTAAAGTTAAATACCAACTTTGGTTTTTAACCGACTTTTCGTTTTTGAGCTATGCTGTCCACAGTGGCAGACACACACACACACACACACACACACACACACACACACACACACACACACACACACACACACCTTTTTTTCTAAAAATGCTTTTTTTTATTCAGGGGGTTTCAAAACATATTTCCGGTGAAACCTCGACATCGAATTTTTGGGTGGAATACAATACTTCCTCTACTTACCAGTAGAGAAAGTAAAAATAGAAGTCAATGTGGCATTTTGTTACAGCCATATTTTGTTTTGTGGCAGTTTGTGACAAACTATTTAATACAGTAGGTAATTAATAAAGTAGCTAGTATCTAAGTTGGGTAGGTATGTGCTGCGCCGCGGCGCACAGGGTTGGATTGCCGTTCCCAGCTACGGACTGTGCCTGGGTTAGAACCCACTTTAGGGGCGGGGATTTTTGGTGCATGTATGGCATTGTGAGGAGGTACGATTGGTAGCGATCTGTGGGTCATGAAAACCAACATTTTGTCAGTGCGACGGGTGATGTAACCATACATCTGCTTGTACCGGCTGGATAATCGCCCACTATGGCTTGTGTATATGATAAAATAATCATAATAATCATAATATGAAATAATTTCACTGAGATTCATTAGGAATAATTTATCGCATAATTAGATGAACGTGCATTATTAAATTTACACGTGGAGATAATGCTATGTTAAATAGCTGCCTATCAAGTTTTGCCCTTTCTTTCAGATTCTTTTATATCTACATGTTCATTATTTAATTATAATATTAATTTAATAAAAATGTTTACAAAATAGTGTAGGTACAATAAAATAATTTAACGGTTTGTGTCAAAAGTCCTTCTGGTCCAATTGTTTGGAAATTCTGTAATCTAAGACTTCAAGCTTTCACGGCGAGCGTTATTAATCAAGGCTTCACGTGTGATCAGCGTGTCAGATTTATAAGGCTGAGAGTCTCAGTCTTTTGATTCTGAATAAGGCCATGGAGTCTACAATGGCCGAAAGTTTAATGTTTCTAAATCTGACATTGTTGATCACCTGTGAAGCCTTGATTAATAATTCTGTAATCGCTTATAAACTTCCAAGATTTTATAGTGTGTAAAATGTACAGTTCTGTTTACACAGATAGTAAGTTTCCAATAATTATCCTCTTTTCCTTTTAAGCGAAACTAAACATTTTTACGTTTTATATGCCTATTACATTTGACTATTGAAAGCTCTTAGAGGTGACAGCAGGCGAAGGGTAGTCCATCCTCTCGATCTGTGTATCGATTTATTGCCAGGAGTTATTTGGTCGATCTGTTGGCGACGGCAGGAGACAGGTTACCGTATCAGCAAACGGAAATGCCGCTCGGGAGTGCCGCAGTCAGGTTCACTGGCAACATGTCATAATGGGGGTGCGGATATCTTTTGAACGTCGCCGGGACGTTTTTGTCCTCAAAATGTGTCATTATAGACCTTTAAACACAAAAGACAGGAATGTACTTTGAGCGCTGAGGGACACTGTTCTGTAGGTTAAGCTGCGTGTCATGAGCGGTCTCTTTGTGGAACTGAATGAAAGGTTTCACATTTCTTTAGTAAAATACATACTGCTATAAACCTCCTACTAACTAACCTCTTGCGGAAGCTAGTACGCTGCATATACATACATAAAACATACATACAATTCTCAGTATTTCATGAGGCGAGGGCCAGATGTCGCACGCCACTCTCTCCTTGTTTAACTATCTGCTACCATTACTTAACTTGACATTTGCTAAGCCTAGCCCCATGCTTTTCCTGCTACCCCACTTGACTTGGCTTAGCGAGAGTGAGTGGACATCTATTTGCGGAATCGTGTTGGGAATGGATCGGTGGGGTATATTGTGGTTACATATAATACCAAATGCCTTTTCCTTGAATATATTTTGAAAAACATAAAATAAATACAAGACTTAACACTGACGGTGTTAAGTAACAAAATATACATAAGAACATTGAAAGTATGGTGAATGATAATATATGTATTACGAAAATGTAGTAAAAATAAACAGTTACATAAAATAGACATGAATGTAAACTATTCTTTGCACTAAGTAATAATTCCTTCCTGACTATTTTACTTCCTGAGCAACACTGGTAGAATGGGCCTGACTCACCAATATAACTTGGCACACAAAAGTCATCCCTTTTAACCACACTCAGTTGATTGCGTTAGTCGGAATTATAACTATTGCCGTTTAGGCTACAATAACCG
Source organism: Tenodera sinensis (assembly GCA_030765045.1). Classification (NCBI taxonomy): domain Eukaryota; kingdom Metazoa; phylum Arthropoda; class Insecta; order Mantodea; family Mantidae; genus Tenodera; species Tenodera sinensis. Next base: position 198,202,608 of record CM060964.1, on the reverse strand, counting down.
TGATACAAAGATCACCTACCCTGCTTTAGCATAAAAGCCCTAAAACACTAAACACATACATCTAAATGAAATACAGAACTGTTTGTCTCACCCAAATGTCTGGTGTGCTTTTGGAACAAGTCCTTATCCAATTGTGTTGAAATGAACATGCATATGGACTGTGGCACATTCCTGCATATCAACCATGAAGAATAAACGCGTCGTTCCTGCTTAATTCCGCGTATGCCCAGTGTATGCCTGAATTAGCATACATCTCGAAGAAATGGTGGTGAATGCCGACGTTGCTTCTCTACGGAGAAAAGTTGCTCACTTGCTTGCGCCCTTTGACAAGCAAAACCAAGAAGCATGACCCTGTTGACTTCGATGCGTGCTGACGTCACTGTTGGTGAACTGCTTGGCTCGATGAAGAGGAGCTTGCCGAGTAATGTTAGTAGAATTGAGAATTGCTAAGCCTATCGGCTCATTACTGACGAACATGTAGGCAAGTATGTAAGATACTAATGCTGAGCGCCTCGGCTTGATGAAGATTAAACCATAATGTATAAGGCTCATACATTACGCTTAGTCGAAGCTGACCATACTTTGACTGACGAAGACAACTGATGGCAGCACCTAACGGAGCTCGACTACTTGACGAAGACTGGAGGCAGCGCTGAAGTAAACATCGAAGACTGCAGGCAACGGACTTCGCGTTGAAGTGAAGATGAAAGACTGCAGGCAGCGCATCGCGCCGAAGTGAACTAACGACTGGTCGGGCAGCCGGATTTTATACTGTGTGAGGGGAGTAGCGGGGGCGAGAGGGGTTACGCTTACCAACCTGACGGCTATACACCTCTCTAAGCTAAGGCCAGTCGATATCTCGAAGTGACGACCTTCCATGACGTCACAGACTCCCGGGGGCAATTTAAAATAAAAGGCTTCAGACTTTTATTTTCCATTAATAATCATACCTAAACTATATCTTTTGGCTTGTAGACCTTTCCAGCACACCGCCAGACATTTAAGTTTACAATAAACACACTAAAATACACCTTACTTCCTAACACATACATACAATATAGCTTGAAGTTATGGTTTGAGCTGGCTTACATGTGCCCTTACTTCCTTGTTTGTGTGCACATTCTTTACTATAACAGATACATCAGACATGAATTTGTGCACCTTATAAGGTCCTACATACCTTGGAGCAAGTTTCGCTGAGTATTTATCCGCAGCTTTACTCTTTGGATAATTTCTCACGTAAACAATATCTCCTATATTAAATTTATGAGGTTGTCTCCCTTTATCATAGTTACGACGTGTCCTCAGCTGAGAACGTATTAAATTTCGCCTCACTCGGTTCCATACATCTCGAATATGTGTTTTGTCTACCTGCTCTGGAATTATATCGCGGACATTCCACATATTCGCTAGCGGAGAATTTGGTGGAAAGGAAAACATCAAATTAAATGGACATTGCCCATGAGATTCATGCTTAGCACTATTTAACGCGAATGCTAGCCAATATAATGTTTCGTCCCACTTGGTATGATCCTGAAAATGATATGCTATTAAGGCGTTTTTCAAATTTCTATTCACCCGTTCACTTAATGAGGGTCTAGGATCATACGGAATAGTTGTAATGTGCTTGACTCCCGAACTAAAACAAAATGTTTTAAATAAATTGGACTGAAAATACGACGCATTGTCACTAACAACTATCTCGGGCACCCCAAAACAAGAAATAATAGTCTTCAGACCTTGAACCGCGCTAGCTGCGTTGGCGTCCCGTGTGGGCAACAACCACACATACTTCGTAAAGGCGTCAACTACCACCAGCACAAACCTATTTCCCTGTTTACTCCTGGGTAGCGCCCCAATGTAGTCCACAAATAATTTTTGCATTGGTCTCTCTGCAATCGTGGAAGTCAAAAATCCCAAGTGAGTGCTCTGTGCAGGTTTCGACATTTTGCACAGATGACACGCCTTAACCTGTAAACGAATCTCGTCGTCCATTCCCTTCCAAATAAACTGGTCCCTTATTTTATTCCTGGTTTTAAATATGCCTAAATGTCCTCCACATGGACTATTGTGAAAATATTGAAACAATAGTTTCTTCAATTGCTCGGGTACCACAATTTTATTTTTCCCTGTTCTATCTTTACAACAAAGAACGCCTCTTGATAAGAGATATGGTTGACATTCTTTACCTTGCCGCAACGTTGATATTATGGAAGCTAGATTCTCATCTTTCATCTGATGGTCTTTGAGATCTTCATAAGCGAAAGGAAAATTGCCTAACACTGTCAATACTGGAGCATGAGGAGTATTCGAGTCAACTTGCTCGTTCTTTTCCTCTCCGTACATTCGAGAAAGAGCATCTGCTACACAATTAAATCTGCCCCTTATATGGTGAACCTTAAACTTGAATGCAGAAATTCGCAGAGCCCATCTAACAATTCGACCACTTTTCCTGGGTCTGGCCAAAACCCAAGAAAGAGCCTGGTTGTCAGTCTCTAGTAGGAATTCAACATGTTCTAGGTAAAACCTAAATTTTTCTACTCCGTACAACACAGCTAAAGCTTCCAATTCGTACATAGAATATTTTCTTTCCTGTTCATTAAGGATACGAGACGCGTAAGAAACAACACGTCTACCTTCAGGGTGTTCCTGAAGTAAAACGGCAGCAACCGCAGAACCACAAGCGTCGGTTTGCAAAATGAATGGCAAAGAGAAATCAGGTACTGCCAACACTGGAGGAGAAATTAAAGCTTCTTTAAGCCTAAGGAATGCCTGATTCTGTTCCTCATTCCATTTAAACTTTACCCCTTTCTTTCGTAAAATGTTTAAATGATATGCTTGCTCGGCATAGTCAGGAATAAACTTCGCGAAATAGTTGACCATTCCGAGAAATCGCGATATCTGCTTAGCAGTTTTGGGCACTGGATACTCCCTGATCTTATTAGTCCTTTGAGGATCGATGGTTACATTGTTACCAGAAATAATATGACCTAAGAAAGTTAATTTTTGAGTAGCAAACTTAGCTTTATTTGGATTAACTGTCAAACCCGCCTTACGAAGTCGAGAAAATACTTCATGGAGATGTCTTACATGGTCATCAAAAGTTGTGGAATAAATGCACAAGTCATCTAAATAATGATATAAATAATTAAATTTTATGTCACCAAAAACTCTGTCTAATAATTGTGACAGGACTTGGGCGCCCACTGCTAAACCAAAGGGTAAACGATTAAATTCATACAGATTATAATCCGTGGTGAAGGCCGTTAACCTTTTCGATTGTTCTTCCAACGGAATTTGATAATACGCCTGATTTAAATCGATGCTCGTAAAATATTTTGCCTTAGCAAACCAGTGGTAATTTAGATGGACATGTGGTAGAGGAACTTGATCAATTTTAATTTTGCTATTTAACACTCTGTAATCTACTACCATTCTAGCATCATCATCAGCCTTGGGGACAAGGAAAACCGGACTTGAATAATTCGAATTCGACATCCTAATGATTCCTTGCTCTAACATAGTATTTACCTTTTCCCTCAATATATGTAGTCTCTGAGGTGGTAAACGATATGGAGGTAGTCGAACCGGTTGCTTGTCATGCAACTCTATCTTATATGTTACTAAGTTCGTGCAACCTAGTTGGTTCGTGAGTACATCTGGAAACTCAAGTAATAAATTCTGTATCACTTGTCTTTGTTCGTGGTCTAAATGGTCTAAACTGAATTCAGAAACAGGTTGTTGTTCCATAGTATTATCTACACTAGCACATGACGTCATCCCGGGAATATTGCTCAAAGCCTTAAATGGTATTTTTACTGAAGGACAAAATTTAAAATATAAGTTTCTACTTGAACTATCCAATATCAAACCAGTATGAGCAATGAAATTATTTCCCAAGATAATCGGTACAGGTAATTTCTGAACCACACAAAATTGCATTTTCCAGCGAAATTTTGCTATACTCAGAGATAATAATACTTCCCCCAAAACTTGAATTGGTTCTAAATTTGCTGAAATGATCTTAACAGTACTTGTGTTTAAATTACGACGCAACTTACTAAACCATCTGTGATCAATTAAGGAAACTACGCTACCTGTGTCGATCAATCCTAAAACCGGAATTTTATCTACTTCAACACTAACATACGGCATCGGAAAACCTACTATGGCTTGAATATTTTTCTCCACAGGGATACTATCCGCAAAGACTGGCATAACCGAATGTCCGCTATCTTTCTTTTTGGTTGAGAACCTTGAATTGGAATATGTACATCCTTTGTTTTCCGGGCAATTGTATTTGACATGACCTGTCTGTTTACAAGTCCAACACACCGTAATTCTTCCTGAACCCGATTTGACTTTTTCTTCTTTCCTTTCAGAACTGCTATGTTCCGTGGGCAAATGTCGGAATCTAATGACTAAGTCATCCAGTTGTTGATATGACTGTAAATATTGACCTAAAGCTAATGCACGTATTTCCGCATGTCGGGAATTGGAAATTATGTTCTGCACAATTTCTGGTTCTGTGTAATTTACACATAATGCCTTCACGATCAACTTTATGTTCTCCACAAATTCAGAAAAGTGTTCCGTTTCTCTCTGTCTGCGAAAGTAATGTAAATTAAGTAACTGATTATAATTCAATGGAGACAAAAGAACTCTAATTATTTCTTTCTGAAATTGCAATATACTATACCCATTCGTAATTGATCTCAACAAAATATCTAGAACTGGGTTTTCTACATGCACATGAAAAAATTGCAAAATAATTTGATCACTCAACGAGTATACTTTCGCTTGATACTGGCATCTAATTAAAGTAACAAGAAATTCCAAAATATGTTCTGGAGTATTCCCTTGCATTGGCTTAATATCACCTAGAATTCTCTGGCATGGATGCGGTAATTTTAGTTTAGTTAACGTGACTTCCGTTGCATTATCTTCCTTCCCCATTTGACTACCTAAGTTTTCCTGAATACATGGCGTTACACCATTTGCTTCCATGGGCTCACTAGTTTGTTTAGTGTATTTTAATTCTGAGAGCTTATCTCCTAACTTAACCCAAAATTCCGAAATATTCCTAGTTTGAGATTTCAACCTTTCTGTAGCTAACCTTTGCAAACGGTTTGTTCTATATTGCCAATACTTGACACGACCTTTAATCCTACGCAATTGTGACTGTGTACATCCTACCTTTACATATTCCTCTACTAGATCACCCAGTGATTGAGACACACGCTCACAATACTGAAATTCTATGGTTTCATTACACGGTAAACTTGCACCAATGGTATGTGGATCCTGTGTTAACTGAACTCGCAGTAACTGTTGTAAATCAGTGACAGAATTCTTAGTATCACACTCAACCTTAATGTTACACAACTCATTTTCAAGTTCACTTCTATTCAAAACTTCGGGTTGAAAAGGTAATTCCATGTTTATAAAATACACAACCTATAGTGAGGCAAACAATTCATAAATAAAAACAGTAAATACATTCAAGGATGCATTAGTATACCTTTCAATTTGTGTCGAAGTTATTTTCAACGGTAAAGTTATATACCAGTAATCACAAAAATTACAAGTAACCAAGAGAGTTAAATGTAACCATGAAATTACAAAGAACCGCGATCTCTGTTACCACTACTATTTAACCACGGCATGTAACTACTGAATGTAACCATTGCATGTAACTACTGCATGTAACCATTGCATTGAACTACTGCATGTAACCATTGCATGTAACCACGCTCTGCTACCACTACTGTCGCACGCCACTCTCTCCTTGTTTAACTATCTGCTACCATTACTTAACTTGACATTTGCTAAGCCTAGCCCCATGCTTTTCCTGCTACCCCACTTGACTTGGCTTAGCGAGAGTGAGTGGACATCTATTTGCGGAATCGTGTTGGGAATGGATCGGTGGGGTATATTGTGGTTACATATAATACCAAATGCCTTTTCCTTGAATATATTTTGAAAAACATAAAATAAATACAAGACTTAACACTGACGGTGTTAAGTAACAAAATATACATAAGAACATTGAAAGTATGGTGAATGATAATATATGTATTACGAAAATGTAGTAAAAATAAACAGTTACATAAAATAGACATGAATGTAAACTATTCTTTGCACTAAGTAATAATTCCTTCCTGACTATTTTACTTCCTGAGCAACACTGGTAGAATGGGCCTGACTCACCAATATAACTTGGCACACAAAAGTCATCCCTTTTAACCACACTCAGTTGATTGCGTTAGTCGGAATTATAACTATTGCCGTTTAGGCTACAATAACCGTGATACAAAGATCACCTACCCTGCTTTAGCATAAAAGCCCTAAAACACTAAACACATACATCTAAATGAAATACAGAACTGTTTGTCTCACCCAAATGTCTGGTGTGCTTTTGGAACAAGTCCTTATCCAATTGTGTTGAAATGAACATGCACATGGACTGTGGCACATTCCTGCATATCAACCATGAAGAATAAACGCGTCGTTCCTGCTTAATTCCGCGTATGCCCAGTGTATGCCTGAATTAGCATACATCTCGAAGAAATGGTGGTGAATGCCGACGTTGCTTCTCTACGGAGAAAAGTTGCTCACTTGCTTGCGCCCTTTGACAAGCAAAACCAAGAAGCATGACCCTGTTGACTTCGATGCGTGCTGACGTCACTGTTGGTGAACTGCTTGGCTCGATGAAGAGGAGCTTGCCGAGTAATGTTAGTAGAATTGAGAATTGCTAAGCCTATCGGCTCATTACTGACGAACATGTAGGCAAGTATGTAAGATACTAATGCTGAGCGCCTCGGCTTGATGAAGATTAAACCATAATGTATAAGGCTCATACATTACGCTTAGTCGAAGCTGACCATACTTTGACTGACGAAGACAACTGATGGCAGCACCTAACGGAGCTCGACTACTTGACGAAGACTGGAGGCAGCGCTGAAGTAAACATCGAAGACTGCAGGCAACGGACTTCGCGTTGAAGTGAAGATGAAAGACTGCAGGCAGCGCATCGCGCCGAAGTGAACTAACGACTGGTCGGGCAGCCGGATTTTATACTGTGTGAGGGGAGTAGCGGGGGCGAGAGGGGTTACGCTTACCAACCTGACGGCTATACACCTCTCTAAGCTAAGGCCAGTCGATATCTCGAAGTGACGACCTTCCATGACGTCACACAGAGTAGTCCACATTGTGCTCCTTCAACTTATTATACATGCATGCTAAGCTCTTTTATTTTACTACACAGTGTGTTCATAAAATTTCGATGCAATTTGAGCGAAAAAACAGTCATTAATACGAACTAATAGATCAAATGAGGCTTATCTTATGGGAATATCTATGTGCCACAGTTCTCCCGCAACTACGTTCCAGCCAATGATTAATATGCTGTTGCAGGAAGTTCTAAGCGACCGACGTAACACTGCACGCATACCGTTCCTTAAACGGACAACGGAGTTAATGTTGATAATACACCTGCCACGTTTTACTTATGCGCATGCGCCCAGAGAGAGGCGTAAGAGTCGCAAAAGTGGAGCCCAAATGTATTGCGATTTCCTACCAATGCACGTGAGTGGAAATGCAGCACCCAAAGTGCCCCAGAACTCAAGAAAGGTTTGTGCGAAATGAGGGGCGCTCCCTCCTATTGGAAAACCACCGTTTCCAAGAATCTACTAGATGCTGCTCGAATTGTGGTTGGAGGTCAAAGTTCCTATTGATGTGGTTTTTGCGAGATCAACTTCACTGACGACCCAAAGAAACATATCCGAAATGCCGTGCAGCGCTAGGAAAGGCGTTTGTTGTAGCTGGCAAGTGGTGTGTGGAAGTGAAATCCGGTGGTGATTTGGAACGTGACTTAAAGACAACGGTGATTAATAAAATTGTGTTTTAAGGATTTCATTCAGAGCATTGGTTAGAATCTAATGTACTTTTTATAATAATGTATGGAAACTGTATGAACATTTTGGTTTCAGGTACCTGCCGTTTAAAAATTGTAAAACTGCTGTAGAAGCCAAATAGACCTTTATGGTACTAATCTCAGGACTTGAGGATAATTTTCAGAGAACCTACTACAGAGGAAACAGCTGATTGCAATACCGCAAATACCAACTGTGACATTTTCCCCCATTATGGGGCGGTCTGGCTATATTTGGTGATACTCCATCTGATAGGTCTCATTAGTACCTACCGCCAACTGTTTGTGAAATATAACCATGGTAAAGTTACGGCCGTATTTGGTGTTATTGCATCCGTTGTTCCCACAGAAGCCCTTGTTTTTGAACCCGTTGCAGAGAACCCAACCAATAGGTTTTAAAACAAGATTCTGTTTAGACTCCGTATTAATTAATGAATCTGTGGACGCCATTGTATTGCTCGTGTTTGCGTGATTTTGTCTTGAGTTGTTTTAGAGCAGTAGGTATTTGCAGTTATAGTTCACTGCTGTTATTTTTGTGTTCGCTACACAGTAGTGCGTTAAATGTATATTACGATATTTAACGCTCGGAAGTGATTTTACCCAAAAGTGTTATTGCGGAACAAGATTTGCCGAAGATGAGTAGGTTCATTATGTATTGTGTGGTAACGATGTTCAAGCATTATTATCGTTTGAAAACATGTTACTTTAACCCTGTGGTATTTGAGGTTAGAAATAATGTTTTTTTTTTTATGTACGTTGCCAATACTGCTTTATGGTGTAATGTCGTCTGCAGTTTAGTGTAATGTCGGCCATGTTAAATTCTTGGAAACTGCCGGTAAGCTGTTTCCCCTATAACAATTACTCAACAATTGACGATTTATGTTTAAATTTAAATGTCTCAGTCCGTTCCCGAAGACACAAATTATATAAAAACATATAAACCTCCAAATGTGAAATACTCTGTTAAAGAGTTTTTTTTTAAACGTTCCTCACTCACAGTATCCTCTACTCCATAGCCATTTCATTTTATCACATTTTGAATATGTTGAATTTTATCTGGTTTAGGTGGTATTGTCACCTGTCAGGCCCAATAAAGTCGGCTACGGTTGGCTTTGTTTGGTAGGTTTATACGTAAAGTGGTTACAAATTTATTATTCATTGTTTTCTGAAAAACTGAACGTCCTTACAAGAAAATGAGTAGCGCCACTTGCAAATTCCAAAGCACTTGTAGAAACGTTATATGACCCCATGGTGTGGAGCTTTAGGTTTTGAGAGTCGCTCTAAGTGGCTCAGTTGATTAGGCACTGGCCGAAGGCTCAAACCCAGCCCAGATCGATGGTTTTCCAGTGTGCCTAAAAGCGACAGCCCCATGTCAGTAGGTTTACCTGCAAGTAGAAAAACTCCTGCGGGACGAAATTCCGACACGCCGGTGGTGCTGATATGATCCTGACAATTGGCAGTGTCAATAATAAACAACAGAATTTGTTTAAGGTGTGATTTTGAGCGAGATGGGGTCCAGCTATACTCCGGAGAATATCATGATGGTTGGAACGAGAATTTATTAGCTTCTGTTATCTGACGACGTAAGACGATTTAAGTTATATAATTAATTATAATGTAAGGCATCATACCTTTCCCGGGAGTTATTCCAATGCATGCGTAGATTTTGAACCCCGGAGAGCATTTTTCAACGGCTTATTATAGTCAAAATAGCAGGCTTTGAATCTCGCTTCGACATCTCTAAAGGAGAAGGCATGATGTAGATACAGAATGTATTACCTTTTATTATAATCATGAAATGTGAAATACATTTAAATCCGAATTTAGAAGCCGATTCTACACATAGTAATATAGTTTATGAGCATCCACTCATAGAGCAACTAGCTCTTTAGAGAATGGCCGATCACCTTCATGGACATGAGGACAAAGGTTTTGGATGGCAGAGATTATAACATTTCTAAGTACGTTAACTGCCGACATGCTTGAAAGTTTGGATTTCCTTCTTTGATTCTTTACATTCCAAGAGGCTGCTCCTTTACCATGGCTAAATTTATGGTGCTTCCGTGTGCTTTCATAGCACTTACTGCTTGCTAGGTAAAGAATAACTAACATGAATAGAGTAACAACCTTTTACAGGCATCTTGCTCATATATGCATATACGTACATAGTGGAAATACATGTTTTGAAACTCCTTGAATCAAAAACAAAAAGAAATAGAGAAAAGGTCTGTGTGTGTCCCTGTCTGTCAGTCTCTTCTCTCTCTCTCCCTCTCTCTCTCTCCCTCTCTCTCTCTCCCTCTCTCTCTCTCTCTCTCTCTCTCTCTGTGTGTGTGTGTGTGTGTGTGTGTGTGTGTGTGTGTGTGTGTGTGTGTGTGTGTCTACGCGTCTGTCTGTCTTCTGTGAACAGTATAAATAAAAAACGAAAATCCGTTTCAGCATCCTCCAAGAATGCTACACGAAGATTTAAAAAAACACTTCCCATCGCAAACTACCGTTTACACGGAAAATGTTCCAATAAATTTGCTCAAAAATGGCTCTTTACGATTTAGATTAAGTTACCGTATGTTAATATATTTTCATGACAAATTAAATTTAATCTTACATTTTCTGGGAAGAGCCTCTGAGGTCTTCATTTTGAATGGCTTCTGCATAACTGGTACCCGTAAGGAATAAACAAAATCTTACTAAACAAAAATATATAGACGTTAAAGCACGAGTTTGTGTTAAGTGACTTTTTGGCAGAGTTGACCATTTTAGATACCCTTGTTATTGGTTTTAATTTTCAATACTTATAATTTTCTCATACGGGAAGTCATTTGCTTTTTTGGCCTCAGTCATGCAAATAGAATGGAATTTCAAACCCATCACAACGACCGCTCTTAAAAGATTTGACTATCGCTTAATTGAAGCCTTATGTACCTATTACCATTGTACTTACAAGGAAATGTGTAATAAAACAATTTCTACAAAATATGTGTATCTCAACATGAAGTAGAAGAACAAGCATTTGCAAAAATAACTTGTTCTAGAGTGAGTAGAGAAAGTCACGTGAGGCAACACATCAGATTTTTTCCAGTCCGTTTGCATATCCAAAAAATAAATGGTGCGCTTGGAAACAAAGAATTGGTCTACAGGTTATCTGTTGAAACACATTTGATGATGGACTAAATATAGAAAAAGAAAAGGGCTAACAGACTCATTCTAAATATGTATACATAAAATGCAAACAGAAAAGTAATAACCCCGAGTAACAACTAACATTCCAGGAACTGCGCCTACAATAATCCCACTCCGCTAACAGGGAAAAAGAAAAAACCGTTAATATTAATTTGTTTTAGTCTGAAAATGGACCCCTTTGTTCCTATTTTGTCATCCATTATTGAAAGCGGGGCCTTTAAGCGTTCAGATGACAGTACAGGACAAAGACCATTATATTCGGGACAGACTGGGGCAAACCGAAACAACCAGGTACCCATCCCCAAAAGGTAATACCAAAACAGAGGTCATGTTGCGTGACTAACAGTTGGATTCCTAACCATTGTATCAGAAATTATTAATGTCATTGTTAGTATTGGTGAAGGGATGAAAAGCCTCCACAGCAGACATCCTCCCCGTGACAAGGTACACCCGTGGACCAGAAGAAAACTGATACGTTGCACTCACATGACTTTCTCTACTCTTGTGCTAACTATTCTTACAAACTTATTCCTGCATCTACTTCATGTTAGTCGAGATAAACGTTTACAGAAATTATGTTATTGCATATTTGCTTGTAGATGCAATAGGAATATGGAAAACAGTAGGCTTTAAGCGATAGTCAAATCTTTTAAACTGGTCGTTATGCGTTGGCTTTGAGATTCCGTTCTCTTTGTACGGCCAAGAGACAAAACAGTGAGTAACGACCTTCCATTTGAGGAAAGCGTAAGTATTGTTAAACTCACACAAATAACAAGGAACAGCTCCGAAATGGTCCACTCCACCCCCCCCCCCCCAAAAAAAAGCATTTAAACATAAATTGTGTGTTTTAACGAGACCTACATTTTTTGTATAGTAAGATTTGTACAATCTCCTACGGTTTGCAAAAATCATCAAGAGTAAACAGGACCACATAGGTTATAGGCAGAAAATTAAAAATGTACATTTCATTTGTCATAAAATATCTTAAACATATGGCTTTTAATCAAAATCGTTAGTCACCTTTGAGAAACGGAGGAATTGGAGAAATGGAGGAACTTTCTTCATAATCTTGGTGTCGCATCTTTGAAAAATATTAAAGTTAAATGCCATCTTTGCTTTTTAACCGACTTTTAGTTTTTGAATTATGTTGTTCACAGAGACACACACATACAAATTAGACACGCGCGCGCGCGCGCACACACACACACACACACACACACACACACACACACACACACACACACACACACACACACACACACACACACACACAGCGGCAGCAACAAGTTATCACAAGTTCCAAATCTTAATATTACTAATTCATACATTTGACCAATCAAGGCACTGTGCCGTGTAGGACTTAGACGAATTTCGCGTTCCAGACATGACTCCTTTTGTTGTCCACAGGTGCACATATTCACGCCGTGCCTTTCTCTGGAAATACGCAGCTAAGATTTCCTGAGCCTTAGTGAAGCATGCCATAAATGGTACAAACATGAATCACTTCGGCAGGAAGTTGCTGTAGTGCATTTGTCATCGCGGCACCAAAAATCTGGCCGTTGAGTAATTGCTGCTACAGGGAAAACTGCGCTGCGGCAAAATGAAGCTTTAATGCAATTCGCGGGAGAAGGTACTTCATTGTTTTGTGAACTAACATTTGGTACTCCGCAAAAGAACAGAATTTCAAATAGTAAGAAAGCTGATGTATTGTATTCACTCGACTTTTTCTACTCAGTCTTGCAAACTATTCTTACAAAATTTTATTTTACTGTATTCTTAGAAATCGAGATATACTTTCATTACACATTTGCAGTTTTCGTTGTGGGTGTAAATAGAATATAGTAAGCTAAAGTGTTAGTCAAATTTTGAAAAAAGTGGATCACTGTGAGATGACTGAAACTCCATGCTCTTTGCATGAGTATGAGAAAAAACAAAATGCGATTTACCATTAGTATTTGAAAATTCAAACCTTTCCGAGATATTCTTTGTTACTTGAAAGTTTAAATAAACAATGTCGCGAAAATGGTTGTCACAAAAAGTTAAACGAGATCTACGTCTTTTGTATATCCGTGAGATTTGATCTGACTCTTATGTTTTCCAGTTATAGATACCCAATTCGTTCAGAATGAAGAGGAACTCACAGGTCCTTCGCAGAGTATTCAAGTTGTACATTTTATCATTCAAATGTCTCAAGCATGTAGCAGTTTAATCAAAATCGTTGGAGCCGCTTTTGGAAAATGAAAAGTAACGAAAACTTTCCACGTAAAAGATAGTTTGGGGTGGGGGAATGTTCTTGAAAAACTTCATGTCGCATCTTTGGAGGAGAAGTTAAATACCAAAATTGGTATTAAACCGACTTTTGGTTTCTGAGTTATGCTGTTCACAAAGACAGATGCACACATACACACGGACCCTTTTCTAGCGTTCAAATCTAGCCTAAGATGGAATTACTAAAATTATGATTGTTACTGCCATCTAGAGTAATTGAACGAATGGGAGAAAGAATGAGTTGTTATTTAATGCTTAAATTAGCAAATAAGAACAATTCGAATCCAAAGCAAACGAGATACAAATACACGAGTTTTTCTCTAGAAGACAAAATCCCTGACATAGTCGCATTAGTTAAAAGGCGCCTGTATGAATAAAACCCACCAAAATGCACTATCTTTAACAAAAGTAAATACCCATCTTCAGTGAGACGTGCGCGAAGGGTCACCTAATGCTCAGGCGCACTTGCATAGGTGGTATGAGAATTAAATTGGTCATATGCTTCCCTTACTGTTCGGAGAACATGGCAGCCATGTCACCTCGCAGTTTGGAAAAGCAATATTTCAGCAATCCTTCTACATTAACTGGCAAACATTGCACATTCAACTTCAGTCCGCCTGCAGAACATATGTTCTTATGGTGTTTCTGTTAAGTTGTGGACTGCAACTCAAATGATTCCAGTGTTGGTGCTAGACTTACAATACGTGAGAAAGCCAAATCCGTGTATTCGTTATAGCTAAGCTGGGTAAGGCGTGCTGTTTCAAACGAATAGTGTGGGCTGACATGGGTTCGAATCTCATTTAACATACTAATTTTTATTTCCCTTTTTCTTTTTTCTTTCTTAACGGGAACATTATTATTTATATAACCCGTATGAAATATAAACTTATACAAACTAATAGAATGTATTTCTCATAAAGCTCCTCCTTTGAGTATCTTTATTCCGCGTACCGTTGCAACTTTTCCCGCCGTCCTATGAATGCTGCCGTGCGATTAAAATTTTACAACTGAATACTTCATAAGAAATTAATTGCAATTGCTGAAAATGAAGCAGGGAACACACCTACCTCAATTGTGAAACATTCCTCCTGAAATTAATATTTTCCTTTAAACATTTACATTCAAAAGCACCCCTACACATTTCGTAGACTATTACCATATTAAAACGTATACACACGTAACAGTGTAAATTACCAGATCTGGATGCCGGTGAATAATGTAATTAATGATACATTAAACAGAACAGAATACAGTTGTAGATTACTTGAGGGTGAAGCAACCTTTGCACCTAGCGAGGTTGTCATGTCGTTTATTTCCAAGCAGACACAACGTTGCCATGTTTCCATTAACTCAATTTGTAGCAGTGTGCCTTCGTCCGATTCTCCATTCCTGATAAAAAGCTGTAGAGAACTAAATACGTTTGTTAATTTTGTATTTCAGAAAATAAACGTGCGAAAGGCGAGGATCGAACCCCCGGCAGCTAGCAGTGTTGAATTTCACAGTCACCGACGAAGCGCTGTTGACTATTCTTCACTGGGGCATTCGCGCTTGCTGTCACTACCTTAGCAGCTAATTTCACTGCAAGGCGGAAAGTTCGAGTGCACCTGTTTGCTTACTTCTTGTAGTCGAGTTGAGGATCATCCCTGATGACTGTTCAGTAGTAGTCAGCAAACATTCTTGCACTCCACTTTCCCTGGTAACATTTTCTCATTAATTATATTTGTTGGTGCAAATGTTCGCCATGTTCATCGCTCCACGACTTTTAGCAAAACAATTTAGATGAGAGTGTAAATTGTGTAGTTTTTAAGGACATGTTGCATCGCATTTTGGGCCAAAACATTTCCTTCCTTTAACTGGGCCTCACTAATTCTAGGAAATTTTGTAAGTAGGTATTTAAATGCCAGTCCACTTCGGTCCAACTTTTTAGCAAATGTTTGATGAGACCAAGTATTATGTGTACTGGAGGAATGAAAATATTCTTAGATTCTACCAGAGGTTCATGTTGAACATTTTTCCAGTTTCCGTACCTTGGCGTAAAGGCTATTCCCTTTTTTATGAAATGAGAAGCTCTATCTCTACTGTCCCATTCACATATGAGATAACAGTGTTTAGCGTAGTCTAGTTGGAGTCCAGTTAATATTGCAGCTACTTTGAAGTCTGCTCATAATTTCCATTTATACGTGAAACAAGGAATTGCATGGCGGCGCCGTGGCCGAGCGGTTAGCGCTCTCACCTACCACCTAGGCGGCCCGGGTTCGATCCCAGGGACCCGCATGTGGTATTCGTGGTGGACGAAGCGGCGTCAGGGCGGGTTTTCTCCGGGTACTCCGGTTTCCCCCGCCATCTCATTCCACCGGTGCTCCATCTTCATGTATCATCAGTGTCACCGCCTGCGGTGCCGTAGTAGTAAAAGCGGGCGTTAAACACTACAACAACAACAAGGAATTGCAGGCTACCATATGATTCCTTCATATGCGCGGAATAACCAATAGGAATGGATGGCAACTGATAGACATTATGTGTTAATCAGCTTTGAGACATAATTTTGAAGCATCTATGAACACCTGTCACTGATTAGAGATGTGATTACTCATTAAGCCACTAACATCACTGCAGAACACCAAATCGCCTTCCTCAGCAAAATATTTCCCGAGATGTTTCTGACGGTCACGAAAAAATGTCACTTTTACATTTTCAGCAAGATAGCTTCATCGTTGCAATCTGGAGGCTAGCAGCTCTTCCTTGACTTTATAAAGTTCTAGGTCTCTGAGTAAATCCTTTAATTCACTCTTGCTAATTTTGTGATGTTCAGATTTAATATCAGATGCAAAGTCAGGTCTACATTATCTAGTTACAATTTCCTGTCATCAGTAACGTGCCATACATAAGGCCAGAATGAAATGAAGACGTCGTCCTGGAAGACCAAGGAGTCGATGTACAGATAAAGTTGAGGCTGATTTGAAAATTCTGAATGTGCGCCCTTGGAGGTGGGCTGACCAGGATTGAGAAAGACGGAAAACTTATTGTAGAGGCCAAAGCTCACCTCGAGCTGTAGCGCCGGAGTGAGTGAGTGAGTGAGTGAGTGAGTGAGTGAGTGAGTGAGTGAGTGAGTGGTGTTTAAGGACCCGTCAACATCTAGGTCATTAGGGCCCGGTAGCGCCGGATAATGATTGAAGATGATGATGATGATGATATACTGTATTTCTTTTCTATTTCGGGAAATCCTGAATCATTCGTACTCCGGCGTTACTTGTCCATTCTTGTATCCTGTCTACAGCATTATTTTATACATATAATAAAAGACGATGTGATTTTGTCGAGGATCACGTTGTTCTACAGTTTCCTGAAGGAAACATTAACCTGAGACAGGAAGAGTAAGTAGAGAAATGGGTTGTTTTTAAGAAACGTTTAAAAATAGAGAAGGTTTTCTTGGTATAACCTGAGGGGAGGAAGTTGCAACATTGATAGCTTGCGTTCCAGCGAGGCTTAGCGAAGGCGAGGTCGGGAACTACTCCGAAAATAAATAACCTTTGTTGCAGTTCGTGACTGTTCGAAGCTTGCCCTGCTGTGCATTTTGTTTCAGAATCAAAGGCAAAATTTAGAACAGCTTTTTGTTTGCTTTTGTGCAACCACCACTATTCTTATTTTTAATTGCTGTGTCTACGGTCCTGCCTTGTTCCTCATGCTCGCATTAGTTCTCCTTTTTCTCCTAGTCATCTATAGATCTTTGGATAGTGAAGGACACGGCTCATTTTCCTTTCATTTTTGTTAGTGTAACTCCTCTTTGCTTGTCAAAATATCACAAGCTAAAGTTGAAATGAAGTCAGTGAGTGAGTGAATGAATGAAGGAAGGCGGGGAGGGAGAGAGAGAAAAAAATCTTATGTGATGCACTCACATGACTTTCTCTACTCTTGTACTGACCATTCTTACAAACTCTTATTCCTATAACTTCTTCGTATTAGTTGAGATAAACATTTGTACAAATTATCTTATCGCTTATTTCCTTGTAGGTGCAAGGGGAATGTCAAAATACAGTACGCTTTTTATTATTATTATTATTATTATTATTATTATTATTATTATTATTATTATTATTATTATTATTATTATTATTATTATTATTATTATTATTATCATCATCATCATCATCATCATCATCATCATCATTCTATTTATATCCCGCAGAGGTCATATCGGCGGCCTTGACTGTTGGTTTTACTCGTTTACAGTGGGGGTTTTATACATTGGATTCACACACACATTCACACTTCCAGACTCGGGGAAGGATGAGGAATAATCTTGGCTGGAGAAAAATTCCTACCCCGGGAATCGAACCCGGGACCCCTAGCACAGCAGGCAGGTGCTCTACCAACTGCGCCACGGGGCCAGCCTAAAGTAGGCTTTGTGCGATAGTCAAATGTTTTAAAGCTTTGAGATTCTGTTGTCTTTGCACACTTATATAAAAATGAACAACGATGATCCATTTCGCGAAAGAAGTTTTCCGAAACTCACGCACATAATAACAAGGAATATCTCCGAAATGGTTCACCTTACAAGAAAATTTATTCAGACATAAATTGTGTATTTTAGCAAGATCTACATTTTTTGTATAGTATGATTTGGTCTATCTCTAACGGTTTACCAGTTACGCAAAAGTGGTCCAGAGTAAATAGGACTACAGGGGCTATAGCCAGAAAATTCAAGATATACATTTCATTTGTCATAAAAATGTCTGAAACATATGACATCTTAATCAAAATCGTTACAGCCATTTTCAAGAAAATCAAAATTTTCGAAAAATGTTCCATGTAAAGGGTAGTTTAGGGTGGGGCTATTTTCTTCAAAATCTTCGAGTCGAATCCTTGAAAGACATTAAACTTAAATACCAACTTTGGTTTTTAACCGACTTTTCGTTTTTGAGTTATGCTGTCCACAGACACACACACACACACACACACACACACACACACACACACACACACACACACACACATGGATCTTTTTCTAAAAATGCTTTTTTTGGATTCAGGGGGTCTCAAAACATATATTTTCGGTGAAATCCCGACATCGAATTTTTGGGTGGAATACAACACTTTCCCTACTTACCAGTAGAGAAAGTAAAAAGGAGAGAAATAAATAAATAAAGAAAGAAAGAAAGAAAGAAAGAAAGAAGAAAGAAAGAAAAAAGTTTAAACGATAGAGCAGATGAGTCCGGCGTTCTCGGGGGAGAAAGAGAAAACTCCAGAAGGAAAACCCACTTATGTAGCTTATTCCTACTGGGAAACTGCCCTCGCTTTTGCGGAGACCACAGAAACAAAAATCTGATGTGTTGCACTCACATGACTTTCTCTACTCTTGTACTAACCGTTCTTACAAACTCTTATTCCTATATCTTCTTCGTGTTAGTTAAGATAAACATTTGTACAAATTATCTTATTCCTTATTTCCTTGTAGGTGCAAGGGGAATGTTAGAATACAATAGGCTTTGTGCGATAGTCAAATGTTTTAAAGCTTTGGGATTCTGTTGCCTTTGCACACTTAACATATAAAAAAATGAACAACGATGATCCTTTTCACAAGTTTTCCGAAACTGACACACATAACAAGGAATATCTCCGAAATGGTTCACCCTACAAGAAAATTTATTCAGACATAAATTGTGTATTTTAGCAAGATCTACATTTTTTGTATAGTATGATTTGGTCTATCTCTAACGGTTTACCAGTTATGCAAAAGTGCTCCAGAGTAAATACGACTACAGGGGCTATAGCCAGAAAATTCAAGATATACATTTCCTTTGTCATCAAAATATCTCAAACATATGACATTTTAATCAAAATCGTAAGAGCCATTTTCAAGAAAATCAAAATTTTCGAAAATTTTTCCATGTAAAGCGTAGTTTAGGGTAGGGCTATTTTCTTCAAAATCTTCGTGTCGCATCCTTGAAAGACATTAAACTTAAATACCAACTTTGGTTTTTAACCGACTCAAGGTAACTTTCTAGGACCATTCCTCTATGATTTCGAGTGGTTGAGTTCCATGATGGCCTTTTGGCGTTGAAGTCGCCCATGGCTATGGTGGTTGAGCCAGGTAGGAAGACGGCATCCAGGTCTCGTGCATTGATTCGTCTATTTGGCGGAATGTAGACGGAATATAGATGAAGTAGACCTTTAGTGGTGGTCACTTGTATTCCAGTGCCTTCCAAGCCCTCTGTGGGTGAAAGGTGAAGGCGATGGTGCTGGATGTTGCGGCTAACGTATATGGCCGTGCCACCAAAGCCGTCGTCACGGTCACTCCTGTGGCATATCATGCCAGGTATCGTGGCTTTTTGATTCGGAGATAGATGGGTCTCTTGGACCTGAGAACAGTAATTTTGTTGACTGCAAGGAAGTTTTTAATCTCTGTCAGTTTACCACGTA
Source organism: Tenodera sinensis (assembly GCA_030765045.1). Lineage (NCBI taxonomy): Eukaryota > Metazoa > Arthropoda > Insecta > Mantodea > Mantidae > Tenodera > Tenodera sinensis. The sequence continues at coordinate 198,182,810 of CM060964.1, read as the reverse complement.
TGCTGTTGGCATTCCAGGAGCAGATCTTTAAACCGTGGACGTTGGTTAGTGAGTTACGCCGGTCTGCCATACTGGGACATGAAGTTATAGACTGTGTATACCAGTACAGTTTCTGAGGCTATAGAAGCCGGCCGCTGAGCAAGGGCCTCAGCAAGAACGGTGGCGAATTTCGCTTGCAGGTTTAGAGCAATCTTGGCCATTAAGGTGAGGAACCCTTTATCAGGGATGAGCGCATTGGGCTGAGCAGTTGGCGGTGACGGCGGGTACGCTAACAGGCGCTTCTTCGCAGGTTCACGTGGTGGTAGTGGCTTGGTTTGACCGGCCACGAAGGACGTGCCGCGGTGGGTCCTGCAGGTAAGATGGCAGCGCTGGATGAGCTGGGAGGAGCAGCTATAGGAGCTGGTAAGGTTGCCGAGTGCATCTGCAGTGGAATAGGTGCTGCAGGTGTAAGCGTGGGTGTCACAGAGGGAGTGGATTCAGCCGTGAGGGCTGCAGCATAGGTCGGATGTTTCACTCGTTCAAGAGGTCCTAGCCCTGGGAAGCGGGCACCTCTGAAGGCTTCCCTGGGGAGACCCAAACGGTTCCCACTTCTTGGTGCAGCGTCGAAACGTGTACGCTGTCCGTTTTTGTTCAAGTGCATTTCTATTCGGGCCTCTTGCCAGACGGGACATTTCGCGTACCGGCAGGAGTGGTCGCCCCCGCAGTTGTAGCACGTTGGCTTGGCGCCCTGTACACCAGGTAGTTGGCAGTCTGTACGTTTGTGGCCTGACTCACCACAAAAGGAGCATACTGTTCGTAGGCGACAACCTGCTGCGCTGTGTTGAAATTGTTGGCAATTGGTACATTGTAAGGGTTTAGCCGGCGGGCGATAGGGTTCAACACGTACAAGGGCGTTAAACATCTTAGTTTCTTTATAAATGTTTTGGGAGTGTACCTCCATTTTGAGGGCCACTCGAAAATGTGGTAGGAGCTGCGGAGTTTGACTTCTATTGGAGCGGAGTTGCCCTACTCGCTCGACGGGGTATCCCAACTCTTTGAGGTGTGCAGTGACCTCTGCCTCAGTAATGTACATGGGCAGGTCGTTTAGAATCACGTACAGTAGCTTCTCATCGGGCAATAAGGTAGTCAGATACTGCACCGAGCTGTCACTCAGCATTTTGCAGATTTTGAGATGATCATCAGGAGTGCTGAGCATAAATGCAACAGTCCCACTAATGTTTCGGACTGTATAGTCCACGTCAGGGTGAGAAGTGTTGAGGTAAGTCGTAATTTCATGGGTCTTCGTCGGGTCCCGGAGGAAGATTGGAGTTGCCTTCTGTGACCTCCTTGGAGCAGCGGCTAGTGGAGGATTCTCGTGTACAGGATCTGAGGTATCCATTTGGGGCTCATTGTCTGCAGGAGCCTGTGACGTGGTAGCGTTTTGGCTGGCGGTGGCCAATGGCTGGAACCTGTTTGTGGATTGCACAGGAATTGTTGAAGAGGCTTACAAGTTCCTCTTCCTTTTTGTGGAAACCGTTTGCCACTCTTGGGCATGTGGATTGGCCTTGTCATGTGACTCCAGGTAAGTGTTGATAGCTTCAACCCTTAGTTTGTGCGCACACAGGGTCTTGTAGAGGGCGGTTATATCTTCCCTGGAAATGGTGGTGTCTGGCAAGACTTGCAGGATATGATGTTCGGCTTGTGCGATGTAGCAAGCTCTGGCCTTTTTCTCCTTTGACAGTACGCTATGTACGTCTGGCGTGAGAGGTATAGATGGGTTGACTACAAGAGCGTTGTCTAAATAGAGCTGGAAGTTGCCACCCTCAAGATAATAGAGAGTAGGGTTTGTAGCGGGCGATGCGCTTGTAGGTCCTTAGTTGGTGTTTGGTGATGGTGTGGTTCCATTGTTAGATGCTGTAGGAACATTAACATTGTTTGAAGCAATCTCAGCCATGTCAGTCTGTCAGGTCAGAAAAGTCAGGTGAGCGCTGGTTTGCACAGATAGCAGCGGACCGGACCAAATGGCGCCTTGCCAGTCTGTTGACTGATGGCTCTGGCCTTGCTATCCTACTCACCGGTCGGTTAGTCACGTAAGTACGTGCTTTAAAAGCACAAAAGATAGTCTTGAGAAGCACAATTTGTGCAGAAGTTAAGTGCACCAATCAGGTACACGGATGCAACAGCCAATCACCGGGCTGCGCGGAGCTCGGAGTTCACAAGATGCTAGTAGCAGTATGAACGACGAATGACGTAATCCATGGAACCAACAATCGGCAACGTACGTACGAGAAGACTTATTAAGCACGAGCAGGTTATGTCCGGATAACTACACAGTTTAGCTACAATGTATTCATGTTATTAACGTTAGCAACAAACACGGTTATCATCAAGCGGGAGCAATGTTGGCAGCAGTATTGCTACCAACTGGGCCCATGCGCAGTAAATAGATTTGCACATTTGTGTGCAATTTATTTGAAGTGAATTTGCCTTTCTGGCCTTTTAGAGCGTGTTTAAAGTTAGTATTTATGTTTCTATCAATAGAGCATTAGAATAGTTCATTGAGCTGCCGGTAGAAGCAGATTACTCGATCAATAGGTGGTGCAACATTTGCCATATTCAGCTTTAAACGCGATTATCTGGTTAACGGTGCGTTTAATTAAAAAAGTGTAAAATAATGTTTTGTCATTTACATCCATTCTCTCACCTCCGTCAGTCTGAGGGATTATTATTTGCTATGTATATCTGTATAGCAATAAAAGTCCAAAACTGGGGAGAAAAAAAATCCGGAACGATAAAAATAAACAGCTGACATACAAAATAAGAACGCATATAATTATATAAATGAAGTTCTTCAGGAAAACAAACTGATGCTGTCTTTTCCGCTCCTCACTTCCGCTATCCTACGCGGAACGCTGCCTTCAGGTGATTTCTGCTCCGGCTGCTCTGGCATGTGATCTTAATTTCTGGGTATGCGTGGGTGTTTGCGAATAAAAACCAGAACTCTCGTTGACACACTTTTATTCTTACCAAAATATGAATGCGTGAGATTTGCCGATCGCTATTAGCAACGTTAAGTCGTTACTGTGTCTTTACTAAGACCGAAGATTGTTACTGTTAAATATAATGTGCCCTCGCACTCGAGGATCCGGAAGGCAAGTCCCGTGACTGAAGTGCTCGCTCGGAGATCTGGGCGATAAGTGTACCGACCCGTTCCGTCCAGGTTCTGTAGGGCAAGTCTAAACGACCCTTTCTCTCCGGGTTCTGGAGGGTAAGTGTCTGTGCGTCATGACGCTATGTCTTTCACCCCTTAATTTCTCCTACGATGGGTTTCGAAGAAACGACCATCCCTTGTTTTCCTGCTCAACACCGGCACTGAGCGATTTCCAGGAAAACTGGTCTTACCAGGCCTCGCTTGACTACCTGAAGCTCGCCCCTAATGACTTGTCTGTAACATTTCGTGCCTTCTGACAATTTTAGCCACAACTAATTCTCCAGATTCTGTAGCTTTATACATGTAACGATTTTAACATTTTCTGATTATTTAATTCCGCCATTTGATGCAGTATTATATCCATAATTATGGCGTTCACAATTTCGGCTTCAAAACGTAAACACGTTGGGCGAACCGACTGCTTGTAGTATTGCACTTGAATCATCTGGCAATGTTAATAATATTTAAAATAATCAAGTATGTAGTAAGACAACTGGGGATAACACTATTGGTTGCTGTACACTGTTTGTTTTTCTTCAATATACCAGGTGAATCAGCTGACCCTGTTCTTCGCCTCTGTGCAATCCGTAGATTAGTCTTACTTGAAAACATCGCTCTATTTGCCAAGTAATACAGCAGGAGTGGTCAACTGGTGCTCACTGAGCGCAGCGTGCTCACAGCGTTGCACTGACATGTTCAGCAGCTAAAAATGGTCGCTCAAGGTATCCCGCAAGTCGCCCATGCCTGCAATAGAGCAACCTTTTGTAGCTGTATTGTCTCAAATACAGTTAATCGTTGTCGGGCCTACCCGATATCAGTGACCAAAAGCTTCGTGCACACTAACAAGCTGCCAAGAGCTAACATATATATTTTCGTAGACTAGAAAACCGCTTGATACCTAAATGTTTCGCATGAGAGATCAGTAGAGGCTTGCTGTGGTCGAGTGAGCTCTGCGTCAGTTTGTCATGAACTAAATAATATTTGATAAGTTCAGATCCCTTATAGCAATAAGGTTTTTTGTTAATCAGTAATCACCACATTTAGCATCTCCGGCGTACTGGGCAAAGAATGGAAAACCAGTTTGTGAAAAGGTATTTCACGTCTCTTCATAAGGCATTACTGGAATTTAATCCATTAGATTTAGCAACGTCGGTACCGTGGCCGAGCGGTTAGACCTTTCGACTATCACCACGCCGGCCCGGGTTCAATCCCAGAGACCCGAATGTGGTATTCGCAGTGGACAAAGCGGCGTCTGGGTGGGTTTTCTCAGATTCTACGGTTTCTCCCGCCACTTATTCGATCAACTGCTTCATCATCGCATTTCCATTCATCCATTTCTCCTGCATTTCATATCATCCTCTTCCTCACTCTCATACCTGGTGCTTGGCTGACCACTCGTTTCCAGGTCTCCACTCTGACCGGCCCATAGGTTCGTCTGCTTATCATCCACCAGCCCGAGTTTGCTACCGTTTTCCAGTGGAGAAACGTTTTATCTAAAAATGAAGAAGCATTTTAAGCTATTTAAAATAACCGAACTCTCTCTTTTTGATTATGTAAGAAAATAACATTTCTATCGTTTTAAGATGACTGCAATTGGAACTTGAACTTCACCGGGCATTTGAACAGAATCTTCGCTGAAAATGGTAATTTCTACTATGTTAATTTATTATTTTACTTGCATATAGCAGGTGCTTTAATTTCATTTTGGGTAATTTTTAAACTTTTCTCTTGCTGGAAACTTTCCACTATGGAGACGTTAAAGAATTTAAAAGCTAATTACTAGGATTGAATTTTAAAGAATCCTTTAAACTTAAGCATTGTTTCTTTAACGTATTCACAACGATTGTAATTCGATTTTAAACAAAACATACATAAGTATATCTAATCTTTTAAAAATGAAACCATAATCATGGAGCTATTTTAAGTATTAGAAAGGGCTTCTTTAGATTTTCTTGCTGTCTCTCAGAACTATACAAAAATTGAGAACTTCAATATCTGGGGCAAATTCAGTGATGAAATATGCTGAACAAAGGCGCTAGAAAAGCGAAATTAAATTGTAAATTACTTGTTACCTTATTGTCATACCGACTTTTAAATCACGCTCAAGGGTATTTATGTAAATGTGAAGAAGATAGGAAATATGAACTCGTAAGGGTTAGAAATATGTCTTAAAAATTTGATTTGTGAAGGTTTCGTCAAAAATTTTCTCGAGGATTCTAAGGAAAAAGAAGTCGAGCTATCGAATCGAGTCTGCAGGGTTGCTGGAGGGTAGAGTGTAGCGGAGGGAAAAGGGCCGAATTAGCGTGTAAGGTATTCACCCCTGGACATGACGTAATGCTCACTTGATCTACGTAATCTTGGCAGTTTGGATCCACTTATTACATTTGTCTGGAGGTATATGCTTCGTGTTGCATAATCCCCTGGCGAGTTAGATTCTAATCTCTTCTTTTTCGAGCGATAACTTCTGACTAGCTTTTTTCTGCCTTTATTTGTTTATTATTGTTTCTTTTCTTCGAAGGCGGTTTTCTTTAGGAATAAAGACAGCGGTTTTTTAATAAACCGTGCCTTTCCATTTCAAATTATGTGATAATCTTCCTTCATATTAGTAATCATTCTGCTTAATGTATGTTTCTTCAGAACTTTCGCCTCTAATGAATAATCAGTTATAACGTGTTTTCTCGCAGACTTTAGGTCTGTAACTATGAGCTTAACTAAAGTAGTCCAATATTTTCCCAAATCTGCCTTTCTTGCAGCGTGAGAATTACCCAAATGGATAGACGATTTATTTTATTGTAGGATTATGGTGTTTAAGCGACATTTTCGAAACATGTGGAACTGCTTGCATATTTTGGCTAAATCTTTTCTTGAAAGTTTTTCTGGCGCTTGACGTCAGAATTCAATCAAATTTCTTGCTGCAAACAATTAAAGAGACTATGTTTCGTCGTATATAAAACGAGAAACCTAAGGGAATAGCCGCACCCCCCCCCAAAAAAAAAAAAAAAAAAAAAAAAAAGAACTAGCCTTCTGTTCCATTCACGTCTCATGTGCGTATTTTCTTATCATCCGAATTTCACTAAAAGCATGCCATTCGTTTGTTTCTCGTGGTTTCACGTAGGGGAGGGATTCCAGTCCCTACAGCTGCCGTGCTGTGCGCGCTACGGACCCGTAGCACTCGTGGTACTTTTGACTTTACATTGAGCTCCTCCCGAATGGGAATTTGGATTGGGTTCGGTGGAGCAGTGATTCTGGATACCCATGGGAGATTAAATATGTGTGGATGGTGATGCACCTGTAGGCAGGGTTGTCCTCCAGTGCTAGCCCAGAGAACTTGGTAGCTGGTGTGCCAGAATGTCAGTCTCGCCGGATGGGTTAACGCGTGTAAAGTGGCGTATCCACTTCCATCCCTGTGTAACAGCAGGAGGGGGCTCGCGGAGAGGAGTGGCTCTTGGTTGCCGCCTTTCCCTGGTCGATAGAGTTTCGAGTCCTAGTGGACCCCACCGCTAAACTGTTTCTGGTGGTTATGGATAAAGTATGGAATTTAAAAACCATCACATAGCGATCGGCTTTTTAAAGATGTGGCCATCACTTCAGCCTCCTGGACCCCATCCCCCATCTACTTACAAGGAACTGTATATTGAGCAATTCCGCGAATATGTCATACCGAGTGTTAACATTTGAAATTAATGTTTCACTTTTTTTACTGAGGAAAGATGACGCTAGATACTCCAAAATATCTTATGAAGTGAAAAATAAATGTTTTTAACGTGAATATGGGTTCAAATTTCACTTCTTACCCATATATTTCCAAAGCACTAAAAATAAGCGCGAATAACGCTGATTTTCATATCAATATTTCAGGAGCTATGTACAACTGTCTTAATTTTTTTGTTCTGTACATCACACAATGACTCTTCCTCTTCGAAACGTGTATATGGCTAATAATTTTCGACATTTATAAATAATCCTTAGAGCCTCTTTAATTATTACTGTGTGTTAATGTCAGTTAGTCACGGTAAATAAGGATAAAGTCCTCTGGAGGGAAAACTAATAGACTGAAATAAATATCCTTTTTGATTCTGCGTCATTACAATATAACAAAAAAGTATCAGAAAGTTTTCCTCTATAGTCATTAGTTTTCCCACAAAACACAAGACTAACGGACAATTAGTGCTGGCGCCCTGTGGTCGTCATACGCGTACAGTGCTTGTGAGACTTTTGTCAGCATAGACGTATCAGTCTGTTTTTGACTCCATGACTAAAACACCAGCCCAAAGACAATGTGAATACAAACAACGTCTGAAGGACCAAGGCAGTTATGTACAATGGAAGGTAAAAATAAAAGTGACTATGAAGAAAGGAAGAGCAATACCGAAACAAACAAAACAAAGAAGAGAACACCTCAAAGCTGAATATAGGAGATATAAGCAAGCACAGTGGGCAAGACAGAAGATAAGAGACCAAGAAGGGATTGATAAGGATACTCTATCAACATCAACCGCTTTCAAAAGCAAACGGTATTTCGGAAAGTGCAGGAAACGTGTTCAGGAAGCATTGCCGCAATCTCCACGTAAAAGAAAAGAAATGATTCGTAAATTAGCAGTTGAAGAGGGATTACGTGTTGTAAAACCAAAGCATTCTGTCCCGGTATCAGGAAAACAACTATCAGAGGAACTTAAAAGTGCAATCATCAAGTTCTGTCAGGATGATTCAATATCTTACCAAGCTCCTGGAAGAGATGATTTTATTGGAATCCATGTTCAAGGAGAAACAAAAGAAGTTCGCATTAGGTATCTAGTGGTAACATTAAAAGAAGTACATGCACTCTTTCTAGAAGACCGAGTAGAAATGTCCGTGGGGTTGACAAAATTCGCTGAATTACGCCCTGCTCACGTGCGTCTTCAAAGTCAGATCCCACATAATGTGTGCACATGCATTATACATGAAAATACGAAGTCTCTTCTCAAAGCATTGTGTAAAAATCATGTACTCACTGAGACTGAATTTCGTAAGTTCATAGCACAAGTGGTTTGTGATCAGAAATTGAGTGAATGTATGCAGGGAGGATGCTCCAACTGCCCGGGATTGAGTGGAGCAGACATTTCAGATAAACTTGCTAATTCTCCATGCGAATGGAAGCTGTGGAGTTCACGTAATGGAAGAATGGAAATAGAAGTTAAAAATGGGTCAGTAAAAGACTGCATTGAAGAACTGAGCAATTGCCTGCCACGTTTCCTAAATCAGGTTTATGTAAAAAGACAGCAATCCGAGGCCTTTAAGAAGGCTCGGGAAAATGTTGCAATTAGTGAAGCTGTGATACAGATCGACTTCTTTGAGAACTACACATGCAAGGGGCTGCCCACTGGAGCAATACACAGATCTCAATATTTACCGCTGTTGCCTGGTATAGGAAAGAAATTCAGAAACAATCTTTTGCTTTGGTGTCTGATTATGTATCACATGACAAATATGCAGTTGATATTTGCTTAAGGAATACATTTTTGGAAATATTGGATATTGTTCCGAATCTTGAACTTGTGAAAGTGTTTTCTGATGGAACTGTTTGTTATTTTAAGCAGAAATACACATTAGCCATGTGACATATCTTTCCGAAGTATTTGGAATCCAAATTGAATGGCACTTCTTCGAATCCTATCACAGAAAGGGGGCAGTAGATGCGATTGGAGGACAAGTGAAGAGGATGGCATGGACAGCTGCGAAAGCAGGAATCAGGATTCAGAGTGCTGAAGAATTTGTTAATACTGTTAGAAAGAAAACCAAAATATGTGTTCTTGAAGTTTCTCTGCCTGAAATTGAAGAAGCAAAAGAATTTCTCGACAAAAGATTTGAACGTATTTCACCTATGCCTTCCACTCAGCGGGTTCATTATGTGAAAGTATTAGGTTTAAATGTTGTGGAATATGCTTTTCTTTCATGTGCGAAAAGTGTCAGAATGATGCACAACTTTCGGAAATAAAAGCAGTGTAGTAATATGCGCGTGTACTACGAGACTACTGCATCTAGCGTACCTGCACTATAAGGAGTCCAATCATGTGATACAGGTATGTGCTGTGTGCTCTCATGTGTCGTCTTTGTTATGGTTTTGAGTCAGCTTTTTATACTTACAATGACGTAACTGTGATAAGAAATGAGAGCTGTCAACATCTGTTTATTCTGTTTATGTTGCATGGCTTTAATGCTTCTCCAAAGGATATGATTCTTCTTAAAATGATAAATACAATTACACACCTCTATGTATTACATGTATGTAACTTATAATACGTGTCACTATGATTTACCATATGTTATACCATGTAAAACAAAGACAAAGCATTACAATTTTCGCAAGTGTCAGTCACAAACTCATATCAGTTAGTCACGCTGACCTTTGAATAAATATCTCCAGATGAGAATAACATGCCAAACCTTTTTTCAGGTCATTTGAAAGCTTAGAAGTTCCTCTCTCAAGTGATTTTTCAGAACAAATCAAATAAGAAAAATTTCAGAGAAAATGGAGGACAAACGTTTGAAGTTGGACCTGCAGTTGACAAAAATGTCAGTTAGTTACGAAAAGTTTAGCGCTCATTATTAAATAATTGTTTCACTTTTTAAGGTTTTTATATTTCCTATCACAACCGCCAATGTATTCTCTGTTATCGTATGTCGTTAAAATAACATTTTTACGCCTATATTGACCTTTAGACAGACATTTTAAGAAGAAAATGTAGTGTAAATGTCAGTTAGTCACACGCGGAATTGCTCTATTGAAATTAGGCCATACAAATGTTTATTCCGATTAACTCGAAACAGTTCTGCACTCAAATGACGTTCACTACTCTTGTGCAAACTATTCTTACAAACCTTAGATATTCCTCTGTCTAATTCGTGTCAATCGAGATAGTGCAGAAATTATCTAATTGCATAGTCTCTTGTAGGTGCAAGGGGAATATTGGAATACAGTAGACTTGAAGGTCAATGCAAAACTCAAACAACAAGGAATATCTCCGAAATGGTTCACACACAAAAGAGAATGTAGTGTGTTTTAACGAGTTGTCTGTCTCTTATGGTTTACCAGTTATGCAAAAGTCATCCAATGAAAAGGGCTTCTGAGGACATTCCCAGAAAATTCCAGATGCACATTTCATTTGTCATAAAAATATCTTAAACACGCGGTATTTTAATCAAAATTATTGGAACCATTTTCGATAAAATAAAAATTTTCGGAAAATCTTCCATGTAAGGAGTAGTTTGGGTTGGGGGATTTTCTTGAAAATCTTGGTGTCGTATCCTTGGAAGTTGTTTAACTCAAATACCAAGTTTGCTATTTAACCACTTGTTTTTCAATGATGCTGTGCTCTCTCTCTCTCTCTCTCTCTCTCTCTCTCTCTCTCTCTCTCTCACACACACACACACACACACACACACACACACTCCACAACTCAACAGACATTTTTCTAAAAATGCCATTTTTGTTATTCAGGGAGTCTCAAAACATGTATTTCTGGTGAAATCTCGATATCGAATATTTGGGTGGAATGCTATAGGTGCTCCCCCTACTTACTATATGTAGTAGAGAAAGTAATAAGCTTTTGTAAGAGTACTTTGTAGAAGAGTGAGTGTAGAGAGTCATATGAAAAATTTCCTTCCAGATGTCCTCTAGTTGTGGGGTCGGGGTCCCTTTTTCTCTAAGATCAGGTTAAAAGAAGCAGTCAGATTTAATAAAATTGGACAATCGCGGTGATTGTAAACTGGCAGAAGTGGCGGTTGGCAAAATAACTCAAAGTTGCCATCAATGAGTGATTCATTTGACGCATAGTATGTCAGGAGCATCTTGCCGGAAATATCCTTGGGGTAGTTTCATATCATCAAGTTGTTCAACTGTCATTTTGTAAGCACTAGTGTCAACCGTATCTCAGAACATTGGCCCAATACTTGCCAACGAGGTATAACATCAACTGGGTGCAGCTGGGATTCATGTATCTTATGTGGGTTTAAGACAGACGGATATCTAGAACTCTGAGAGTTGACATATCCCAGTAGGTGAAACCATGGCTGATATGTGAACCACGGAATGTCCAGAAATCTTGGTTATGATGAATAAAGGATGATTTTTCGCGACTGAAAGGCCGTGGCTGAAGAGGGCGAAATAATCCCTGGAGCAGTCTTGGGTGAGATAAACACGGAACCCCCCTCCCCCCCCTAAAAAAAATTAATGGCCGTGGTCTACTTGTTATCCCTAATGAGGTCCTGAAACCAACAACAAAATCGAATTCTGTTTTCGTTATCAGGCTTCTTATTTGCTGGACTGCCGTTATGTTGTAGGCCGGAAGAGGAGCTTTCTTTGAATAAGTATATCCTGATCCCTGAGACAGTCGAGCAAAGACCTCTTGGATGAAGGTTCAAGTCTGCCACGCATGTTGTTCACAATTCATGCTGGCATCGATGACCGATGCAGTAGCGGCTCGTGACATGTAAATTTGGGAGGGCGGCACATGGTATTTTCAGACTCAACACGCTTTACACATGTCCGAATCATAACACATTTTTCTACACGGAAACGTGTAGAGCTTATTAGTGCCCTTGTAAGTGGGCAACTATGTCGCATTGAAATATTATAATACTGCATTATTTGCGGTGACAGATTTCAACCGAGTCACTTAAGTCTGATTCACAACCACCCGGCAACGGTAACCAGAACTTCATGGCATGGCCGCCTTGAATAATGTCTACAGTGAAAAATCTAATACACATAATATGAATCTAACATGCCGCACCCGGTAACGGGAACGGAAAGTTTAAACTTGACCAAGTCTTCTTTTCCGTTTCCGGGGCCCTCGAAGCTTCTCGTCGGTTGTGAGAACCCCCATTTGATTACATGTAATTCAACTTTCTCATTCTGGTTATCGTTACCGTTACGGGTGGTTGTGAACCAGCCTTTAGAAATGGCAGTTGTATTTATTTACATTTATTTCCGTGGTCCAGGCCTTTATGTGATAATACCAAGCAGTTGCTACACGCTGAAAAATATATAAGTATGTATGTAAAGTAAGTTTCAGAAACTATTATATATGTTAATGCCTGCCAAAACAAGTAACACTTTGCTGTGATTAGGCTTACGTAATTAATATTCTTGTATAATATGAAGTCTACGCTCTTCTCCTTTTGTTCAGCGAAATGGTTGATCACTAGCTGGTTGAAGTGAGAGGTGTGCAGTAAGGCCTTCTCAATGGAACACATGGCTAACGCATTAAGCCTATCTTCCTTCATTGTGTTTGTAGCGAATGTTTCTATTCTCTTGACTGTCGAGAAACACCTTCCACACTCTGATGTATTCATCGGAATTGTCCAAATGCGCAATAGCTTTACTGACTCTGGCAACGGGGGTGACAGTAATAATGTTCTCGTAAACGCAAGAAAGCAGTGCCAGAGCACCAGAAGCATTTACAAGATCATTTCTTCCATAAGTAACTGTCAACTCCGGTTCATTTCCACCTAACACCTAATTTAAATTTTGCTTCCGGGAACAAAATAGTATGCCTAGAAAATAAATATGATTGCTGGAGAGTAGCTACAGATGGCCACTAAGCATAAATCGGTCATCGCTTTTATTAGTATTTCATTCACAATCAACTTATATTACAAAACTATGTTTTAGAAGGAAGGAGTATTATATTTCATGTATGTTATGCGTGTGGCAGCAGTGATTTTGAATTGTCATATCGAAAAGACAACTCGAAGAAAAATTATTGCTGACCAACTTATCCTCTCGGACGGCGGCGAATTTCTCTTCCGTCTCCGCACTTCTCATTCAAAAAGTAAGCCTTTCCCGCAGCTCTTCTCACCGCTGGCGAAGATTCCGGACGGCAGAGGTGTAATGGGAACATACGCGCTTCTCCGCGTATAAGCGGTGTGAAAATATTTTACACGAAACAGAAAGGGTAAATAAAAACCACAAGTATATATTTTGGCATGACGTCTGATGCCAGGAATATTTGAACCAGTCCTTTTAATTTAATGTCATCTGTTTTTTTTTTCTTATTTTTATATATTGGGCGGGGGCGCCGCCCTAGAGTCCTTCATTGCCAGTTGCCACTGGACGCCATGCAAACGAGGTTATTTAACTTAACACTTTAAGGGACGTGTTAGCTGAAGCAGAGCTGGATGAAACACAGAAAACAAAACGAAGCTTTAAGTCATTTCAGTTGGTTCAGTTAGTGATGATGGTGATTTAACTGGCCACATGTCAGCATGCTGACGCCACACCTTCGAAGAATCAATACTGAGTATCCCACAGGGTAACGAACAGTTGTTCAACCACAACACGCCACAAATTGTGTGGCCAGAGTAGGCCGAGTTCATCTGTCCCGAGAGTCATTTGCAAATGTGTGCATACACCTCAAAATATGTCAATACCTTTGAGGAAAAGCTGAAATTGTCCTGTATAAGACATTTTATATGGATGCAGCGATGAAGGGAAACGCTGCACTCCCTGCTATGTATGAAGAAAATATGAATAGTGACTTCAAGAAAACTGTAATATGATTTATTTAGTGTTTAACTTCCCTTGTAACAATTCAAACTCGCAGAGACGGCGATGAAATGGGTGGAGTGTTGCTTGAATCTTTCTTTCTTCTTTCTTTCCCTGATTACCCTCCCCTTATGTAGAACTTACACCCCCTAGGACTTACAAGCCAGTGCCTAGGGTGAGACGCCTGCCGGGAAGCAGAGGAATCTCTGGACCAGAGTGAAGACCTGGAAGCAGGTGGTCAGCCAAGCACCAGGTATGATAGTGAGGAAGAGGGTAATATGAAATGCAGGCGAAATGGATGTTGGAAGGGTGATAATGAAGCAATTGGTGGAACGAATGGCGGGGGAACCCAGAACACCCGCACAGACGCCGCTTCGTCCACCACGAATACCACATGCGGGTCCCGCCTAGGTGGTAGACGAGCGGTCTAACCACTCAGGCACGGCGCCGCCATTATACTTCCAGACTCAGGGAAGGATGAGGAATAATCTTGGCTGGAGAAAAATTCCTACCCTCCTGCCGGGAATCGAACCCGGGACCCCTTGCTCTACCACCTGCGCTACGTTGCTCGAATCTACTGTTCTGAAAGTTACCGTACATTTGTGTAATGAGAGTAACGGAAATTTTCAAAGTAAAATCCCGAAATTAAGCTGGTTCAAACAATTTATCGCTTCAGAGGTTGGAACTTGACCCTATAGATATGAAGGTAGATGGCACTCTTGCTGCACCGCAGAAATCACTTTTAATGCCCTGAACACCTTTCTACCTGATCAACGTTTTTATAAGTGGGGAATTAGTATAGTCAGCCAACACTGGTCAATGAAACATCAGCTCTCTCTCTCTCTCTCTCTCTCTCTCTCTCTCTCTCTCTCTCTCTCTCTCTCTCTCTCTCTTCAGCTGGTAAATTATGTACAAGGTGGCAATAGGTAGATAAGTCGAAAATGTTTGCTGATAAAAACCGGTACCGTGGAAATAATTGAACCCAGGAACAGAATTTGTGGTGACTGAACTAGTTCAGTCTAGATGTCTAGATTACATATGCGTTTCTCCTTTCGTTGTTATACGAATTACTCATTTTTAAATAACGAATACCAGAATTTCCAGAAAAGAAAATGTAATATCCAGGATTATTTTACCATGAGGCTGTTACAATGCATATTCGGTTCCATTTGTTAAAACAGCTGATGTTATTGGAACCATTCATTGACTATTTCTTTGGTTTCTGTTTTATTTGTGTAAATAATTTACACAAACAAATGCAATATTGATACCCGGCGATTCTTGGGTTCCTTGCTGTGAGAGTTATCGGTTCCAAAATGCGTAGAATAACTTATAAACCTAAAGATGTTCAACATTTTGTAGATCTTGAGGTATTCATCTGATTTAAATAAGAATGCGACATGAACTCATTCTGACCATCTTGCAAAGGAGCCACTACCAGATTGTGAAAACTGCAGTTTCTAACCGACAGCTTGCCGTATTCTAACTGAATGTACAAAGTACGCCATAGCAAGAAAACAATATGGTATTCCTACAGATACGTCTGAGGTGTTCAGCAACCACTGGTCACCAGGAATCGACTATAATCTTGTAAACTACTTCGTATAATTCCATTGTTCTACTAGATTTATAAAAGTTGCAGTTTCATTTTGTGTTGTTGAAACATGTTCATTCTCCATTGAGTTTAATTTTGTGTTATTATACCATATTGTGATTCCTAATTACTATGTAGCCCCATGATGTTGCGACCACAACCAGATGTCAAAGTGCTACTAAGTAAAGAACTAAGGAGGGAAAATGTTAAGGCAAATAGGAATCTACCAGCTATCTTTGTTCTCAGGAAAATAGAACGGGATGAATTTTTATGGTGTGGTAAAGGAAGAACAACTCTGCTGAGTTATTGTTGTCTTTCACAATCTTCATTTTCCACTCCTCGACCAAATTATTTGTTCAGTGTTTCTGCACGTGTTCTCAGATATACAACGCTTAGATATTCCTCTATTTCATGTTAATCGAGAAAAACATTTGCAGAAATTATCTTATTGTAGGCGCAAGGGGAATATGGGAATGCAGTAGACTTTAAGTGATGGTCATATCCTTTGAAGCTGGTCGCTATGTGATAGCTTTGAAATCCTGATCTCTTTGCATGACCAAGGGATATTTTTAGAATTAGCGAATAACATATTCCTGTTTGAGAAAAGTATAAGTATTGGAAAATTCAAACAAGTAAGGAATATCTCGGGAATGATGCTCTCAACAAAAACGTGTATTTGACATAAAGTGTGCATTCTAACGAGATCTACATCTTTTGTATGGCGAGACTATGTCTCTTACTAAACCTGTCGTGCAAAAGTCATCCAGAATGAGAAGTACTTCTGAGGACATTCCAGAAAATTCAATATAACATTTCATTTATAATGACAATATCTTAAACGTAAACGTAAAATCGTTGTAGCGTTGTAGCGTTGTAGCGTTTTTTGACAAAATCAGAATTTTTTAAAAATGTTCCATATAAACCGTAGTCAGGGGTGGTGGGAGTATCTTGAAAATCTTCGTATCGCATCCTTGAAAGATGTCGAACTTAGACACTAACTCTGGTATTTAACCTACTTTTCATTTTTGAGCAATGGTGTTCACAGACACACACAGTTGTTTTGCTAAGAATGCTTTTCTATTTGGATTCAGGGAGTCTCAAAAATGTATTTCCGGTGAAATCTCCAATTGAATTTTTGGATGCAATACCATAGGTACTTCTACATACTTACTATACATAGTAGAGAAAATAAAAAAAATATTTTGTTTTTAAAAAAATCGTTGATTTTGCTCTTATATCGCATTTTAGTATAATTTTCGCACTTCGCGCCAATTTCACATTTTATCGCATGTTCAAAACACATTAAAGAGTGCTTTGTAGGTGGTGAGAAAGAATGTGAAGAATAACCATCCCTAAATATGCACCTTCTTTCTGAACTTTCTAACTGTACTTTCTCAGCCCGCCTCGGTAGCGTGATGGTTAGAGTGCCTGCCTCACGTTCAAGAGGTCGCGAGTTCGAATCTCGCTTAGGGTGAGTTATCCGGGTAAGGTTTTGCCGAGGTTTTCCCTTATCCTGAGACGACGAATGTCGGGTAAATTAAAGCTCCATGGACCTCGGGCTAATTTGAGCATCATTTCACCCGTTTCATTCATTCACCGTCCGATATGACATTACGTTGGAGGACGCTCACACACACACACACACACACACACACACACACACACACACACACACACACACACACACACACACACACACACACACACACACACACACACACACACACACACACACACACACACACACACACACACACACAACACAAATTGCTGTGGCTGACACATAGATGACCTGAAATGTGTGATTGTTTTCCCTTATTGAACCTGTTAATTAGACACCATTATTCGTCGTCAATTGGTAGTAAAGATTTCCTCTCTGTTTTCGCATTTTGCAAATTTCGTTAGTGTTTTCTTGGAGGAAGCTAAACGCAATAATCCCACTCATTGATAAAGACCCCTGATAATTGCTTTGTTTAATGCCAAACTTACCAAAATAAGTAGCAGCAGTAACTTGATCTGTGAGAGGAATGATACTCAGAATACTCGTAGAAGTTCAGATTCTGTGTCCATAAAAGCGTCGCTGCTCATTCCGCAAGCTTGAATTGGACAGCAATAATTCTTGTTACAGTATTACAGTATGCACTGCTGCGAGCAATAGCCAAACATTGTTTAAATGACAAGTACGTATTTAGAAATCCCTTTCGGGAGGAGGTGGGAACAACTCAGATGGATTGAGGTAAATATGAAAAAAATGAAATTTTGTTTCCAATACATGTGATATTTTTAATGTAATGTCCCTTTTAAAAACTATCTATTGAATTTTAAGGCTTATTTTTGCCGTTCTCAATTTTAATATTGTGTGGTTTAAACAAAGTTCTCCTTCAGTTGCACTTCACTGGATACAGAAGTCCATGAATGCGCAATAATTTGTCACACACCCATACCACCAGTATACTGTCGCAGTGATGCCGACGGTAAGCAGAAAGAACTTCCAATTGTTAAAACCATTAGATAAATGCTCTTTGCTGAAAGACATTTTTGCCAACCCAAACTATCTTGGCTTTAAAGATAATTTAATATTCGCGTATGGTTACACAAAGTGCAGGCATGTAGTAATATAATTGTTCATTGATAAGGGCCGATCACAGTCACCACTCCTAAACCTTTTAGGATACTTAATTTTAAGAATAAGTAAAAGTAGTATCCCTATACGTGGTTCTTATCCACCTTCAACGCATTATTTATCAATGATTAGAAAAGAACACGTGGTTTCTTCATATTATTCGATTTATCTAAAACTTATTTAACATGTTCCCATATACCATTATAAGAGAATTTGACAACACAACACCGTGATTGACTTTTCTTATAGAAGATGAAGGGATATTTAGGGTGGGTCCGGACCCCCAGGACCCCTTAAATGCGTATGTACTTATGAAGTGTATGGCACATTTGTACGTCGGACACCAGGTATGAGAGTGTAGTGAGACACTTTGTATGAAGCGTAATGTCTATAGTGCGCAAACTTTTACAGCACGATGAAGTAAGGCAATGAAGTAAAGAAAAACCTTTAAAGGTATCAAAACCTTTCTTCAAAGAATGAGGTATACGAAATACGTCTACAAAATAAGCAATAGAACGGTTTTAGAGCGACTGGGCGAAGGAAGAAGAAATCAGGAAGAAAAACGAAAACTTGCCTGAGACTTTTGATGTGAAGAAACTGTTTGTTAAAAGATGCAATGAAAGGAATACTGAAGTGAAGAAGATGTCGAAGAAGATACCAAAGAGAGACAATATTAACTGAAACGGTTCACATGCTAGGAAAGTGGAAATGGGAAGTGTGGAGGAGGCTGGTCAAGTCTGCCCTTATAAAGGAATTGAATATGCATTGATCGATTAATATAGAGTATTTTCAAAACCTTTGAAGTGTGTAGTGTGAATGATGAGTGCCGAATTATAGCTTTCAGTGGCCAGTACCGCCCACGTAGGCATATGATCCCAGGTTTCCTGTATCAAATAGCTTGTCTAAACCTTGGAGGGAGGAAAAAAGAAAGGCAAAAAGCTTCTCATTTTGTTTGTTAAGGTACACATAGGTGAAAATTGAGCAAAATCTTTGTAACAGTCACTTTTTGTTTATAGGTCTATTATCTTTATTTGGTGTGTATTAATATAATTAGAAAATAACTTTACACAAGTTTCAAATGTGCCTGCGAACAAAGCTAGATAGAGTTCTAACGTTAGAACTTCAAAGCTATTTTATCTCACGTTCTCTCTCTCGCGCTCGCGCTCTCTCTCTCTCTCTCTCTCTCTCTCTCTCTCTCTCTCTCTGTGTGTGTGTGTGTGTGTGTGTGTGTGTGTGAGTGTGATTTTCATTCAATTTCCTCCGAATTTTGTAGAGAAGCGGGTAAAACTATGGATGTAAAAATGTTGGGTTGATTTTTCAGTATCAGTTATTATTGGAGCAATATTCATTAACACACTAATATTACTGAAAACTATTGTTTCTCATGGCTTATAAATCGTTTCCCAAAGAATAAAGGTCAACAAAAATGTTTTCAATGTTTTTTCTTAAATCTTTCTTATAGTTAAAATATGTATTCATATTAGAAAAATGTAAATGTTTTCATGCTATGGACCATTTTTGTTTACCATTAAAATAATTACAGTTTGCCCAGATTGTCGTTGACACTCCACTATACACTCTGCAACCTTTCCGGAACGTTGAAGGCTGTAAGGAGGAGATTAAGAAAGCAAAATGTTCCGCTGTTTCACATACTTTTGCGTGAATATCAGGGGATTTATCATCCGTTATTAGGAATAGCTAGGGCTATCAAAATTACAATCACAAGGAGTAAAGTGGAAGATTGAACATAAAAATCTTCTAGATCATTGTACAAGAATTGCATTAAGAATGGTGAAGATCGGAGAGATAAATTAATAACTATGTCATTTAAATTTAAAAAGCAAACCGTAAACGTCGGGTAAGCCAGCTAGCGCCATATAAAACTAGCGACTAAGGGTCTGGCAAAACCGCATAGAATGAAAGAGCTTTTACAACGCATGTAACTTAAGAACTGCTGGCACATATGAAGCCACTGCAAACAAAAACGCCGGTAACCATAGCAACCGGTTCTAAGAGAACGGACTAAGGTACCCTGGGAAAAAATGAATGTAGAGTCCTCGTATGTGCCCCAGGAAAACCAATGATTTTCCAGCAAGCTAAAGATAGTAATGAATAGCGACCTGAATATCATTTCCATATTTTTTAATCAGAAAGTTGCTTTTAAATACTTTCAATGTAAAAGGAAGGAAGGCTTTTGATTTCAGTTGCGTACCCTTTCATCTGTACATCTTTTAATATCGCTCAGCGCTACTCGCGTTAGCAAACTGTATCGCTGAATAAGTCCCATCCTTTGACCTTTGAGATCTTGCAGCGATCGATATCGATTCAGCGGCCCAATTTTACCTGATTCTGCAACGTTATTTGCATTCTATTTCCAATCGTTATTAATAATAGGTGTCCTTATTGATGTGTAAATACACTTTAGGAATAAACAATCCCAAAACGTGAAACAAAATAGGTTTAAGTTTAAAAAAACAAAGAAAATCTTTAAAAAAAGTAATGGAAATAGATGTTTTGAATGTTTACTTTGTACTATCGTAAGAAATAAAAATACAGTTTCATTCTCTCTCTCTCTCTCTCTCTCTCTCTCTCTCTCTCTCTCTCTCTCTCTCTCTCTCTCTCTCTGCTATAGTGCATGCCATCTTAAAAACCAGAAACCAAGCTGTTGTCTGAAATGTTAAAATGAAAACATAAGAGTTTTTATATGCCTGTTTCGTGCGACCATAAAGGCCCACCACGCTGACTGGCCCAGTTACCTTTATGTTTTCATATTTCCATTCCTTGTTGGTGCAGCAATAAATAAATAAATAAATAAATAAAAAAAAATAAATAAATAACGGTTTTACATCACTTGTGAAAGTTTGTTATTACTGCACAGCTTACACAAACTTAGAAAATAACCGATCACGACTTTTGACCCATTCTGTAGATACCTATGTATGTGTTAAACTGTTTACACTAGCCCTACGAAACGCTGCACATGACAATGAAGTAACCTTAGGGATGCCAGTGCGGTTAAGAACAATACAGTTTAGTGAAGATGTTTCAAGAAAAATGCCACGGATAACCTGCGATGGATTTCATAGCATAGGACGAACTGAAGGGATAGCTAGCGGGGACAAATGACTCCCACTTTTGAATCAAACAATAAGACTAAGTCCCTTATAATTATATGCCACCATGACATCGCCCGTTCTTCTGTCACCATAGTATGTAGATATCCACTTGGATGTGTTAGTTGTTTCTGTTCGTCTAACAGTTTCCCCACAAACCAGTCACAAAGATAACTATGAGATGTTTTTTTGCACGTTCGTAACTGCACCGCGAAATGAACTACGCCTGCCGTATATACTATCCGTTTTGCTTCATACCTCAATGCCTGGCCTACTGGCCTAGCGTGCGGGGGCGTAGCGTCAATGTACGTGGGTGATGTGTTGCATACCCTGCCAGTTTTCCTTAGTTAACTTTTTCTGTTATCTGTAGATATGCTAATCCAATTGGCATAATGCTTGCTGAGGAGTATGTTTCAAACAACAATCTGCTATGAATTAGTATTGTTAGCGTATCATGCCAAGCGTTGAAACAGAGGGTTTGGCGCTTGTGCTTGCCTCACGCCAGTCTCGTCAAACGATGTGCGCGCGCAGTGGAAGCAACGCAGAAAAGTGCATCTCGCTTCTTAATGTTAATGAGGTTTAAAGCAAAGCTTTTTAGTATTTTGTTTGGCAGCATTTTGAACAGTAGGTAATGTGAGTGAACGTGCAAGAGAAAAATACGCCAAGAAACCGAAGGCAGGGTATGCACATTGCTCATGTGCTTCCGCGTGGAGGGTGTTGTAGAGAGAACGCTGCATTTCCTGGAAAAATACTGCTCCGAATATGTGCTTGTAATCAACAAACAGAAAATACAGAGAAAAATAGTGGTACTGATTGTTCTGTAACTTTAATATTTACTGGTTGGTGAATTATAAAGTTCTATAAAAACTATAAAAATTGTTGAAAAATTATTTATTCAAAGTTAATAATTTTTATTTAATAAACCAAACTATTATAAAATTTTCTGTTCCCAACATTCTTTTTTGAGAGTAGTTATCCATAACAGAATAATATTTAAAATTGTCAAAATTTTGAAATCTTCATCCTGTGGAGCATTTTAGGTACGCTGCCAAAGCAAAACTTAGAAAAGATAATAAATTTAAAGGTGATGAAGATACTACAATGAAAATTTGAATGTACATTACTCCTTATATTTATTATGTCTGATTATGAATTTGAACAAAATCCGCTCATAATTGTAGAAATTAGAAATTTCACATATGCGTACCCTTAACACGAGTTAAGCCACTAGTAGCGTGAGATCACTGGCCTTGCAGAATTTAAATTATTAAATTATTTTGAAAATCAGTTTCAGTTCCACTGCAGCATTATCTTCTTCAAAATATTTCATTACACAAGTACTGTACTCTTCAACATCAATTACTTTAAGAGACGATTTGATAAACTGTGCTACAATTAAAATGCTTTTGAAAAATTGCAAGTGCTTTTGAATTGACTTCCCAAATATGAAAGAATTTCAACGTGTTGTTTGCTGTTGTAAGGAGGTATTGGAGAGCCTTGTTTGTCAAGGGGTTTGCTTCAAACAGGTAATGTGTTTGTACTCACCTTAGATGAGATTTTTTCCACAGCTCCAGGTTTTTTGAGAATGAAGCAACATCTTGAATTGTTTCACCAATATCTTTATCATTACCTTGAAGCTTTAAGTTAAGATTACTTAGTTTTTCGATGATGTCTACGAGAGAAGCAAAATCTTGAAGTCATTCAAGTTCCGGGAAGGATTTGCCTCGTTCTTTAAAAAATTCTAGCACTCTCTATGCCCTGTCCTGTAGCACGTTCTGTTGTATATAATCTTTACCAGCTCCTCTCTTTCGAAATTATAAAAATCCGTTCTTGCAAAAACGGCCTATTGAGCTATATCAACTATTTCAGTCGTTTGTCAAACTGCAGGGAAAAATAACTGCAGCGATCAAAGTCAGGTTTAAGTTCTGAAGTAATGCCAGAATCATAACTTCAACTCTCCACATTAATGTATTTGTAGAACGCTGTACAGATTTAATAGCAGATATTACCTCAGTTTTATTATCAAACTATCTACTCCTTCTCAGGTCTAGAAAACCGCATAACTGGCCGGGAGGGTTCGGGGCGCTGACCACGTCCCACCCTCCAGTACTGCACCTCACCAATGACGCCTGTAGTGGGCAGAGGTGGGGGACGCAGGGGCTGGGCGGTAGGCCTTGGCCCTTTGTAGGCTGTCGCGCGGGGTTTACATTACATCTGCTCCTTCTAAAAATGCAGCTTTGATTAATTCACCTTCATACCGTTTCTTCAGTAATTTTTGA
Source organism: Tenodera sinensis (assembly GCA_030765045.1). NCBI lineage: Eukaryota > Metazoa > Arthropoda > Insecta > Mantodea > Mantidae > Tenodera > Tenodera sinensis. The sequence goes on along the minus strand of CM060964.1, from coordinate 198,159,486 downwards.
AACTTGAAACGAAGCCCCAGTTGCTGCTTTATTCCTATCTAATGGTTTAAAAAGTTTCTTGTTAAGCATTAAGTTTGGATTTTAGTTGAATCATCTTTTCTTTCCTTAAAACATAATTCAGTGGGAAATCTCAATCCCTGAGTGAACGGTTTTGAAGTGAAGTTCGACGTTCCATTTTTACTTTCTCTACTGGTAAGTAGGGGAAGTATTGTATTCCACCCAAAAATTGATGTCGAGATTTCACCGGAAATATATGTTTTGAGGCCCCCTAAATAAAAAAAAAAAAAAAAAAAAAAAAAAAGCATTTTTAGAAAAAGGTCCGTCTGTGTGTCAGTCTGTGGACAGCATAACTCAAAAAAGAAAAGTCGGTTAAAAACCAAAGTTGGTATTTAAGTTTAATGTCTTTCAAAGATGCGACACGAAGATTTTGAAGAAAATAGCCCCACCCTAAACTACCCTTTACATGGAAAATTTTGATTTTCTTGAAAATGGCTCTAACGATTTTGATTAAAATGTCATATGTTTGAGATATTTTTATGGCAAACGAAATGTATATCTTGAATTTTTTGGCTATAGCCCCTGTAGTCGTATTTACTCTGGAGCACTTTTGCATAACTGCTAAACCGTTAGAGATAGACCAAATCATACTATACAAAAAATGTAGATCTTGCTAAAATACACAATTTATGTCTCAATAAATTTTCTTGTAGGGTGAACCATTTCGGAGATATTCCTTGTTATATGTGTGAGTTTCAGAAAACTTAGAACTTTCGTGAAATGGATCATAGTTGTTCATTTTTTTATATGTTAAGTGTGCAAAGACAACAGAATCTCAAAGCTTTAAAACATTTGACTATCGCACAAAGCCTACTGTATTCTAATATTCCCCTTGCACCTACAAGGAAATAAGGAATAAGATAAGTTGTATAAATGTTTATCTTAACTAACATGAAGAAGATTTAGGAATAAGAGTTTGTAAGAATGGTTAGTACAAGAGTGGAGAAAGTCATGTGAGCGCAACACATCAGATTTTTTCCCAACTGACATAGTTGCATACACATTTGTCCTTGACCTTGCGTGAAGAAGTAATCGGACAGTGGTAAATCTTTTTATTTTTGTATGAACTCTCTAACATTGGAACAAACCTAGCTTGGTATCAATGAGCAAATCAAACTATCCCCATTAGTAAATGTCTGATATACACAAGAAAAGCATAACGGGCATAACCTTGCGCTCATACAGTCAGCTGAGGCTGACAGTGACTTGATCGATGATTTGGTGACCACTGGTATAGAGTGGCATTCAACCTTTTTTCTCCGCTTACCCCCAAAGACAATTTTTCATTTCCTCCTGTACCCCTGGGCCTAGCCCTAGAGTTATCATTAATTCAAATTATACATAACCGTATCTAAAATAGATTATAATATTTATAACTTACTTAATACTACATAAAGAAAAACTAAATTAAATTTTACGTAACCCCTAAGAAGTGTTCGCATACCTCAGGTTGAATATCACTGGTGTAGACGATATGACATTCACATTCGAGCGAATCAGAAGTGCTAGAGGAGATGGTGGCCATAAACATGGCTCTGTGTGCTTCTATCCTGTTTAAGGAGGAAGTAAGTTCTGGATTTCAGTAGCTCAGGGTAAGAAGGGAGTGAACATCCGAGGTTTTACGTCATGCAAAGAGGAACGACGTAGTCCATGGGTACCAAACTTACATGAAAATGCGCATCCGTCGTTCCGTACTCCTATTTTTTGTAATTTATTAAAGGTCGATCAACCGAGCGGGATGGCTCAGGCGGTAACGTCTGTGGCCCGCATTCTTGAGGTCGCGGTTTCGATCCCCGTGGCCGACCTTGCTGACCCATGGACTTTTACGGAGGTTACCCCGGGTCGACAGGGGAATGCTGGGAAGGATTTCCAGATCCTCCAAATTTCCTGTCCCTCCATTTTGCTACATAAATAATTTAATTTCATCCTTCATCCACTAGGTTTCTTTCAAGGTTGGAAACGTCGGCAAGCTTCTCGGCAGCTGGACGGCAGAGATAAATACCCCAAGGGCGACTTACAATCATAAGTACTTTATGTCCCGGGTTTAAGTAACCCTTGGGGTAGGTATTTATCTCTCATGTGAGATTCCCTCGTGGTCTGCCGGGAAAGTACGAATCGGTTGGAGAATTTAATGTCATACTGGCAAGTTGGCCATGGTAGCTTAGTGGTTAGAGCAACCGCACGATAAGCGGAAGATCCGTGGTTCAAATCCCGGCTATGGCGTTGAATTTTTCGGTCCTGATTCCTTCCACCTCTTAAACATTGCCCACACACGGTTTGTGTGTTTAAAAGCATAGCAGTAAGTTTGTTGGCAAACAGAAATTATAATTAGAAAAGAATGTCTGAGCTTCGTGACGGATGATCTTCTCAATGGTAAGCATACCGAGTTGCCTGTGAAATCGTGCACTCCAGGCGATACGTAAAACCTCTTGAGTACACCAGACGCAGCTCCACCCCAGACCGGACAGGCGTGGGTCAACTAAGGTCGGATCAATGCTGTGTAGTGATATCACTTCTGATGGACGACGACTCGCTGTTGACCAGCGGATTCAGTTTAGACAGTCTGGCATATGCGAGATCAAGTTAAGCATTGACACGGGCTCTCCAGATCAGGCGTCTATTTAAATATTCCAGATATTTCACAGTGTCATCTGGACGATCCCAAGATATCGCTACGCTGTCTTCAGTGAGGAGAGATAACGGTTCAGGTCGACGGAGAGTGAAGACCATAGATTTGCATTTAGACTACGCAATCACGAGACACGAGAACCAGGAGGTGGGAGTATTTAAAAGTGATTGACGATTAGCGGTGGCGTTCAGTAGATTCTCATCTGATACAAACAAGGCGGTATCATCTGCGTGCACAACAATATGAACAGAAGGCAAAAGAGGAACGTCAACGCTGTAGAGGTTAAAAAGAATAGGTTCAAGTATTGAACCTCCATACTTCAGGTTAGAAGCTCTACCTAAGAGTTACTATGGTATCGAGCTCTGGTTTTTCACATCATTACATTTGATGCTCGGGAGACCTGCTTTTAGACTATCTCAGGTGTAAGAAATTCATGCGCTGGAAACATCCGAGTGTCTCCTTTCCAGAACTAAATCCACCTACTAGGAATACCGGAGATCCATGAATGGAATACTTTGGATCTTTCTAAATTCCCCTTCCGCTTCTTTACTTCTCTGCATTAGGAATTTAAAAGCAATATAATCAAATTACACTCTATAGTGCTTGTTCACAATCAAATTAAGGAAACGACATGCTTTACTCTTTCGTTGAAACAGAAGCCATAATTTTTCCCTACTCTTCGGAGAAGAGAATGTGTAACAAAAATGATGAAAGGTTATGAACAGTTCTCCTTCCAGCCGAGAACTGAACCCGGAACCCTAATTTTACAAGCCAACCCTCTAACCGTTACTCCAAAGAAGTAACCACGCTAACTTTACAAGATGCTTTAAAGTTTATTTTAAACTGGTTGAGTGAAAACGGAGGACCTTGATATCATGTATAATTTGTCATTGGTTCGTATTGGTCCACACACTAGCAATCGCCCATCTATGTAAGCTAGTATAGTTAAAAGAACGTTAAACGTTATAGTTTAATTTTTGATTCACAATTATGACAACAACAACAACAACAATAATAATAATAATAATAATAATAATAATAATAATAATAAACAGTAGTAATAATACGTTATTATGTAAAAATGTGAGAATGCGAACGACGGGTTTTTGGCTTTCCACGCCCCCACTTGGTGGTCGCCTGCCGCCCGCACAGCCGAACCTAATATACGAGTATATGATTCAACTTCTAACGCTTGTCTGCACACCAAGAAGTTATTTCCACTTTTTCCGTCAACTGCGACAAAGTACATATTATAAACTAACTGCGTTTAAGTCGAATACACAATGTAAACGAGAAAGTATTATCAGTTGTGATAAAACGGTAACGTGAAAGTGGCAACATTAAAACGAAATAAGAGTGAAAAACCGATGTAAAATAAATACAAACATTTTAACTGTAATTATTATACAGATACATACAAATAGTTGATAATGACAATTGAACCACTATGTTATGGTATAAATGGAATCAGTATTCCGCCTGAAACGTTTGCAGAATTTTTCAAAGAAGCTTGGTGCTATGCCTGTCACCTCCACCATTAGCCAAATAAGTTTAATAGAAGTCACATTGGTTTTTCCATATAAAAAGAACATTATCATAATGTATTGTTATTAATCTTATTATAACATGTATTATTATCATTAAGAGAAACATACATTGATTGGAACATCCATATAGCTTTCGTATAATAGAACACTTATACACTGATATGCCAAATGAGCACTAAAAGGCACAGAGGTAGGTAATAAAGACAAGCTTTATCCACATATCTGAACACCCGACCTCTACAGACCTAACCCCTAGCGCTAACCATTACACTACCACAATGAACTATAAAGGGGCTATACTTATTTTTTGCATTTATTTATTTTTATTTTCCCAAAAATATTCTAAATTTTTTATTAAAAGAAATTGGTATTTAAGATACTGCCCGGGTTCAGGAACAAATAAGTTGAAATATACTTCATTCTTAGTCAATATTATGTAATTAGGAAATCCTATGAGATGCTAATTAATTTATTTTAGGAAAAATATAGGTATCTAAGATATGCTAACTCCGTGGCACAAGTCTGCTTGGGTCAAGGTGTGCCGCATAAGCCTCAGTCCACACAGGACATCATAGCAGAACAAAGTAAAGGTGGTGCTATGTGCTTAGCATTTATTTTTCATATCCTGAAAAGTTCACAAAAGAAAATGTTTATTAACTGTTTATAGATGGTTTACTATGCTATGATGGAGAGACGAGATACTACCGCATCGTTAGGTTTCTCAAAACTTTATTTCTGCCCTTTTATCCTAAATACCCGAAATGCATTTGAGTGAAAGAACGAGAACAACACTCATCTCGTTCCGGGCTTCTGTAATCTCTTCGTTCAGCAACGAACGTTTGGTCGATCAGTTCATTTAGTGCAGTAGCGCGAGTATTGAGCGAGCTAAAATGTCGCCACTTAATTGACGCGTCACTGTGACATACTAGATATGTATAGCGTTTGTAATATGCTATTTTTATGGTTCAGTGCATCTATTAGCTATTTCTCTCTAGGGTTTCCCGCAACCTTTCGTAACCAGCTTCATGAGTTCATACAGAAATGACATAGCGACTCAGCTTTGCAAAGAGAAATAGGATTATTAGGGTCATTGTACTGGAAGTTGGTTGTAAGGCTGTGTCACACTTCTTGTACCTTGTTTTATTATCCGACCCGGCTTAGTACAATCAAATGTTACTGTTGAGAAAACGTTATGCCCATCTAATATCTGATTTCCTCTCCGGCTGACTGCCTCGCCTAGGCAGGTGTTATCATTTGGCTGCACACCTGCTAAGGAATAGGCAAATCGCGAGAACATTAGTAACATAAATTCCCAAGATTGCTTTCGAGAATGTTTTGATCGTCGCAAACATTTGCATTTTAGTGTTGAAAACTGTTCTATCTTATCTTTGATATCATTATGTTGCAAAAATGACCGCCTCCGTACCACAGTTAGTAGCCCGCCTGCCTCAGGCGCGGAGGACCCAGGTTCGGTTCCCGGTACCGGCATTGGATTTTTCTACCGTTGGGAGGTCTGGTACGGGGTGCACTCAGCCTCGTTAGGTCCCTGTGGGGCAATTGAGGAGCTATCCTGATAGAAAGGTAGCGTCCCTAAAAGGTCAAGTAGTCGCCTTACGGTCGGGGGAGTCGGCGTGCTGACCTCCGCAACCCCCAACCTGCACTCCTCCGTGGCCTTGGCTGCGGCTGGAGGACACAGCGGCCGAGCGATGAGGGTAACCTCTGCATAGAGGAGACGCCCTGGGCAATATATTATGCTGCAAAAATACGTTTAAGTGTTCGTTTAATTTTAATCACTAGTGATTTGTTACAAATATTTTTTTCATCGCTGTGATTTGACTTATCAAATTAAATAAGTCTCTGAGCGGCAAATATATTAATTGTTCTTATATTTAGCAAACCAGGCATGGCGAAAATGGTTTGGTTCCCCGAGATCCAGTAACATGCACAGTAATTCTCAAGGTAAAACTACGTAAAGTGCAAATGGGGCTCACTGCCGGTCAGAGTGACTCCAAACGTGATCATGAGTTACATCCTCTTAACGGCTAAATTAGATTATTTTTCTTTGTAAGTTTCAAGAGAACATGGTACGCCGCTACTCGTGCTGGTGTATTAGACCTTTCGTCTACTTTTGAATTAATTTCCTTAAGATGACTTAACAGCCTTAACATTTTGGGAGTAATGTTAGCTTGGTACATAGGTACAATTTTTAATTACATTCAACATATAGAATAATATGGAGCAACTAGTACTTTTTAAGTGTTAACAGTACAAAATACGAATTAAAATACGTGCGGCGAATTAAACTAAGTGCGTTTTTCACAGAATTTGCTCTGTTTTGAATTTACAAAATGATTACAAGGTGTATTCCCTTAGTTCAAATGACTTGCGTTACAGGGAAAAATGGCAGCTGTCACTGAAACAAGTCATTATTATTATTATTATTATTATTATTATTATTATTATTATTATTATTATTATTATTATTATTATTATTATTATTATTATTATTATTATTATTATTATTATTATTATTATTATTATTATTATTATTATTATAAAAGCTTATAAAGATTGTAAGCACCAACAAAACTATGGCCAACGAGCAGCCTTATTTGCATTTGTGTTTTACGTGCTGCTAGAAGCTATTGCACAATGTGTATACTTCTAAGACAAGGTGATAGAAAGTATTTTTGGCATGTGCTTTGTAACCGGCTGAAGGAAATATATCAATATTATCCACTGGAATCAAAATAGTGCTGATTAGAAACTTAGTGAAGCCTATGTGCTGTCTCTCTGAGGAAGCACTTTTAAATTGTAGCGCTACGAAAAGCGCTGAAATTGGAGACTTTATGTACTGTAACTTGGGAGGGAGCACCTAGTGGCCGAGGCGACAGTTGCGCCCGTTTCAGATAACGAAAGTGTACGTCTCGGGGAAGACAAAAGGGCAGTTCAGGGACGTCATCGAGGATCCTCTGGAGGAGTGTGTCGGGTACGTAACCAAACAGGATATGACGTGGAAGACGATCAGCAGGGAAGCGCACAAGCAAACGAGCAACACGCGAGAACCGACTTGGCGTGTAACACGGGGGGACCGTCAGAGCCATCCAATCACCTGACACATAGTGCCGTGAACGGAAGAATGGTGGACATCGTCTTGGACGGCAGGATACAGGAGAGACCGTGCCGAGCACGAGTGAACACGAGTGCAGCGGTGGACGCGACTCGCGCGGATGTGGTGGGGTTTGTTGCCGGACCCATCGGAAGCAAGGTGGCTGCGAAGGTGCGCCAGAGAGGTCGGCGGACATGGTACCTAGTGAGCCGTTTCCAAGTGCGCAGGATGGCCCGTCAACACACCAGGAAGAAGGGCAACTGGACGAGGGACCGTCAAGACCGGCGGTACTGTTGCAGAATTTCGAAGCAGGATGGCATACATCGTCCTACCCGGACCAAGGGACACTATCCAACAGCGATACCTAGGATCGTGCCTCCAGGAGAAGAGGTTCGATGGGTTAGTCCACCGGGGCGCAAGGGAGATGCCGCAGTGATAGTGCTGGTCGGGACGACCAGCTCTGAGGAGGGAGCAGTGTCACCGCGCCCGCCGCATCTAATTGCCGACAACCGCAGTGTCACCCATCGCATTATTGTCGGCACTACCGCAAAGGAGCCGAAGGAAAGAGACAGAGAATGGCCGCATTGTTGGGGCGCTTGCCGAAAGAGAGAAAAGGATAGAAGCTTCTGGAATCTTCCTCTTTGTATTCCACCGAATAACTGAACTTTCCAGAATAGTGCCTGGGAGATATAAATAGCGGTAAAGTGCGACAGGAGTCAGTCAGTATGTGAAGGTTGAGTAGTCGTGCCGACGGAGAGGACAGACGTATGTGAAGGTTGAGGAGTCGTGCCGACGGAGACGGACAGACGTATGTGAAGCGTTGAGAGTCGTGCCGAGGAAGAAGGGACAGTTCTTTGTGTTACGAGTTCGGAGCCGTGCTGTTGGAGAATCGGAAAAGACTTTCTTGCTGTTGGAACGAGTGTACAAAGTTACTGTCCCTTCTTCCTCGGCACGACTCTCAACGCTTCACATACGTCTGTCCGTCTCCGTCGGCACGACTCCTCAACCTTCACATACGTCTGTCCTCTCCGTCGGCACGACTACTCAACCTTCACATACTGACTGACTCCTGTCGCACTTTACCGCTATTTATATCTCCCACGCACTATTCTGGAAAGTTCAGTTATTCGGTGGAATACAAAGAGGAAGATTCCAGAAGCTTCTATCCTTTTCTCTCTTTCGGCAAGCGCCCCAACAATGCGGCCATTCTCTGTCTCTTTCCTTCGGCTCCTTTGCGGTAGTGCCGACAATAATGCGATGGGTGACACTGCGGTTGTCGGCAATTAGATGCGGCGGGCGCGGTGACAGTACATATGTCTGCACGCCACTGCAATGGATAATAGGTTGTGGCAAACGGCTACAGAAATATAGGGCAGTTCTGAAGCGTGTGCTTTGGCCGCGCGGTTATGTCGACACGCCTCATGAAACTGAGAAATCGAGTTCATACCCGAGGACGGGATAAATATTTTTTTCTCCTTTCTTTCCATTTTGAGAGAAATGTTGTGTATTTGGTTTAAAATAGCAAAATACGACCATGATATGCAATGCACAGAGTATTGTTTACTTTTCCTCCTTTTCACATTGATGACTTAGGCTGGAGGGTTATGTATTGCCATTTGTCTGAAGCTGACTCTAGGCTATTTGTCCATGTCGATAACAGAAATGTTCCTTCCAACAGTTGACTTGATGTAAACAGTTCACAAAACGTTGAATCAAGTAATAGCACAAAGTACTACAAGTCCCCAAGGAGACGCTAAGTATCTGTTAGCATGACAAAATTTAATGTCTAATACTGCCAATAGGTGACCTTAATAACCCTGGTAGACACTAACACCACCATATGGTGACTGTTTCCTACACGAGTCACCCACGTCTCATTTAATAATAATTCCTTTGGCACACAATAACATTGCGTTAGGCTTGAACCATCTCATTTAAGTGAAAACGAAATTCTCAGTGTGTACCTAGTATTTAGGTCATGCAAGCGTAAATAATAGTTAAACAAACTTGGAACAAAAAGTTTAAACATTAGTTAAACGAAAAATTATAACGACACAAATGTTTCGTGTAAATCAAATTAGATTAAGCATGCGCTTATGAAAAAGGAAAGAAAAATGAACATAAGAAATATGCGGTTATGAGTATTTGAACCTGCGCTTTTAACCTTCGCGTCGGGGCACCATAACCATTACGTTGAATAGACAGGCTACGAAATTCGTCCGCTTGTTTCCTCATGCATTATAGCTGCAGTGATCATGATCAGTGGCGTGCATACCCTCAAACAATTTTAAGACACAGATTTGTAATTTGTGATTCTAGACCATATGTTTCCTATCCCAAATTGATCTCTCACGGGACATAAAGTACGTGCAATTGTAAGTCGCCCTTGGGTTATTTATCTCTGTTGTGAGATTCCCTCGTGGTTAACCAGGAAAAAGTACGAATCAGCTGCGGAATTTAATGTCGTACTGGCAAGTTGTCCATGGTAGCTTAGTGGTTAAAGTAGCCGCTCGATGAACGGAAGATCTGTGTTTCAAATCCCGGCTATGGCATTGAATTTTTCAGTTTCTGATTCAGCCTCTTAAAACATTGCCCACACACCGCTTGTGTGTTTAAAAACACCAGCAGTAAGCTTGTTGGCATAAATAAATAACAAAAAAAATTTTTTATCCCTGCTTTTAAAATAAGTCCAGTATGTTCTGTATGTTTGAAATAGAAATTCTATTACATTCACACTGTTTTCTCCACTCACTTTTAGGCAACATATTCACATCTCTTTCTCTACTCACTCTTCAACAAATAAGCCATACAATTTTCTGTATGTTTAAAATAGATATGGTATATGTTACATTCATGCTGTTTTCTCTACTCATTGTTAGATAACACATTCACATCTCTTTCTCTGCTCACTCTTCTATAAACAATTTTCTATAAGAAAACGCGATTTTACACAAAAAATACTTTTTTATCCCTGGTTTTAAAGTAAGTCCTGTATGTTCTGTATGTTTGAAACAGAAATGTTATTAAATTCACAGTTTTCTCCACTCACGTTTAGGTAAGACATTCACATCTCTTTCTCTACTCACTCTTCTACAAATAAGTCATACAATTTTCTGTATGTTTGAAATAGAAATGCTACATATTTCATTCACACTGTTCTCTCTACTTACTTTTGAGTAACACATTCATATCTGCTTTTCTACTCACTCTTCTAGAAATAAGGCATACATTTTTTTGTATGTTTGAAATAGAAATGCTACATATTACATTCACAGTGTTTTCTCTACTCACTTTTAGGTAACATCTCTTTCTCTACTCAATCTTCTACTAACAATTCATATCATCTATATATACAAAATGGATGCTTGTATATATGCATCTGTTAATCTCCTAAACCGCTTAACCGGTCACCGCGAAATTCGGTATGTACATGTATTTTTCGTGGAGGAAGTTTTTATAGTAACCATTTTACTATACAATATATTACTTTCAAATGGTTTTCTACTCGCTTTTCGTTTACGCAGCACATTCATATATCCTCTTTTTGCCTTTCAACATACAATTCATAAAATTTCCTATGGTTGAAATATAAATGCAATGTATTACATTCACACTATTTCCTCTATTAATTCTTCCTTTACGAGACACAATCACTCTTCTTTCTCTGCTCGACCTTCAACATACAATTCATACAATTTGCTATATGTTGGAAATAGAAATACAACGTATTACATTCATACTATTTTCTCTACTCACTTTTGTTGTACGTAACAATTCACACGTTCTCTATCGTTTATCAACTTCATACATACCATCGCCTATACATATTGTGTGTTGAAACTCCAAAACCTGTCGATCTCCATGAAAATTGGCATATCTGTTTTTCCATGGCGAAAGTTTTTATGCAATCCATTTTACTTCGCAACGTATTACGTTCACATGGTTTTCTCTATTCCCTATTCTTTTACGTAACACACTACTTCTACAAACAATCCGTACATTTGAAATATAAGCGCAACGTATAACATTTGCACGGTGTTTTTACCCATTCTTCTTCTACTTCACATTTCTTTCACTACTCCCTCTTCGACGAAGAATCCATACAATTTTCTATATGATAGAAACAGAAACGCATATTACATTCATACGACTTTATCAACTAGCTTTTCTTCCTGTAGTATTTATTATTGTTCGACATTGCTTTTGCTTAGTGTAGTTCCGGTGTTTTACTAAGAAATAAAGAAGTAGTTAAAAAGTGAAGTTGTCACAATTGGTGTCAAGAGTGCGATGAAAACCACAATATGGATCAGTTGATGGAACAAGTGTAGCTAAGATGGACATAACGGGGAATGAAATGAATTCCGGAATGCGGTAGAGGAAACAAATATGAAAGCCGAATTAAAAAATGTAAGCTACGGAATGGAAAATATGAAAACGGGAATGTCCGATATGAAGGTGAACTATCGGAGAATACTAACGAGCGACTGGCCGGGATTAAGGAAGCCATGGAAGAACTCGACGGAAAGATGAAGGACCTTGCCCAACGTGTTAACACCTTAGAAGTTAGAGTAGACCGCAGCACCAAAGAACTCAACTACATAGTGGAACAAATGCTCGACGAAAACCTCAAACTAAGTGGATATCTATTGGCAGGCCTGCGTTCAGCAGTAGACGTTTTAAGGCTGAAATGATGCTTATGAAATATTTCTATGTATATCTATATCTCTTGCATCTTGGAGATGACTCTTAAAATTGCGATAAAACTTTTTATTTAGCTAACGTTTTGCTTTTCAAGTTTATTTAAATAAGTATCTTGTCCCAAAAAACAAGATTTCACACAAAAAAAAAAAAAAAGGGGGGGGGGGGTGCCGAGTGAAGCTCGGTAGCCCAGGTCCTATGTATAATGCATTTCTTTTTGCAATAACACTCTTTGAATAGTAGAATTGGTATGAAGTATACGTAGGAGGCCTCCAAGCATTGGAGCATAGCACACGCAAAGAATGGCACATAGCGACTTGCAGGAAGGAGTAAGACGGCGCGCATCTAAGCGAAGGAGGGTGACTAACAATTCCAGACTGTGCCTATCTGATGTGGGTACTAGCCACACTTGAAGAAGAGCACCCAATAGGTGGCCTTGTAAGGAGCTCACATAAAAGACATCCGACAGAGATCCAAGCATCCAGCCAAGCATGAGTTACGGAGAAATCTTTTCTACGGTCCAAATTTCATCGCTCCGTGTAAACTCTCGTTGCCTGGAGTTAGAATCCTGAAATATAATGAGAATCAAATGTACAGTGAGTTTCATGGTTGGATGTAATTCACCCCAACATTGTTACGCCTAAGACATATCACTCGATGTTACGTTGTTTAGCGGAGTACAGAAAGTCTTTAGATGTAATACTTTCGAAACGATCAAGTAAGGAACTGAAATTAGAAGGTATTTATAACAGAGTGATTTCAAGCGAAAAATAGTAGTTCCAGTTGCTAATGAAGGATGGAAGAATGCCTTATCGGCACGTCGCTACTTTTCTGCCTTTGCTAACGCCTTAGCATGGTCCACGAGTTGGAGTGTAGCTTTCCTCGCGGAACTGCTGGGTGTGGCTGTTGAGTTTCCCCGTCGCCATTGCGAACACGCCCAAAGCATTAAGTGCACTCAACAACAGTTTTCGCCCTTCCGAGCAGGAAAATTTGTATAGGAAACTGGTTCACTGTATGCCGCTTTTAGGGACGATGCGAATGGGATCCGTCTGCTAGTAGGAACTCGTACAATGATATACGGATTGGGGAAGCACTATTGCATTTGGTCCTAGCTATTTTACACTGGCTTCTAAACACAATTTTAGCTAATGCGGTATTTATATGCAATTCTGCTTTCAGTTGCCCAATCCCATCAACTCTAATCCTAGACAAGATCTGTTGCTTATTGTCTGACATTTTCTGCATTGCTAATCCTTTCCAACATTTCTAACCTTACACCACAATTAATTCTTCCCTTCAGTTATAGATATTTTTAGAATCGAATAGTTCTTTTGTCCTCTTCTTGTTTACACAAGAGACTTATTTCTCGTTCTTCTTTTTCTTAAAACTCTCTTATCTCCAGACTCATAAACTCAAACTGCAATTACCGTCTCCTTTTGAATCACTATAAAATATTCACATATTTTCTCCTACTTTTCGAAGCCATTGGTATTTTATACAGTCCGGAAACTCCACTTTAGACGACTTTTTATGCCTGGTTTGAGCTAGCAGGAGAAAAAGAATTTAGCACAACCTTGCCATAAACAAAGCGTGTTTAAACAAAATCTTAAATAGTTTTGGGTTTATTTGTCGTGGCTTTAAGTAAGTAATGTCGCAATATCGGGCTTTGTTCAAATTGGTTACGCCAGACAGGTACCTTAAGAATTCTCTATGTACCATCTGTTTTGTTTCTGTTGGCGGAGACTGCCATTAAAATTTCCTACTGTACTATTTACCTTAGTTTTATTATTGCTTAAGCTGCCACGTGCACCTTGGTAGTCGTGAAAATATGTGTTCGCTTGTACTCCACGGAAAACCCCTACGTAAATTGGCTGGATTAAAGATTTTAAGTCTAATTCAATGGGAATTAATTGTTCCTTTACACTAGCCGTGCGTAGGACAAGGTTGGAAAGGTAGAATCAGACTGAAAAATTCAATGCCATTACATCTATTTTGATTTTCTGAAAACATGTTCTAAGCTTTTTTTAATTAAAATAAATAAGTAGGTATTTAAGCCGGTAGCGAGGTGGCGTTGCGGTAGTATGTCCTAGGGTTGGGCACCAGTCGAAACCTGGATGCCAGGCTCCGTTCGCAAAACTCCCGTCGAGATGAGCAACAACCTGAACCTATAGGTAACCACCTCCCTGGGTGTCCCCCCGTGGCTCGCCGGCCGCCCGTTGGGTGCTACCGTCTCATTCTTCCGCCCGGGGTCTAACGTACACAATCCAAGCGTGATAAATGCGGTATCCCCTCTGCTATATAATCAATCAATCAATACATACATACATAAACCAGACAATCCATTATACTTGAATACGAACACATTGGAGTTATAAAAGAACATAAGTTCGAAGAAGGCTCTGGGTTAAGAATGTCATGGAGTAGAAAAGATAGCTGTTTTAACTGTGCAGAATATAAATAGTTGCTGCATTTCACAGAGTATAAAAACAAAACCCGATTTCATTTTAATGCAAGTACTAGGTACAAATAGACGGCCATGAAGTAACACTTCAACAAACAAAAGCGACAATTGATATTGTGTTATAGTTGGTTCTTTATTTGGCACTTATCAAAAACGGCAAATGTGTATGTAATTAATCAGTGCCAAAACCTGAGCACACTTTACTATAATCCCATAGGTGCATGTACTAAAGATCATGGACACCAAAATTTGCTAATAATTTTCACGCAAGAAAGAAAGCAAATAATCCTTAGTATTTATGTTGTAAGCGAGTTCGTTAACAGCACGCTAAATATTTGTATAAAGAGAGAAAATTGCTAACTTCAGTAAATCGACATCTCACAGTAACAACTGTGAAGATTTCTTTTTCCTCGATGGCCGCAGACAATGAGTCTTCCAAAATGATTAACTTGGTGGCCTGGATGTGCAAAATCTTATTCCTTTGTATATGTTAAGAATTTCTGCATAATACATGAAAATATTATTAAATAACCAGGTAACCAAAAAGTGGGTAGAACGGTTTAAAAGTTAACCTACTACAATTATCTGAAAAGTTATATGACCATTACGACCGAGGATTCTTCCAGCGCCAAAGGATACTTATAGGCTATGCAGCGTTTCCAAAACATGTAGGGCTTGCGGGGAGGTTAAGGAAGTCATTCGTTTAGTCGATGTTTCACATCCTTATGAAGTTACATTTATAAGAGGTAAAAAAAAACTATACAAACCCTTTAGATTAGCGGCGCCCATGATATATAGAATGGAAGGGAAGTCATTACATTCCTTCTAATAAGTGCTTCATAGAAGCATTACAAACAACAAACAAAAAAGTCTCATGGCATTTTGTTCTTTGATCAGCCGATTTCGAAAAAATAAATGGTTTTTAATCCAACTTGGATGCGTAATTCCAAAGGAATGTACGACGATAACAGTTTGTTACTTGTAGGATACGTATAGTAACTTCTTTCTGACATAGCTTCGGTAGTAATTATGCGACATCACACAGGGTTTCGAAATAATCACTTAAGAGATGTGAAGGAATTCTCCAAGCAGCTTTTTCACACCGGCAGTAAGTCGACAACGTTGCGTTCGCTTTCGCTTTAATGTTTTGGGAGCTAACGCTTGTGATTGGCCTACACTCGCGCAGTAAACACAGAAGGACAAGACAGGGTATTTGTTTGTGTTCTCAAGAAGCACCGTTACTGTATTTGTTTATGTACTGAGCTAGGGAAAGTGCCACCCACACAATCTGCAGTGATGGCAGCTTGTTTTCGAGAAAACTAAAATATCTCCGTAGAGAGATCAGAGACTAAAACGTAAGATACAAAGTATGTTCCAAATATCGAGATCTATCACCGGTTTAAATTAATGTAATGACTTCCCTTCCAACCGGCATTTTTCTAGCGCCCTTCATTAGCAAACTTTTACTCCTGCGATTTCAAATATTAACTCAAATTTCAAGACAAAGCTATTTCCTTCCGAACATCTTCCCAGTACATATCCATGAAGTACCTTTTTGAACATTTAAAGCTGTATTAGTTACTTCCCTAACCAGGGTTTTCCCTTTTTCCTCTCAAAAGAAGGGCACAGACGCACGGAAAGAAATCAGCAGTGTCTTCTCGCGGGCACCTCCGTTTGTAGAATACTTTATTACGTCATGCTTTTATTTTCTTGGCTGATACTTCACCTTGCAGATGCGTATCATGCCTTGTGTTCTGTATGCAACCAATATAGCATACCTATGCTGGTGTTGTCAACTCATGGGCTAATTACAAATTATTATTGTATTATAACCTCTGTACTCCATCACTCTGGTACCTGGAAGCTAAACCAGAGCGCATATGTGCTTTTTTATTAGTTTGTTACAAAATACATTAACAAATCGTTTAACAATTTTACAGAGAAAGCTTAACAACTAAAAACATAGGTTTTAAACATGTCATTGTAAAATGATACAAAGTAAAGATTCAACAATTTCGATCCTGGAATTATGTTATCCGAGCTCTTTTAGTTGATCTTGTCTGGTCTTTAATTCTCCTCCTGTATTCCGTCCAGGATCCATTTGGGTTCTTAGGTGGTCTGAATCTCCTTCGCTCGGCCCATTGTTGTCTTCCTGTTGATGTCCAATAAATATTATATATCGTCTTTTCGGGTTAGTAGTCGAATACGCATTGCTTCATTACTTTGGTCAATTTTTAGCTCCATTGGTGTTCCTGAGAGTCTTGCCGATCTTCGTCTAGGTTGTTGGTCTTTTATTGCATTGCATCTTGGTACTCGAGGTATTTGTCGGTATATTGAAATAGCAGTTTTGCTTACAGTATCTGTCATTTTACACGAAATTTTAAGGTCTGAAGGATTCCTCAAAATATCCGAAACTGCCTTTCCTTCCAGCTTAGAGCGTCCCTTCTACTATCAGTCTTTATATTTAATGCATTTGAATATTGCATGCTCATGGGTATCCACAGTATCACAATTTTCGCATACATCTGTAGATTTTCTGTTTATTTTCTGCAGATATGTGTTGAACGGCCCATGTGATAAAATGCAACAAGTCCTGCGTACTAGAATTTTAACCTATCTTTCACATTAGGGAATATATTATGAATTCTGCCAACAATTTCTGTATCCCATGATGACTGCCATTCTGCCAGCAGAGCCTTCATTATATCCCTTTTGTTACATGGTCGACCTATTATTGATTCTACCTTTGTTATATTCTGTTTTCTTAACCAGTATACTGCTCGTCTCTTCCTGACAGTTAAATCTACTATCTATTCACTCTAAGGTTGATCCGCGCGAAATTGAACCCAGGTGGCCAGTGCACAGTTATAATGTATCCTTCCGCCATTCGCGCCAGAAATGGTCACAACGCAACCACGTGGTGAGTGCATGCGGTACGTAATAGAAACGAAATGATCCCTTATTCCGTCAATTTAAAGAGTGACTAACATGTAACACGAATTGTGTTTCTGACAAACTCGTCACATTCTTGCATGACGTATTTCACACGTTTTCGTTTTTTCCCGGGTGTAACCACTTTTCCTGTTTCAGCTTTTTCTTTACGAGCATTGTTTATACTGGTACTCGAAACACCGGTGAACTCAGAAGTTAATTTCACTACTTCTTTGATGGGAACAGTTGAATATTTCTCACACAACTTATAATACACGTTCAACACAATTGTTTTTTCACCACTAGTCAATGGTTTTCCCGCCTTATGCTTTACATAAGTCGACGAAGACGCAAGAGCAAATTCACCGCGACTCTCCGCCATGATTCTAAATAGAAGCTGCTGTTATAAACAATACTCGGATGTCAGATTATTACACGAGTTGCATGTTGGGACTTGTAGCTCTGTTTATCAGTATACATCTGCGTTAATTAGCCTCTCAGGTATTTGTGTAGAATGTTATATCATTTAACGATAAATTCATTCTAAAACTCAGATTACTAGAATGGGACTACTTCCCTGCACGCATTGCTACCGTGTTGTACCACGGTGCACTGATCACGTGGGTTTGTTTTGATGCGGGCAAACCTAAGACTGAACTTGGTTTAGTGGCCAGATTCCCATTGCTACTAACAAGGCCATAGTTGTAGTCCTGTAAATCTCAATAGGACTTTGCACTGGGAACTTCAAAGGGAACGCGCTGTTGTTTTTTCTTTTGTCTTATTTTATTATTATTATTATTATTATTATTATTATTATTATTATTATTATTATTATTATTATTATTATTATTATTATTATTATTATTATTATTATTATTATTATTATTATTATTATTATTATTTATATATAAGGTCGATCAGCAACAATGCTTTACAGATCTGGGAGAACATATATAAAGCTAAGAACACTATATAGGCGTTGAGGTTGGCTACATCAGTGTAGCTCCTTGAACATAATTACAGTAATGTCTTACAAAGGAGGTAGTAACACAATATATCACAGAGACAAGGCAAATGTGCATTGGAAGAGTTTGTGAAGACTAAAGGTCGGAGTCTTCGGAGCTTGAGGTCGAACTGAGTAGAATATCTTGAGGCAGGCGTTTGCGGAGACGGGTTGGCCGGCGTGTTCTGACGCCGAGATGGTAGCCCACAGCTCCAGGAACCTCCTGTAGGCGGATGAAGAAATGGCGGGCTGAATGAACTGTGGTATAGGGAGAAGTCCTAGTTCTTGATGGAGCTGTTGGTTGCGGACAAACCAGGGAGCATTGGTAGCGAGCCGCATCACCTTGTTCTAAATTACTTGCAGACGATGGAGGTGGGATTTACAAGTACCGCCCCAGATAGGAGCAGCATAGGTGAGAATAGGACGAATAAGGGAACGGTAGAGCAAGAGACAGGAATCAAGTCCAAGTGAGGTGCGTCTATTGAGTAGTGGACATAGCTGAGAAAGTCGGGCTGAGGCAAGGTTAATAGTACGATTGACATGTGGACGCCAGGTAAGGGTGGTGTCGAAGAGCACTCCAAGGTACTTCACTTGAGTAGTAGAAGGTAACCAGGGAATGGAGATGTTATGGATACTCAAGCATGGGGGTGTACGAACTTTACGAAGAGAGAAAATTTTTGCCTCTGTCTTGTGAGGATTCAGAGAAAGGTGCCAGGTAGAACACCAGTGAATAAGAGAGGTTAAGGATTCCTGTAAGGCGGCAATGGCAGTAGGAAGATCTGGATGGGTGTAGTAGAGAACGGTGTCGTCGGCATATAACGCCACTTCGGTATGCACGAAGTTCGGAAGATCTGAAGTGAAGACACTGAACAGAAGTGGAGCCAAGATGGAGCCCTGGGGGGACACCAGCCTGAATGGATTTCGGTGAGGAGCAGGTGCCACCTATACGGACCAAGAGTTGCCGATTCGAAAGATAACTAGAGACAATATCCAGTACGTATTTGGGAAGGCCTATACCAAAGCGTTTGAGCATCAGGCCATCGTGCCACACTTTATCAAACGCCTGGGATACATCCAAAAACACGGTCGGTGTATATTGTCGATTTTCAAAGCCGCGAACAATAGCTTGTGTGAATCGAAGCAGTTGGTGAGTAGCAGAGTGATGTGGTCGAAAGCCAAACTGAAAGGGAGGGATAATATTGTTGCTAAGGATGAACTTAGACAGGCGACGGTGAAGAACCTTCTCAAAAAGCTTGGAAAGGGTGGGTAGTAAACTAATTGGGCGGTAACTTGATGGTAAATGCTGGGGTTTATTGCGTTTGGGAAAGACAATGATGTGTGCAAGTTTCCAAGAAGTGGGAAAATGGCCAAGGCGTAAGGCAGAGTTCATAATGGAAGAAAGGTAAGCCAGGGCCTTTTTGGTGAGATGCTTTAAGGCGATGTTGGGCACCATATCATGTCTGGGAGATTTCTTATTCGGAAGGCGGGAGATGAAATGGGATAACTCCCTAGGACTGGTAAGAGACAGACGGACAGGAACAGTGGGTTGCGATTGGAGGGCAACAAGTTCTCTGCGAAGAGATTGCGAGGCAGGATCATCGATACTAGGATGAGGAGTAAATGCTTGTGCGAAATGAGAAGCCAATATCTCACATTTGTCAGAAGTAGACGTCACTACGGTATTGTTGTGATTAAGACCAGGAACAACGGTGGGTTTTCGAAGAATACGTC
Source organism: Tenodera sinensis (assembly GCA_030765045.1). Lineage (NCBI taxonomy): Eukaryota > Metazoa > Arthropoda > Insecta > Mantodea > Mantidae > Tenodera > Tenodera sinensis. The sequence continues at coordinate 198,139,320 of CM060964.1, read as the reverse complement.
TGGTCGTATGCCATAACATGTGATCACCTGGCGAAATATTGGCTAGATGTCATTGAAAGGTTCGGAAGCGGTGTTGCTCAAGCTCCAGTTTTACACGACGTATCAGGCCATTTATTCTTCGGCGCAGCCAAGGTTGGCGTTCCCGTTGCCAGCGACGTCGAATATGATTCTTCAGTTGGATGAGAGCAGAAAGAAAGGGTGGTAAATGAGAAACCAAAGGACGGTGAGAAGGAACCGTGGACTGGCGAACACAGGAGCAAATGGTGTCTGTAAAATGGTAAACCGCTGCATCAAGATCTTCCCGTGTAAGGATGTGGTACGATGTGGTCAGAGCCGAATTCAGTCGTTCTTGGAAAGCAGTCCATTGCACGTAGCCATTAATAAGCCTTGGTGGCGGTGGAATGAAGTCCAAAGCAAGGGAGAAAGTAGCTAAGACTGGGCAGTGGTCAGAATCTAATTCGGCCAAAGAGGTCATAAAAAGTGGTAAACCCAAGTTTCTAGAAATACCAATGTCAAGAATGTCTGGAGACACTGTAGGATTGCTAGAATAATAAGTGGGGTCAGAAGGGGCCAGAATATTGCATAGAGAACTACTGAGAAAGTGTTGGAGACGACGGCCATTGGGGTTAGTAGTTCTACAGCCCCAGGACATACGTTTACTATTCAGATCACCTAGTAAAAGAGTGCGGCCACGATCGGGAAAACGTAATGAAAGAAAAGTGGTGTTGAGATGATAATTTGGAGGTTTATAGGCACTGATGAGGACCAGATCGTTACCATCAGGAGATTGAAGTTTGATCCCAACAACGTCTAGGGCTGGGGAATCAGGCAGAAATATAGCACTATGTTGGAGACAGCGGCGCACAGCAATGGCTACACCCCCTGAGGCCGTTAAAGATGCCCTATCTCGCCTATAAACATGATAACCAGGAAGAGTAAATCTTTCACTGGGAAGAAAGTGTGTTTCCGTGATACAGGCGTTATCGATGTTATGAAGTGTGAGGAATGAGATAAAAGAAGCACGTTTGCATTGGAGGCCATTAACGTTCCAGTTGAGGAGAGTGAGATTATTAAGAGAGCGGCGATTAGGGACCGCCATTGTTGCTAAAACTGGTCAGGTATGTGTGGAAAGGTTGAGAAGCTGTGGTAAATAGGGCAGAAGAAAAGAACGGAGGACAGCAAAGAGTTGTGTGAGCAGATCAGTGATCCACGTCCAAGAGGATGACTCACCTGCGCTCTCCGCAGCAGGCATAGAGGCATTACAACCAGAAGCAGCAGATCGCAGAGCGTCAGCAAAAGATCGGCGTGGAGAAGTGCGAGCAGAAGTCTGGTCGGGATGTAGTGGTGGTTGTTGTGGATGTTGTTGTGACGAAGTCGGTGAAGTAGACACATCTCGAGGCTGACGAGGCACGGCTGATGGCACAAGTTGCGGTGAATGTTGTGGTTGAAAAGCACCTTGGGTGGTACGTTGCTTGAGCTTCAAACAGTGGGGACAACCACGATAATTTGCTGGATGATCTTGATGGCAATTGACGCACTGCGCTGGCGTGGTTTTAGGTTTGGGGCACTGAGAGTAGTGATGCTCACCCAGGCAATGAACACAGCGAGTCCCTAGCTGACAGTAGTTTTTAGTGTGACCGTAATTTTGACACCGGGTGCACTGCGGCAAGTCTGCATTGCGGCGACGAGGTTCCACGCTCACTACACTGTAGAGTAAGCGGGTGAGATTCAGAATATTTCGGCCTGAATCATCGTTCAACAACTCGGTGGCACAGAGGGGAATGGGCTGTTTAGCTCTATTGAGTAAACGAGTTACTTTTTGAACAGGATATTGCAAAGCACTGAGCTCAGCGTGTATTTCTTGGTCAGTGAGAGAACAAGGTATGTTGCGAATGATCACAGAGAAAAGCTTATCTGCTGGGTTTCTGTAAGTAAAGTATTGCTGGTTGATGCTGGTAAAATACCTAGTGAGATTACGAAAGTCAGAGGAGATAGAAGAATACAATTTAACGATAGATCCACGCAACTCAGTATGAAACTCTGACGTAACATGTTGCTTGATGTCATGCAGAAGCAGTTGATAGTTTTGCACATCACGTAAGCAAATGGGTGGAATGCGCTCCTTAGATGTGGAACTTGTCGGAGAAGTTTCCGTCCCAGCGTCATCTTCTAAAGGCTGAAAACGGTTGTGTGTAGGGATACATAACGTGGAACATTTGACGGTTGCGAAGGCGCTGCGACACAAAGACGTTTGGGTTGTCCTTCCGGCGATGGAGCAGAGCGCACCAGGCTGGTAGATGTTGTGGCGCAAAGGCCGTCAGATGGGGCACAATCCACCATGTGTATATCTGCTGAAGATTGTTCAGTAGGGGTGGTCATAATACCCAATAAAGATGGCTGAAGCACAGAGTTACACACGGGCAGCGCGGAAGCAGATGCTACAGAGTTAACAACTGACGATAAACTCGATTGTGATGATTGTGATTGCACTAAGAGGTGCTCTTGTTGTACATTAGAAGCATGTTCTTGATCAGTAGTACATTAAGCTACATTAATAGCTGAGCGAAGAAGATGGCCGGTGGGAATCTCCGGCATGAGAGCGGTAAAATGCACTGGTACAGTAAATGCACTTACTAGAAGAAAATAAAAAAACAAACACTACTGTTAACACACACACAAACTTTGCGAATGCAGAAATTCACAGAGAACGAAAACGAAAACTTTCTTCCGCGAACTGAATGGAACGCACCGAGAGGCACATAAACACGACCTTCCTCCGCGAAGGCTCGCCTATCACTTTTCTTTTGTCTTGTGTGCCCAAATTGCCGCCCCATAGCTGACAATACTAGCAAGGATGCTGTAATGATACATTGTAAAGGCATGCATCTTTATCCTAAAGCTGTTGCTTCCTATGTTGGCAAGTTTGATCATTATATTTTCGGATTTTTGTTTTATGTAATCCTTATGTACATTGAAAGATTGGCCGAATCCCAAGGTACTTTGTCTCCAAGCTACGTTTGATATTATCAGTTCCCAGTTTGATAATGTGATTAGATTACATTTTAGTTGACCTTGGAAGAGAACATATGTAGACTTTTGTGGTGCCAAATTTAGTTTAACGTTGGTGCACCAGTTGTGTATAAATCGTGTGGTGCAGTTTGCGTTTATTTCTAGTTCTTTTCTACTTCGCCCTTCAATTAAAATTAGATCATCAGCGTATGCAATATGTTCCAAGACATCCGTATTGTTGTCAAGTAATCGTAACAATGGCTCTAAACCTACATACCGGAATTCTGGGCCAAGTATCGAGCCTTGTGTACAACAAATAGGTATAGTCACCTCCCTCAACTGGAAGGGAGGGGAGATAACGTGTCCCCTTTCAAAATGGCGGAGACCGATATCAGAGGACACGACCTATAAATGCCCCTACAGACCATCAGAAATTCGATGTCTATTACTATCTGTGCTCTGTATACTTGCCTTAACGGTGGTTGTGATGGCGCCCGCACCTCCTTAGGCATGAGTTAAATGTGCCCGAATACGTAAGAAAGCTGGAGAGCACTGCCCTAGATCATTCTACAATTATTTCATAAAAAATTGGGAGGGTAGGTAGATAAATGAAATTAATTCATCACTGGAGTTTAAAAAGCTAACCATGCTACGTCGACTGTCAGTTCAATGTTAAAAACAAATGGAATGTATAGAAATTTCTTTTCGCAAAGAGTATAGGTGCAATTGTTGGACACCACCCTCTGAACTTCCTGTGCTTCTAGCTTAGATAAGGGGTTGAGAAAATAAAAACGAAATATGCTGAAACATGCACAACCAGAAATACTGTGTAGTCAGGAAAATCACACACCTGAGCTCATTCCTTAGGTACAATTAAGTCTACAAATTGCAAATATGTATCGTTATACTCGTAGGATGCTTGTAATTTCCATCGCATGATATGCGAGGCTAGTTAACATGCATGAGTCATGTAGCAGGGTCACTGGAGTGAGACGTTACACATGATGCATGTCTGAAATAAAAACACAGAAAAAGCCAACACCATGCGTTCGACATTCAAAGTTGTGACGAGGAAAACAACTGCAGCGAGAGGCGGCGGGCGAATTTTACACTCCTGGAGCGCATATCCCCGCTCCCCCCTCAACGCGTGCTGAATTAAGCGTCATTGTGGTAAGCAGTTTGTTTATATCCTGCTGGTTAAGAAGTTCCCGACCTTGCCGTCGAGTTGCATTCGCTGCCCTATTCTCGTTTACAGGATAAATATAAAGGCATTAATGCTTTGATGTTTCCGGGAAGAACGTGTTGCTTATTTCTTTTCTCTCTCAAACTGCATTGATGGACCACATATCCATTTCAAATAAAGCTTTTACAACATTATCTCCATAGAGGTCCCGGGTAAAGGTAAATCATCGTCAGGTTTACTCTATAAAGTTTGTTGCTTCTTTTCTCCACAAACCTTAGCCCAGGCAATTTTTCTACTTCTGCACATATAGCAGTACCCATCCCTTAACGACCACATTCCTTCCAAGATGTTGTAGTACTGTCCCTCGTCCTTTCTCCACTCATACTGACATGAACACAATAGAGCAAAAGGATCTGCGAGTGTCAAGTCTCTTAAGTACTGTTGTGCCTTCAGAGTGTCTAAAAGGCAGTGGGATAAGGAAGGCCGTTAAGGTATGAGGATTACTATAGCACAGAATTGCAAAGGAAGTTTCTTGGTGATTTTCAACTTTGGGTGATTTGAAGTTTATGTACTATCTTTCACAAAAGTAAATACCCACCTTCAGCTAAACCTGCGCGAAGGGTCACCTAAACCTCAGGCATGCTTGCATACATGGTATGAGGATGAAATTAGTCATGTGCTTCCCTTGCTGTACAAAGGACGTGGCAGCCATTTCTCCTCTTAGCTCACTCACCTCACAGTTTTAAAAAGCAATATTTCAGCAATCCTCCTACATTAACGGGCATACATTGCAAATTTAATTTCAGTGCATCTGCAGAAAAGGTGTTCTTATGGTGTTTTATTAAACTGTGCACTAGAACTAAAATGATTCCAGTATTGGGTGCTACACTTAGAGACGTGAGTTTAATCAGCGAGACGAAGTTTGTGTGTTGCCCATAGCGCAACTGGCTATGGCGTGTTCATTCAAATCTACAGTGATGGGCTAGCGTTAGTTCCAGTCCCACTAATCGTTCTTTTTTTCCCCCCCTTTTCCTTGTTTCTTTCTTATTTATATAATCCGTGTGAAATATGACATTATACAAACTAATGAAATCTATTTCTTTACATATTTTTATTCCGCATAGCGTTGGAACTTTCCCGCCGTCCTGTGTATGCTGCAGTACGATTGCAATTTTAGAATTGAATGCTTTATAAGATATTAATTGCAATTGCTGAACATAAATCAGGGAACACGCCTACCTCAACTGTCAATCATGTTTCCCGAAATTAACATTTCCCTTTAAATATTCACATTCAAAGGCATCTCTATAAATTTCGTAGACTATCACCATATTCAAATATATACGTAAGCGCGTAATAGTGTAAAATCCGGTTTTAATGGTCATAAAATGCATTGTTACAAGATATGGATGCCAGGGAATAATGTAATTAGTGATACATTAAACAGAACAGAATGCAGTGGTAGATTACTTCAGCGGAAGCAACCTTTGAACCTAGCAAGGTTGTCATGTCGCCTATTTCCAAGCACTACACAATGCTGCCATGTCCCCATCAACTAACTCAATTTGTACCAGTGTGCCTACATCTGATTCTCCATTCCTGATAAAAAGCTGTAGAGAACTAAGCAAGTTTGTTAATTTTGTATTTCAGCAAATAAACATGCGAAAGGCGGGGATCGAACCCACTGCAGCTAGAAGTTCTGATTTCCACGGTCAGCGCCTAGACCTCTCGGCCATCCTCAACGAGAATGTCTTTCATCGGTTGCGCAACGTTTGTCAACGAATCGCTTTCGTTGCCGCTTACATTTTTCATATCAGTATGAATGGAAAGCGGATATGTTATCGGTGACTAATTAGTGCTGGTGCTTGGCGTTGGAAATGGAACTCTACGACAGAAAAACCAGAAGCAGAATAGCGCGTGTTTATTAATGAAGCTCTCAATATATAAGTAAATAGCCTATGTGCCAGTAGCATGCCAAATCTCTCTTAGAAATTAAACATTGCATGACATTATAATATTGAATTGTGACTAAATTCATTCGAATTAAGGTAAAAATGCATTACTCCTTACGGCATTGTTCAAACAATGTTTGCGCGACAGTTAGTGAAATAATAAACCAAAGAAGCTAGATGTTCCAAATATTTTACACAATTTTTTTTTCAGCGAAACGGCTCTTTATTGACAATAATTGTATTGGACATGCAGTAGAACTCCCTAATTTATTCCGGGTAATCGGAACACAAAATACATACACAAAAGTTCAATAAAAAGCTTATATTGTAGAGACAGTATTTTTATTATAGAACGGACATACTGATTATTGAAACTATACACATCGGAACGAAATGTTTATTGCACAAAAATGTTTTGGTGAACGCGTGCGAACGGCTATGTCCACAGGTCAGAAGAATGCATTGTCACTTCCTTACATCACTACGCTACCGTACCTTGTACCTGCTAATCCTATAGCTGACTTTCTATTTTTATTTATTTATTTTTTTTTATTTATTTATTTTATTTATTTATTTATTTATTTATTTATTTATTTATTTATTTTCGTTTTTTGGATAATCCGAACATTTCCGAATCGGAAGAGACCATACCGCCAGTTAATTCGGATTGGCGGGGTTCTACTGTATTTGTTACACATGTTCATCATGCAGAATTGCTGGTTAGCGTATAACCGAAGCAGTACCATTCTGTATACTCAGCCTCGTTAGGTCCCTGAGGTGCCAATTGAGAAGCTACTTGAATAAAAAAGTAGCGGTCCCAGGTCGCCAACATGGTATAATTGGCCGGTGGAGGGGCCATCGGGGCACTTACCGCGTCCCACTCTCCGATTCTGCACCCTACTCATGACGCCTGTAGTAGGCAGAGCTGGGGGACGCAGCGGCGCTGTGGTAGGCCTTGGCCCGTTTAGAGCTGTTACGCTGGGTATTTATTATTATTATTATTATTATTATTATTATTATTATTATTGTTGTTGTTGTTGTTATTGTTATTATTATTATTATTATTATTATTATTATTATTATTATTATTATTATTATTATTATTATTATTATTATTATTATTATTATTATTATTATTATTATTATTATTATTATTATTATTATTATTTTTATCGTTGTTGTTATATTCAAATAATACAAGTATTGTGCCTACAACGATTAAATAATATACACAAAATTAAAATGAAAATTCTAATACTGCACAAAAAACTAAAATGCCATTTATTCCCCCCTTGAACTGTCAATTTAGTGTAATACAAGTAGCAATGATCCAACTCCAGCAGAACGTAACCGTTGAAACTTATTGCTAAAGCGGGTACATATTCTTTTAACATAGTTGATTAAACAACTGAATTACATTATTATCAGAGTTATATAAAAGCAGTAGGTATGACAAAGCAATCTGTTGTTGTGAAAGCAATTATCATATAATTGTGGAGCAAGTTCTGACCATGTACTGTACCATTTCCTAATCTTGTGGCAGCAGTTCACTTGTGTTTTGTGTGAAGCTCTGGTTGTCATCACGTGAACCGGAGGGTTTCTTTTATCCAGGGATAGGCTAATCTAAATCTCAGCTATTGTTGCAGAGCCCTACGTTTGATACAAAATACCTGGCTAACAGCCCAACATTAGGACAAATCTGACAAGGTGAATTGTTAGCCCATAGTGCTTACGTTTTCAGTACCTGTGTTACAATCCTCATATTAACAGAGCAGTTTATGAACACCTACATAAAATTGATTACTGCAGCACTTCCTCGAACGCACAATTCGAACAATAAACACCCTATTTTAAAATAATGTGTGATTTCGAAACAATTTGAATTCAATGGGCTAAAATGTACTTAGAAATTACATACATCGCTTCATAATATGGGAGTAAAAGTTGTAAAATTATGTTTATGCCATTCATTAAATACCTTTTACTCAGTAAAATAAATACGGTTTATTTCAATTACTAATTCAGCCATCCCTAACTTGCAACATAAAATTACAATGTATGTACTTAATTGTGAACGAGCTCTCGTGCCTTGGGATTCGTTTTATGAACTGTACGTCGGTGTTAACTGATAGATGAAGTCTCACTGCACTTCTTTGGTTTCAAAAGTTTTTAATAAGATCTTTGTGTGCATTTGTATTTTATTTCATAAAAGTAAGTGCCCAACAACAATGAAACCTGCGCAAAGGGTTAGGCGTTCCTAAATAGATGGTATGAGAATACATTTGTCATATGCGTGTTTCCCTTGCTGTTCAGACAGCGTAGCAGCCACGGGCTTACTTCCCAGCTTTGAAAAGTAATATTTCAGCTATGATTGAAGTTTTAGAACTGAAAGCTGTAGAAGACATGATCACAATTGCTGTAGATAAAGCAGGGAATAAGGCTACTTCAACTGTCAATCATTCTAAAATTTCAATCGTATTACAGCAATATGATAATATTGTGTAATGGTAGGTATATCTGGTACACGTATGAATATTAATGTTCTCGTTAAGACAGAAAGGAAGAGATGCGCTCCAAGTTCAGGGAACCATTCTGGGTGCGCGGTGACGCGTCTGAAGGTGTTCAGTTATACTGAGTACAAGAATTGTGTGTGGATGATTAAGCTCACATTGCTAAGCAAAGCAAAGGGTGCAACACTGACATCGTTCTTACTTCTGGTCCACTATTTAATCAAAAGCCCATAATAAAGTGTTTTCTACAGATGTAATTAAGTTGGATTTTACATTATTTGCCCGTTAATTTACAATGACTGCTGAAATATTACTTTTCAAAGCCGCGAGGTGAGCCTGTCTGAACAGCAAGGGAAACATACATACATACATATATGACAAATATTATTCTCATACCATCTCTTTAGGTACGCTTAAGGATTAGGTGACTCTTCGCGCAGGTCTCACTGGAGTTGGGTATTTACTTTTGTGAAAAATAGTACGTGTTTATAGAAGTACGTATGTAATCCTTGTTTCTTTTTGTTTTGTTTCAGGTATGTATAACTGGATACGAACAAACCATTTTGCATGCTTTTAAAGAAGATAGTGATTCTGAGATTTGTGATTAAGGTAAAGAAAAGACATATAGAAATATTTCGAAGCAAGCAGCTTATATAGAGTAGAGAGGTATTGTTAGTCTATGTCGTATATGAATGTATAGCTTAAATTGAAATGTAATAGAATACATGAAGCTAATTGTACACTGCTCTAGTAGGAAAACAGATTCGTGAAGACATTCCATAAGGGAAGACCAGTACTTTATGTCTCCTGACTCACTAGTTGGCGTATTATACAAAGTTTGAATGGTTGAAGATGTGGTTTGCAGGGGAATACGGCGTTTCGGTGAGATTGTACAGTATGTCAAAACATAAGAACATTCACCTGTTTATTCTTTGTGCTTTTGCTGCTGACCGGTATACCGTTATATAGTTTTAGTTTACAGATCAGCAGAATTAACTACAAAATGTTTCTTATGTTTTATTATATTTTACGTTATTATTATGTATTATGTATTATTATTATTATTATTATTATTATTATTATTATTATTATTATTATTATTATTATTATTATTATTATTATTATTATTATTATTGTTGTTGTTGTTGTTGTTGTTGTTGTTGCTGTTGTTATTAATGTTATTATTGTTATTATTATTGTTGTTGTTACTATTTGTTCATTGTTATTATTGTTGTTGTTGTTGTGGACCTGTTGTCGGTGGTTGCGTGTTGTACTACGGAGGAGTAAGGTGAGGAGGAGTACCCCTCGGCTGGATATGGACCTCGTGCTTTCTCCCGAGCGCTTCCTCGTGTGAGGTGGCTGTGAAGGATCAAGCTAGGCTAGACACACCAGCCCGCAAGGGTGTCTAGAGGACTAGTAAGGCCCCTGCTTGATGGTGCGAGACACGCTAGCAGATAGATCTGCAGAGCTCGAGCACCACCCGGGATCGTCACACCAGCGAAGCTAGACCTCGACGGATGGAGGGATGGAGGAGAGGAATAACGAGGTCTGAACGGGTCATTGAATTAGAAAAAGATGAATTTGAGGTCGGAGATTACTCGCGCCAACGGTAGTCCGTGTAATGTACCTTACGAGGCGAGGATCCAATTGAGACTGCCTGCTCCAAGAGAGACAGTCCAAGAGTAAGCTCAAGTCACCCGGGTTGGAGGGTAAGGGGGCCACGGTACCTATCCGTTTAGTACGGATTTATCCGTGTGGTTTAACAGGTGATGTCAAGGTTTACAAGCTTTTTTTTCGATGTCAATTGATGTAGTTGCACAGAGGAACGTCCCGTCGATGAGAAAGCGGAGGTTCAGCAGCTTCCGCACACAGGCTGAGAATGGGGCTCGGAAAAGCTCCAAAACTCAACCGGATACCACGGTGATTAATAGGATCAAGCCATTTTAAAATCGACGGTCGAGCCGACACTAGAACCGTAGTCAAGCTTAGATTGGACAAGAGAAAGATACAGTCTTTAAAGAGCAGTCCGATCTGCTCCCTAGGATGTGCCACATAAAACGCGTAAAACACTAAGAGAACGTTCACACATTGCCTTTAAATAGGAGATATGAGATGACCAACTGAGCTTTCTGTCAAAAACCAATCCCAAGAATGTCGTCACGTCTGCGAAAGGAAGTGTACCTGGGCCGAGATGTAGAAAAGGTGGAAGAAAGGCCTTCCGGCGTCAGAAGTTAACGCAGACGGTTTTCTCGGCTGAGAACTTAAAGCCGTTTTCTATGCTCCAAGTGAAGAGGCGGTCGAGGTAGAGCTGCAGGCGTCGTTCTAAGAGACGAGTACGCCGAGAGCTGGAGTAAATGGCAAAATCATCCACAAACAAGGAAGATAAAACACCAGCGGGAACGCGCTCCACAATGGAATTGATTGCAATGGGAAATAATGTGACGCTGAGTACCGAGCCGTGCGGTACTCCGTTCTCTTGAGTAAAATAACGGGACAAAGCCGAGCCCACCCGTACCCGAACGACTCTATCCCGCATAAAATCAGTAATAAAAAGGGCCAGACGACAACGAATACCCCATTCATGCAGGGTACGAAGAATTCCATACCTCCAGCAAGACGCTTTCTCTAAGTCAAAAAAGACCGCAACCGTTTGACTCTTCAGCAGAAAACCGTCCATGATGTGCGTAGATGGAGACTAAATGGTCGGTCGTTGAACGGAAGTGACGAAAACCGCACTGAACGTTAGACAGCAGATGGTGCGATTCAAGCCACCACGTCAATCGCCCGTTAATCATGCGCTTCATCACCTTGCAGGTGCAACTGGTGAGGGAGATCGGACAACTAGAAGGTAAATGTGGATCCTTCCCAGGTTTTAAAATCGGGACGATGGTGGCCTCGCGCCAAACGGATGGAAAAGTAGAAGTGCGCCAGATGCGGTTATATACTTCTAAGAGAAACTGTTCACCAGTCAAAGAGAGCTGCTGTAGCATGACAATATGAACACCATCCTGCCCAGGCGCGGAGGGTCGCGAAGAGATTAATGGGCCGCTCCAGCTCCTGCATGGTAAAAAGTTGTTATAACACTCGCGATTAGGGTACTGGGAGGAAAGTCAATGAGATTCAACCCGATTCTTGATGGGCAAAAACTGCGGCGGATATTGTGACGAGCTGGAAAAACCAGCAAAGGTGTTACCCAGAGCGTCAGCAATATCCTTGGGGCAAACTAGGTTGTCATTTGGAAGCCGCAGACCAGGAACAGTGGAACGTGAGATCTTGCCGGCCACACGACGAAGCTTCTCCCACACGACAGCCGACGGTGTGAAACGATTAAAAGACTCCACAAAGTGACACCAGGACGCCCGCTTGCTACCCTGTATGATGCGACGAGCCCGGGCGCGAAGACGCTTGAAGTTGACCAGATTATCAACAGTAGGGCGGCGACGGAATACCCGTAGCGCAGTCCTCCGTGCACGAATCGCCGCCCGGCATTCGTCGGTTCACCAAGGGACGCGTAAACGCCGCGGGCGGACAGACGACCGAGGGATAGCACGTTCGGCAGCAGAAATAATCACAGACGTAAGGTGAGCCACCATCTAGTCAACATCGGGGAAGAGGCGGTCGTCAAAGTCAGCTAAGCTGGAAAAAAGGAGCCAGTTCGCTTACTAGAGAAGGTGTCAGACACGACGTTCCACGCAAAACGACTTGCAAGCTGTGCTGAACACACAGATAAGTCTAAATGAGAGAGAGCCGGTAGAAAGAGATAAAAGTAGGTTCACCAACATTAAGAAGGGAAAGATTGTTGCAGTGAAAAACTCAGAAAGGTGCGTCCCCCTTGCGCAAGCCCGAGGCGAGCCCCAAAGTGGGTGGTGGGCATTAAAATCTCCCAACAAAAGGTACGGTGCTGGGAGCTGGGACACGAGATCTCACAGGTCCTAATAACTGTATGATTAGCAGGTTTTTTTAGAGGTAGCTCTAGTTCTTCCGCGAGTTGCCCAGGCCTGGTCTAGAGTGCGTTTCACTATACAGGGTGTTAATGAACTACGCCGAAATAACTTGAGAATCGTAGATATGACTGATATAAGTAATTTGAGATGTGGTCTGCGGTTAAACATAGCACAGTTACATGGAGTTAAACGTATTGGTATAATACGCTGATAAATTTGGTGTTAAAGCAAAGCCTGATGAAAATTTGACTTAGAATATCTTTAAAACTGCTGTCCGAGTATAGAAATATCGATTTTCAGCAGCTCGTTACCAGCGTTGTCAAGATTTAATGCCACAAAGATCTCTCAAATCTCGGACTGATCACCTGACAGTGCGACACTGAACAACGATTAGCTGCCTTCTTGAGTTATGAGGCATGCTTTAGAGACGGTTGTTTGATTGCTCTTGTGGCTTAGTTCGTTACGTCACAGGCTGTTGTCCCAAAGGTCGTGGGTTCGTTTTTTTCTGTCATGCAGTTACTGTTTTTTTTTTTTTTCATTCTTTTTCATTCCATACGAAGAAGAGTACTAACACTAATATCATTTCCTTTATTCGGCCCACATCAGAAATCTTGGATAGGCTACGGCGATTGTTCCTTCGCCGCTGTCAACTTTGTCTTGTAAATTCAGATCACTATTTTGAGCAGTTCCTATAACATGACGTAAAGACTTCGATGTTTTTATTTTTTATGCTTAACTTCATCCTTTAAACCACTTCCCATTTTGAAGTAGAGTGTATAAATGCACTAAGCAGGTTTCAACTTTTTGTTAACAAGAACTGTAATTAATTGTATGGACATGTTGAAGTAAAAATGCATAAATTGAAACACAGTTCGAAGTTTAAACCAAAACTTATTAATAAGCTCCACTCAAAAGAACGAAAGGAAGAAGAAAGAATGCAGTGGACGAGACTCGAACTCAAAAAGGACGATATCCTTATACGTATACAACTCTTTAGCCATCTGTGTACTGCGATGAACGACCTGAGCATAATAACATTCTTGCGCATGCGCTAAATTCCTGCATGAAGATCTTTGCGTGCATCCTACTGCGTAACTTGTGAAGTTCCACTACAATAACGTTTATAACAGCAGTGCGTCACGTACCAGTACACAGCTGGTGAAATGGCCGATTTGAGCTCCAGCACACTTTGATGTAAATGTGCGGAATCACCTCAACCTCACATGTCCAAATTGATGAATTGGTAGTGGTGGACCAGTTCCATGATGAGCATGGTCGCCAAATCTGACACCTTTCAACTATTTTCTGTGGAGTTTTATGAAGACTATGGTGTTTGGCACTCCTGTAACGTCAGCGGAGGACCTTATGGTTTCAGTTCAGAAGCGATTGAAAATCTTCAAATACAGCTGCACGTGTTGGTTCATGTGCATGAGGCTCACCACCGCTGATACGGGCTCTGCAATGACGTGAGAAGTACACAGTTCGAAGCCCGTTTGTAATGTAGACAGCTCGATGTTGTGTTTGTTGACGAAATGTGAACGTACACCCATCTCACACTTCGATGCACTACAGTGTCCAAACTGTGCATTTCCGGACACACACACACACACACACACACACACACACACACACACACACACACACACACACACACACACACAATTTATACATGATGTATATAAAATGTTTAATAGTTTCAATTATTTTGTTCAAGTTAAAACTTTTTACACTACAGGACAATACAGGACAAGTGTCACGAATATGTGTAGTATAAAAGGTTTAAGAGAAAATGATTCACTTGGGCGCGCATGTTCCTCCCCCCCCCCCCCCCCCCCCTTTAGAGAGGCGATAAAAACTTTGTTAATAAATAAGTTCCGAGGTCGATAATACAGAAAACTCTGTTAATGTTGGAGTTTGCTTTTACATTTTTAAACCGAACCATAGCCGTATACATTAAATAATTTTGGAGATATAAGCCAGAGGTAACTGAACAAGTGCCGAAGAAGCATCTGAATCATAAGGCGTGCAGGAGAATTATTAAAGGTATATTAAATATATTTCCATTCAACAAAAATTAGTAAGTTGGTGTGCTAAAGTAATAAAAATATCTGAATATTCGTATGATCTAGAAAAGAAATGTCAATATTGGCGACTAATATTCCTTTAAATGAGATTTAATTAATATTTATTCCGAGTTTAATGACGATCTGTATGGTCATTCTTTAATTATAATATCTCTCTGCCCCTCTGACATGCACACACGCACATTTGTTGTTACTAAATTCATGGCCCATAAACGATGTAAGATATCAGGAGTTTTTAATACCCTGTCAGTTCACTGATGTGCTTTTGTACGTCACTTTAGCACTGTGGAATGTTTGTTTAGTTATTATACAACGTTTTATTAAACTTTATCCGTAATTATTTTTTAAAAATTAACCAAACCATCTATCAACACCAAAAGAGATCCTCCATAGCGTTAACCTATTGTTCTTATCGTATTAAAATTTCATTTGGCTATCTTAAACAGTTGCTGAGAAATCGGGCAATTTATATGAGAAGGCGCCATTCACAGTAAACGCTGTTCAAAATAAAAATGGGGAAAAGACTCATTATATTTGCAAAGAACTAAACCACATGATTGTACAAACGAAAGCTACCATATTTTGCAACGGTCCCAATTTGTAGGGCAAGGGTGACACTAAAATATGTACTCATTTACTCGTTTACCCCTAAAGTATAGGAGTTAGGATTTCTTCTGTAAAGTGGTGCAGAATTCAGAGTACAGTGCCTTCTTTTAAGGTATTTTTAAAAATTTAAAATTCAGGTATTGTGCATAGTATGAAGAGATTACAAAAAGAGACTGTCTACCCCTCCGCCCCCCAAGAAAAAAAAAACTAAAAATGTCATGTTTTGTCAGTTTTTAGCCATTTAATCTCCCTTAATGTACGGTGACGTGCGTGCTAGGAATGGGGGGGCGGAGCGGTTATAGCCGAATGACAGATGACAGCAATGGTTTTATTGCGGACCCACTTAATGGAGGAATGAGTGTAGCCTGCAGATGAAATAAGCTATCTTAATGAGCAATTCTTGTATATAAATATATTCCGCGCAACTTGGAAACGGCTCTAACGATTTCGATCAAATTTTGTATTCAGATAGGGTTTTGTTTATTGAGTTTATCTGTATAGGCGTCATTCCTGAAAAAAAAAAATGCGATTTTACGCGTAACAGTCACAATTACTCTAAACCTTATTCTGGCCACAATTTCTCTGTTAATGGGCCAATTTCAACAAACAAGCCAAGAGATTAAAGGTCTCGTCGGAAACGACTGCAACATTTAGGATGAAAATTTAAATTTAGTTAATATTTTGCTTTTCAAGTTTATCTAAATAAGTATCATCTCCCCCCTCCCCCCCAAAAAAAAAACGCGATTAAAAAAGGGAAAAAGAAAAGAAAAGCCGAGCGAAGCTCGGTCGCCCAGGTACATACTGTATATAATTTGATAATGTTGGAGTGCAATCTGAGGTCACTGGTAGCGTACCTAATATCTGAATCATGAGTGGGGTTTTCACATGATTCGTGCAGAAACTCAGTAAATGTACCACAGGTAGTTGAGAACTTCATCTTTTCTACCTCATTAGTGCGCTTGTTTTGCTAACGCCGGCCGTCACGTACTCCAAAATGGCTGCCTCTTTCCTTAGGAAGGAAATGCAGCATGACAAGTTTCCGGTGGAGAAGTAAGCAGGAGGAAATAAAACAAAACTTGCTACTTCCTGTAGCCTGTCTGTGGTTTCCAGACATCGGCTTCGTACCCCACACAATCTAAACAAAACAAAACAACCAAGCTATTTCCCGGATCTGCTTCAAATGACAGAAATACTATGGGCTTTCCGTTGAATATAATATAAGATGACAGTAATAATAATAATAAGAATAATAATAATAATAATAATAATAATAATAATAATAATAATAATAATAATAATAATAATAATAACAATAATAATAATAATAATAATAATAATAATAATAATAATAATAATAATAATAACAATAATAACAATAATAATACTAGTAATAGTAGTAGTAGTAATAATAATAATGATAATAATAAGAATAAGAAGAATAAGTATAAGAATAAGAATAATAAGAATAAGAATAATTAAAATAATAATAATAATAATAATAATAATAATAATAATAATAATAATAATAATAATAATAATAATAATAATAATATAATAATAATAATAATAATAATAATAATAATAATAATAATAATAATAATAATAATAATAATAATAATAATAAATAATGATAATGGTAATGATAATGATAATGATAATGATAATAATAATACCACATACGAAGACAGCCGAAGAAGAATGTTAAAGAAGTACCACATTAAGAATAAATGCAGGAAAGACAATGCTGTTTGCAGATGACCATCACAGAAGCTGAAGAATTACAGAACGCTACTTATCAACTGCAATCAATACTCGTAGTAGGAAAATACAATCTGAATCTTATGTTACATTCACATGGCTTTCTGTACCCATTTTTTTTTTTTTTTTTTTTTTTTTTACAAACTGTTCATACAAAAGTTTATTTTTCTATTTACGTTGTGTTAATCGAGATAAACTTCAGTATTAATGGTTTTTGTTACATATTTCATGGTAGGTAGGATGGGAATAGGGAAATACGATAGTCAAATCTTTGAAACGATGGTGGCTGTGCGATGTATGAAATTCCATTTTCTTGCAAGAAGAGGAGAAAAGAAGTAAGT
Organism: Tenodera sinensis; assembly: GCA_030765045.1. Classification (NCBI taxonomy): domain Eukaryota; kingdom Metazoa; phylum Arthropoda; class Insecta; order Mantodea; family Mantidae; genus Tenodera; species Tenodera sinensis. The sequence goes on along the minus strand of CM060964.1, from coordinate 198,121,933 downwards.
AAGAAAGAAAGAAAAAATGAACTTCCCATTTGAGATAAGTTAGATGTATTCGAAAATTCAAACTAAAGCAAGGAATAGCTCAGAAATGGTTAATTCCACAAAAAAGTTATTTCGTATAAATTGTATGGTTTAACTAGATCTATATTTTTGTGAGTAATATTCTATCTCTTACGGTTTACCAGTTATGCAAAAGTCATTCGGAATGAAGAGGACTACAGAGGATATTTTCTAAAAATTCAAGACATATATTTAATTTGTCACAAGATATCTTAAACATGTATTTTAATCAACATCAGCAGCTATGGTAGCAAATAGACTGATGGACTTTTAACATTTGAGGATTGTTATTTATTACTCCGGAAAAATGAATGAAATAGCGAGAACAAATAAATTACTTGCTTATCAATTACTTGTTATCAATTACAATGAGGGCTCCCCCAAGAGTTCTGTTTAACCTGCTAGGGCATGTTCATCATCCTTTGTATAAAAGTAATTCATTTACCAGTACTATTAGTACAAAAAAAAAAAGTAGGGAAAGTGAGACTAATATGGGGAGTAAGTTGTTTTTAATGTAATTATAGGCATGCAAAATATTGAACAATGGTTTTAACTTGAATAACAACTTCATACATCTTATAAGAATGATATTTGGGGTAAGAGTTATTGGTGCAATGCTTATTAGGGTAATTGTAGCTGGATTTGAAAATGGTAGTATTCTCCCCATATTAGGACACTGCATATCTATTATGGGGAGGTGTTATGATTAAAAAATATTGTAAGCTTGTGAAAGTGGTTTGTAATCTAGATTTGAAAGCTCATTTTAATATAAGTAATATATAATTAATTCTTAAAATAACATAATCATAGACCCTAAATATCAAATTTGAATAATCGATATAAACATCAAAACTTACAAAACTTTGCGCTAAAGAAAAACTGAAGGTTTTGAGTAATCGAGTCATTTATTTAAAAAAACAAAAAACAAAACAAAAAACAAAAAAAAAAAAACCGAAACTTATCATCCGAGCCTGCATAAGGTGTGCGGTTTCATTTGAAGCATTTGCAGAAACGAATCCAGTCTTCGCTTTCATCATCTTATGAAAACCGTTCAGCATAGAAAAAGATATTTTCATATTCTGACAAATGTTGATCCGAATCTTCAAGCGGAACAATTTCATCCTCGGATTTGGAAGTGTCGGTTACAAATAGAAATTGCCTTTTGGATCTTGCACCCTATAATGACGACGTAGAACATTTTCCATGGGAATTCCTTCTTTACCAAGTTCTTTTTCTCTCCGCTTTCTTTTTGGGCACTGATGACCGTCGTTCAGGTTCCTTCTTGTTCCTCATACTTTCCTCAATCTTTAACTTGTGTGCAAAGCTGGTCCTGATCTGATCCTGAGCTGCAGCTGCCATTGCCTGATTTATATATCAAGGAAGGCACTGGACTCACATCTGCTGCTCGCTCAAATGGAATTGATTCAAGAGAAATATGAACTGAATCACTTTCCTTACGTGTACCTGGCTGAAGCGGAGGCAATTGTTGAACTGGCAATTCAGAGGTATTGGAATGAGAAAAATCATGTTTGCCTGGAGACATTCCCATCACACGGATAGAGCCCTCTGCCCCAACCTACTCAATGCATTTTCTACCGTACCTTCTCTGGCCCGGCTTTTCCAAGCAATTCTGAAAGGTGGTAGATAGTCTCGCTCAAAATGGTCTTCTTGGGAAATCTCAAATTATATATAATCTGTAGTTTTCGTAATTTTTCGAGTCATGCAGAATACGTTCCGCACCGAGAAGAAATTTTGTTCCTAATATGGGGAGCCCCACATTCGGTATAAGACAACTTCCGCATATTAAGGATCAGACGAGCGTTCGTTTGCAAAACAGTATTTCTCTATTGTAAAGATATTCACAAATTGAATAAGACATGGGATGAAAGTCCCACCAAAATTGATTCTATTACAACATTAAGTTCACTAATGAAGCTTCCCTTTCCTTTAGTAATGATGGAATGTATGAGGAAACTGAAAAACTTCTGGGATGTGTACAAACACAGCTGACTGACGCGTGGAAGGTAAGGTTCTGGTGTTAGAATTTAAAACTACAACACTTTCACAGATGTCGCGTTATGTAATCACCGTTAGGCTCTGGCATCTTCTTAGCACACATTTCACCCCTCCTCATATTTAGAACACTCCCCATATTAGGATCACTTACCCTACCTAAGTAAAATATGTTTGAAACAGTCCATCGACTATTTAAAAGTACTTCTACATTCTAAATTCTTCTTCTTTACCTGATTACCCTCCCCGTATGGAGGATTTCCACCCCATAGGACTTACAAGTCAGTGCGTAGGGTCAGACGCCTTCGCGGAACAGACGAACCTATGGATCGGACAGAGTGAAGACCTGGAACCGGATGGCCAGCCCAGCACCAGGCATGAGAGTGAGAAAGAGGATGATATGAAATACAGGCGAAATGGATGAATGGAAAAGTGACGAAGAAGCAATTGCTGGAATGAGTGGCGGGGGAAACTGGAGAACCCGGAGAAAGCCCGCCCAGACGCCACATCGACCACCACGAATACCACATACCGGTCCCTGGGATTGAACCCGGGACGCCTAGGTGGTGGGCGAACGGTCTAACCCAGGGGTGGTAAGCAAGGCACTCGAAGAGTAAATTTACCCTCCCTCTCGTCTCCACTACGCTCTTTCAACAGCCAGGTAAAGCCAACTAAAGCGGTTCATTCTGGTATAGCGAAGACAAATTGTCAGGTGAGGCACGCGAGAAAGTTTTAGAAGAATTAAAAGTAAACATGCTGGAAGAGTGGCTCAGCTTTATCTCAGACACACGGTGCAACAAATGCTTGGCGTGCTAGCTACAGAATCGCATATTATATTGCTAACATATTGAAACCATTTTCTGATGGAGAGTATATTAAGACATGTTTGTGTATCGCAGTAGAAGAGCTTTGTTCAACATTAATGGAAGCTTTTGAAGCTTTGTTCATTTTTCCCTTGCCATGGACGAAACCACTGATATTAAAGATACAGCACAAGTTGCTGTGTTTGTTAGAGGAGTAGATGCAGAATTGTCTGTGTTCGAGGAGTTGTTGGACGTTTATCCAATGAAAGATCATACGTGCGGATGTTTTTGAGGCAGTGATGAAGATAGCATCAAAATTTGGGCTTCAATGGGAGAAGTTGGTCTGCATAGCTACAGACGGGACTCCAACAACGGTGTGAACTCAAATAGGTCTAATAGGAAGACTCCGAAAATTCCTTTCTCAAAATGGATTTTCCTCCCATAGCTTTGCAGCCATTCACTGCATTATTCACCGAGAAGCACTCTGTGCGAAATCCGCTACCTTGAATAATGTTATGTCTTTCTGTGTTGAAACTCTATATACAATCAGAGCTCATGCAGTGCGACATAGTTTCAAGAATTATTGACAATCTCAGGTTCCGAATATCTGGATTTACCATGCTACAGCCAGGTAAGATGGATAAGTAGTAGCAACATGTTGCAAAGAATATGCGATCTACTTTCCTAACAACTAAATGAATTGCAGTTCCGGAACTTATGATTATATTTTTGTTTGTGATTTGACTTTTCTACGTGATTTAACTGTTCACCTCAACGAATTTAATCTTAGTTTACAAGGTAAACATAATACATTTGCACAGTTAACAGATTGTGTGAAAGCATTCATGATGAAATTAAAAATGTGACAAAGCCAAATAGAACAGAGCAAACTGCGCAATTTTCCATCTTTAAGATCAGTAATGAAGGATGTACTGCATAATACGAAACAAAAATACATTACTGTATTAGAGCAGTTATTAGAAGAGTTCACAGCGAAATCTGTAGACGTGCAAGCGCTAGACAACAACTGTAGACTTTTCGAAAATCCATTTACATATGGTCCTTTGGTGGCCCATGACCAACTGTAAGTGCAATTAATCTTCAAAGCAACACACCATTGCGCAGTTTAAGAAACCTAGGTTTAGATTTGTACATATCATTGCCAAAAACATTTCCCAAGCTGCGTATCTTGCAAGCAAATTACTGGCCATGTTTGGTACTAATATCAATGTGAACAAGTGTTTAGCATATTGAACAAGCGCCTGCTACGCAGTAGCGTTTCGGATGAACATCTTCAATGTGTTCCACGATTTCTAGTTTGCAGCCGGACATTGAAACACTAATATTTAAAAAGAAACCAGCAAGGATACCAATCGTGTAAATTTAGGTATCATACTTACTATGCCACCATCTAATAAAATGTACATTGTAAGCAATTTCAATGCACTTTTCATATAAATTGTGACGTTTGTTTTTGAGAATACAGTATAGAAACTTTTAATTGTCCTTAGCAGTATAAGGGAACTGCATAACGAAAGAAAACAAAGGTACTACACATGTTAATTCTATATGAGCAATTCCACGTCAAATCGAACAAAATAAGGCAAAAAATGACCTTGATCTCTCAGATTTTCTTGAAAAATTTTTTGGTGTTTTGGAACAAAATATATTTGACCCGTGTTTCTTCGTTTTATATAAAAAAATTTATTTTGGCAGATATTAATTTTTGAAATGTCCCAAAAATCGCGCGCTTCTGACTCTTCGATCAATCATACCTCCGATTATAATAAAGCAAACTACTTGATCTTTGGCTCAAATTAAAGATAAATTGCAGTATTTCGTGAGGTATTTATTAGAAAATTTTATTAATTATTATTAATATTATATTTTATACGATTAAAGTTTTAAAGTTTGATAATAACATAAACTCGACCATTTAAAAATCTGGAAAAAAACTGAAAATACAATGAAGTTTATTCAATATTCTCAGAAAAAATCAGAATGGAGTCTCTAATAGTTCAGTTGTAACATAGCGGATAGAAGAGAAAGTGTGAGCTCTTCGGGAGTTACTATGGTTCGCTCGCAAGATGGCACTGGTGTCGCGGTCATTTCACTTTACTTCACGAATGAATGGTGAAAATGGGTTTCATATTATCAATTAGCATTTTAAATGCCTAAAATCGTAAGCAGGAATATTTGAAATACTGTTTTGAAACATCGTCTTTCCTTGACACATAATATAGGATGCTATTTTACAATAATGGGTATTATCATTAATGAAGAACAATGGGAAATATCGGCTTACATGAATTTACGCTGAAAAATTAAACCTTAATGCAAATTATGAATGTTATGTATATAAAATATCAAAACTCACCGTGGAATTAGATGTTGGAGGCCTTGGAGAGTTTACGTGTTGATTTTGCTGACTTCGATGACGTCATTTCTCTACTGATTTCCTTGGTACGAAAAAAGAAATGACACTTCATGTAATGTAGTGTTAACTTTCCAACTAAATCCAGTTTGTGTTCCACGCAACATCCTATTCCACTGGGTCCTAATATGATTTCGTCTATGTTATCTAAGCACTCGTAAAATATATCACCCCACAAACTTTCAGACGAGCACATTTTCTTCTCCAAAATAGCCTCAACTTGCAAAAAATATTAACCACACATTCAGAGGGGTAGTTTAGGGTGCCATATTCTTTTATTGTTGTGAAAGTGGAAGCTATGTGTCAGAGGGTAGATCGGTGGACAGAGTAGAGGCACAGGTTTTACAATTAAGTTTTTCAAGCATTTTGTTTTACTATATAACCCCATAAGTTGTGTACTAAGCATCTTTTAGAAATATTGTCCTTGTAGAGTTCGGGAACTTCACTTTCCCAGTCAAGTATTTTAGTTTTGTTCTTTATTTTGTTTCCAACAAAACCCAACAGCTCGCGGTTTTTTTGCTCAGTTTGTTTTGCCAATATACGAATTTGATTCATAAAAGATGTAAGTGGTGGCTCCACTTTATTCTCACAATTAGCAGCATTTGAGTGCAAGATTTACAGGGACATACACAGCCTGTAGCATATGTAAATGTAAAAATTCAACTGTGGAAGGATGGTCATCACAGCTTAAAGAACGCATAATTTCAAAGTGCCGTTCCAGGGGGTCTTGATTCAATCTTGCTGTTAAGACGTATGCAAATCCTCTATTCCATAAATACTCGGACACTTCCAAAGTACTTTTTAAGGTGACTCTAAGAGATTCCATTGTCCTAGTTGAGCAGAATGTGTTATTTTCAGACGTTACTATGCGAAAGAAATCTTTTAGTACTTTGTGAGATTGCGAATTTTTATAGAGTGCTTTAATTGGAACTGTGGAGTTTAATGCATCTACAAGATTATTTACATCTCTTGTGAATAGTTCGGTATTTTCGCTTCCTTTAAATTTTTCAAAATTAATTTTCCTGAAGAAGTCAATGCCATTTGCAGTGTTGTTACTGAACAATTGAAAACACAGTCTCACATTCATTCTCTGAAAAGAGGTGGGGTCTAGGTGGGATGAGAACAATTTCGGGCAAACTTTAAGATCAGAAAATTTAGAAGTGTCAGCTTCATAAATATATCTATAAAAATTATATTGGATGCTCTTATTTCTATATAAGACATCCACCTTATCATGAAAATAATTTCTCATGCATTTTATTATGTGAACGCAATTTGATAAAGCCCATATTCTTCTTTTCTCATCAAGTGGGTGCTGTACATTTTCAAATGTTGCTCCTATTCCTAAATTTTTCCATACTTTTTTGTTTGATTGACTTCCATCACTAGTGAAACCAACAATTCTTTTCCCTGAGTTTTCTAACTGGATAATTACTTCTATAAGGAGCTTAGCTAGTATATCACCGGGTGTAGCATTTCTACTTGCGTAAATCGCTACTGGTTGGCTCCAATTATGTAGTAAGGGAACAAACATAAAAACTAAAGCATGGTTAGCCATAGAATTTTTCTGATTGTCAGGCGTGTGTTCTCCTAGATTCACGAATCCGTCCTCTTTTAGTGAGCTAACATTGAACCCAACTTCTTCTCTTAATTTGACTTCATCAAATATTACAACTCCATCTTCTTCTTGACTGAATGTAGTAGAAATCGCATTTAGAGCATTGCTATTTATACCATATGTGCACTTTATACCTTTAGATAATTTCCTTAAATGGGCTTCAGAAGGCAGGGGCAGCAATTCATGTGTTAAGCAATGTCTATAACCTTTAGGGCTTTTAATTTTAAATAACAAGCTTTCTAATAGAAATTCATTGGTGTAATGCATCCCCTTCGAGCTCGTCTGACATTTTTTAAGCATTGTATCTGGAACCAGCTTTTTTTTTTTTTTTACTTAAACAATTTAAATTACGTTTATGTTCGCAACAATTAGTAGCGAATTTCTTTTCTACTCTCTTTAGATAGCAGGATTTTAATTCTAACTAAATTTCTATTGAGGTTTCTAATTCTTTTCTTCAGTGTAGCAATTTCATTGTTGACACTTGTGTTTGTGACCTTGGAGGAATTAGAACTGTTTTCTGTGATTTCCTCATTGTTGAAGGACGGTGCGTTTGAATTAAGAACTCGTTGACTGGATCTTGCATCTGGTAATTTACAGATTGTTGAATATAATTTTTTGTCTCTGTTTTGTGGAGATTTTCGGGATTTATGCATTGTAGTTAAGTAGCTGGGTAAATTAGGATATATACAGGGAATTGCCCATGGCTTTAACCGCCATTTAATTCTAGGGATTTCAACTAGTTTTCCATGCACAACGAATGAATCAACCTTCACTAAGAAGTCCTCTGGAAAATGTTTGTCACAAATACTAGATTTAACAGATAATTTAGTGCCTTTCCTAGGAATAGACTTTTCCCATTTGTAAAACAGTCTAGCTTCTAAGCAGTTTCTGTATCCTGAACGACACCCGGGTACAAAACAAGTTGGCATTTTTAATCAATTATTGATGTTGCTTGAAACTTACGTTTTGAAGAACACACACATTTATGCACAAACTTAGAAGCAATTTCAGAAGTTATATAATTACTCACAACACACAACGCATACGTATAAAATTATGTCTGTACATCCGAATCACATAGGCAGTTCGGCAGCATTTTGAGGCGACTGCGATCGCCACGCCACAGTTTCGGCCAGTTGCCACGGGACCACTGATCATGCAGTAAACTAGCGGGAGAGCTCACACTTTCTCTTCTATCCACTATGGTTGTAATTAACTTTGCAAATCAGTGCAGCGCACTCGCGTGGCACGGCTACCGTAACCTCACACAATTGCCACCTTCCATTACGGCAACTGTCCACTGCTTGAGGTTCCATGAATGTTACAACAGTACAGTAAGGAGAACACTACTAGCTGACACTATTATGTGTACACTATTAGCATCTTCAAAACGTTTTTAAAATATGCATTTTAAACTAATGGTTCCATACAACACACAACTTTACCTCCTTCGAAAGAAAATTGTTTCACTAAAGCTTCAGTTTTTGACAAAGGAATGGAGTGTAATTTTAAAGCACAGCTAGGCCCTTCGTTCTTGGCCGCTGACCTTGACTGGAAGTCCTGTTGGTGAATCCATAGCTTTCGCCTCTTTCATCAGCTCATATTGTATAATACTGTGAATGAAACCATGCACATGGGGAGGGAGGGGGAAGGTAGTGATGTTTGCATGATCTGAGACAGTCTTGCTAATTCAAAGGTGCTTTTTAGTGCAGCGTGAAGTTGAAGACATAGATCTTTGAGATAAAGAGTGAATATAGTGAATTTGTGAGACATTGATCATAGCGTAAATCAATTATGCCAACCTGTAAGTTCTAAATTAGGGATCAAAACATTACACAGTCAGAGTAGAGAAATTATTTCAAATGTATGGACGTACATGAAGGAAGAAGCTAAAAGCAAAGAACTGCTTACATCAGATTTTTTCAAAAAAATTCAAAAGTTGAAAAGCGCGTATCAGATGCCACAGGAGTATCAGAAAGATTGTGGAGACATTTTTCTGCATGGACTGTACTGCCTTAGTAAGAAGAAGTTATATGAGTAGCATAACTGACGCACCAATTCGCATGCTGTCTGCAGTCACCGGCGTTACTCGCTTTCAAGGCGAATCCAGCTGTAGAAACGGATCGCTACTTCATGTCGTCCGTGAGCGCTTGCACGCCTCCAGAAAAAAAAAAAAAAAAAAAAATTGTAGCAAATGCACTAATGCAAGCTCCATAGTTTTCAACATCTTATTTTATAGATAAAATGTCAGGGAATACGTGTGTAATTTTTTTTAGATTTTTAACACATCGATTTAAATTCGATTTTTGGTTTTACAAAATGTATCATTAAAAAAAACAGTCCAAAATTTGTGTGTAATAATGATCCATCGAAAGTTGTTAAAAGTGTTGTATTTTACCTTTCCAGTGCCCCAAACCCCAACTCTCAACTCTATATGGCCTTAGAGTAACAAGTGATTTTATATTACGGTGCGCGCAGAAATTCCATAGTTTCTAATAGCCATAACTAAGCAAGTAATTTAAAAATACGGAAATGAAAAAATACGGGTCTCCTTATTTTATGCCTATTATTCATAAAAAAAATTTGAACCTCCTACGAAAAAGTCGTGTTTTATGGGTGTTCGATTTGACGTGGATTGACCCAGATCTGGTTTTGTCAGCTTCAGGTTTGGCTAGTCAGTAATGTGGTGAGAGAGCTGTTCCTCACACAATGCCAATATGAGCCATCTAGCATTGTCACTGCGTCCTTTACTCATATTCTCTAGTGTTATTAACCCTCTTTGTCTGTTCCTAGCCAACTCTTGAGTTCAAAAGTATGCATTTGATTACGTCGCAGAAGACCGCCACTGTGCCACACGTCCCCTCTCTGTAGAAGGAATCAGGGAGGGGTGATTGTAGAAGTAACGAGTTTCACACTTCGGGTACTTATCTTGCCGGCCCTGCTTTAAAGTAAAAATTGCACATTTTTAGATACTATCCCACTAAAGCTGTTCTTTATCGTACTAATTTATGTCAAATTTAACATGTGTCGGACAAATTTTCTTCGATCTGACACATAAAAATAGTTTAACTCGAAGCATGCGGCTCGCCTAAAGTAACAACATTTTAGAGAGCTCTGCATAAATACTATCCTTAATGTTTGGTGGAGATTTTAACTTTAAATCATCTATAAATGTTATTCAAATTCATATAATAATTTAACTCAATACGTGCAGCAGTTTATGAGATGTTTAATGTGTAGACATGGACAAGGGACAAGTCGACGCTATTAGAGACTCTGTATTAGTCATCAGCAGGGTTAGGATTTTTAGGTGCGCACCTTTTTTCTTAGGGTAAATTTAAGCTCTTCGGAAAGATACCACAGTGTGAAGTTTTGTTTCTAGTTGCCAAAAGAGGCATTTTTTCATGCATCTTTTTTTTTTCCCCCTTTTTTGGTTACCTTTATCCCCTTTTCCCCCAACCATGTCCATAATCCCCTTTCCCCCTTTTTTCTTTTAAGTTTCCTTCCATTTTACTCTGTGATCTTAATCAATATAAAATATTTAACTTTTAATTAACATCTCAGCTTGCTGTGAAAATGTGAAGAGTAAGCCTGACTCTTTCAATAAACGCAGCGCGGGAGATGAAGGCACACCTAGAACAATGGAAAATAATTGTGTACAACAAATCCTCTCTCTCTTGCTTTACCGCTAAAAAGCAGCTCGCAACGATGCAAATGACAATGACTCATTGTCATTGTATATCATTCTATCCTGTTAATTTCACCAGAATTAGTAGCCTACTGTTCATGAATGTGGGTTTGTTACTATGACAGACGTCATCTGTTCGCGCTGATTCCAAGATCACGCAGAGACAGCAGTAACCGTACATGTGTGGTTCCAAGAATTGACTCTGGGTTCTGCTCGAAGCCACTAGAAATCGCTGAGACTGCAGTTCCAGCATGAATGAGAACATTCTGGTAATTGTCGCGGTGTTATATAAGAGTGTGGACAGTAAGTGAATGAATTGTGTAAGTCACATTGAGTTAGCAAGTGAGCTAGTGTTAGTCCTGTGTTACATTACTAAACGAGTGTATTACTAGACTTTACCATGTCAAAGGTGTCCAGTGCTCTTATTGTTCTGGCTCAGGAATTCAAACAAGATTTCATCGACACTGACCAACACAGACTGTTATTTGATGAACTATTTGCGATTCAGGAATTTCGTTAGATGAAAAACACCAGCGAGATCGCATCAAACAGCACATTTCCAACTCTAAGCATCAAATGAACAAGACTCTTCAGGCAAACAAATCGCGGCAGCCTCTATTACGAAATGCGTTTCAACAGAATTCTTCAAAAAGCCAAAATTTTATGGAAATCAACATTGAGTTGTGTGCAGCTCTTACACAAGTAGGAATTCCTCTCAATAAGGTGAACCATCAAGGGGTTTCTTGAAAAATACCCAATGATGTCAGTGCCGAATGGGAGTACTTTAAGAAAAACTACATGGAGCCTGTTTACCAAGAAACCATACAAAGAATCAAGGAGAACGTGTCTGATTGCGATGTAGGAATCAATGTGAATGAAACCATAGAATCAATGGAACGATATGTTTTGAACATTTTAGTTTTTCCCTTAGCAGGGGAGATAGTTAAGTCCATGCTAAAAATGCATGAGCTGCAGAAAGCCAAAGCTAGTACAGTAATGCAATCAATTATGGACTTTTGTCAAAAACTCTGGCCTGTTGATACCGAGTTTGAAAAACTTCTTCTTGTGGTTACGGACCAGGTTCCATATATGGTTTTAGCTGTTAACCAATTGAAGATGTTATTTCCTAACTTGAATGTGACATGCCTGTTCATGCGCTTCACAGGCGCCAATCAGTTCATCTCTGCCCTGAAGAAGATTCTGCAAAAAGCTCCGAATTGTGTTGTGGTCTGCAAGGAAACCACTGGCCTGCCCCTTCCAAATTTCCCGGTCATTATTCGCTGGGGATCTTTGATCGAGTGTGATGGCTATGTTATGTGAGAATTTTGACAAAATCTAAGTGTTTGTGCTTTCTTTGGATCTAGCCGACGCAGGTGCACGTTTTCAAGGCACACCAACTTCTGTTACCGGAGAAAATATATAATTTGCAGACAGAACCATATTGTGTTCATAGTTACAAGTACCTGACTGCAGCTATTAAGCTACTAAAAGAACAAGGTTTGGAAAAGGAGAAACAGTTGGGTATTTTTACTTCCGTGAGGGAGCAGTTAGATGGCTTTGCCAAAGACAAACTTGAGTTCAGTATTCAGAAGAATCCGGACACTGAGGATTTCGCCACATTTGTAGAAGTGCCATTCCGAGTGAATACAAGATTTGCCCCATTGGTTTCTATGGATATCGAAAGAAGCTTTAGCATCTACATTCTATCTCCTAATAGAAACAGACTTACTTTTAAAATTGTACAGATGCTTAGTGTCTTGAAGTATAACAGCTTCATGTGTTTTCCTTCTTCTGATGAGTGATAATTTGATGTACTTGTTTGTAATTCAATAAATTATAACAGAGGAAAGAGAAATTGTTGAATTAGTTAAATAAACCAGCACATTTTTGTTCCTTTCTTACCTTATTTGAGCACCTTTTCCCTTCCTTTTTTCATCGTGATCACACTTAAAATGACAGTTATGGGATGACTTATTGGTCTAATGATTAATTCAAAGCGAATGAATATTACGAGATTTAGTGCATGCAAGTTATATCTACTAGTTTATGAATCTCGATTGAGAAACGACTGCCGCATTAGGATCATTACAGTTGTACGCAGATCTGAAGCTAGTATTTATTACATCATTCGCAGCCCGCAATTCAATCTTTGGAAACTGGCATTTCATTGGGCTTGCAAGGTTGCCTGGAAGGGCTCGTGTACTGCCCAGAAGCTGAAAGGCTTTTGACCCGAAGTGATATTTAGAATTATTTTCGACCATCGAAGTTTTGAGTCGTGGCCTTTGAATTCGATGCATGAAGCTCTTAGAATTGAGCCTTTAACTTTCTTTGATGTTAGTGGGTTTCTCCTATTAATACGGCCTTTCGCGACACAACCTCTGAAAACTATCTATCATTTAGGATCAATAGCTTTTCAATTTCTGAGAAGTACATCACCTTCCCGTGAAGCCCGAACGAAATTCCAGTATCGAACGAGTGAAAAGTTCCTTGTCAGTCACCAGGTTTACATTCATAGAGTCACTGCAAGAGGCATTACGAGCTGTAACGAATAAGAAGCAACTCACCGGCAGATCCAGCCTTCCTGACCAATCTCTCGATTCCACTTCCCGAACCATTTCCTGAATATGCATATTCTGGAATTTATTTCACAGATGGTATAACTTTAATTAAATAAATTAATCTTTCCTGGGGCTGATCATATCGGATATTCCTTACAATTTGGTTTAAAGCAGCCTGCAGTTTATAGACTACAAACTTTTGTCCCAGTTTCGATGTGGATGGCGTTCGCGTGTTAAGTTTTGGTCACTTCTTCATCGCAATCACTTTTATCAAACCAGCCTGGCTTAAAATTTATGATGCACGGCCTGTTTATACCGCCCTGCATTCACTAAAAGCCCACAAAAACCACACCAGCTTTCAGCAAATATCTATCATATTAAGTGGCAAATGAAATGAATGTATTGATGGCATTAGTTCAGTATTAATCCACTATATTTGAAGGGGCATTTCACTCACTCCATCACCCAAAAAAAAAAACAAAAAAAAAAAAAAAACAACAACAACTCGCCAATGGACGTGCTGGGCCATGTTGGTAGAATTTGTAGTTTTCCTTGCGATGTTTATTACTATATAATACATCAGTCCAGTTTCAATTTGGAGTTAGCTACTTGTTAGACTGAAAGATTCCAGAATTACAAGTTGGGTCTGTAGTGTCGTTATCCGACCGGCAGCTCTTGGCGAAGTTTTGCAGATTATTCTGTTATTTTCGAGCTTTTGTGAACTGTCGCACTTGGCCATAACCGTTGTGCTGTAAATGAACATTTGTGTGCTTACATCACTAATGTCAGTCATGTCGTGCCCGAGAAATCCACAGCCGAAACGTTCTCTGTGAATCTAGAGGTGCAGCATAAATTTTGCTGCCATACCAAAGTCATGCAATGGTCTGTTCGCTTGGCATTTCGGAGGCCTTGGGCAACACTTCCACGCATGTGTCACTCATTTGACTTCCTTAGCTTACCTCTTCGTTGTATGACTTACCGTATTAAGAGGGAACGTCCTAAACGATGGGCGATCGATTGTTCCGAAAATTTGTTTACAGATGTTTGATCGATAAAAATGGTAATAATGCTCGTACGAGATAGGGTAGGTGAACTCGTTACGAGAACGTGAAACATTTAGAAGGAGTGAGACGCGAGTTAGTTTATCGAAATAACGCAGGTAGTTTGGGACTGTGAGTGATGTGTTATATTTGTTTTATTTTGGATTTCCCCCGTTCGGTATGGTAAGTACTACACCAGGCATGGGCACGAGAGGAGAGGTAGCGATTGAACTTGCCTTACCCACCCCACCTTCTCTAGCCCAGTGGCAAAGGTTGTTTCGATACAATCTTGCAGTGGTTGCTTTGATCCACCTGTGCGGTGGTGATAATTTCTACGCTATTATTAACCATTTTGTTTATATTAAACGTATTTTAGATACAGTAATTATTACAGCCACCTATTGTGGTTAGGTAAATTACATAATCTTCAAGTTTATAACCTTCCTTTTTCTTATGCACGTAGCATTCTTACGCTGCCTTACGATTAACATATTAATTCACAATAAATGAAGACGTAAAGTTTAATTGCTATCTAGTCTTAAAAAAGTTTAAAACTGCTTGATCGACTTAAATTGTTTGGTTTTAAACTTAATATTGTGTTCAAAGTTTGAAACAAGAAATGCAATAGTTTTTATTAGATAAACTAATAAGAAACTAAACCCATAAAAAGAATCATATCGTTCACTTTATATGTTTACAAATACGACTATTCAGAAAGTACGCTTTGAAATAGTAAATAAATACGTGTATGTCACCAAAGTTTAATTTATGGTTCTGATTATAGTGGCGTTTGATATATTAACCTTTATATTTGCAAATTGAAATCCGCATATTAAACAGCAAACTTTCCTGTTCTTGCAAGTTACGACAAATTCTACCACTCTTCATGAAACAGCCACACTCGCCACTGAATGAGGCGTGTCGGAATCTGAACAGCAGTGAAGGGAAGGGATGGCCGGTGGAGTGAGATGAGGAGCTGAGAACGCGAGTGGCCCAGTTGAGCCGATTTTGCCCATGCCTGTACTATACAAATTGCAGTTTTGTTGGAGCTAGCTCTCGCTGACGCAGTATTCACAGTATACGATTTAATGTCACTCTACATTCAATTTGAAGATGTATGATAAACAGGAGAATGTATATCGTTCATGTTCTGCGCGCCAATGCCTAAGCAGTCGCACGCTGTCCGCTAATTACAACCTCCAATGAAATCCGCCATATCCGTACCCTTTCTTCTAAGTAAAATTAATGTTTAGTGTCTATATGATGGATTACTATATATTTTAAAGCATCAGCTATATTTGCATTCATGCTTAACACAAAACGTATATTAATCATCTTCATTTTCAAAATAAATGCCCTGAAGAATGAGGACATTAGAGAAACAGAGTTATTATACACCCGATATTAAGTTATATTTTTATTCAGGTTTTGGTGTTAGGAATATTTATTCATTTCATAATTGCTTTGAAAATCAAGACTAGGTATTGGAGTCTTTATACATGAGTATAAATGGATCCAAACCAAATAAGACTCTGCAATGGAAATTATTTTATAAAGTATTGTATTAAAACAGCAAAATTCGAGTCCTGTTACTTTTCTATCACTTTATTGTCCTCTAAATTTTACTACAAATGTACAATTTTCTTCACGTTGTAAACAAAGTTTATATTCCTCTCTGCTGTCACAATTGTTCTTCTAATAGTCTTTCTCAGTCTTTCAATGTCTTTCTCCAGTTTCCCTGTCCCTTAATCTTGACTATTGCGATACAGTCACTCGACGACACATACGTATTCACTGACAGGCTGGTCGACTCACTCTCGGAACTAAAACATAACTGTACACGACGACTTACACAACAAAACAACTCACTCAAAACTAAACTGCTACTGAACTCTAAACTAACTGGAACTGTTCGCGCTGTCTGTGTGGTTCTATTTATGCTGGAGCCGATGTCATTTGACGTTAAACACAACAAAAAAAAGTTGCAGAGCTGCTGCAAACATTCTGTCCGAAAACACCCGGGCGCAGATGCTGGACTAACCGAGTTTCCGGCTTCTGGATTACCTTAGGGTCTCGCACCCTCACACGTGTTTAAGTTAACTTTTGGCCCTGCCTTTACAGTTATTATCACTTCAATTCTATGGTGATGTTATATTTTAGTTAATATTAAGCAAGAGAAAAGTGTAGGGAGCTTAGTTTATGGTAATATTTACTGTATTCTTCTTGTCATTTAACGTGTGTTCAAGTTCTCGTAATGAATTCGGTGAGTATGTAACTTGCATGACAAGGATTTTTCTAAGTTTTCTCACGAAGAAGAGTTAAAAATCAAAGAACTAGGGAGGCCACGACCAGTACTAAATATTGTTCAGAGCATCACTAAAAGTAAAAGGCAATATAAACGAGTGTTTCGACAAGAGGTTTATAATAGTCACCACTGGCTATGTGGCTGTAAAATCAGGAATGCGCTGATTTTTTTTTTTTTTTTTTTTTTTTTTGGGTGGCGTACAAATGTGGACGAAAACCGGGGTTAGGGATATAAACCACTTAAGTTCAAGCATACAGAAGCATGAGGCCTCCTATGTTCACTTGAAAAATGTGTTGAAACTAACGTTTTTTTGGGAAGTCAAACGTAGCTTTGCAGCTAGACAGTGCATAGAGACATAGGATTGCTGAGGAAAACGAAAAAGTTAAGGTTCCCTGCCAAAGTTTCCTGAAATACGAAATATCTAAGCAGTAGAAGCTACATTGAAATTCTACATCCAAAAGTAAATTAAACACCGCAATCTCCAATAATAGCTTGAATTACCCAGTAAATCAACTAATTCGTCGAGACTAGGTACTTCTCACCAGACTGCGTATTGGACATATTGCAGTTACGTATGCCTACCTTCTTGCAGAGGATCCCCAACTTAAAGCACTGTAATTCAATCGTAACAGCTCAGCGCATGGTGTCAGAGTGTCCATTCTTCAATGTGCTTCGGCTTCAGTGTGGCGTTCCTGCTCATCTTTCAGTGACCTTGAGTGATCCAACTGAGTGCCACAGTATAGTCAAGTTTATGAAACTAGTAAATTTATACCATGTTAAATAATCTTATGTTTTAATACTTTTGAATAATTGTAATTTAAAATTCATTGTAGTCGCGATGTCTTCATTGTTTAAGCGACAGTAATAAATTTAAAAAATAATAATATAGAAATGTTTATAACCTAATGTAAGCTCATAAAATGGCTAATTAAAGACGTAAAGCGCAATTACGTAAGTAAATGAAGACAAAATCGAAAAAAATTACTCTAAAATAAAAAACAGCATAAAATAACAAAATATTATCCAATAAATATACATTTTCTTAAGCTGGGACTCAGGATAAGTAATACTTGTAATGCAAAAAGTAAAGGATGACAAGTCACCAGAATTCGGGCCCTGATGCTAAGAATACTCCATATGGCATCCCACAGAAACGTATGGAATAAAATGTCTTCTAGTGGAGTCTTACAAGCGAAAATTCTGGATCAACTTCTAACATTAAAGCTTTCTCGTTAAGAGACGCGTGGCGAAAGAGAACCGTACATTTTCGACGGGCGAGTTCCTTAATGGCCACATTGAGCACAGAGAACAGAAGTGTGATTATTCGTGTTCTCGCGTTATTTTCGCCTGAGGAAGTGGCGGCATTTCGAGTATTTGTAGATCGTCACAGCAGAGACCCACTCTCATCAGATTGCTTTACTATTTATTTGTTACTTTCAGCAAATATATTCGCTTCAAAATTTTCCTAGATGGTCTGGTATTAGAAAACCACCCACTTTTGGATGATACAACTTTGCGAAATTCCTTTTTAAAACTACACAAGGAGGATCGCTCTGGACACGCTTAGCACTCTTGACTGGGGCACGCAGGTTCAAATCCGAAGATTTTCCGCGGTTTCCCTCGTTCAATTTTAATCAAGTTAAAAGTAAATGTGTATTCGTTCAGCATTCACATTATCCTCATTAGTCTTGAGTTCTTACTACATCTTGTAGGTGTAATGTTGACTTCGGAGGTTGACCTTACCATGGATTAATTCCACTCAGGGAGTTAGTTCCTTGAAGTCCACGGAAGCTGTGGACTCCAAATACCGGAATGCGAATGCCACATGTGAATAACACGGTTTTTACTTTATTGACCGGTGTCAAATACCTCTTTGATCTTGTGATCAGCGTTCTGGCTTCCAACACCAAGGTCCCCGATTCCCAAATTGGAAGGGGTGGGGGGAGGATTTAATTTTATGCAATATATTTTTTTTTCGAGTTAAATATTCTAAAAGTTTATTTTTACTTTCTCTACTACGTACATTCAGTGAGCAGAGGAAGTATTGTATTTCACCCAAAAATTCGACACCAAGATTTCAGCAGAAGTGCGGTTTGAAGCTTATACCGGATGGAAGGGAAGCCATTACATTAATGTAAACTAGTGATAGATCTCGGTATTTGGAACACATTTTGTATGTCACGTTTTTGTCTCTGATCATTTCCTAAGGAGCTATTTTAGTTTTGTTGAAAACAAGCTGGCAACACTGCAGATTGTGTGGGTGTCACTTTCACTAGGTCAATGCATCAACAAACACCGCAGCGTGGTCTCTCGTGAACATAAACAAATACCATGCCGTGTTCTTCCATGTTTACTGTGCGAGTGTAAGCCAATCAGAATCGTTAGCTTCCAAAACATTACACTACCCTGCAAGCGACCGACCTGTTTATTTCCAGAAGCCGGTTCAATTCCCTGATCAACCTTAACGCAAGTTGCCGAGTTGCTTCACGTCTGTAAAAGCTATTCGGAATATACCTTTAATTCTTTAAAGTGATTAATTATTTCGAAACCTTGCGTGATGTCCCATAATTACTACCGAAGCTATGTCAGAAAGAAGTTACTCTGCGCATCTTTACGAGAACAAACTATTATCTTGGTCCATTCTTGTGGAATTGCGAATCTAATTTGGAACAAAAGCTATTTATTTTTTCGAAATCAGCTGATCAAAAAACAAAATGTCATTAGACTATTTTGTTTGTAATGCTTCTATGAAGCACATATTAGAAGGAATGCAATAAGTCCCCTTCCACCTGGTATGTACAAAAAAGCATTGTGGAAAAAAAAAATATAAATATAACTCTAAAACGAAAACCTGGATAAATACCAAACTTGATATTTAAGTTCAGCATTTTCCAAAGATACGACACGAAGATTTAAAAATAAATTCCCCACTCTAAACTGCCATTTGCATGGAAACTTTAAAATTTTGATTTGCCCAAAAAGTCCTCTAATACTGATTAAAATTCCACGTATTTAAGATATTTACATGACAAATAAAATACATATAACGAATTTTCTGGAAACAGCTTGTGAATTCCTTTTCATTCGGAAGGAATTTCATATAATTTCGCGTAATGAGCCATCTAAAAGTTATTGACAAGAAACTTGCCACATAAAAATTAGGTCTTTTTAAAGCACAATTTAAGTCAAATAACCTTTACCGAGGGATCTGCCATTTCTAAGATATCCTTATTATTGGTTTCAATTACTTCAGCGTTCTTTCTTTAGTTTGGCTAATGGTTGGGTTGTTGCCTCAACAATTGAAAGCCACTTGTAAAAACGTGATGATTGTAATTGAATAAGTAATTGTTATACTTATTAATTACAGAAGTGCCGCTGCAAGTTATTGCAGTATTATTAGAAAGATTGAGAAAGTTTTGTTTGAATAGGCGCCACTCAATCCTCCTGACACTTATAATTGCTTAGCATGTAAAATCCTCTTCTTCTCGTTCAATTGCTAAGTCGTTATTACTTGTTCAGTGGCGTTGCCTGGACAGAGACTGCTAGAAAGGGAGTGGAATCACTTACAAATGAAGGTTTTCAAGCTACTAATTAGAACAAGTTTGAGTGGGAAGTAATTACGTTACTTTATTGTATACGAGGCACAAAGGAATTTAAAATATTACAATTACTACACACAAATGAATTGACGAAGATTGCAGTTTATAGCTTTACCGAGATTTCAGTTTCTGTATGAGTCGCCGCGCATAAGCCAAAAATTTTAAGTCACTAGGATGAAAGCCGAAATGATCTTGATGTTAATTTAGCCTACTCTATGATGAGCCGAAATAATTTCTTGAAGTAAAAATTTCCTATTCTACGCAATATTGCCAAATCATTCTTGATGTTAATTTAGCCTATCAAATTTCTAGTGTACTTACTTAATTCGCGCGTGCTTTAAGTAATGCCTCGGCGTAATAGTTGACGACTGCTCCGTTCGTGTAGTAGTTTGCGACTTCTCTGTTCGTGTGATGGTTGACGACTCTTGACGACTCTTCTGCTCGTGTGTTATTCTTCGACTCTTCGTTCCATACGGGAATACGAAAGACATATTCGGTTCCCCTCCACATAAAATTTTTGAGTTTCACTCTCATTGGAGCGGGTTCTGCTGATTACTTCAAATTTTTGTATTTCTAGATTTTCTGATTGGCTATTGACCAAATATGTCGGTGGACAACACGAGACTTTGCTGCTGAAATGTCATGTCCTGCCCCTTGCGGTAGCATTTCGAACAAGCTTGATAGACAGCTTTACGACTTTTACTTTACAAAGGAATAATCCTGCCTAACAATGGAGCTTACAATTTGGTTGGCGTCAGGTTGTCGCTCTTTCAAGGAGAACTAATTCGGGTCTAAGAACTCAGGGGTAGTGTCTCTGAAGCGAAATCTTTCAAATTTACCTATAAACTGCATTCTACGTGGGTTATTTCTTATTCTTTTAAATATATACACTAACATTTATGATTATTTACATGTACACGTTTACACAATAACTTATATTAATCCTGACACTTGCCCTGTGAGTGGTTCTAAAATAAAAGAATGCTGGAACTTATGTGTTAAAGCGCTCATTTATATATATTTATCTGGGGCACGGTATAAATACCGTCTCATTCCAGTGCTATAATTTTCAGTTGTTTCTGGCGATGTCTTGGAAGCAGCATGGAATTTCAAGGCCACCTTATAGACATAGTAGTGTCGATTCTAATGTCTGTATTCCCTCGTACCTGCAACGGAATGTGTAATGAAACTATTTAACATGAAGTAAGTACAAAATGTAAGCCTTCGTAGAAATAGTTTGTAGCATATAAAATATACTACAACGTAATATTTGCAAATAAAAGCAAACTATAGTGGGTAAAGCAAGTAATGTGAATGTAACACAATTGGTTTTTTTTACCAATCGCTTTTATTATGCCTGCTCAAGCTGCGAAAGCGAAATAAACTGTTCTAATAAGTTTATGATTTGCTGAGAATAATCGAAATGTGGGGGTATTGTTAATATTGGAGCACTTAGTTTTAAATTGACTACTTTTAAAGAGATTTTGTGTTAATTTGATTTATCAACTTTGTTCTACGGTCTCCAGCCTGGCAGTATAAATTTGAAAGTGAATGTGTGTGTGTCTGTGTCTGTGTGTGTGTCTGTGTCCGTGTGCGTGTGTGTGTGTTTAATGTAGACCATAGAAGAAGAAGGCCTACACTTAGGCGAGTAAATAACCACTCTGTGGTCGAGTGTTCTGGCTTCTCAACCCGGAGGTCCCAGATTCAATTCCCGCCTGGAACGAGGGAATTTTTCTTTAATTAGAATCTCTCCTAACCTTTGCAGAGATTGAAAGTATATACGTGGGAGTGTTTAATGTTAATAATTTTAAAAACCTACGTTAACAAACTTACAGTAAATTGGTTGTTTTCCAAGTCAAAGACTGTGATAGGATCATACAAGTAAAGGGGGATATACAAAAGATACAAAAAGAAAGAAAAAAGCTGATGTGTTACACTCACATGACGTTCTCTAGCCTTGTACATACTATTCTTATAAACGCTTACTCCTCTATCTACTTCATGTTAATCGGGATAAGCATTTGTAGAAATTATCTTATTCTAATTTTCTTGTAGGTGCAAGGGGAATATTAGAATACAGCATGCTATAAGCAATAGTCAAATCTATTAAGGGCTGGTTGCTATGTGATGTCTTTGAAATTCCGATCTCTTTGCATGGCGAAAAGATAAAAAAGAACAATAACGTATTCTTATTCGAGAAGACTATGTATTGGAAAATTAAAACAAATAATGAGTATTTAGGAAATCGTTCAATACACACAAAGATCAGGAGGTTTACCGGGTTTATGGAGAACAATAAGATCTGCATGTTTCCATAGAGAAGGGAAATGGCCTAAACGTAAAAGAGCATTAAAGGCAGAAGCGAGGAAAGAATGCGCTTTTCGTGAGAGATTTTTCAGCGCGATATTTGGTAGGCGGTCATGACCAGGAGTTTTCTTGGACACCAATGTACGCATAATAGATCGGATTTCACCAGGGGATGTAAATTTGATGGGTAACGGGACAGTAGGATAGAAAAGAGATTGGTTGTCAATATCAGTATGACTGGGAGTAGACGCGGGATTGGGAGTGAAAGCGTCCTGGAAGTGATTGGCGAAGAGCTCACATTGTTCTTGAGGACTTACATAGTGTCTACCGGCGTTCTTCAATGGCGGAATTACCGTGGGCTCTCGGAGAATACGCTTGGTTTCCTTCCAGAGGGAATGGTCCAATGGCGAAATGGAAGAAAGATGGCGCTGGTAGCTCGTGAAGCGATGATCAAGATCAGCTTTAACTTGTCGGATTAACTGGTTGAGACGAGAGCGTCGCCAGGGTTGCCGCTGATGCTGCCACAGTTGGCGCATATGGTTCTTAGCGCGTATCAAGCGTAGAGCTTCCACAGGAAGAGCGTCGTGAAAAGGTGTGTATCCACGATTGCGACGTGGAGTGGAGTGTGCTGATTGTAAAGCTAGAACAATACTGCAGGTGAAATGTTGAATCACATTGTCAGCATCGGTCACAGTTTGAAGTGGGAGGTTAGGGCGTAGAAGGGTATCTAAACGACGACGGAACGTTTCCCAGTTAACGTGTCCTTGTATTAAGGAAGGGAAAAACGGAGAAATTGGTCTAGTGACCTGAAATGTGGCTACTACAGGATTGTGATCCGAATCCAATTCGGGTAAGGCAGTCAAGGTAGGTGGGTGAGTGAAGTTCTTCAACAACGCTATGTCGAGAATATCTGGCAATAGTTTGGGGTTGTAAGAGTAGTAGGTGGGGGCATTTGGAGCCAAAACATGAAAACAATGGTCATCCGCAGCCTGCTGTAGGCGGCGACCATTATGAGTAGTAACTCGGCAACCCCATGATTCATTCTTGCTGATAAGATCGCCAAGTAAGAGGACAGGATCAGACGTAGAGAACAGGACCTGGAAATCTTGATTGGTCAATACTTTCGACGGAGGTTTGTAAGCAGCTATCACAGTGAGATGTTCACTGGCGTTAAGAGAAAGCTTAATTGCGCAGGCCTCGAGACTAAGCAGTGTAGGTAGGAAAAGTAGGTGATGCGGGAGATTACGCCTAATGATAATAGCGACGCCACCAGAAGGAACTACTGCTGCTCGATCTTCTCTGTAGATTTTGTATCCTGGTAAAGTAAATTTGTCATTAGCAGCGAGATGTGTTTCAGAGATACAAGCAACATCAATATTGTGTCGGGATAGAAACTCAAGAAAACTTTGACGTTTCAACTTAACTCTCCGTCAGGCGCAATACCTATTGTTACGTGTTCGGGCGCAATATATCTGAGAGATACCACGTACATATCTGCCTCTGTGCTGTCTGAAATTCCTCCTAAATGTGAAATATTTGTATTTTATTGTGTTTTAATTATGTTATTTTTATATACCAAATTTTATTTTCAAAGTATTACAATACATCATACTACATTTCAAAAACATGAGTTATGTAAGTTGCAGAAAATAAACTAATACTGCGAATGTACAAAATGTGAAAGGGTAATTATTCTTATACTTGAACATAAAGTTAACAATAAACATCATCAGTTTTTATGAAATTAAAAACATTATTACAATTAATCAGTTATTTGAACTAAATTGTGTGTGCGTGTGTCTGTAATACACTTGAGAGTTTTCACTGCAAATTCTCAGCACACTTCTTGCAAACCTGTCCGGCATGCCCTAAACAATAGTACATTTCACATTTCTTGCAGCAATATCTAGAAAGTCGCTTCTTTTTTTAGTCCACAAGGCAAGTCTTGCAAACTTTGCGCTTATTTACAGCAGAAGGACCTGAAGAATCTTCATCACAGACTTCTGTCGCAGCTGCGCAATCTGTGTCACTTTCATAATCAACAATATCTTCATTATTATCTTCATTTTCATCCCAGAGTATTGCCAGGCTTTCTGTAGGTCGTTAGGTTTACACAGATTGAATACGTCTTGCTTCTTAGACATTATGGGACGTAAAAACGTGACCAGCAGAAAAAAAGACCACAGAAGCAATGAGGTACGTGAGCGGGCGCAATGTATCTCACAGATACTTTTGCTTGATAATCGAACGAAGCAACAAGCAGCTGGCCAATAATGAACCAGGAAATGCTACAGTGTGTTTTAGGAAGCTACAATGACTTGCATTAATTTCGCACAAACAGTTGCGCCATATTGTTTAAAAAAGCGGGAGAGGTATCTCTCAGATATATTGCGCCCGACGGAGGGTTAATGCCATTGGCGTTCCAGTTTAGGAAAGTGAGTGAAGAGATTCGAGGAGGGAGATCAGTTTCCATTGGAGAAAAGTTGCGTCAGAAGTCTGGAAACAAAGGAAGTGAGTAGAGGCAAATAAGGCTGAAGAAAGGAAACAAGGGAGTTGAGAACTACAGAAAGAAAGGCGTCAGTGTCAGAAGACGGAGAAGTAGATGATACATCTGGGGTAGGAGAAGGAGAATAGGTGGACTTAGAAGCTCTGTGAGGCCACTTGGGTGGTGGAGAGGCCGTGTGAGTCTGACGAGGAAGTGAAGGGAACACAGTTTCATTGTTAAGGAGTACAGACGGCGAGGGCGGCGTCACCTTGGTTGATGCCGCGTTAGTAGGACTACGGCGCTGTTCTCTCTTTGAGGGCAAGAAATGATGGACAGTCTCTATAATTCGCGGAATGTTCCCCATTGCAGTTCACACATCGAGGTGGCACGGCCTTAGACTTTGGACACGCTGAGAAGTGGTGACTTTCAGGACATTTAACGCACCGTGATGGTAAATGACAGAAAGTTTTGGTGTGGCCATACTGTTGCAGTTGGTGCACTGAGGAATGAGGGAAGATTTACGACGATGTTCCACAGAGATAATTGCATGTTGCAGACGCTTGACTTGAAAAACGCGCTTTGCGTCCTCGGTGTTATCCAATTCCACTACACAAAGTGGCATGGGTTGTTTGTTTTTGTGAAACAAGCGGACTACTTTTCTAATTGGTAACTGTTGGCCTATTAACTCCTGATACACTTCGTCGGTTAAGGAAAAGGGAATATCTCGGATCACAACCTCGAAACGTTTACTTCGCGGGTCCTGAAAGGTATGATAAGGCAATCGGGCTTCGTCAAGGAATTTGGTGACAGAACGAAAATCGTCAGTAGTAGTGGTGTTGATTTTGAGCACCGTTCCACGTTGCTGTGTAGTAAACTCATGATGAGTGAGCGAGGTTAAGTCAGCTACTATTTGTTGGTAATGATTGACATCGTGAAGAAAGATAGGGGGGATAGTTAGCTTGGACGGTTCTCCAGAAATAGTAGGACTACGAGGATCTTCGTCCATAGTTTCTAAGGCTGCATACCTGTTGTGCACTGATGGTAGATCAACAACGTATTTATGACGAATTCGCGCCGCGGACACCGTTAACTTCTTGCTCGACGTTTGAAAGCTTTCCACTGACGGAGATTCAGAGTCGAAAGAAGCGTCGAGATTACGCTTTGAAGCAGTCGTTGCACAAGAATGCACAGAAGGTGTAGTAGGAGGACGCATGTTGGTAGTGGAACTATCATTCAGTGACGAGAGTCGATCTGAGGACGAAGATAATCTTGGCGCTGGGAACCCTGACATAACTTCAGGATGGTGAACAAGCTCCAAAGAAGAGCGAACCAACTGCCCAGTATCAGGCGCGAGAGCCATGAGATTGTGGAGCACTCACTAAGGTAATAACTTTTATGAATGAGACGAAAAATCACAGGGAAAATAACGGCCTATTTGACCGCAACAGCACAGCACGACACAAACACTCGATAGCACCCGCTAACTCACAGAGAGGGCAGAGCACACAATCGTCCCTCTCGACCGCTAACAACGAACTGATTCGATTCCTGAGGCACAACGTTCTCTCTTTTTTGAAAGTACGAGTTGAAGTCGTAGTTGAATAGTCTACAGAAATGAAACCACGAGTGGTATTTACAAAGTTTATTTCTTGAGTAGAATTCCATAATCATTATTAACTGTTACTCTGAATAATTACCATTCAATACATTTAGTATAACTATATTTCTCATTTGATTAATAGATATCAGTTATCTAATTTTAGAAAGTTAAGCTCAGGTGCACTCATTTCGATAATTTAACAGGAACAGAAGACACGATGTTTTCCCATTGAAAGCACTGACACATCGGATTGGTCATTATAAAATGGCCGGCGTGTGATCGGAACATTCACAGTTAACTTTTATTGTATTCTTAAGTGTGTGTCGTATTCATTTTTATATTTTACAGGTGGCAAATAAAAGTAAGGCATTAAAGCTTTTCCATTATGATTTTAAAACAGTGAACGTTTCTACAGCTCTCGGATGCGAGTTTCTTGGAAATTAGGTTTATCCCTCATCTTGAGTTATCTTATCGCGTGTGTCCTCGCTTTCATTTGATCGTTTTTCATGTATTTGTATTATCGCTTCTCAGCTGTCAATAGTTACAAGCGAGCAACGCCGTGCTTGCACTGCATTATTATTCCTGTTATGGCTTCCCTGCCAAATACAAAATTACGTGGTTGCCATTCGAATTTTGCGCGCAGTCATGTTCTCAAATAATGGAAATTTTCTTGAAAAAAGAAACATTGTATCGCTTTGAGGGCTCATGACATTTGCATGCGTCATAAATGGCATTAAGTACCACGCCCAACATAAGACTTTATGGGTTAATAGTAGCGCGTACAGCGACTTAATGTGAACAGCACGCGTGTACAGAAGTTACAGCTTCGAATCAACTATTCATAGCACATTCTATCCAATGCGTGTTTGTCATAAAAAGTTAGGAAGCTTCTGCTGCTTCATTTATTTATTACACACTTTAAAATGAGGAAGACAAAAAGCCTAGAGTGTCTACAGAATACATGTTACTTTTTTGCGTTTTCCATGCTCTGTATTTTTATTTTATTTTGTCACGCAGTGTTAAGAAATTAGTTATTTCGGTGGAGGTCGATTTTATTTATTTATGTCCCGTTTTACTTTCTCTACTAATATTTGCAGTAAGTAGGGGAAGTATTGTACTCCTTACAGAAATTCCACGTGGATGTTGTATCAGAAATACATGTTTTGAGACTCCCTGAAACTAAACAACCAGAAAGAAAGAAAAGGAAAGAAAGAGAAATAAATAAACAAATAAATAATGTCCGTGCGTGTGTGTGTGTGTGTGTGTGTGTGTGTGTGTGTGTGTGTGTGTGTGTGTGTGTGTGTGTGTGTGTGTGTGTGTGTGAATAGCATAACTCAAAAATGAAAAGTTAGATAAATACCAAACTTGGTATTTAAGTTCAGTGTCCGTCAAGCATTCGACACGAACAATTTGAAGAGCTTCCCCTGCCTCAAACTCGCTTTACATGGACAGTTGTTGGAGGTTTTTGATTTTCTTAAAACAGTTCTCACGTGTCGATTAAAATACCATACATTTAAGATATTTACATGACAAATGAGATAAATCTTGAACTTTTTGGGAATAGTCTCTGAAGCTCTCTTCATTCTAAATGACTCGTTTAATTGGTAAATTGTAAGAGATAAACAAAATCTTAATGTACCTACCTAAAAAAATTCGTTAAACCAAACAAATCATATAAAATTCAGTTTTTTGTGAACTCAGCTGTTTCCGAGAAATTTCATATTATTGGTTTTAATTTTCAAATATCCACCTGTACTTCAATCCGATGGGAAGTCGCAATTCGGTTATGGTTGTTTCTCGGGTTTTTTTTTCCCGTAATCATTCAAAGAGCATGCACTTTCCAAGTCAATAACACAACGACTCACTCTTTAAAATTCTGACCATGGCATTTTCATCCGTATCCTACAACGAAATTAATAAATGTGGATTCAACGTTTATGTGGATTAACAATAACTAGATAAAATGATAAACTTTTGTAAGGATAGTTTGTAGAAAAGTGAGTAGAGGCCATCTAATGTTCTTGGCTACTGCCATTTTTCTTTAAAATAAAGGATTATGAACTCTTGAAAGTTAATGTTAATAAAAAGACATGCAAAAATTGTGAACAAGAGGGTCAACGCTCAAATTTAGAATGAAGCTGGAGCACGACGTAAAGTTTGTGATCAGCTTACATTTTTTCTCCCCCCGAGGTCATTTCGGTTAGAACAAGACTCAAAGCAGATAGGTATTGACTCGGCTTGTTTTTGTTTGTAATCGATTGCTTTTATCTTTGTAAGTTTTTAAACTTTTAGTCTCACGCACACATTCAATTTTCCACACTAGTAAATTTAAGGAATAATTTTAATCATGGAAAACTGTGCCCCCACCACCCGAAAATCAGACTCGAGGCCCTTTTGAGAAGCCAGTATGCTGACACTGCCTTCAAAGGCAGTCTGCCAATTACTTTCTACTCCTTATCTATGGTAGGTAGAAGAAGCATTCTACTGTAACGAGATTTCATTTCCTCGTTTTTAAAAATGTTCCGTTAGTGCATGCTGTATTTTTGTGTACAATGGAACTTAAAATGGTAAACTTGGATAAATATCAAATCAAAATTCAAGGATGCAGCACGAACTTCACAAAACTACCTCCACCACTAACTACCTTTTGCATATGATCCTTGTGATTTCTTGCATGATCTTATTACAAGTTCCTGTTGTGTAGAGTTTGAACGAGTATTCCTTCCTGTTGTTAAGCTTAGGTGAATGAGCGACATTTTTACGGCGTGTGCTGCCTGTTTGAGAGCAGAAAGTCAACATTTACAGTAGCTATAATGGACACAGTTTATCGGCAGTCCCCAGGAGTTCAAAATGGCCGACATTACACTAAACAGCTGACGGAAGTATCACAAAAAGCAGTCCTGCCGACGTACATAAAAAAGCCATTTCTAACCTCAAATATCACAGTGTTAAAGTAACATGCTTTCAAACGATAATAATGCTTGAACATCGTTACCACACAACACATGATGAACGTACTTACCTTCGGCAAATCTTGTTCTGCAATAACACTTTTGGACAAAATCACTTCCGAGCGCTAAATATCGTACTCGTATATACGGGATGTACTACTGTGTAGCGAACACAAAAATAACAACACTAACTATATTTGCGTATACTGTTCTAAAACAATTCAAAACAAAATCACGCAAAAACGAGCATTACGTCCACTGATTGATTAATTAATACGGCGTCTAAACAGAATCTTGTTTTAAAATCTATCGGTTGCCCTCTCTGCAACGCGTTCATAAACAAGGGCTTCTGTGGCAACATAACAGACGCAATAACACCAACTATGGCCGTAGCTTTACCATGGTTATCTGTTACCTACAAACAGTTGGCGGTACTAATGCAACCCAACTGATGGGATATCACCAAATATAACCAGACTGCACCACAATGGGGGAAAAATGTCAAGGTTTGTTTTTTGGGGTATCTCAGTAAGCTGTGCCTACTGTACTGTTAGGTAAGGATTTTAGTGCACCTCTGACAGCACTATTTTCCCAGCGACTCCTGGGTCTCTCGCGCAGTGTAGAGCCCACGGAGCGGGTTACCATAGGTATGTATTAAGCACCACATATTTAATGTAGCTGTATGCCATCATCGTGAACTTTCATATGGTACTAGCTACTCTTATCCCTCCAGATAGCAGAACACGTCGCACATATTTTCTCGTCAGAGGCCTGCAGTATCTATTGTGGCTACCACCCCCAAGAGGAATGAAGTGAAGAAATCACAGGAGGCTACAAGCCTCATGCAAACAGGCCACAGGGATGCTCAGAAGTCCCGTAGGATATCCTGGCTGGAAGACCTGACCAACTACCGGAGCTGCCGGTCGAGGAACGGCCCTTGTAACCAAGCAGCCCTCTGTTGTCCACGGGAAATACTCTTTACTTGGAGCAAGCTTCCCCACATCTGTCCGACACCTCCATAGGCCATGAAACCTGGAAGCACACCTCTAACATGAGAAGGAAACAGAATGAAAGGGAAATGGAAAAAAATCGTAGCGAGAAATCACTCCAATACTGGCCTACCGACCAGTGAAAACAACGAAAAAGTTCAGATCAGAGTGGGCAGTAGAAGGAAATTGAATCCAGGAGCTCCCGAATGTGAATCTCAAGCGTTATCGCGGAGCCTGCTTTCTTGGTAGTATTTAGGTATAGTTAAATAAGGCAGCCTCGCGTCGCTAGATTTGCCGGCAGTTAATAGTGTAATTGAATATTGCTAAAGGCGCAAAGTTGCTGACTGTGCATGCGCGCTGAGGGATTTGTCTCACCGGGACTAACGCGTACACTCAGCCTTGTGGAGTAGATACTGAGGTCTAGCGAACCTTGCTCCAGCAGCCGCCCTACCGAGCATATGCTACTGGCAGCAGAGGTTGCTCCGGCAACTGAATTCTCTGTCACAAAATTTCGCTACTTAGTGTCACTGAAAGTTGCTAACGTCGTTAAGCAAACTTGATTGTTATTTTTTGTACCCATTTAAATAAAATTTCTCACTATTTGTATTTTACATTTAAGCAAATAGTCAACAAAAGAAGAAAATGCAATTTCATGACTAACACATTTTGATTTTAAAAGCTCAATCGATGAGTTACACATAAAATCAAAGCACCAGAAGTAGACAACGTAATTTCAAAACTCAGAATACGCACCTACAAACCTTCCGTTGCGTCTGTTACAATTAGTGCTGGAAACCAAACCAATTCCCGAATAATGGATGGCTGCAAAAATAATAGCGTTCAGATAAATGTTCATTACACTTGGGTGTAGGATATGCCGATCAAAGGACTGTGTGGCCAATTACCTTAATTAGTCGTCGTTCTTGCTAAAAGAAAGAAATAATTGTTTGGTAACGGGGCTCTAATGACCTAGCTGTCGACGGGCCCTTAAACCCTACTCACTCACTCACTTGTTTGGTAACGGCGCTGTCAATTGCCAGAATTACATCAACGCCGCCTGTGTGTCGCAATTTCATCCCGCAGGAGTTCTTTTGCATGTCAATAAATATACTGACATGAGGCTGTCGCTTTTGAGCACACCTAAAACCGAAGCCAATTTTGAACCTGTGACCTTGGGATCAGTAGACGAGCGCCTAACCAAGTGAGTCACCTAGACCGACGCCGTTCTGGCTGCTGCTCCAGTCCTGCTATGAATGACGAGCACTTCGGATCAGTATTAAGTCTTGCTGTTGTCCTACCACATAAATATTGAAGTAGGAAAAATGCAATTTTATACCAATATGTAAGTAATTAATTGTGTGTATTTAAATCAACATGGGAAATATAGGTTTATCGAGAAGTCGTTCCGCAGTCTCGTGTAACCAAAATTCCCCTATAGACGGGAATTCCGGTTGCAACACTGGCTGCCGCGAGCCTATGGCCATTTAGAACGTTCCATGTACTAAAGTATATGATAGATTCACCTATGTAATTCATGAAAGTTAATGGACATAAACAGGATACCAAGTTATCCTGAGGGTACCTTGGAGTGCTTGATCCTCTCTTCAGGGGCAACAGCAGGAGAACGACCGTGGCGACTTGTTGGTGGAGCAAAGAAGAACTACATACCTAGCCAGGCGAAAGCACAGTTTCGCGGCACGCTGCAAGACGTTTGATAGCAAACGGTAGCGTGTCGCATCAATCATCATTTGCGCTTCTTATACATCGATCCTGCTCCCGGAGGGGTGCGTGCTGGTATATAGAGGAGCCAGGTAACTATACCCCTTCTCTTCCATCATCATCTGGATTCCCGACTCAGACAAACTGACTGACGGACCACGTGACTACGGGCTTGCAAGGCTGCAGCCAAAGGTGAGGACCCCTGGTCCAACACCTCAAGCCGTAATGGCTTGCCCAGGCGCCTCCTCCTCTAAGGAGGGGGTCCGGTCCTCTGCAAGCAGCCGGAGGGCAACCGTGCTGACCGACGGACCAACATCATCATCATGCATCTCTGTTCCCGAGGCGGTACCACCTGCGCGTAAAAAGCGCAAGTGTTCTGTCCCGCGACAGGTCACTGATAGGCAGTCACCACCACTGGTTTCCCATCATCCTTTCTCTTCCTCTGACTCAGAGGCAGATATGGAAACTGATACCGAGGGCTTCACTGAGGTGAAGGGACGCCGGAACAGGCGTAACTCCACGGGCTCTCAGCAGCAACAACCACAGGGTACAACCCAACCCCCAACCAAGGGGGGGGGGGGGGAGAAAATACCGCCAATAGTAGCGGATGCTTTTAAGGAGCATACTAAAACCATGCGGCTCCTAGCTTCGCGCCTGAAAAGACGCTTTGAGGCAATAAGGAGGCCACGAAAAGTAAATATCAAGACCTCCTCACTCGAGGATTTTGAGGCAGCCAAGGCTGTACTTCGGGAATTAAATATCCCGTTTTACAGTTATTCGCCCACACGTCCTCACGTGGAAAGGCGAATAATCAGAGGCCTTGCCTCTGACTGCTCTACCGAGGATGTCAGGCTGGCACTCCTCGAAGAATATGACATCACAGCAACAGTGGCCCAGTTGAAGAAGACTATTGTCTCCGACAGCGGACCTGAAAAGGTGCCCATGCCACTGTTTCTGGTCGTGGTGGACAAAGTGCGCGAACAACTTCAGCCAATCGACACTGTGCGTCACTTAATCTACACTGCCGTAAAGGTGGAACGCTTCTACGGCAAGGAGGGTCCCGTGCAGTGTCGCAATTGCCTGGGATTTCACCATTCCAGCATGGCATGTGAGCGTCCGCTTGCATGTCTGCGATGTGGTGGAACCCACAGAGTGCAGGACTGCCCTAAGCCGGATACGGACAGGGAATGCGTCAACTGCAAAGGCGCGCACTGCAGTGTCTACAAAGGATGCGCGACGCGCCTGAAAATTATAGACAGCCGTCGCAAGGGACGCGCGGAAGCGGCAGATGTCCGCCCCGGCGTTTCCTTCTCTCACGCCCTTAATAGGGCAGAAAAGACACTGGCCCAGGCCAAGGCCCAGGCAGTAGTACCTGCCCCTGCCACGACTGAAGTCTCGGCACCACCTCCAGGCCATACAGAGGAGTCTGTTGTGGCCAATGCTCCTCCTAAACCTAAGCGGCGAAGGAAACACAAGAGCAAGCGTGAAGCCGCGGAGAGAGTAAACACAGCTTCTCAACAGCCACCCAAGGCGCCGGCAGAGCAGTCCACTGAGGCAGCTCTGGCACCAAGGGATACTGCTGTTACAGCTGGCCCACAGGTGGCACCTGTGGTCCCCGCTGTACCCATGACCCCCCCCCCCTGCATTAGGGGGAACGCTCTCGCAGGCGGACCTGGAGGAATTTCAGGACCTAACCCTGTGGTTTAACAACATCATAAACCGAATCTTGCCTGCACTTCGGAAATTCAAGCTGCAGTATGAAAGCGCTAACCTGAGCCCCATGCAGAAGCATGCCCTACTGGTCCAAACCTTGGCCCAGCTGTTCCCTAACTCAGCCAAATAATGGCCTCCAGACTTGTCCAGAGACCATTCAGGGCTGCGTTCTGGAACGCAAATGGCATAAGGAGCCATTACCCAAGCCTCGTTGAGTTTCTACAGTCGTATGGAATTGACATTCTGATGGTCTGCGAAACCCACTTGGATGCTGCAACCAACTTCTCGCTGCCGAGTTACGTCACCCATCGGTCTGATCGGGTCGGCCGACCGGGGGGCGGTACACCCATTTTCATCAAGAACCACATCACTGACACATCCTTCCCTATCCCACCACTTCAACACGTGGAGGCCTGTGCCATTAGGCTTGCCATTGGCGGGGTGGACACGGTGTTGGTAATGGCATATAACCCTCCTGATAACCGCTTCTACGAAGCTGATATTAATACCCTCCTGAAACTGCATCCTGCGGTATGCATCGCAGGCGACCTCAACGCTTAGCATGCACATTGGCATAGCCGCGTTACCAATGCCAAGGGGCGAGGGCACTACCGCCTGATCAGCGGTAACCCAAGCATTCTTGCGCATGGACCGAGAGGACCTACGTTCCATCCGGCCCGAGGGAGGCCAGATGTGCTCGATATCATGGTCACCAAAAACATTCCTTTTCATCTAGACCTCTCAGCGGTCAATGAATTGGATTCCGACCATGACCCTGTCTTGGTGGATTCCAACATTGACCTGCCAGCTCTGGTCACTCCAGACTGGACATACGAGGTCGACTGGGATGCAGCCATCCTTGAACTCAACCAGTCTGTGGACCCGCGTCCGCGTGTCGATTCTATCGATACACTGGAGGCGGCAGCCACGGCATTCTCCCAACACATCCGGGATGTGGTACGTGCCCACACGCACCGCATTCCATCCGACATACCTAACCCTCGTACCATTCCCATCGAACTCAGACAGTTGGTCAAAGCCAAAGCAACTGTCCGAAGGCTCTGGCAGCGTTTCCGCCATCCCAGGATACATGCAGTTTACCAGCGGTTCAAGTCCCTGGCACGACGCCTGTTGCGTTTACACCGCAAAACAGCCTGGGAAAACACGATGGCAAATGTAGACCTCACCGAGAAACAACCATGGCGGATAATTAGGTCCCTTAGAAAGGACAAAAACACATATCAGCATCCTCTACATGGCACTCGCGGGAGACTCTCTTTTGAGCCCCAAGAGAAAGCCACGGCTTTCGCAGACCATCTAGAGTCCCAATTCGAACCCCGGGAAGATGTCCAGGACGAAGACTTTACTGAACTCGTGGAGGCGACGGTAGATTACCTCTATGAGGCACCTCCGCCGCCACGCGCAGAGATCCAAATCCCCTTAGTCACCCCAAGACAGGTGGCTTCTGAAATCAGAAGGTTAAAACCTGGCAAATCCCTTGGGCATGATGGCGTCACGGTGCCCATGCTCCAGCACCTTCCCCGAAAGGCCGTAGTCCACCTGACGAGGATTTATAATGCATGTCTGCAGCTTCGTCACTTTCCTACTTGTTGGAAGGAGGCGAGGGTGGTCTGCATTTTGAAGCCCGGCAAGGACCCGGTTTTCCCTTCAAATTACCGCTCCATAAGCCTGTTACCCATCGTTTCAAAAATTTTTGAACAATTATTCCTATCCCGCCTCACTCCTCTCTTCGAGGAAAGGCAACTTATCCCGGATCATCAGTTCGGTTTCCGTCATGGACATTCCACTACACTACAGCTGCTGCGGCTGATTGAGAAGGTTGCCCTGGGTTTCCAGAAAAACTTCAAAACAGTCGCGGTGCTTCTGGATGTAGAAAAAGCCTTTGCAACCACATGGCACCAGGGGTTACTGTACAAACTCAGAGAGGCAGAAATCCCTCCCCCCTACCTCACCCTGATTGGTAGCTTCCTTCGGGATCGCTCTTTTCGGGTGCGGGTGGAGGGGAAGTTGTTCTCGGTCAGACCCATAGCGGCTGGAGTTCCGGAGGGTAGCGTGCTATCGCCGTTGCTCTTTGCTGCCTACATGTCTGACCTACCCGTGGAACCGCATACTGTTACGTGTCAGTATGCAGACGATGTCCTCATACTGGCACAGAACAAAAATGTTCGGTACTGCTTCCCTCCACTACAGCGACAGCTCGATGCTATCGGCAGGTGGAGTGAACAGTGGAGAATGGCCATTAGCCCGCAGAAGAGCCAGGCTCTACTATTGGGCAAAGTTCGAAACTGGCGGCCGGGTGTATCCCTGTCAATGCGGCGGAGAAGAATCCCATGGGTTAACTCTGCCAAATACCTGGGGGTACTACTTGACCGTGGTCTAACCTTCACTCCACATGTCAGAACAAAGGTCGGTCAGGGACATGGCGCCCTGAGACAGCTATATCCCATACTCCACTCAACCATGCCTACATACCTGAAACTACGCTTGTACCGTGCGATCGTCCCGCCCCTGATTCTGTACGGGTGCGAGGTCTGGGGTACGGTGGCTCGTTCCACCATCCGCAGGCTGCAGACCGTGCAGAACAGGGCGCTTAGGATGATCTACGATACCGACCGTAGGTTTCCATCACACATCCTTCACACTCATTCCGGCATCCCATTCATTGTGGACGTCGTGCGGGACAGGACTCGCACACTGTATGCCAAACTCACACCTCACCCAAACCAGCTGGTGAACACCCTGGGGCAATATGACCATCGCCTCCCTAGGCGGAGACAGAGCTACCGTCTAACCAAGGACGCCCTTGGCTGGTAGGTACCGCTTTGCCTTCATCATCCTCCACACCTATCACCTATTCCTCTCGGTTTCCTGTCACTGGCACTGCATTGCTCGACGGCCATGGCTGACGAAGTAATCAGTAGGGTAATGGTCGCTTGGATGACTAGACATCCAAGATCTGACAGATCCCGCCGCCAGTGACAATATAGGAACCCACCCTGCACCATCAGACATTACAAAGACAAAACGCCTGTAACATATGACTACCTATACCACCTCACGGGTAAATCCGTAATTAAACGGATAGGTACCGTGGCCACCTTACCATCCGCCTGGGTTAACCCAGGCGACTAGTACTCACTCCTGGACTCCTGGACTCCTGAGGGTACGCGGAGGGACTTGTTGACAATCCTTTACTAAATATCTAATGTGTAACGTATATAGCGCAGCGGTTTTTATTCCTTGTTTTATTCTAAGATTAGTACATAAAGCTTTCTCTAGAACACTTCAGAATTATATAACTTTCTGCTGTTAATTTGTCGCAATGTCAAACACAGCTGCATCATGTAATAACCTATTTATCACTTTTTGCTATTAGCAGTTGTCAAGTAATCTTAGAAGGAACCAATATGTGCCTTATC
The DNA here is from genome assembly GCA_030765045.1 of Tenodera sinensis. Taxonomy (NCBI): domain Eukaryota; kingdom Metazoa; phylum Arthropoda; class Insecta; order Mantodea; family Mantidae; genus Tenodera; species Tenodera sinensis. Next base: position 198,084,614 of record CM060964.1, on the reverse strand, counting down.
CTTCGCAAAGATTTTGTACAACAATGTGCCGTTGTCAAATTCAAAGAAACGATGGTTTGTTTGAGTTTGCAAGTACTCAAATTGTCGGTAATAACGTGCAAATTTTTCGAAGGTCAAACAGTGTGCTGGCCCTGACATCGTTGCATTAAATATAATTAAATACTGGCAGAAGGAAGGTGCTGCACTCACGAAAACTTCTCTGGGAGTAATTTGTACAACGGTATCAGAGCTTGACTACGGCTCTGATTCTGACATATCAGAGGGCTTGTAGATCTCTTAGAAAACATGTACTCTTGTGTATACAATGTTAAATCCAATATGCACTTATCGCGAACACATATTTTAATCTAGTTATTAGAACGGTTCGCATCAACCACACTATCACAGTGACCTCTTCGTACGCCTCTAAACTAGACTGCTGTTTCGCCCTTCAAGGATATTCTCATGAATGGAGAACAGTAATACTCGACATAGCGATCATGCGTATCGGACGGTATGTGTAATACTAACAATCTTTAGTATATTCACCTTTCTTAGAAGTGCGACAGCACTAAATATTCGTATAGCGAATGCTGTGCATACTTTCCGATGCACTTGGTTGTTTTATCGAGCATTGTGAGGGTATGACATTGATCGTTGCGCTTGTACGGTTTGTCGAATAGTACGGACATCCCAAATAAATACTGGCGTGTCATCTAAAATTAAGGCATAGCGGATAGAAGAGAAAGTGTGAGCTCTCCCGCTGGTTCACTGCATGATCCGTGGTCCCGTGGCAACTGACCGAAACTGTGGCGTGGCGATCGCAGTCACCTCAAAATGCGGCCGAACTGCCTATTATGTGATTCGGAAGTACAGATAATTTTATACGTATGCGTTGTGTGTTGTGAGTAATTAGGTACATAACGTGTCAAATTGCTTCTAAGTTTGTGCATAAATGTGTGTGTTCTTCAAAACGTAAGTTTCAAGCAACATCAATAATTGATTAAAAATGCCAACTTGTTTTGTACCCGGGTGTCGTTCAGGATACAGAAACTGCTCAGAAGCTAGACATTTTTTTACTCCTCCTAAAGATAAAAATCTGTTTTACAAATGGGAAAAGTCTATTCCTAGGAAAGACACTAAATTGTCTGTTAAATCTAGTATTTATGACAAACATTTTCCAGAGGACTTCTTAGTGAAAGTTGATTTATTCGTTGTGCATGGAAAACTAGTTGAACTCCCTAGAATTAAATGGCGGTTAAAGCCAGGGGCAATTCCCTGTATATTTTCTAATTTACCCAGGTACTTAACTACAGTGCATAAATCCCGAAAATCTCCACAAAACAGAGACAAAAAATTACTGAAAAACCAATATTCAACAATCAGTAAATTACCAGATGGAGGATCCAGTCAACCAGTTCTTATTTCAAAAGCACCGTCCTTCAACAATGAGGAAATCACAGAAAACAGTTCTAATTCCTCCAAGGTCACAAACACAAGTGTCAATAATGAAATTGCTACACTGAAGAAAAGAAATAGAAACCTCAATAGCAATTTAGTTAGAACTAAAAGCCTGCTATCTAAAGAGAGGGCTAAATTAAAAATAGTAGAAAAGAAATTCGCTACTAATTGTTGCGAACATAAACGTAATTTAAATTGTTTAAGTAAAAAACAAAAGCTGGTTCTAGATACAATTGTTAAAAAATGTCAGACGAGCTCAAAGGGGATGCATTACACCAATGAATTTCTATTAGAAAGCCTGCTATTTAAAATTAAAAACCCTAAAGCTTATAGACATTGTTTAACACATGAATTGCTGCCCCTGCCTTCTGAAGCCCATTTAAGGAAATTATCTAAAGGGATAAAGTGCACATATGGTATAAATAGTAATGCTCTAAATGCGATTTCTACTACATTCAGTCAAGAACAAGATGAAAACAAACGTCTTGGAGTTTTAATATTTGAGGAAGTCAAATTAAGAGAACAAGTTGGGTTCAATGCTAGCTCACGAAAAGTGGACGGATTCGTGAATCAAGGTGAACACACTCCTGACAATCAGAAAAATTCTATGGCTAACCATGCTTTAGTTTTTATGTTTGTTCCCTTACTACATAATTGGAGCCAACCAGTAGCGATTTACGCAAGTAAAAATGCTACACCCGGTGATATACTAGCTAAGCTCCTTATAGAAGTAATTATCCAGTTAGAAAACTCAGGGAAAAGAATTGTTGGTTTCACTAGTGATGGAAGTCAATCAAACAAAAAAGTATAGAAAAATTTAGGAATAGGAGCAACATGTGAAAATGTACAGCACCCACTTGATGACAAAAGAAGAATATGGGCTTTTTCAGATTGCGTCCACATAATAAAATGCATGAGAAATTATTTTCATGACAAGGTGGACGTCTTATACAGAAATAAGAGCATCCAATATAATTTTTATAGATATATTTATGAAGCTGACACTTCTCCTAAATTTGCTGGTCTTAGAGTTTGCCCGAAATTGACCTTATCCCACGTAGACCCCACCTCTTTTCAGAAAATGAATGTGAGGCTGTGTTTTCAATTGTTCAGTAACAGCACTGCAAATGGCATTGACTTCTTTAGGAAAATTAATTTTGAAAAATTTAAGGGAAGCGAAAACACCGAACTATTCACAAGAGATGTAAATAATCTTGTAGATGCATTAAACTCCACAGTTCCAATTAAAGCACTCTATAAAAATTAGCAATCTCACAGAGTACTAAAAGATTTCTTTCGCATAGTAACGTCTGAAAATAACACATTCTGCTCAACTAGGACAATGGAATCTCTTAGAGTCACCTTAAAAAGTACTTTGGAAGTGTCCGAGTATTTATGGAATAGAGGATTTGCATACGTCTTAACAGCAAGATTGAATCAAGACCCCCTGGAACGGCACTTTGAAATTATGCGTTCTTTAAGCTGTGATGACCATCCTTCCACAGTTGAATTTTTACATTTACATATGCTACAGGCTGTGTATGTCCCTGTAAATCTTGCACTCAAATGCTGCTAATTGTGGGAATAAAGTGGAGCCACCACTTGCATCTTTTATGAATCAAATTCGTATATTGGCAAAACAAACTCAGCAAAAAAACCGCGAGCTGTTGGATTTTGTTGGAAACAAAATAAAGAACAAAACTAAAATACTTGACTGGGAAAGTGAAGTTCCCGAACTCTACAAGGACAATATTTCTAAAAGACGCTTAGTACATAACTTAGGGGGTTATATAGTAACAAAAAATGCTTGAAAAACTTAGTTGTGGAACCTGTGCCTCTACTCTGTCCAGCGATCTACCCTCTGACGCATTAGCTCCCACTTTCACTACAATAAGAGACTATGGCACCCTAAAAAATCGTCGGTATTTATCCTACCCCTCTGAATGTGTGGTTAATATTTTTTTGCAAGTTTTTTCGAGGCTATTTTGGAGAAGAAAATGTGCTCGTCTGAAAGTTCGTGGGGTGATATATTTTACGAGTGCTTAGATAACAGACGAAATCATATTAGGACCCAGTGGAATAGGATGTTGCGTGGAACACAAACTGGATTTAGTTGGAAAGTTAACACTACATTACAAGAAGTGTCGCTTCTTTCTTCGTACCAAGGAAATCAGTAGAGAAATGACGTCATCGAAGTCAGCAAAATCAACACGCAAACTCTCCAAGGTTTCCAACATCTAATTCCACGGTGAGTTTTGATATTTTATATACATGACTTACCTAATTTGCATTATGGTTTAATTTTTCAGCGTAAATTCATGTAAGCAGATATTTCCCATTGTTCTTCATTAATTATAATACCCATTATTGTAAAATAGCATCCTATATTATGTGTCAAGGAAAGACGATGTTTCAAAACAGTATTTCAAATATTCCTGCTTACGATTTTAGGTATTTAAAATGCTAATTGATAATATGAAACCCATTTTCACCATTCATTCGTGAAGTAAAGTGAAGCGACCGCGACACCAGTGCCATCTTGCGAGCGAACCATAGTAGCTCCCGAAGAGCTCACACTATCTCTTCTATCCGCTATGATTAGGGTGAAATCAGCAAGTAATGGTAACTGAGTGGCCTGACGATCTTAAGCCCAGCAGTATGTCTTCCTCCAAATTTGAATTGCTGCTATTGATTTTCAGGGAACTGTGGCGCTACTCAATGTTCCGCGTGTGATTCTAAGAGCAATTGTGTTGAAGCAAAACCTGGCATTAGTGGCTCCCTAGCGTAAGAATTAGCGGTGGAGTTAATTTCCTCATCGTCGGCCTGCCCGCGCCACACCCACGGTTTATCGTCATCAGGCTTCAGGGCAGTTGGCCGTTAATTCATTTCAGATGCATGCTTGAGATTCGCCTTGCCTCTCCCTTAAAAGTAGCACGCTTCTCGTTTAGCTGAAGGCCTTTATTCACAATCTACATGACAAAAATGTAAAAGGACATGTCATTTAATATCGTTTTTTTTTATAAATTCGCAATGCTATATTGAGAAGATCAGCAGGAATCTTACATATTGTAGTACTGAATCAATTGCAAATATAGTTTCTGATAACTTTGAAAGTACGAGGCATAGTTTATCATCCAATAGTTATTGTTTAAAAATATCTTAACTGTCGACGGGCCCAAATGACCTCGTCGAAGGGCCCAAATGACCTCGTCGATGGGTCCTTAAACTCCACTCATTCACTCGTACACTCACTCACTCACTCACTCACCCACTTCTAATTGTTGAAAGTTTACAGTGATATTTTTATTTTGTTTTATCTTTGTGTGAACTAGATTTGGACGGAGGGAAAATAAATATTTCCTAAGTGATACTGCGGTGGTACCAACAGGCAAAAGAAAGAGCTGAAGTTATTTCAAGATTAAAACTTCCCTATCTCATTGTTTTCAACATAAACAAATAAATTTCCAGAAATTATGGCCAGATGTATAAAGGTCACCTACTCTGGTCACCTTGGTCGCTTTATTGGACCCCTTGGACACTTTATTGGTCACTATTCTGGTCACCTTGGTTACTCAAGGTGTCTCTCTGCTTACATTGAATTGTTTGTATCAGTGCGAGTTTACATTTGCTATGTAATCGCGCGATGTGTAGAAGTATCGAATATCTCTAGCTTTTGCTCAAAGTGGGTATTGCCGGTTCAGTTGCAGCTTCACAATGAATCAGTGCGGTGAAAGGTTGTGTCACTCAGGATACGAGAAGCTTGATTTTTCATATAGTAGCAATGGGAAGGGTCGTTTCCTCAAATGCTGTGAGTGTGGACAGGCTTTGAAGAATAGGACAATGACTAGGCTTGAACACCATAATAAAATATGTAAGAAAGAAGTTTCTAATGGTTCTGTGGTCAGGATAGCTAATTCTGAATCTGGGCCATTTCGTTGCAAGAGAGTGAAAAATCTGGAATTTATGTATCATCTAATAATGAAGATGGAAGATCATCGCTCAGCAGCCTTGATAAATCATATGAAATTCTGACTTCATTGGAAGAAGGTAATAATATCCAAGTTCCGAAATATATGCAAAATGCTCCTTCATCAAGTGCTGATTTGGTGGAGTACCCTGACTTTGACCCAAACAATTTAGTAAACCGTTCAAGATTGCTAATAATGTCTCAAGCATCGGGCAAGATTAGTCATGAACACGAGATTAATTCAATTATTGAAGAACTAAAGTCGTCTGGCATTACAGCATCATTAAGAAGTGAAATGAATGTATCGTCTTTCAACAGTGCATACTTGCTTTCTGAATGTTAATGGTTGTGCATGCATCTTTATAAGTTAAAATTGTGTGACTGTGATTATGTTCTTTTATTTCAATGCTTGTCTAGCATCCCTGTTTCCTCATTGCTACTTCATTTTTAGAACGCTCATTATAGTGCTCCTGCATCCATTCCTAGTTAGGTTAGGTTAGATTTGGTTAGGGATAGACATGGTTAGTTTAGGTTAAATTATAGCACTGATATTTTCTCTACATTAATTTTATTAAATTAATCAAAAATCGTGTTCATTTGAACATAATTGGTGATTTCTCAAACGGTATGCAGATACTGCTTCATGCATAATCCCCTGTGGGTATCATTCACTATTCATAAATGTAGGTAATTAGGTTAGGCTAGATTTTCTTAGGGATAGGCTTGTGTAGGGTAGGTTAGGTTAAATGATAACATGATATTTTCCGTTCATTAATTTTATTAAATGAATAAAAAATCAATACATTGCGTAGGCTTCGCCGGCCGATGTCCATCGTATCTGAGTATTCCGGGGAAGGCCGCGTGTTCTTTATAATGAATGTCGACGTTTCGCCCCCCTCCCCTTCTTTGTTGAGCTTCTTCAGGCTTCACCCCGTGACGGCGTCTAAAACTGTGCTGACCAGAGAGAGAGAGAGAGAGAGAGAGAGAGAGAGAGAGAGAGAGAGAGAGAGAGAGAGAGAGAGGCTCATTTATTCAGGGAATATTTGCCTGGTGCCGGTACATTGGGTGCGGGTTACAGACTACAATTAGCATTACACATACAATTAACAAAGTTTATATACACTGTATACAATTTGTGGTTTCGCAAAAACCCACACGGTGACCAGCTTTAGAACACCGAGAACAGGTTTTGGTCTTATTGATTTTTTTCCACTGTTTGTGTCTTTTGTTTTTATATGTATACACATATTTACATTTATATACACAGATAAATACGTGCACTCACTCCTGGGTATACCACACACATGTCCCATCACACGCACAGACACACGCTCATATATACACAATTACACATGCAAACACACACACACACACACACACACACACACACACACACACACACACACTGGGCACACCAGAAAAATGCGTCCCAGCGCTGGGCTCACCAGAAAAATGCATCCCAGCACATTCACTGCACTATGCACAATTCACTTTACTGTATACAGTTTTCCCCAGTTTTCCTGTGCGGTCAGGTTGAAACTCCTGTGGCGTCCCCGAGGCACAGGCCTCTACCGTAACGAGTGTGTGGCCTATGGCCTGGATTGCATGGGCGCGCATTAGTCGACGAGCTGTGCCACGTCTAGAACATTTTAATTCTGGCATGTTTACGGTGCTTCGACTCGCCTTTGCCAGTGTTAGCGATCACGTCATTTTGGTGATTCCTAATGCGTGCCCACACAGCGGAGGCTCTAGAGAAGTCCAGGAGTAAGTTCAAGTCGCCTGGGTTAACCCAGGCGGATGGTAAAGTGGCCACGTTACCTATCCGTTTAGTACGGATTTACCCGTATCGTTTACAGATGTAGCCTAATTTTACAAACTTTGGTGTAAATGTCGGTTGATGGTACAGATTGGTTTTCTATATTGTCACTGGCGACGGGATGTGTCTGGCCTTGGATGTCTGATTGCCCTACTGCTTACTTCGCCGGCTGCTTGTGGGACTGTCGAGCAAGACAGTGCGAGTGGACAGAAAACCGAGAGGATTAGGTGAAGGGTTTTGTAGTGCCAAGTGTGGAGTATATTTGGCGGTTGAGATGTTTGAGGGGATAGCGGGAGTTACCAGCCAAGGGCGTCCTTGGGCAAGCGGTAGCTCTGCTGCCGTCTAGGTAGACGATGGTCATATTGCCCCAGCATGCTGACCAACTGGTTAGGATGAGGTGTGAGTTTGGCATACATCGTGCCTGTCCTGTCCCGCACAACGTCCTCAATATACGGGATGCCGGAATAAGTGTAGAGGATGTGTGATGGGAATCTACGGTCAGTATCGTAGATCATCCTAAGCGCCCTATTCTGCACGGCCTGCAGCCTGCGCACGGTGGAACGAGCCAACGTTCCCGAGTCCTCGCACCCGTACAGTATCAGGGGCGGGACGATCGCACGGTACAAGCGTAGTTTCAGGGGAGTAGGCATGGTTGAGCGGAATATGGGATATAACTGTCTCAGAGCGTCGTGTCCCAGACCGACCTTTCTCCTGACATGTGGAATGAAGGTTAGACCGCGATCAAGTAGTAGTCCAAGGTATTTGGCGGAGTTAACCCAAGGGATTCTTCTCCGTCGACGTGCCAGAGATACACCCGGCCGCCAGTTTCGAACTTCGCCCAGTAGAAGAGCTTGACTCTTCTGTGGCCTAATGGCCATTCTCCACTGTTCACTCCACCTGCCAATGGCGTCGAACTGCAGACCACTCCTGCCTCCTTCCAACAAGTTGGAAAGTGGCGGAGATGTAGACATGCATTATAAATCCGCGTCAGGTGGACAACGGCCTTACGGGGGAGGTGCTGGAGCATGGGCGCCGTGACACCATCATGCCCCGGGGATTTGCTGGCTTTCAAGCTTTTGAAGTGAGAAGCCACCTGTCTTGGGGTGACTATGGCGGCGGGGGTACCTCATAGAGGTAGTCCACCGTCGCCTCCACGAATTCAGTAAAGTCTTCGTCCTGGACATCTTCCCGGGGTTTGAATCGAGACTGTAGACGGTCTGCGAAATCCGCGACTTTCTCTTGCGGCTCGAAAGAGTCTCCCACGAGTGCCGTGTAGAGGATGCTGGTGTACATTTTTGTCCTTTCTAAGGGACCTGATTATCAGCCATGGTTGTTTCTGAGAGATCAACATTTGCCATTGTATTTTCCCAGGCTGTTTTGCGGTGTGCCCGCAGCAGGCGTCGTGACAGGGACTTGAACCGCTGGTAGACTGCCTGTATCCTGGGATGGCGGAAAAGCTGCCATAGCCTACGGACAGTTTCTTTGGCTTTACGCAACTGCTTGAGTTCGATGGATATGGTTCGAGGGTTAGGTATGTCGGATGGAATGCGGTGCGTGTGAGCACCTACCACATCCCGGATGTGTTGGGAGAATGCCGTGGCTGCCGCCTCCAGTGCATCGATAGAATCGTTACGCGTGGGTCCACAGACTGGTTAAATTCCAGGATGACTGCATCACAGTCGATCTCGTATGTCCAGTCTGGAGTGACCAGGGCTGGTTAACCCAGGCGGCAGGCGACGACATGACAGAGGGTATCTTTTGCCACCCTCAGTCTTATGCCAGATCAGGGCTATGCCCTCTACTGGCCGTGAAGGATTATAGGGAAGAAGGGCAATGACGGTAGAATGGGTGGTAGTTTTTTTTTTAAGTATGTCAGGGCGGTATGTGTTTTAGTCTGTTAGTCGATTGTCCTAGGACGAGTCTTGGTCGTTTATATTTCTCTTCGGGGTCTAGGTCGTACTCGCCTAGACCTCGGATCATGGCATTAAAGTTGTTGGGGAGGTTCTGGTAGAAGATGCGTGCCAGGGAGTGTATGTAGTCTTTGAGGGAGGGAATGTTGAGGTCGCGGCGAATGACGTTGTTTGGTATGTACCAAGGTGAAGCTGTGACTATTCTGAGGAATCGTGATTGAAGAACTTCCAGACGGTCTATGTGGGTATTGGCTGCTACTCCCCATATGACACAGGCATATGTGATGGCGGGACGGAGTATTTGCTTATAGAGGAGGAGTTTGGTTGTGATTGACATCACAGAGCGCCTGTTGTACAGGAGATAAAGCATACCCATTCTTTTGTTGATTTTGTTAGCCACGAAGTTGATATGTTCCTTCCAGGTGAGTTTCATGTCGAGCAGCACTCCGAGATACTCCGAGATACTTGATGTAGGTTCTCCACTCGACCTCCGCACCAGCAAGACGTATGGGCGGAATGTCGGCCAAGGGGCGTCTACAGAAGGTAATGGCCTGGCTTTTTTGCGGATGGACTCGGAGGCGCCATCGTTGGAACCAGGTAGTGAGGAGGTCGGCGTATTGCTGGATTCTGCGGGCAGCCATCCTGGGTTGAGATGATGTATAAGTGACTGCCGTATCGTCCGCAAACAGGTATAACGAGCATCGAGGCAGGGAAGGAAGAGTATTGATGTACAAAAGGAAGAGCGTGGGCCGAAGAACGCTGCCCTGGGGTACACCTGCTCTGATGGGACGTGGACTGGAGGTCATCCCATCGTGGGACACAGCGAAGGTTCGATTGTGGAGATAAGAGTGGATGAGATGAATTAAGTAGGAAGGGGTTTGGTATTGGATCAGCCTGGAGAGTAAACCTTCGTGCCATACGCTGTCGAAGGCCCTGGTGATGTCAAGAAAGAGTGCAGAGACGAAGTGTCTTCTGTTGAAAGCCGTGTACACTTCATCTACCAGTCTAAGTAGCTGGTGTTGTGTAGAGTGCTGTGCCCTAAAACCAAATTGTTCCGGCCGCACCACGTGATGGTTCTCGAGGACGGTTTGTAGCCTTGTTAGGATGACCTTCTCCATTAGCTTACTAATGGAGGAGAGGAGGCTAATGGGCCTGTAGCTCTCAGGTGTGGTGCCGTCTTCTCCTGGTTTACAGGTGGTGATTATTTTTGCATGTTTCCAGACCTTCGGGAAGTAACCGTGGTGGAGGATATGATTGAATAGGATGGTGAGGGTCTGTATCCAAGGAACAGGTAGTGCCTTTAGAGCTGCGTTAGCCAGGTTGTCAAAGCCGGGAGATTTGTAGGGTCGAAGAGATCGTATAAGGTCTTGTACTTCCATCACGGTGGTGGGCGTTTGCAGCCTTTCTTCTCTCGGCTGAGTGAGATAGGTCCGAACCTCCTGCACCACTGTTTGAATGTGATCAAGATCAGGTGTGTCTGCAGCTGAGAAAGTCGTCTCCAGGTAGGCGGCATGGAGCTCTGCTTTTTCTTTAGCAGATTGGGCTAAGACCTGCCCTTGGCGCAAGGGAGGATCTTTACGGGGAAGGTTGAGTAGTGTCTTTGTCATTTGCCATAATGAGCTATCTTCAGGTCTAAGAGTGCTGATCCGTTCCCCCCAGCATTCATTCCTGTAGTCTCTGAGTTCGAGTTTGAGAAGCTCCTGGAGACGGCGAAACGCGCGCAGATCAGCTGGGGAGTGAGTATGCAGGAACTTCCTTCTGGCTCTGTTCTTTTGCTTGATTGAATCTCGGATGGCCTGTGGTAGTGGGTCCAAATGAAACGTGCAGAGCTTTGTTGATGGAGACGCCCGTGTCACTGCAGTTGTGATATTCCTGGTAATGTGATCCACTAGAACGTCGATGTCTTCTGGGCCGGTGCATTGGTGCCGGGGAGGCTGTAGCTCCTCCATTATCTTGGAAAAGGCGCTCCAGTCGGTACTCCTAGGAGCTGGGAAAGCCCTTGGAGGCTTGCTGGTCAGACTGCACGGAAAGGAGAGAATGACGCGGTAGTGGTCGGATGAGAGTGCTGGTATGGTAAAGAGTGTGAGGTGCGGCCGCAGGTTGCGAATGAGCGCAAGGTCCAGCCAATCTGGTGGTCGTCTGTCACCATACTGTATGGTGGCCTGGTTCGGAGCTTGGGCTAGAATACCTCTCGATGCAATAAAGTTGTGTAATTGGCGACCGCGATGATTGGTGATGGAGGAGTTCCAGTTGGAGTGCTTTGCGTTGAAGTCTCCAGCTGCAATCGTGGCAACCGGCGAGGCAAAGAGAGTGTCCAGTTCCGTGTCTAGTAACGGGCGCTTAGGTGGTGCGTACACTGAATATAAGTGTAAGGGTCCTCTGGTGGTCTCCACTGCTAAGCCTGTAACCTCCAGGTGGTTTGAGTTTGGGATATGCAGCTGGTGGTGAGCAAGGGAGCGAGCGATATAGATAGCTGTGCCCCCTCTGCCATCCGCTCTGTCAGTTCGATATGACTGCATACCAGGCAGGCCATATTTTTTGAGGTGACAGATGAGTCTCCTGTACTAGGAGGATGTTTACTTTCTGTACAGCGAGGAAGTTCGAGACTTCAGTGAGTTGTCTGTGGAGGCCATTTGCATTCCAGTAGCAAATCTTCAGTTGATTGTAGGGGGTTTTCCTAGGCGGACGACTAGTAGCCATTATTGACGCAGAAGGTGAAGACTGTCTGAATCAGGACCATCTCGGGTTGTTTGAGACGGCCGGTTTAGAAGGGCCTCCATAAGGGCAGCGACAAACTTGATCTGCAGGTGAGCTGGAATGCGGTCAGTAACTTCACTGAATGCGGCTATGTCGGCGACCGCATTCGTCCCTTGCACTCCACCGGATGGCCTGGAATGTGGACCAATGGGAGCTTTGGTAGGCGGTTGCCTCCGGATTGGTAGAGGACTGGGAGTGGCTTGACGGAGCCGCTGGTTCAGGTGTTGGGACATGGTAGGTGTCGGAGTTTTTGATGGCGGATTAGAACAGGGTTGGGGCTGGGAGGATGCTGATTTGTCTTGCTCGTCTGGGATGGTGGTTGCGGTGACATTAGAGTTCGAGACTGCTGCGGAGTACGTCGGAAAGCTTACCGGAGTGCGAGCTGGAAACCCCGGGAAGCGAGCGCCGTAAAAGGCTTCCTTGGGTATGCCATGTGGATTGGGTACCCTCGGCGGGGCATTCACTGGGGAGCGTCTTGTTCCCTTCCTGCTGCATTCTAACTCATACCGGGCCTCCTGCCAGATAGGGCACTTGGCATAACGGCATAAGTGATCGGCTCCACAATTGGCGCATGTAGGTTTGGTCGTTCCCACTTTGGCGCAGTTGTGGCGAAGATGACCAGTGGAACCACAGTGAGAGCATACTGGTGGAAGTCTGCATACGTGGGCACCATGGAAGAAGTGCTGACAGTTGAGGCATTGTTGTGGCCGAAAAGGAGGTTTGTAGGCCTCAACAGAGACGACAGCAGAGAATAGTCTGTTGATTTGGTAGATGTTTGATGCAACTTCAGTATTGTCCAGGGCTTCCCCAAAGTGGGGTAGAGGGCCTGGGTTGGGGCCTCGGACAGTGCGTAGTTGATTGACACTTGCCACTGGAAGGCCTCTAGTTAGGAGCTCCTGTTTCACCTCCTCCTCGGTGATGTATTGGGAGAGATTCTTGATCGTCACATGGAGTCGTTTCTCCTCTGGTAGAAGAGTGGCTACGTAAGAAATATTCTGTTGCTCCAGCCATCTTCGCATTTGGCGATGAGCCTCTGGGTCAGCAGGGAGCATGGCGACCGTGTTACGCATGTTTTTTAGAGTATAGGTGCCCTCCTGACCAGGGAATGAGGTGAGTTCTCTACCATCCTCTGGTTGGCGCAGAAATATTGGAGGTGGTTTGGCTGCTCTTGGAGGTGCGCTAGCATGCTCAGGCTCCTTTGGAACGTCGCCTTGGTTGTTAATACAGTCCATGGTTTCTGACATGGGCTCCGTCGTAGAAGTAGTGGCCAAAGCCTGAAACTGATTGGCTGTGGCCACAGGAGCAGTGGTAACGACAGGAGAGGGTGTATTTCTCTTTCGCTTAGGCTGGACGGTTTGCCATTTTTGTGTAGAAACCGCTTGCTCGTGGTGCAAGAGGAAAGTATTGATGGCATCAACTCGCGCTTTATGTGCGGCCATCGTACGGTAGAGCCTGGTGACATCTGATCATGGTACGTTCTCGTTTGGAAGCAGTTCTAAGAGCTGACAGTCGGCTTGGGCAATGTAAGCTTGCCGAGCCTTGCCTTCATGGAGCATCGTACTTCTTTCGGTGTCTGCCAAGGGGAGAGATGGTTCCTTGATGAGATCTTGACCGAGGAAGGTCGAAATGTTGCCTCCCTCAAGGTAGTATGTCGTCATGTTGCCAAAATCGTTGGTTAGGGGATTTGCCATGGTCGTCATAAAAGTCAACGTGTGTATAGTTTGGCGAGCGCTTGCTAGCATAGGTAGCATGGGCTTCACCCGAAGGTACTACTCCACTAAAAAACCTCCACCGGAGAGAATTCAGGGAAGGATCTCCGGCAGTACCGCTTAAAGCACCTGCGGATTCAGGGTGAAGGTATATCGGCCGGTCACTTGGACCTAAGCCAGGCGAATAAGGGGTGCAAGGACGTAAACATGACCGAAGCCCTGATTGCGCCCTTGGGAAGTCAAGGTGGTAGTGTAGGAAGTAGGATGTTAGGTATTAGGATTATATGGTGATACATGTCACCTCCGTCGTCCTCGATGCTGCGTCGGCGGAGGCGGTGCAGTGTGCCCGTGTTGGGTGGGCATTTGCTCAAGCGGTGGACGCCCCTCCAGCATAATAATGAGAGCTGCCACCTCTTCCACTACTAGCCTTCGGAGCGACAGGTGGTGCTCTTCCATCTTCCGGTCCAGAGTCTTCTCTGTGCGGTTGAGGTCGAGCTTGGATGGGTAGAGATATTCTATCTTCTCAGAGAGTTCGGCTAACTCACTCCTGGATTGGGACAGCTCCTCCTCCAGGGCGGCGATTTTGGTTGTGATGACGATCATGTCCGCATGGACATCCTCGATCTTCTGGATAACGGTGTTGGTGTTGGCGGCGGTGTTGGTGAACGTGGTGACGGCGGTAGTTAGTTGGCAGAGGACGTTTTCAATCTTGCCCAGTCGTTGGTCGAGTCTCTCGATCTCCTTGCTGGGTAGTTGGGTATCGGCGGTTGCGGCGTCACTGGTGTTGTTGCTGCTGGTCTCTGTGGTTGATGCTGCGGCGGTGGTCCAGACTGTGATGGTGTGGTGGAGTGTGCGGTCGGCCTCGGGTACAAAGGGCAGCAAGCCTGCCCAGTGTAGTGGTCCCTCCTACCGCAGGTGGCGCAGTACCTCAGTCGGCGAGTGAGGTCATGCTGCTGGCAGGAGGACGTCAGGGCCGCTGCACCGCAGTAGTGGCATTTTGGTTGTGCCACGCAGGAGTTCTCTTCGTGGCCGTAGATGCAGTATCGACGGCACGGTCCCAGGCGGAGCGGGCGCTTCCTTATTTATACTCTGGCGGTGGTGGGCGTGTTTCAAGAGGCGTTGCGCTGATTGGCTAATGATCCGCCAGTCCCCGGTTCTTAATTAGTGCCTGCCAGATGGTGTGGAGATGTTTGTCGCGTGTGTTTAGGGAGTTCTGTGATTTGAAGATTTCTATGCTTTCTCTTACTATTCTGGGACGGAATTGTTTACAGTATGCTAGGAGCTGTATTTTGCCGAAATCTTTATGTCTCGTGGCTATGGCGTGTTCTGCAAGTGCCGACTTATCCGGTTGGTTCAGTTTTAGGCTTCTAATGTGTTCTTGCCGTCTGACTGTCACTAATCTACCTGTTTGTCCGAGGTATGAAGCTCCACATTCACAGTCTATCTTGTACACTTCCGGACTGTATAGCGGATCGTGTTTGTCTTTAACCGGACGTAAAAATCCTTTTAATTTCCTGGTGGACCAGTATCTCGTTTGTATGTTGTGCTTTTCGACGTTCATTATAAAGAAGACGCGAGCTTGCCCGGAAGACTCACTTACTCGGAGCAAACTAGAAGAACTTTAAATCTGATAATATATAAACTCTGCTTCCTAAGCATAAACGATATATTGAACGATTGATGCTGTCATTAGATATGGCTTAGAGTCCTTGTCAAAGTCACTAAAGTATCTCTACAAAAGCCGGTTATCTATTCTAAGAAAACTCATTCAATTTACAAACTCAATTCTATGGTAATATTTAGAGTATTACGTTTCCTAGTTTCATTGGTATGAATACATATCTCAGTCTTGTTTTCATTCAGGTAATTTAAGTTTTGTTGACTTCTTTTCGGATAGGCAGCATTGTTCTATTGTATGATAATGCTTATGACATTGTTTATTTGAAGGTCCATTGCTGTACTTACGTTGCTGCTGTGATTGCTCATATTGACTCGGTTGTGTACTTGTATGCGCCTGCTTATTCCTTTGCGTTATTGAAGAACTTGTATTCATCTCAGCTTGATTCGGATTCTTGTAATCGAGAAGTGATTTATGGTTTAATTCCCTGTTTTGCACTGACCTTCTGTGTAAAGCCGTTGATGTAGGTCTCGCTGTATAATGCTCCTTAGGCTGCCGATTCAATAAGGTCCATTGGTTCATATGAGACTGAAATAATTGGAATGAATGAGGTAGTAGTTGAAGTGAATATTCATATGTATCAAGTGTACATTTATTAAAGATTTAATAAAAGAATGTATGGTTAATACATGTATAAAAATAAATTTTTAGCTTAGAAATGGATTATTGGAGACTGTTCAGTTGGATATCAAGAAGAGAGAAGATTAGATACAATATTATAAAACGTGATGTATATGATAAACGAGATACTTAAAATTCATAATCTATTCATGGGGTTGTATACTCAGTATCGCATAGTCTTTTGTTATGATCTACAATATGTAATAAGCGTCTTACCTTGAATTTCCCCAATACTTTTTTCAATGCTGCAATGTTTTTACAGCTATCACAGCTGTCACAGTTATTTTAATCGACATAAGCATTTTCAAAATTATCTTATTGCTCATTTTCTTGTAGGTGCAAGGGGAATACAGCAAATTCAAACAAATAAGTAATATTGTGGAAATGGTTCATCCAAAAGAAAAAAGAAGTATTTAAGATAAATTGTGTTTTAACGAGATCTACATTTTTATTTAGTAAGCTTTTGTTTGTCTCTTACTGTGTACCATTTATGCAAAAATCATCCAGAATGAAGAGATTTTCTGA
Organism: Tenodera sinensis; assembly: GCA_030765045.1. Lineage (NCBI taxonomy): Eukaryota > Metazoa > Arthropoda > Insecta > Mantodea > Mantidae > Tenodera > Tenodera sinensis. The sequence goes on along the minus strand of CM060964.1, from coordinate 198,068,191 downwards.
GAACATCCCCAGAAAATGCAAGGTATGACTTAGAAACTGCCATGGAAGCGCCTGTTTGTGTCCGTCACTGGATACTAACTGTTTGTCTCTCGACTGAAGGAGTGAAGTGCGGAATAATCGCTCATTACGTAAGCGTCTCTAAAAAGACAAAGTTGGACATCATTCCACTAGAGCTCTCTCTAGTAGCAAATTAGGAAAAATAAAACTTGGATTTCTTTCCGACAGATATGCATGCTTCATTCTGTTTCGTTTCTTCTACCGACAGTGGCATTTCATTTTAGAGCATAAACGTGTGACAAAATTGTTTTTTACATGTGCTTAATATTTTGAATTTCAAAGTAAGCCAATTTGCATTTAGATGAATAAATTGGCATTACTGATCCAAATGCTAAATTTGGTTTGTCAAGGAGACCATGACTCCCAGCACCCACTAGAGCTCTCCCTAGTAGCAAATTAGGAAAAATAAACCGGGATGACTTTCCGACAGATATGCACATATATGTACATGCTTTATGCTGTTTTGGTTCATCTGCCGACTGCGGCGTTTAATTTAAGAATCATAAAGTCGATTTTCACTGTTACCATTACACTAATTGACATGTTTCCTTATTTCCATTCATGGTTCATTGAGAAATAAAAGCATAAAGCCCAAGTTACTAGTTTATTATTGAGGTTAGGATTAATGCTTCTATGATGGATTAGTGTAGCCAATTCGGGTTTGGTTCTTTTCCGTTTCTCTCGCTACACGTTGTGGGCCAATTGTGAACCAAAGTTAAACTTAGGCTGTAAAACAGTTTTAAAGACACGGAGGGCATTACTTAATTAACGGAGCTCCTTTAAATGTAAGGGATTCATTTACAAGCATAACTTCCCTGTACTGTATTTCAACTCATTTTGTTCTTTGTTTTTTTGCAGGTTGGTACTAGATGTAATTGCAGTAGAATACAGCTACAACCTGCTAGGTAATGTATGACCTTTTTGATTAATCAAGGTTATGCAAAACAAACAGTAGTTTTCGGCACAACCTTTCTCTCTTTTTTTTTTTTTTTTTTAATAAAGCTACAGTATGCATGTTACAGCAGTACTGATTTAGCCCATCCATTAATTTATGAAGACAAGACGGGATTGGTGAATGTTTTAAAAGGCGAACGACACCTACCCTTCATGTTTAGAATGGAGTAAACTGTGACGTGGGGATTACAGTTGGGAGAACCTGCCCATCACGACCGCTGTAATCTTTGTCTTGAACGGCGTTGTGTAATGCAGCCAAGTTTGGAGGTAGTACAATAGTGCACCATTTGGGCATGACTTCCGCACAATATACATAAGTGGAGGCTGGCATTCGTAAAGGAGACTGTTCGAGGTAGCTTAGGAAGTTATAACAGAGATTTTCCATGTTTTTCGACAGAGAGAATATTCATACGTTTCTTTGTTCACGTACTCCTTCCTGTTGACAATATCCGCTTTGGTATAGAGATGGACGCTGTAGCATAAGATGATTACAGCAATGCTTTCCCTGTTTAGACGGAATGTTCACTTTTTCAATTCCTTAGGTGCTCATATGGTTGATACCCCTGCCAATCTAAACCATCGGCCATCTGAAGTTGACCAAGTGTGTTGGCTATCTTCTTCAAGCCGCAGTTTTTGTGCACTCTGCGCAGTTGCAAAGCTGCTGAATAAATGTGGTTGCCAGATGCCTACCTATGAGTACACTAAGGAAAGAGCTTGATTTGGAGAAGATATATGCTCAAGTGCCATACATGTAATTTGTAAAGCTTGGATCTCCCTACCGTAGCTTCTCTGGACTGTTTCAACAGCTTGGCAACTGTATACTTCCCACATAAAACAAGTATTTTTATAATTGAATTGAAGTAATAAAATACACAATATCTAAGAAAACCTTGCCTATATTTTTAAATGCCACTAACTTAACTGCATAATCCATTACTGATTTAAAAAAGCATAGCATTCACGAAAGTAATGGTATAGGACAGAAAATCTTCATATAGTTATGAGTATAGTAAGTGACGTATTTTATCGCGAGGCCACATTTAAGGATCTGTATAACTATGGATTCATTTCGTGTAGCATACTCTTTAATGGATGGGTTGTAGAGTTGATTATCTTCGATTTCTGAAGAAAATGAGTTTTGGAAAAATAAGTCTCAAAGTGCCAAAAGTACCAATATGTATCAAATTCAAAAGGAATTTTGAAAACACCAAGCGAGATGGCTCAAGTGGTAACGTGTGTCCCGTATTCGGAAGTCCCGGCTTTAAAAACCGTGGTTTCTCTCATTCGCCAAGGTAAATACCGGATTGGATATTTCGTACCACGATCCAAAGTTCCACCTTAAGCCTAAAACAATGGAAATAGAGGGTAGTAGAGAATGCGCTGCCTGCCGTCTATCCATAGCTAACGAAAGGAGGTAGATTGAACGGCACCCTAATGCTCGGCATGTAAAACAGATATGCAGTAGCCTAGCACGAAGGTCTCTGTGGACCTGTCGAATGTGCCGCCATCTGCTCATCACAGAAGCAGATGTACAGTTGCCTAGCACAAAGGCCCCTATATACGTGATAAATGAAGATGCTATGGTACAGAGATGAGACTTAAAAGGCGGTCAGCCACACACCGAACCACGACCTATCTTCTATCAGATCCATTGCGATATGACCACATGGTTAAAGCGACGTAAAATAAATAGGGAGGAAAAAAACTCGGAAAACTTTGAGAGGGATTATGATCTTCTGGTGCCTTACTTTAGAGCATTAATTATTCCCATAAGCCTGTTTTCAGCGACTGCTTTATGTAATGATCCAGATAAGGGTTTTTAATGCCTCAAAAAGGTCAGTGTAAGAGAACCAATTATGTAGGAATAAATGTCGAGCACTAGTTGATTAATGTTATGATATAACCTTGGATTTCGCTCTGTAACTGATCTATTTGATGAACACAGCAGTTATTTACAACTCATTAATATACAAAAGAGCATTCTGGTTAAAGCGCATTGTTGAATTCGCCAGGTTTTTGCTGTTTTCAAAGGGAGATTTAATTAAGAATATCGCATTTTTATTTACAAAATTAGTTATTTAATGGGTACCTAAGGCGTGTTGATTTAATTCATTTGTATGTTGGCTCATGTCTTGATTGTAAGTACACTGATTATGTTTGGTGGCGTATATGTACTCGTATATATCAATTGCATTTGTCAAAACAAATGTCTTGCTTACTGTGTAGGCTTCATTTGATCATAATTGGAAATGAGAATATTAGTTGTAGGAATAAAATACGTTAGGTCTTGTAGAAATCATTCGTTATAGGCAATTCATACTATGGGCACATCTGTTTACATTATATCCAATAATAATTTTCTGCTTTATACCGGGTGAGTCTTCTCATCCTGCGGATTAGAAGTTGTGCAGTCCCGGCGTTTAACACTGTCCACTGCAAGGTGCCTTATCAGTTTTGGCCGAAACGACTACTTTGCACCGCTATGTATGTGCAAGTGACTCGATCTCGTAGCGCAACAGTGTATGCTTTGGCCTTCAGTGGTGAAGGTCCCACGTTCAAATACTGCCACTCCAAACTACTTTTTATGTTTAGTCAATTTAACGAGAACTGATAGTTTTGGTGTGGAAGTGTTGCTTCAATTAATTAGTTTAATTGTGTGAATTTCAGCTTAACACACATTTTTAGAATATGTGTTAATGAACATCATAAATAAATTCATGATAACATTGTATTATAAGTTACAAACTTCGTGTTTATAGGCAGGCGTGTTTTGAACTTCCGACCTTCGCCATGACTTTCCAGCATGTTAACCATTGCGCTGAATGCGGTGTCAGCATCGTCTGTCAAATACAGGGTTGCCTAATTACCAGTCCACAGGATGAGAAGCCTCACCCGGTATATACGAGAATCCTTTAGCTTGAGGTTTTCTTCTTCTTCTTCTTGTTCTTGTTCTTCTTCTCCTTCTCCTCCTCCTCCTCCTCCTCCTCCTCCTCCTTCTTCTTCTTCTTCTTCTTCTTCTTCTTCACGTCAGTACGTGTCTTGTTGGCATTATGTCGACAGATTTGCCTGCTTCGTTTCTGATATTCTGTGTGTGTGTGTATGATAATTCAACATATTTACTTTTCCACCAGTTAAATAGCGTAATTTTCCCCTTATTTCCCCGCTTTTTATTTTTTTCTGTGCTTTCCTGTTTTTACACATACATAGAATACACAGAAACACTCATGTCCGAGGCGGTAATCGAACCCGCGTAGCGCCAAAGTCATGCTTCAGCTACGAGGGTCGGCACATTGAAACTAGACAAAGTTGCACATATCGCTACTTCACGGGGCAATAACCAACAGCATGGGGGCGCTTAACACACTTAGCTGGATGTTTTTTTTTTTTTTTTCTTCTTCTTCCTTTTTTCCCCCCATTTTAGTTGTATTTTTCTCACATTCTTTATCACATGGAACACATGTTGCTGAAGACAAATTCGCAAATGCATGGCGGCCATCTCGAAACTTTATTACTTTCTCTTCTGCTTTCCTATAGTAAATAGGGGAAGTATTGCATTCCACCCAAAAGTTCGATACCTACTGAGGTTTCAACAGAAATACACGTTTTCAGTCTCTGCGTGTGTATCTATGTCTGTCGCTTTGTGAACAGCATAACAACGAAAAGTCGGTTAAATACCGAACTGGTATTTGAGTTCAGTATCTTCCAAGGATGGACACGAAGACTTTTTTTACGAAAATCTCTCTGCATGAAAACATTTTCTTAATACGCGATTTTTTCAAAAATTACTCAAACGATTTTGATTAAAATATGTTTCAGATATTTGCGTGACATACAGCGTGTACGTACATGGGATTTTCTGGGAATAATCTGTGAAGTCCTCTTCATTATGAATGACTTTCGTACTGTTGGTAAATCGAAACAGACAAACAAAATCGTACTGTACAAAACATGTAGATATTGTTAAAGCTCACAATTTAGTCAAATAAAACTCTTTGTGGCGTTAACCATTTCCCAGATATTGTATGTTATTGGTTTGAGTTTTCAAATGCTTACACTTTCTTCTCATGGTTCTGCATTTCAAAGCCATCCACTTTAAAGAAACCGGACTATTGCTGTAGCCTACTATGTTTTTATGCCTTAAACGAAACATGTAAAATGTGTAATGAAGTTTTATCTCGATTATGAAGTACCTACATAGAAAAATAAATTTGTAGAAATAGGTTGTGGAAGAGTGAGTAGAGAAAGTTATGTGAATGGAACAGATGTTCAAGAAGTGGTGACGTAAGCTTTATACCCACAAATGTCGTATATTTAATTTATAAATTAATATGTTTGTTGCACTGTTAGCCAGTAGTTTATTTTGCCAATCGAAAATGGCAGATACAGTACGCGCCAGTCTGTCTGTCTGTCTGTTGCGCTTTCCTCTGCTATTAAAAGGAAAAGAAACAAGAAGAATTGCAGAGTGTAACAGCTACACACACTTTCTCCTCTCACTACCATTTCATAGGAATTCTACAGTCTACATGTTTATTTTTCAATCCATTTTATTACTTAGCCCGCAACTTTCTCGCTTTATTTCCGGCATTACGTCACATTCTCCTTTGGCTGTATTGATCCCTCATCGATGATTAGCCATTTACTTCACTGCAAATATCATGTATGAGGTAATCGAAACAATGCAATACCATTTTGTAATTGGTGCACAGTTTCTTTTTCCAGTTTACTTATATCAGCATCGTTCAGAATAGCTGCTCTCCGGCGATGCGGATATGGCTGATTAATTTTCCATGAAACTTTTGGAAGAAGCAATTGTTGGATATTCCGTGTTGTGTGTGTGTGTGTGTGTGTGTGTGTGTGTGTGGATGTGTGTGTGTGTCTGTGTGTGTGTGTGCGTGCGTGCGCGCGCGCGTGTGTGTGTGTGTGTGTTAGCAATTCATACGAGTAATTGAGTTCTCATGGCTTGCTATTTTTTGTTTTAAATGCTCAATATGACAGCAATCATTATTTGTCCAGATGCCGTTTCTCTCAGTCGCAAACAATGAGTACGAAAAACAGCTTCTTTTCTAAGGATGAACTCGAAAGATTTATCTGCTTCAGTTTCGCCATGTTATTCATTTCCACACTTTCATAATTTCCCACTATGAGCAGACACAACTGCTTGAAATTTGTTGCCAGAAACACAACCACAACAAACAATAATAAACACGGTAACAAAATAACGATTCAAAACTGAAGTACTGGCCTAGGTAAATTACATGGGTTTAATAAAAATAGATGTAATTGTGTTCACAACATTAACAGAATTGTTATTTTAATGTAGAAAATGGCTTTCTTTTGCGACGTAATCGCTGCCCGCCCTTACCTCTGTTCGACCTGGTGGCTCGACGTCCTTCGTCTCGATGCAGCTGAGGAGGCGCCAAATTTCAGGGTCTCAGCCTCGACGAGAGATGTTGGTCTTCGGGAAAAGGAGCGGTGTGTTGGACGGTGATGAGAGGGAATGGGTTTTACACAGGGTTCTTCGGAAGAAAACCACGAGATGCACTTTCCCTATTGGCACTTCGGGTTACAGGAAACTCTATAAGACCTATCTTCCACCCCTTTATATGCTCACCTACTGTACCGAATGAATCGCAATTCCTTTACGCGTAATTTACTGTCACTAGACGTGTCGCGACTTAGTGTCACTTGGCAAGGTACTTCTTAATAACGTGGCGCCCATTCCGCGACTCGGCGACACACCCTCACCGTACACCTGATAGCGACGAACTGTGTGGAGTTTTTCACCAACGCTTGGCTCAAGGCAGTGGGGAAAGATTTCAATTTTCCAACATAAACAAAATTTCTCTCCCCTGATTGGCTATTTTAATTGAGCTTTTAGGTTCATTGGTTCTCTCTTTAAACCTTTTAATTTTAACGACGGTTTATGGGGACGCGTAGTACTTTAAGCAGCCGGGTAAACATTCCTCATAACACAATAGAACGCCAAGGTTTTATTGTCCCATGCCAAAAGTTTTGCCAACGATCTGCAAAAATGATCTTGCTTTCTGGAACGGGAAACTTGCAGATTTCCCTGTGTAACTGTGCCTGTATTTATTTACTAATCTTTATGAACCTTAATATATATGTATTTCTTCAAGGTCTTTTGTTTGATATAGAGCAATTCCGCGTGTGACTAACTGACATTTACACTACATTTTCTTCCTAAAATGTCTCTTTAATGGTCAATATAGGGTAAAAATGTTATTTTAACGACATACGATGACAGAGAATACATTGTAATACATACAGGTGTGTGATTGTATTTATCATTTTGAGAAGAATCATATCCTTTGGAGAAGCATTACTATCATGCAACATAAACAGAATAAACATGTTAACAGCTCTCACTTCTTATTACAGTTACGTCGTTGCAAGTATAAAAAGCTGACTCAAAACCATAACAAAGACGACACATGAGAGCACACAGCACACAGCACATACCTGTATCACATGATTGGACTCCTTATAGTGCAGGAACGCTAGATGCAGTAGTCTCGTAGTACACGCGCATATCACTACACTGTTTTTATTTCCGAAAGTTGTGCATCATTCTGACACTTTCCGCACATGAAAGAAAAGCATATTCCACAACATTTAAACCTAATACTTTCACATAATGAACCCGCTGAGTGGACGGCATAGGTGAAATACGTTCAAATCTTTTGTCGAGAAATTCTTTTGCTTCTTCAATTTCAGGCAGAGAAACTTCAAGAATACATATTTTGGTTTTCTTTCTAACAGTATTAACAAATTCTTCAGCACTCTGAATCCTGATTCCTGCTTTCGCAGCTGTCCATGCCATCCTCTTCACTTGTCCTCCAATCGCATCTACTGCCCCCTTTCCGTGATAGGATTCGAAGAAGTGCCATTCAACTTGGATTCCAAATACTTCGGAAAGGTATGTCACATGGCTCAATGTGTAATTTCTGCTTAAAATGACAAGCAGCTCCATCAGAAAACACTTTCACAAGTTCAAGATTCGGAACAATATCCAATATTTCCGAAAATATATTTCTTAAGCAAATATCAACTGCATATTTGTCATGCGATACATAATCAGACACCAAAGCAAAAGATTGTTTCTGAATTTCACCAATATCTTCTTTCCTATACCAGGCAACAGCAGTAAATATTGAGATCTGTGTATTGTTCCAGTGGGCAGCTTGAATTTCGTTTTGCCCCTTGCATGTGTAGTTCTCAAAGAAGCCGATCTGTATCACAGCTTCACTAATTGCAACATTTTCCCGAGCCTTCTTAAAGGCCTCCGATTGCTGTCTTTTTACATAAACGTGATTAAGGAAACATGGCAGGCAATTGCTCAGTTCTTCAGTGCACTCTTTTACAGACCCATTTTTAACTTCTATTTCCATTCTTCCATTACGTGAACTCCACAGCTTCCATTCGCATGGAGAATTAGCAAGTTTATGCGTAATGTCTGCTCCACTCAATCCCGGGCAGTTGGAGCATCCTCCCTGCACACATTCACTCAATTTCTGATCACAAACCACTTGTGCTATGAACTTACGAAATTCAGTCTCAGTGAGTACATGCTTTTTACACAATGCTTTGAGAAGAAACTTCGTATTTTCATGTATAATGCATGTGCACACATTATGTGGGATCTGACTTTGAAGACGGACGTGAGCAGGGCGTAATTCAGCGAATTTTGTCAACCTCACGGACATTTCTTCTCGACCTTCTAGAAAGAGTGCATGTGCTTCTTTTAATGTTACCACTAGATACCTAATGCGAACTTCTTTTGTTTCTCCCTGAACATGGATTTCAATAAAATCATCTCTTCCAGGAGCTTGGTAAGATATTGAACCATCCTGACAGAACTTGATGATTGCACTTTTAAGTTCCTCTGATAGTTGTTTTCCTGACACCAGAACAGAATGCTTTGGTTTTACAACATGTAGTCCCTCTTCAACTGCTAATTTACGAATCATTTCTTTTCTTTTACGTGGAGATTGCGGCAATGCTTCCTCAACACGTTTTCTGCACTTTCCGAAATACCGTTTGCTTTTGAAAGCGGTTGATGTTGATGGAGTATCCTTATGAATCCCTTCTTGGTCTCTTATCTTCTGTCTTGCCCACTGTGCTTGCTTATATCTCCTATATTCAGCTTTGAGGTGTTCTCTTCCTTGTTTTGTTTGTTTCAGTATTGCTCTTCCTTTCCTCATAGTCACTTCTATTTTTTCCTTCCATTGTGCATAACTGCCTTGCTCCTTCAGACATTGTTTGTATTCACATTGTCTTTGGGCTGGTGTTTTAGTCATGGAGTCAAAAACAGACTGATACGTCTATCCTGACTGAAGTCTCAGAAGCACTGTGCGCGTATGACGACCACAGGGCGCCCGCACTAACTGTCCGTTAGTCACGTGTTTGTGGGAAAACTAATGACTATAGAGGAAAATTTTCTGATACTTTTTTATTTGTTATGTTGTAATGACGCAGAATCAAAAAGAATATTTATTTCAGTCTATTACTTTTCCCTCCAGAGGACTTTATCCTTATTTACCGTGACTAACTGACATTGACACACAGTAATAATTAAAGAGGCTCTAAGGATTATTTATAAATGTCGAAAATTATTAGCCATATACACGTTTGGAAGACGAAGAGTCATTGTGTGATGTACAGAACAAAAAAATTAAAACAGTTGTACATAGCTCCTGAAATATTGATATGAAAATCAGCGTTATTCGCGCTTATTTTTAGTGCTTTGGAAATATATGGGTAAGAAGTGAAATTTGAACCCATATTCACGTTAAAAACATTTATTGTTCACTTTATAATATACTTTGGAGTATCTAGCATCATCTTTCCTAAGTAAAAAAAGTGAAATATTAATTTCAAATTTTAACACTCGGTATGACATGTTCGCGGAATTGCTCTATAATTTTCAAGGAAATTACTTCAAAAACGTGGATAATCAATAAACTGGGTGTTGATTAATTATCCATATTTCCTTAATTATGGCAGGTTAAGGTTCCATTTCTGGACACCCATTGTAAGGCGGAAATACCGCTACACATTATATTTAGAAACGTCAAATTGGTTAACTGCCTAGCTGGTTGCAACTTCTGCTAAACGACTGGGAGGGAAATGCTCGTAGCAAGGAAAACAGATACTTGTAGGATAACACAGTGCACTTGCGCGGTAACAATCGCATGTCTTAGCTTTGTAGATCATGCTGCTTTAACTCATCGTATTCCTTAATGCAATTTTTCCCCGCTCCCTGCGACCCCTTGCTGTGAAAGTTCCTTCGGCACTCGCAAACTCCGATTTATACATCTCTATCGCTTGTTGACTGGATGCGCTGGCATTTAGTAAAGAGGGCGCGGGAAAATTAAACTAGCAAGTTCATATAGAAGAAAGTTCGACATTCGATTTCTCATGTGCATGTCTATAGAGGTAAACACACGTTCGCAAGTAGGAAAAAATTGGTGAGTGTGATCAAATGCAAGTTAGCTGATCTGAAGTTTAAATCTTGAGAAGACGGGTTATAAACTTACTTCCTCAAATTCTACAAACGTCTATAAGAATTAAAAATTTGAAATCTTTTACAATATTTACCTGATGAGTACAAAACAGTAGTCAGTGGACTAGAAACACTCTCTATTGCAGACGCAAAGTTAATAACAATGGAAATCGCTGAAGTAAATCTACTTAACGAAGAAGCACTTCAATTTCCACGAGAGAAGCACATCGGAGAAATTCAGTCAGCAATAGAAAACTAGCAGAATACAGCAAAAGCTACTGAACACCAAGAGCAATGTTCTTCAATGAACAATGGTCCATGGGTCAGAGCAACAGGACAGCACAAAGAAGCTTCGTGTTTCTTTGCCATAGCTGAGAAAGACCAGGAAATAGGCGAGCATGCTGCAGGAAGGACTCGAATTTTAAGAGGTCCAGAAACCTCGGAGAGGCCAATGCTGCAGGAACGAATTCCCTAGAACCTATTCTTTTCGGCAACACAAGATTATAGCGAAGTAGACCACTAACTTCAGTGGTATCTAGATTCAGGCTCCAGTGAGTATCCAGTATGCCACGAAAGGTGTATAACAATATCAAAACTTTATCTAAACTATTGCTCATAAAAGTAGCAAAGTCAGGTCAGTAACTAAAAACAGAAAAGTACGAAGACATTGAGGTAAATTCATTTGCTCTAAAAAAATGTAAGAATCACTATCAAGGATGGTATGCTTGTTTCAAGTTTAGGCAGGAGTTGAAGTTCTTTTAATAACGTTGAAGCAGTGATTTCACAGAGTACATGCGTTGTAGCACTAGCTTATAGGGATGAGAAGCTTTACAGAGTAGTTATTATATATGCCAACAAAGTTACTGTTGGTGTCTTTAAGCACACAAAATCACGAACAGTAAATTTGTTGGTATAAACAAATAACTACCATCTAAAATGGTTATTTCTTCCTGGTGCATAAAGTACTTACGATAGTAAGTCGCCATTGGGGTAACTGTCTCTGTTCTGAGACTGCCTTTGTGATTTACCGGGAGAAAATACGAATCGTTTGGCTAATTCAATGTCATTCTGGCAGGTTGTCACAGTAGCTTAATGGTTAGAGCACCCGTCTGGTAATCGGAAGGTCTATGATTCAAATCCCAGCTGTGGCATTGAATTTTTCAGTTTCGGTTCTACCTCCGTTTTACAGAGTAAGTTTCATGCCTATCGTTGATACGGTAGCTAAACTATCCGAAGCTGAAACCAAAATATGGCATGAAAGGTTAGCTCATGTACAAAACGAAAACATAGAAAAGCTTGAAAAGTTAGCTGAAGACATACATTTAGGAGCGAATGCCAGTAGACGCATATGAAACACGTGTTGAAGGTAGGCAAACTAAGTTACCTCATACTTAGGCCACTAGAGCAAGTAGGCCAATTAACCCCCGCCGCTGTAACTTTACACTAGACAAATAGCAGTTAAGTTGGTACACTCGCAGAATAACAGATGCAGAGCGTCGCCCGTAAGACTTCCTGAACCAATCACAAAGCAGCATTCCAGTAGGTCGGTCACACAACGGAAACGGAACTGGGAGGGGAAGAAGCTCTGTTGCCGGATATCACAGCTTCCAGCCACATACTTTAGATCACACGCGTCTAGTTCTTCGCGAGTTGTTTATTATGTTTGTTATTTTTTATTGTGATAGTGTTGTCGTTTGTTTACTCAGTTATATTTGTCTATATTTGTTTATTTTATATCATATTTATATAAATTCTTCCTATTATATACACAAAATTTAACGTACAAGATGATGCCTCAGAAGAGACGCTGATCGCCGAGTGATTCACGAAGTGAAAATCCTTTACGTCGAGGTGTGCCACTGAATAGTCAAGCATTGGAGTTTTTAAGAACGAGGGTATTTTATAAACAAGAGAAGGAATACGTGGATATCCATGGGCATCCCTCTATTCCTTCTGATAAAGTTATTGAGTGGACTTCCGGAACACTTGGATTAAGCAGAAGAACCGCAGTCAGGGAGAGAGTAGTACTTCAAGAGAAGGAAGACGAAGGTTGGTGGACCGTGTAGAACGCAGCAAATATTTTGTCAACTCCAGGGAAGAAAAGAAACCGCATTCATCCGGTCACAGAGCTTGATGCGTTCAAAACAGATGTCGTTCGAAGGCATATTTACGTCTAGTAAGTACCCAACTACGGTACCCAACCGTACCGAAATTACTTGTAATTCGTTTTACCTATGTTGCAATTTGTTATACCTGCGTTTATTTTCAATTATTAGTAATCACCAAGTAGTTTATTATTCTTCTACGTTCATGGCTTATGTGCACTCTTCATGTGGTTTTGTGACGGAATAGAAAGCTACGTCGTCTGCTACTGAGTATTAGCAACTGTGGCAACGTCGCAAGCACAGAATAGCCAACTTAACGCGAATCCACGCGAGTTGTTAAGTGCAATGTTACAGCGGGGGGGGGGGGGGGTGTTATAGAGCTTGTTCCCTGTGATGTATTAGGTCTCACTGAACCAATATCTTTGGGTGGCAAAATGCATGTTCTTTCCTTCATTGATGATTACACTCATTCTACAGCCAATTGCTTTCAAGAGTCCAAATTCCAAAGAGTCCATAGGATTTCATTGTTTTAAAATGCATGAAGTGATGCCAACATCAAATGAGTGGTTGTAGATGTAATAATGCGGGTGAGTTCATATCCAAAGAAATTAAACCCCCGTTTAAAAGAAAAGGAATGCAGTATGAATCTCAACAGAATGGTGTTGCAGAACGAATGAATAGAACTTTGTACAGGCTACATGCATGTTGTTTGGATTAGCTCTAGCAAAGGGAGGTAGAGTATAAGGGCCCGTCGGCAGCTAGGTCATTAGGGAGCTCATTCTTAGCAAAGAATTTGTAGCATGAATCTGTATTAGTTACAGTATACATTGTAAGTAGAACTCCAAAAAAAAAAAAAAAAAAAAAAAAAAAAAAAAAAAAAAAAAAAAGGGGGAAAAAAAAAGCCTAAAAGAAAGTTTCAGTGGAACTGTTGTTGGGAAGGAAGCAAAACATAAGCAAACTCAGAACTTTTGGATGTACTGCTTATCTTCCGCTTCCAGATGCTAAATTAAAAGTAAAGTTGAGTCCAGGACTCTCAAGTGCTACATAGTAGGATACTGTCCCAATACTACAGAATGTGGAGTTCACAAGACAGGATAGAAAGTACAATTGAACATAAATTTATAAATACATACACAACAGTTATTACTGTGTGAAACACAAAGTAGCAATTTAAACAATGCCACATAGGAAGCAAAACAGATGAAACTTGTAGTTTAGATTCAGATTTTACAAGTGCCCAATAATCAGATTCAGAACAGATTGCTCAAGTTAGAAAGCGTATTTGTATAAGGAAAGCATTTACTTAATTGAAAGACTGTGTTGTAAGCACTGAACATGAATTAGACTTTACCTTATGTGCAGAAGCGCATAGTTTTAATGTAGAATTATATGTCCATGATGTACCAAATGAGAATGAGAACATCAAGGGCACAGCAGAGGAACATTTATCGCTAGATGCAGTAAATTAAAAATTAACATGTCTAAAGGACATTTGGTCGCTAACCGAGTTACCCCCTACCAAGATAACCACTTGATAGTAAATGGGTGTTACAATAAAGACAGAACCAACAGGCGACTGAAAATACCTACAAAGTAGCACTTGTCATAAAAGGTAGTAGTCATAGAAAAGGTTTTGATTATCAAGAAACATTGTCCCAGTAGCCAGGATAGCTAGGTACATTCGGAATTTTAATGTCTGTGGTAAATACAAAACAGTTTGTCACTGAACACATAGAATGTGAGGAATCCATTCTTACTTGGTGAAGTAAATTATATACAGGATTAGCAGAATAACACCGAATAATTTTAAGGCGTGATTCAGGGGTTATATTTGAGTATTTTCTTACAATGAATGTTTGTCCGCAAAGTCTTGCTATCGAGCTAGAGGGCATTCACATTGTTGAAACACCGCGTCGGGTTCGATGGTATTCTACTACATGCATCCTTGTTCTCCCTTTAGTATTGTAATATCGCTTTTATTTTATTTTCTACGCATTTTCGAATATCGCTTGTATTCTGTTTTTAACATTGTTTATATAGCCGTTAACCTAAAACCCTCATTTTGTTCCTTAAACGGTAAGGGATTCTGTCGCACACTATACAGCACTTTGTCTCTTTGTGGTTCCGGTTATCAATGACAGGTATCAGCATATTTTAAACTGCTCGTTTACTGGAAGGACTTTTCATTTGACAGTCCATTATAAAATATGCAACGCATACCCAGTCAGTCTAAGGCTACTAGAAGTATGCGCGAACAACAATTACATAGCTATCATCTCAGCCGTGTTCAAGCACTGCGGCCAGGTGACCTTCCACCCTGAGTACAGTTTGTCCAACTTCATAAAAGCCTTGATACCGGTGCTCATAGCCGTGGTCGCTAGAGCGTGTGTCTTTGGCGTTCCGCCGCGCAGAGGGTAGCGGGTTGCGGGTTCAAGTCCACCGCGGCCATGGGTGTTTGTGGTTGTGTTTATATGTGCCTGGAAGTACGAGTGAGGAAGTAAATGAGTGTGTGTACATCTGTGTGAACTTAGCAAGCATGCAATCAATCATCTGGATGGCTAAATGGTCCTTGGAAACTGAAGGACAATATGATTAACCCTTTCATGCCTGAATTATTTTCCTACTTATGCCGTTCTTCCTCTAATTCGAAACCGGTTTGGATTACGCGGTCTGGGACACCTTCAGCCTGCTGGCTTGAATAGTCATGATCGTTAAGGCACCACGTAGTGCACTGGCCATGCACTCAAAGCCTGAGGTCGTGAGTTCGAGTATCGGCAACCGCAGTCAAATGTGCCTGTGGTAAAGGATGGGGAGGGCCCACGTAAAATAATCGGTGTGATGGCACGCGTGGATGATGACGGGGTATCATTTGACTGCGGTTGCATGGAGTTTGCTTCTTTTCTTATAAAAAAACACTACAATATAAATTGTAAAAAATAATTTTTTACAATTCAAAACGTCTCAAATATGTATTTTCAATTGGTGACAAACAGTATAACAAGAATATAGCAGAAAAAAGTTAAAACTAGTTCAAATAGGAAAAAAAAATGGCCTATGTATCTTATAATACACGCCAGGCATTAAAAGGTTAACCAAGATTTCCTACAACCATATTGTGGACGTACGAGGTTTTTACACGAGAGGGCTGGGCACAGGCAAACCCTAGAGTTATTAGAGTCACAAATTATCAATATCGGTTTGCAGTGAAAATCTGGACTGTTATTGTGAATGACATACACACAGGGTCGTATTTACTACCTCCGCGTTTGACGAGCGACATTTTCTAGCAGTTTTTACAACATACTTTGCCGGGGCTTTCGGAAGACACTCCTTTGGGAATACGTCAGATAATAGTCCAAGGCTATGGGGCACCTGTGTATTATGTCGGTGATGTAAGGGATTTCCTAAGTGCAACGTATGCTGATAGCTGAATTAGTAGATGAGCACCAATATTATGGCCAGTACGTTCACCAGACCTAATCGCACGCCCCCAGGGGACCTACTACGGTAGGTACGGGTTTGGCGTACCCGGGCGCCGAGTCGTACTCTCGATTGGGTTTCTCTAAGGGGTGAGAGGGCACATGATAAACGCCCAATCAAGTTTGGTCCACTTTTGTGTATGACCTCCCACCTAATACCTCCCTGTACACAGTCTGATGGATTACCTACGTGCGGGTTGTATGTGGGTGGGGAGACGAAAGGGGTGACTGGGTAACCGCGTAGTTCCCAGCCCCTGGTTATCTTGTAGGATCTGTGTTCGTATCCGCAGATAAAGGTCAGTCCCGGGGAGGGCCCATTGCATGAGCTGATGCACTCCTGAAGAGGATTGGGTCCCTCTGTCTATACACTGGGAGGTGAGACCCTAGGGTGAACAAGGTCCAGGCCAGGACTCTCACCTAAGCCGGGGTGGCGCCCAGGATGTGAGCATGCCATCGGAGACCTCTGCAATAGTGGAGGATTAATGCGCCATGAGTTCTCAAAAAACTCAAAATGAAACAAAAAACAACAAACTAGTAGTAGTAGTTTTGTGGTTCTCGCTACTTAGTAATAGCTAGAACTGAGGCAGATAAGTTGATATCGGTGAGCCCATTTACTATCCAAAAGGGTTTGGATAACATTGCTGGTCCAGTAAAGTCATGCACTAGATCTCGCAATGGCGCGCTCCTGGTTGAAGCACATTAAGCTACCCAGGCTGCTAAAATACTGAAAGCGAATATGATAACAAGTTATCCTGTACTTGTTGAGATGCACATAACTTTGAACTCCACGCACGCCGTGATAAACACCTGTGCATTGGAGGGATTATCCAATGAGATTCAAGAGAATTTGACAGAACAAGGCGTCATTCACGTTTACCGGGTTCAACGCAAAGAAGGTGGTGAGTTAAAGCCAACAAATACCCTGTTCCTGACCTTTGATCGGGTAGATCTCCCGCAAACGATTAAGGCAGGGTATGAATCCATCGAAGTTAGGCCTTTAATCCTGAATCCACTCAGATGTTTAAAGTGCCAGCGCTTTGGACATACAAGCGAGCTTTGTAAGGGACTAGCTACGTGTCCTAACTGTGGAGTTCACTTCCACGATGGTACATGTACTGTAGCTCCGTCATGTGTGAACGGCAGAGGTGAACATCCATCTAGTTCCCAAGATTGCCCCCGTTTTGTAGAAGAAAGGGCGATCTAAGAGATGCGGGTTAGAGAGAAGTGCTCTTCTCAGAAGTCCGGAAGCTCTTGCGTATACGCCAACCCTCTGTTCCAATTTCCGGTACCTATAGCTCAGTTGCAGGTAAACCGGTACCGAGGCGAGAGATCGCAACGCAGACCAGCGATTTCAATGGGGCAACAATTTCAGAAAAGACTTGTAGCTCGTAGCTCTATTTCAAACCCCTCAACATCAGCGTGCACATCTGTATCAACGTGTAGAAAATCTGTGAGAGCAAAAAAAATACGTCTGTTAACTTACCAACGAAAACGTCAAACTCATCACAGAAGACTAGCAAACCTGTAATGTATAATGCCTCAGCGATAAAGTTTAAGAAGAGCTACACAAGGAATGACTTCCTCAAGGAAGATAAGTCTCATCTCAGTACATCAAAGGGATATAAGAGTCCACGAACATCTCCTCCGAGATCTCCTCGAAGATTCTCTTCTGGGGAATTTTCAGGGATGAACTCAGACCGGCGTCTTTCATCTTCGCCGGTCCCCGTTAGCAACCGGTTCGAGACACTCGAACCCAAGTTCGCTAGGGGAGCACGGACGTCTCGGCAGAGGACATGGAGCTAGACGAATCTGCCCACACTGGGACAACCCCAGTGGTAAAGAGGCGCGAAAAAGCGTCGGAGAAGAATTTCAGCCCAAGACAGAAGAAAAGGGCTAAATTAATTCGACAACCTACCTCAGAGTAATACAGAGTTACCTTGGAATATCTGTCCAATACGCATATTAATATGGCTATCCTACAATGGAACATACGTGGTATAAGGACGCAGCGACCAGAACTTGATTTTTTGCTCAAAGGGAACGAACCTTTGTTCACATGTTTGCAACAGACTAAGCTGCGTCCACAAGGCGTTTTCGATCTAAGACGATACACCCCTGAACGTGTGATGTTACACCAGAAGAGGGTGTTTCGGCACATGGCGGCGCTATGAAACTTGTCAGAGATGATGTACATATGGAATCCGCACCCTTACGCCCTGATATGCAATGAGTTGCCGTAAGGATTCTACTGCCAAACATCCAATTCACCATTTGCAACTCATATTTGCCTCCTTCCCATGACTTCTCGCACATTGATTTAGAAGATCTAGCTTCCCAGTTACCAACACCGTTTCTGTTGGTGGGAAACCTCAATGTGCACCATCCGCTTTGGGGTTCAAGTTGCGCTTGTGCGAGAGGCTCCCCCATTGCCGATTTCGTGGACAGTTACAACCTAGCTCTCCTCAACACTGGGGAGCCTACATTTCTTTCTGACTCTCTCAATAGTTTATCACACCTTGATCTTGCAGTTTGTTCACCTCAATTGGCAGTATCCTTACAATGGAATATCATCTCTAATTTACACTCTAGTGACCACTTTCCATTTCTTATTAGTCTCTTAAGGCAAGTCACATGTCCCACACGTATGCCCAGATGGCGTTTGGACCATGCCAACTGGAAACTTTTCACCAAGTTGGCTGTGTTTACGTGCAACTAGCATGACTCAGTGAATGATTTGGCGCAGCATCTGACGGAGACGATTCTCTCTGCTGCTGAAGAATCTATACCGCTGTAGAATTCACACCCACGTCTATGACCTGTCTCCTGGTGGACGGAAGAATGTCGAAATGCCATTCGTGCTCGAAGGCGTGCTCTTAGGGGTTTCCAACGTCACCCTACGTTGGTTAACCCAATCCAATACAAGAAAATGCACGCCTAGTGCAGACAAGTCATTACGAATAGCAAGAAGACATCATTTAGCAAATTTGTAGCTTCATTTAACCGACCTGTGCGTTCCTCGGTTGTGTGGGATAGGTTAAGGCGTGTTTGGCAGTGCGTTCGCTCGGGGGTCTGGCTCGGAGGACTGCTCCCTTGAGTTCCTTCAAATTGGAACTCGGGTGGAATCTCGAGGCTTCGCGTTTTGTTCGGAAGGCATGAAGGATTGCAGTCGCCTTTTCAGCATGGCGGTGCTGGAACGTTCTCTTGGATCTTCGCGATTATCAGCACTAGGACCAGACGGTTTTCGTGTGCAGGTGTTGCTCTCTTCTGACGGTGGGGCATTCCTGCTCGAGGTCTAGTCGTGTTTGGGTTGACAGTGTGGTCGCGGAGGATTGGCGGGGGGTTTCCGTTGTTCCCATTTGAGGGCTGGAAATGATCGTCATCTTCCCTCCAGCTGCCGTCCTGTTTCCCTCACCAGTTAGGTTTGCAGCTGATGGAGCGCCTGATCGGTGAACAATTGGTATGTTGACGGGGGGGGGGGGGGGGGGGGGAGTCGTGGCCTGCTGACTGTCATCCCGTGTGCTTTTCGACGGCGCCGTTCAGCTGTGGATCGTCTTGTGTCCATGTCGACGCGGATGGTGAGCGGATTTGTGCAGAGCTGTCGGGCTGTTGCCGTGTTTTTCGATCTCGAGAGGGCTTGTGATGCGTGCTGGCGAGCTGGTATTCTGCGGTCCATGTTTGCCTGGCGCATGCGTGGGCGCCTGCCGCTGTTCATTCAGGAGTTTGTGAGGGACCGCTTTTTCCGAGTAAGGGTCGGCTCGGTTTTTTCGAATTCTTTTGTACAGGAGGCGGGAGTGCCTCAGGGTTCGGTGCTGGGTGTTGCGGTCTTTGTTGTGGCAATTAGCTCCTTCTCGGGATGTCTTCCGCCTGGAGAGTTTCCTCTTGCCTATTCGTGGACGACTTCGCCGTCTGTTGTACTTCTCAGCGCGCGACGTTCTTGCAGCGGCGCCTGCGGCTGTGTTTGGACAGCCTTGGACAGTGGAGCCCAGGGGGCGGCTTCCATTTCTCAAGTGAGAGGTCAGTTTGCGTTGGGTTCTGGCGCCGTGGGAGACGATTGCCACCTTCGCTCCGTATTTGCTTCCCTTCGCAGATGAGACGCATTTCTTGGGATGCTCTTGGATGGGAGGTTGGTTGGTCGTCTCATGTAGCGCAGCTGGGAGCGCGATGTGACGTTCCTTGGATGTGTTGCGGGTGCTAGGTGGCGGATCGTGGGGGCCGGATCGGACAGTTCTGTTGTGACTGTGTTGCGCGCTGGTCCGATCTAGACTGGATTATTGGTGTGTTGTTTGTTCGTCGGCGCGACCGTCTGTGCTGGGAATATTGGACGCGGTCCGTAGTGGGGGCGTCCGCGTGGCGATGGGAGCTTTTCCAGCAGGCCCGGTCGTGGGCCTTAGCGCCTGGTCCGCGGAGGCTCCTCTGCAATGTCGGCGTGGGATTCTCTTGGCGGATTGTTGTTGTATGCCTGGGCACCCAACGTTCGCTTCTTTTTTCACCATCGCGCTGGGAGAGAGGTGTAGGGGGGCTCCCTTGGTCTTGGGCCTGCGGGGTTTCGTTTCCGGGAGCTTCTGGCGGGACTTGTTGAGCTGCCTGGGATGTTCGTCGGGGACGGGGGGCTCTGCCCCCTCCCTTTGGCTCTCTGGCGCGCCCCATGTGGATCTTGGAATATCCGTGAACCGGAGGTCCGCGATGCTTGTTTCAAGTGTCCGCGCGTGTTTTTTTGAATTTTTGTCGGGCTGCACTGGCCGTCGATTTGTTTGCACCGATGGGTCGGGGAGCGCCGTCAATGTTGGATGTGCTTGTGTTTATGGAGCCGAACCACATAATTCGGTTTTCCAACTAACACTTCCATTTTTACTGCGGAGCTGTGTGCAATTTGCCGAGGCGTTTTGTGTGTGCGCCGTCGTTAATTGGGTGAGTGCCTGATTTTGAGCGATTCCCTTGGTGCACTTCAGGGCCTTCGTGGGCTGTGCGGCCCCCGTCCTGTCGTGCGGTGTGTCCAGGATGCCCTCCATGTTTTGCACGCTTCTGGCGTTGGCGTGGTGTGTGCATGGATACCTGGTCGCGTGAGTTTGCCGGGGAATGAGATGGCGGATTTGGCAGCGGTGACGGCAGCTGCAGAGCCCGGTATTGACATCTCTCCTATTGCTTCGTAGAACTATGGGCTAAGGGTTGCCAACATTTGGAAGAAAAATTATCGTACCGCCACTCAAAATTATAGATTTGGAGTCAAAATTATCGTACATCATAAACCAAACGCTAAAACAATAAAAATATCAGTATAACACTTACGAGAATGTAATAGTATTGATGTTTATGGTACCCACTTACAAGATTGATGACCTCAACCAGTATTACAACTTTGGTACTTATATTTCTCGCGCTATTCATCTGAAAGTTCATCATCTTCCTCAATCCTTGCAGCATTATACAAATTTGTTGTTGAGATAAACTTTAACAGCTTCTCGTGGGGTAACGAGAACTCTGCCAGTTCTTTGAAATCAGTATTTCCACCAAGGCGACATGTGTTTAACAGCACTCCAGAAACTAAAAAATAAAATAAAAATCTGTATAATAACCCTGGCACCTAATTACTTACACCAGGGCTAATATGCCAGATCTTTAAAATTTATTTATTCTACACATTCATACGTACAACATACTTTACAGAAAAATTTTAAAATAAAATTACAAAATAATATAATAGAGCAATTCCGCGTGTGACTAACTGACATTTACACTACATTTTCTTCCTAAAATGTCTCTCTAATGGTCAATATAGGTGTAAAAATGTTATTTTAACGACATACGATGACAGAGAATACATTGGTGGTTGTGATAGGAAATATAAAAACCTTAAAAAAGTGAAACAATTATTTAATAATGAGCGCTAAACTTTTCGTGACTTACTGACATTTTTGTCAACTGCAGGTCCAACTTCAAACGTTTGTCCTCCATTTTCTTTGAAAGTTTTCTTATTTGATTTGTTCTGAAAAATCACTTGCGAGAGGAACTTCTAAGCTTTCAAATGACCTGAAAAAAATGTTTGGCATGTTATTCTCATCTGGAGATATTTATTCAAAAGGTCAGCGTAACTAACTGACATGAGTTTGTGACTAACTGACACTTGCGAAAATTGTAATACTTTGTCTTTGTTTTACATGGTATAACATATGGTAAATCATAGTGATACGTATTATACGTTACATACATGTAATACATACAGGTGTGTAATTGTATTTATCATTTTGAGACGAATCATATCCTTTGGAGAAGCATTACTGTCATGCAACATAAACAGAATAAACATGTTGACAGCTCTCATTTCTTATTACAGTTACGTCGTTGCAAGTATAAAAAGCTCACTCAAAACCATAACAAAGTCGACACATGAGAGCACACAGCACACAGCACATACCTGTAACACACTGGTTACTGGTTGGACTCCTTATAGTGCAGGAACGCTAGATGCAGTAGTCTCGTAGTACACGCGTATATCACTACACTGTTTTTATTTCCGAAAGTTGTGCATCATTCTGACACTTTCCGCACATGAAAGAAAAGCATATTCCACTACATTTAAACCTAATACTTTCATATAATGAACCCGCTGAGTGGACGGCATAGGTGAAATACGTTCAAATCTTTTGTCGAGAAATTATTTTGCTTCTTCAATTTCAGGCAGAAAAACTTCAAGGACACATATTTTGGTTTTCTTTCTAACAGCATTAACAAATTCTGAATCCTGCTTTCGCAGCTGTCCATGCCATCCTCTTCACTTGTCCTCCAATCGCATCTACTGTCCCCTTTCTGTGATAGGATTCGAAGAAGTGCCATTCAATTTGGATTCCAAATACTTCGGAAAGATATGTCACATGGCTCAATGTGTATTTCTGCTTAAAATGCCTAGCAGCTCCATCAGAAAACACTTTCACAAGTTCAAGATTCAGAACAATATCCAATATTTTCGAAAATATATTCCTTAAGCAAATATCAACTGCATATTTGTCATGTGATACATAATCAGACTCCAAAGCAAAAGATTGTTTCTGAATTTCACCAATATCTCCTTTCCTATATCAGGCAACAGCAGTAAATATTGAGATCTGTGTATTGTTCCACTGGGCAGCTTGAATTTCATTTTGCTCCTTGCATGTGTAGTTCTCAGAGAAGTCGATCTGTGTCACAGCTTCACTAATTGCAACATTTTCCCCAGCCTTCTTAAAGGTCTCGGATTGCTGTCATTTTACATAAACGTGATTTAAGAAACGTGGCAGGCAATGGGTCAGTTCTTCAATGCAGTCTTTTACAGATCCCTTTTTAACTTCTATTTCCATTCTTCCATTACGTGAACTCCACAGTTTCCATTCGCATGGAGAATTAGCAAGTTTATGCGTAATGTCTGCTCCACTCAATCCCGGGCAGTTGGAGCATCCTCCCTGCACACATTCACTCAATTTCTGATCACAAACCACTTGTGCTATGAACTTACGAAATTCAGTCTCAGTGAGTACGTGATTTTTACACAAAGCTTTGAGAAGAAACTTCGTATTTTCATGTATAATGCATGTGCACACGTTATGTGGGACCTGACTTTGAAGACGCACGTGAGCAGGGCGTAATTCAGCAAATTTTGTCAACCCCACGGACATTTCTTCTCGATCTTCTAGAAAGAGTGCCTGTACTTCTTTTAATGTTACCACTAGATACCTAATACGAACTTCTTTTGTTTCTCCTTGAGCATGGATTTCAATAAAATCATCTCTTTCAGGAGCTTGGTAAGATATTGAATCATCCTGACAGAACTTGATGATTGCACTTTTAAGTTCCTCTGATAGTTGTTTTCCAGATACCGGGACAGAATGCTTTGGTTTTACAACATGTAATCCCTCTTCAACTGCTAATTTACGAATCATTTCTTTTCTTTTGCGTGGAGATTGCGGCAACGCTTCCTCAACACGTTTTCTGCACTTTCCAAAACGCTGTCTGCTTTTGAAACCCGCTGATGTTGATGGAGTATCCTTATCAATCCCTTCTTGGTCTCTTATCTCCTGTCTTGCCCGCTGTGCTTGTTTATGTCTCCTAATTCAGACTTGAGGTGTTCTCTTCCTTGTTTTGTTTATTTCAGTATTGCTCTTCCGTTCCTCATTGTCACTTTTATTTTTTCCTTCCATTGTGCATAACTGCCTTGCTCCTTCAGACGTTGTTTGTATTCACGTTGTCTTTGGGCTGGTGTTTTAGCCATGGAGTCAGAAACAGACTGATACGTCTATCCTGACTGAAGTCTCACAAGCACTGTACGCGTATGACGACCACAGGGCGCCAGCACCAATTGTCCGTTAGTCACGTGTTTTGTGGGAAAACGAATTACTTTAGAGGAAAACTTTCTGATACTTTTTTATTTGTTATATTGTAATGACGCAGAATCCAAAAGGATATTTATTTCTGTCTATTACTTTTCCGTGCAGAGAACTTTATCCTTATTTACCGTGACTAACTGACATCGACACACAGTAATAACTAAAGAGGCTCTAAGGATTATTTATAAATGTCGAAAATTATTAGCCATATACACGTTTCGAAGACGAAGAGTCATTGTGTGATTTGTTGTTGTTGTAAATTAAAACAGTTGTACATAGCTCCTGAAATATTGATATGAAAATCACCGTTATTCGCGCTTATTTTTAGTGCTTTGGAAATATATGGGTAAGAAGTGAAATTTGAACCCATATTCACGTTAAAATATTTATTTTTCACTTCATAAGATACTTTGGAGTATCTAGCATCATCTTTCCGCAGTAAAAAAAGTGAAACATTAATTTCAAATTTTAATACTCGGTATGACATGTTCGCGGAATTGTTCAATATATAACAAATTATAAAGATAAATAAATTAAATTATATATCATAAAAACAAAACACAAGAAAATAAGAACAAAAACACAAATTATAACATTTCACACATAATCTCTCTGATAAATAAATGCTCTAAACTAATAACAAATCATTTCAAACAATCAAAATACAATAAAATTTCTAAATAAATTTATTTATATATATTAAAAAATTAACAATTTATAATCTAAAAAAAAAAACAAAAACAATAAAATTAAAACAAATTAATCTTCTCAATACAACAAAATATAAATTTCATACACAACATCACTCACAACTACAAACTATTACTAAACAATAAACAAATATATAAATTGAAATTATTAATTATAATTATTACATAAAATTATTAATTATATTATTACTATTATTATCATTATTATCACTATTATTACCTATCATTATTATTACTTAAAATTAATTAATTTAATATTATAATTATACCTATAACTAATACTTTTTATAAATATATATATTTTTAAATTTAAATTTACATATTTATTAAAAATTTTAAATAAACAAAAATTTACTGGTATCCAGTAAAACATAACTGGTAACCAGTTATAATAATAATAAAAAGAAAAAAAAAAAGAAAAAAAAAAAGAAACAGCTACAAACTAAAACTCTAAACTGCCGCCGGTTACCGGCGGCATACTATATGTACTGGTTTCCAGAACAAAAACTACACAATCTACAAAATATGTGTAGTATAAAGTTCAAAATCTTCATAACCAAAATTTATAAAAACAACATACACAAAAATGTTATACTTTTTATTAATAAGATAGTTTATATACTTTAATAAAATAATAATGTGGACTAAAATCACTAAT
Source organism: Tenodera sinensis (assembly GCA_030765045.1). Taxonomy (NCBI): domain Eukaryota; kingdom Metazoa; phylum Arthropoda; class Insecta; order Mantodea; family Mantidae; genus Tenodera; species Tenodera sinensis. Next base: position 198,042,351 of record CM060964.1, on the reverse strand, counting down.
ATTTAATTATTTTTAAATAATTTTTACAAAATTATCTTTCACTATTATTTCCTAAACATCCAGAAGTGTTATGAAATAAATCACATTTCACTTCACTAGTTCAACTTTCACATCACTAAATCACTTATTTAGTTTTAATTAGATTCACTAGATAATCAAGGTCATAAACCGCTTAAAATCCTATCACTCACTTGATCATTAACACTTGCGGTCACGCAATCCGTCGCCGATCTTCCTATGAATGCATGATGCAGCAATCCCGACATGGTGACGACTCGACTCGACTCGACTCGACTCGACTCGACTCGACTCGCCTCGCCTCGCCTCGCCTCGCCTCGCCTCGCCTCGCCTCGACACGCCTCGACACGCCACTCCTTCCTGGTCATCGTCTCCCTCCGAGTTGGTCGTGGGTTGTCGCAGGGGGGCCTCTTCCCGCTTCCCGCGCAATTGCTCTTCCTAGAGCTGTCTGCTGATGACGTCACACGGGAGTCACGTAGTACCGATATTCACACGTGCAGCTTACATTTTACGATATAATTCAAATCCCATCGTACTATTTAAGTATCTCTACTCTAGTTTCCTTGTTTTCTGACATGAGATGTCAACGCAGGCGTTTTAATTGAACAAAACAAAGCTCTCACTGTGTAATATTTCGTAAAACAGAAATGAAAATTATCTGTAGGAGGAAGGAACAACAGTGTGCCACATAATCGTGCAATTATTACTTTGTTAAGAGCTTTCAACACGCTTTTTTCACTTTCTTTAGGATTCAGGTTATAATTGCAACGTAGCCCGTATTAAAAGGCCTTTTAATAATGTAATAAACAAAAACAGAATGTGATACTGACATTCTTTCCCTATTAAGACAGTATTTTATTGACTGAGCTGTTCTAAGAATAGCTGTGTGGCCACTCGTTTTCAACAATATGAAAATGCAGCGCAGAGGAAAATGAAATAAATAACACAATTACGACAGCTATCATTTTTGAAAATACCAATATATTTGACACGAAGAGAGAGAGAGAGAGAGGGGGGGGGGAGGTTTGTCTATCGCTTTCACCTATGAATCCTTTATAATGCATAATGAAAGTTTATCTCTGTTAACATGAATATATAGAAGGATAAGCCTTGGTAAGAATACTTTGCGCAAGAGTGAGCAAAGAAAATCATTTGTATATAGCACATCAGATTTTCATCATTGAAATATATGCTGTGCATATTTTAATACATTAAACAACTATAAATCATTTTAGTTATACATATTGCGCGTTTTCATAGATGACCTCAGTGATCAAAACTAGAGAAAATCTGATTTGAGGCTGTAAAATAATGTGCTTAATTGCAAATTACGTTTATTTGTGAAATATCATCAAAGTATTGTATAATTGCAAGGTAATTCCAGCACCTTGCTCCTTATCTTTAAAATGGGAAAGAAAATATTGTCCGTATTTCCCGAATGTAAAAGAAGCACTGCATAGCTATACAGGAAGGGTCATTAGCCTTTCGTTCATGTTATACCTGAATTTCAGTACGGTTTGGGATAAGGCGGTGCACACCTTTGACAAAACAAAGGTCATTGTATTTCGCTTCCTTTTATCTTTCTGTTTATCTTAAAAGGGTTGGAGTCATTCTGTCTGAGCCAGGGCGCATTTAAAATGGCACGAAGTAGCATAATAAAGCGTGCCGAATTTCCCTATGAGATGCATTTTGTGGTACGTGTTAACGCACTAATTTCCAAGACAGAAAATTTGGGAAGCAAAAACAGTGACTGTAATTTGCCAAAACAAGTGCCAGAGGACTGGATTACAGTTATTTCAAAGGGGGAACTTGTTCGGCCGACTGAACAGTGGTGCCAAAAAGTGAAGGAATTTGAAGTTATATTTGCGGGATTCCATGGCTTTAATGTTTCAAAATGTGCTGGAGTGATGAAAGCGCTTACTGGCATGATTTGCTCTAAATTTCCTGAATTGGATGAGACAATTGTTTCCCTATACGTCAGGACCCGCACTTTCATTAGGATACGGTATTTAAATAACAAACTAAAAGCTGTAAGTATGACAAAAACAAACGCGAGGAAGTGTCAGCAGTGGGCGTCAGTTACTTCTTCTGCAACAACATGACCAAATGTAAGTCTACTTTTAAGATCAAACAATAATTTGTTACTTCTTATTTTGATTGTAGTTTCGGTGGCGGTGTTAAAATTGGTTTGTAATTAGTAGAATGTGTTGGTGAACGTTTCTAATGTGTTTTCAGTTAAGGTATCTTTTCTATCACATATCAATGTATTTTTCTACACTTTATTAATTATTGCTTAAGTGTTTACGCACTGGAACTGTCAGTCAATGCTTTAAATGGTATATGTCGAAACGGGTTTAAAGCGCTCACTTTCTATTGCTGTCTGAACTGCGCGCGCTCTCAGACCTCCATGTGACGTATGTTGCCTGCAACCAATGGCAGCAATTGTGCCGGAGTGGCCTACCTTCTTTCTCTAGTTACCTTGGGTTGTCGCCTGCCTCACACCGATAGTACTTCCTCTGGTATACCGCCTCTCCATCCTGACTATACTATTGTGCTCGGTCCCTTTACCTCGATGTCTTGATAATTAAATTCCGTCCTGTTCCATTTCATCATATATATGTAGGTTTTCACGGTTTCTTGTCATGTTCCTGGTCTGAATTCTGTGTGATCGTCTTTCTGCTGCATTTATCGTTATGTTTCCTACTTTTCGAGATTGTTCTATAATTATCTTTCTAGCGTGTAAACTAATCTTGTTTGCTAGAGCCTCTAAATGTGGAAACAGATCTTTGTTACGTATTATATCAAAGAGCGTAAAACTGGTGTTTTTTTGACATTCAAGCATAACATGCTCCGGTGTGTCCTGCTTAAAGCATACGTCACACTCATCGGTGTTCAATTTATTAATCTTTTTCCAATAAGTGCCATAAGGTCCATGGCCAGATATATAGTGTACAATTCCTTTCGTGTTATTCAAATGTCTGAGTGCCAATCTTTCGGAGATGTCTGTGAAGAAAGAAAAGGCACGCCTTCCTTGATTTATAATCTCCCATTCTTCTTGCCAAATATGCATCAGTCTAGTTTTAATTTCCCGCTTAGTAGTGCAATACTGCTCCAGAATATCAGCAACTGCATTAAAGTTTCCTTTTTTAAGCCAAAAATAAGCTCCTCGAAGTCTTAGAGTTAAATCTACTGGCCAAATTCCAGTTATTACAAATAGTGCTAAAGTAGGGGTTGTTTAATAAGCTCCCGTAAATCTTAATAAAACTTTTCTTTGTGTCCTTCTTAGGAGATTTCTAATCATCACATTTTTCATTCTAGTAGCCCAAATTGCAGCACCGTAAGTTATTATTGAGCTGAATATGCTTGTGTGATATATGCTAACAGTATGGAGCGGAATTTTATAATCAAATTGAATTATTCTAGGAAGTTTCATCATAGTTTTTTCGGCTTTGACCCTTACATGTTCTATATGATGATTAAAATTTAACTTCTCATCTAAATATACTCCTAAATATTTCATATTCTTATTTCTTCTTATTTTTTCATTTTCAAATTTTAAACTTGGATCCCTTTTAAAATTTCCCTTTAAAATCATGTATCCAGATTTTGCTGGGGATATCTTCATTTTGGAACTCTTGCACCAGGTTGAAAGTATATGCAACAAATTATTACTTTTTCCTTCTAGTTCTCGTCTTGAATTTGCATCTATTAAAAAAACTACGTCATCAGCGTAAGCTATTACTTTCAGGCAGTTATTATCGCGCTGTACTTCCTCTAGGAGTGTTTCTAAAACAATGTCCCAAAATGTGGGCCCTAATATAGAACCTTGGGGGCATCCTTTAGTAATAGTCTTAGTTATTGTTTTATTTATTCCTAAAAGTTTCACTTTTCTATCTTTGCAATAGTTTAAAAGAATTCTATATAATGAAACTGGATAATTTAAGCTTCTTAATCTCTTAAAAAGAAAAGGCCACCAAAGGTTGTCAAAAGCGCCAGAAATATCAACAAAAATAGCGGCTACATATTTGCTTGGTGAAACTTCAGAAACTGCCAGATTCAGGCATGTTCTTTATTTCACACGGAATATCAGTTACTCCGAGTTTTCTCTATTGATCATCAATTTTCTGAACAGTGCCTTCTTCATTGAGATTACCAGATCTAGGTACACGGGCAATAAGAGGATAAAGGGTAGAAGGATTAGTATGATATGAAATGGTTGCCTTAGAGAGGTGGAGACAGGCTATGAGGGCAAAAGTGCTGTTGATATTGGTAATTAGTTTCATTTCGCTGGTGTGACAAACCAGTGAAAATCATATTTCGCCGGTATCGAAATTATCGTACACCCCTATAATTATCGTAAGCGTTGGCAACCATATGTACAAACATTAAAATTATCGTATACCCCCATAATTATCGTACGAGTTGGCAACCCAGTTTGGGCTTGAGGTGCGGAGAGCGGTTGCAATTTTTCGCATGGTTGCCTATTTGGGGGGGGGGGGGGGGGGCTGCCCCTCTCTGCCAGCTGTGTGGCGGCCTTTTGTCGGTCCGTCGCGTGCGGCTGGAGTATCCCTCTCTGGCTCGCCTTCGAGATACTCTGCGGCTGCCAACCGGACTTGCGGAAGTCTTGGCGGACGGCGGGACATCTGGTTGATGGAGTTTTTGAGTTTTTGGCGGAGTGTGGTATCAGTTTGAGGGTTTAAAGTTTTAGATATCTCTTTTTATGCTTTTTGACGTATTTATCACCTTGTTTTGTATCCGTCTATTTTTTTGTGTTTGTATATTTTCTTTGTTGCGAGTAGTTTTGTTTATGGTTGAAATTTATATGTGGTATTGCTATGAACTTTTTTTTTTTTTTTTTTTTTTTTTTTAATCGCGCTGATGACCATGAAGTTGAGGGCCCTTAAACCTACATTCCTTCTTTCCAGATCTAACCGCTTTTGATTTTTTTCTTTTTTCCTTTGGGGAGATGTTCAGACTCGTGTGTGCGAGCTAATGACCACGATCTTTGTAGCATTTGATGCTATTCGTGATATCCAGGTATTTTTTGAAAGAACTCGGCAAACATTATTGTTGTGCTATTAGCTATGCTCCGAAGTCCAATGTTGTCATTTTTAATATGTTTTATGAAGACATATGCACTTGTTTAATTCTTGTTTCGTTCTTATTTTAATGATATTTGAGGCGTTTTAATGGTGGAGAAAATTTCAACAGTGGTAGTAGCATTTGCATATGTTATTGACAATAACGTGCATTGTGAATCGGTGGCGGCGCCGTGGCCGAGCGGTTAGCGCGCTCGCCTACCACCTAGGCGGCCCGGGTTCGATCCCAGGGACCCGCATGTGGTATTCGTGGTGGACGAAGCGGCGTCAGGGCGGGTTTTCTCCGGGTGCTCCGGTTTCCCCCGCCATCTCATTCCACCGGTGCTCCATCTTCATTCCATGTATCATCAGTGCCACCGCCTGCGGTGCCGTAGTAGTAAAAGCGGGCGTTAAACACTACAACAACAACAACATTGTGAATCGGTTATAAGTTTTGACCTACATTAGAGCACGTGGGTTTAATGCCAATAATTAAATCAAGATGTTGATCATAATTAGTTTTGCATTTTCAAAATTAAAATTACAAGGCTACTCTTATTTCAAAACTCTCCTAGTGCCTTGTAATAAAAGCTCGTAGCTATATGTTCGGCGGAATTTCCTCTAACCTAACGGGGTGTTTCAAAACTTTTAATGCCCTCTAGCTCGACAACACGTTTCGGACATACTTTCACTACAAGAAAATACTGGAATATAACCCCTGAATCACGCCTCATAATTATTTGGTGTTATTCTGACTCACGCTGTGTATATGTATATGATGAGTGTAACAAATATGTCCAACACAATTACTGCCAATAAAAAACCGTTTCGCCGAAAAAAAAATTGTTTCAAACATTTGGAGCCATCTAAATAGCTTCTTGACGAATGGATATAAATTATTTATTATTTCACTGTCGCGCAAATATTGTGTGAACAACGCTGTAATGCCTTTTTATCTTAATTCGAATTAATTTAGCCACAACTTAATGTTAAAGTGTGATGCAAAGTTAATTTCTATGTGAAATATGGCAACCTCGTGGGCCACTCGAAACGTACTTGTCACGTGTTCTCACAATAAATCCGGCTGCCTGCGAGGTAAGGGGAGGTAACGCTTGACGTTGGTGTGAAGGTTAAAGTACATACAATATTGTCTGCAATACGAAAGAATTTACCTTGCTATCATGAACCCCTTTATATTAAGGGAGTACTTAGACATGGTACTACTAATTTCAGCGAAAAATTCGGCTTAAGAATAAAAAATAAAATACAGAATTAAATAAAAAAAAAAAAAACTAACAATAAGATCGTGTAAATACAGATGTCCCCACTCCTCATCCCTTATCTAGCGAAATAAGCCATTCTTTATCTCCAACGCTTCTTCTGTCTTTCCACTCTCAGAAACAAAACCAAAAGAAAAATTACGAAACAAAATAAAAACAATATCGTCTCTTGTAAGCTGAAATGCAACTCAATGTTAAGAACTTATATTAAGTAATAATAAAACCTAAATAAACACCACATATTCGGCATAAATGCCATACATTTTCAGTGTTTCTTGTTGTAAAGTTCTTATAACTGTATTTAGACATAATTATTTAATTTATTTCAAAATGGTGACCGATACTTGTGTTCTTTGTTAAATACTACTAGCAAACGTAGAATTATCTTTTAGAGTACATTAACTGAGCTTCAATCCCGTATTAGATACGAATTTGGTTTTGTCATATGTATAAAGAAACTCCATGTTATGCATACTTTCTTTTAAGGATAGTATCAGTGTCATATTTACTTATAGAGGAAAAACAGAACAAATTATTTTGCTTTTCTTCTTATTTAGGCAGCTTCGTTACCACAGCTATCATTTATGACGAGATCGTTAGTTTTATTTCAGCCCGGTAATATTGACAAGAGCGCAGTAGTTTTAGCAAAATTAACAGCAATTGTTATTGTTTTAGCTCGTAATAATAGTAATAGTAGTAGTAGTAGTAGTAGTAGTAGTAGTAGTAGTAGTAGTAATAATAATAATAATAATAATAATAATAATAATAATAATAATAATAATAATAATAATAATAATAATAATAATAATAAAACAAGAAGAAGAATGTTCATTATTCAGAATAATCTGTATATTTTTATGTCAGCTCTTCTTTAACCTCAAAATACGTGATTTCGATAGTTTCATTTTTCAGTTTTCTTAATTATGGAAAACTGAATCTTCATTATTGCTTGAACCAATGCATTAATTTCAGTTACATTCGCACCTTTCCGGCATAACATTTAGATTTGAGGTGATCTCCCAAGATAGTGGCCCGCTCAAGCGGTATGGTAAACACCCGCCTCTGTAGCCTCACGTTCAAGAGGTCGCGAGTTCGAATCTCGTTTAGGGTAAGTTATCCGAGTAAGGTTTTTTACCGAGGTTTTCCCTACCCTGAGAAGACGAATGTCGGGTAACTTAAAGCTCCATGGACCTCGGGCTCATTTGAGCATCATTTCACCCATTTCATTTCATTCATTCGTCCGATATGACACAATGTTGGAGGACGTTAATTAAAACGGGGGGAAAAAAAAAGTACGGTAAACGCACGGGGAGAGTGTTTTGTTTGCATCGAAGCACACGCCGGTCGGGTGTTTTATTTACCACTGAGGCAGTGTTGGCCGCGAGGCACAAGCCAGGCAGGTTCTTTGTTTACAACTGAGGCAATACTGGCTTGGAAGCACACGCTGATCGTGTACAACACAGGTCGCTGGCGTGTGCGGGGATAGCACAGCGTTCCCATTTACATAGACGAAAAAATGTAATGTTTACAAAACAATTTAACCTACTTAACATAGAATTTTATTTTTCTTACACCTGTATCTATCAGCCAGGTTATTCTGGCCGAAGTAGTATCTTCTACCCTATACGAGATGGTGGGTTACATAAAAAATCTCAAGTGTTTTGAGCGTACGGCCTCCTATTTTTTTTTAACTTTCGGCATGTTTTAAAATGTGCCAAATTTCATTAAAATTAATTAATACTACCCCGTGCCTAAATTGGATTAAGTATTTAAATAAACTGAAAGATTAAGAGGTGGGTTCAGAACTGAGAAATTCAATGCCACAGCCGGGATTTGAACCAGGAATCTTCCACTTAACTGAAAGATTGTTTCTATTTTTTCCTATGGGCATAAACAATTGAAGCCAATCAATACTTGCTTTGCAAATATGCGTATTTTGCAAATATGCGTAATACATTTAAATGGAAGAAATTTAAGCATTAATATGTAGGTAACAGAACATACATTTGAGAATGCAGCTAAAATCAGTACTAGTTTTAACACACGTTTCTTTCTAGTATTTCTTTTTTTACATTCGGGGTATTGTCTCCGGTAATCTTGCACACATCGCAAAATGAAATTGCTGTTGTTCTTCGTCAGCCATTAGCAGTCCATTTAGTCCATTGAATTGTTGCACTCTCCAAGATTTACCACCTTAAAATGATTCATATTGTCTTTATAAACGGAGGGGAAAAAGGACAAAAAAATAATTCCAGCAAGGTAACAACTCCACTGAAAGAACCTGTGTGTTGGTGTCAGAACAAACAATTTGAAGTTTCTCGTCCATTTCCCAAGCTTGATGACATTTCAAAGTGTCAATGATTATTTCCTACTACAATTCGTTAATGCAGATATCTATTAATTGTTCCTGACTTTTATACCTTCATAAATTATGATGATTGGTAGTCTTTCAGTTCTTAAATCCCTGACATTTAACGCTTATCGTCCCCATGAACAGTAAAAAATTTGGATTATTCTCTCCAAAATAATGTATATTTTCGGCTCGTTTCTTTTTTAACTGTCCTTCATATCTTTGAATCCAACGACGATTAAGTGCTATTTCATTCAACATTATGTCCCAATGCCTCAGCTGTAGCCTCAAGGATGAACACAGCATGCCTCTGACTTAACTGACATCTGTCTAAGATGGCGGCTATTTTTGGTATCATGAAACACTTCCTTCAACGTTGGTTTTCCTTTTCTGAATTTACATCACTTCCATTTCAGGTTGCATCACTACCAGATATTAAAGCTGAGCTCATGGAAGGTTCTGTAAAAACGGTATCACCACCAGAGTTACTTCAGTTGCTTCTTTAGACGAATCCTTAGTACGTAATTTCCAAAAACTGAACTGTTATCACCCTTCATCTCTCTTACCTCCTCTTTCATATCTCTAATCGTCGCCTTTTCCTCTTTTGCCGCAAACATCCAGTCAGCACCTCCAAGATAACCTCTACGTCAAGTTCTCGTTGATGTAATAGAAAGAGTTTATGCTCGTCTATTTTTATCATGTTCAAACCATTGACATGAGCAACATCAAAAAAATTATTTCGAGTTGGAGAAAACGTACGTCTCCGTCTTTGTGAATATTCGTCTTTCTAGAGCAGCTTTTTTTTGCCGATTGCGCCACTCTGAATACAGGTCTTCAAGTTTCTTTGCGCAGTGGGGTAGAGCTCTTGTAGAAATCCTAGCATTCTCCCAAAATATTACACATTCACGGACAAGTAAATTAGCACATTCACAGTTTATTTTATTTCGCGTATGTTATAACTGTCTCCCACTCAGTTTAAGTATTTACGGCAAAATCAACAATGCAAATCAGTAAGGCACACAATCTTAATCCAAGAAACAAACACTGAACACATCAACAAAACACAAACATCTCATTGTTTACAGTTAATTACCTACAGCTTTACTATTCAAAATTAGTCTGACCAACTTTTAAACCAGAGAAATGGCTGGTGTCTTTGCGAGAGTATGGCAGGTCGATGCACTCTTTGTGTTATTCGCAATGGGCGTGCGCTCCAACATTTACTTTGAATAGTAAAGCTGTGATTAACTGTAAACAGAATTTTGTTTTAAAATCTATCGGTTGCCCTCTCTGCAAGGCGTTCATAAACAAGGGCTTCTGTGACAACATAACAGACGCAATAACACCAGCTATGGCGATAGCTTTACCATGGTTATATGTTACGAACAGTTGGCAGTACTAATGCAACCTAACGGATGGAATGTCACCAAATATAACCAGACTGCACTATAATGGGGAAGGTGGGGGGGGGGGATGTTAAGGTTGTTTTTTGGGGGTATCTCAATAAGCTGTGCCTACTATAATAATTGGGCTCACCGATGTTAGTATTTTAGCTTACTCTGCTCTAGCGACCACTAAGTAGCGAAGACCACAAGACTGGACTACTTCTTTTGCCATAACTTTAACTTATTTTTTAATATTTTTATTTTGCTCCATGGCGAGTTATTCCTCCAACATTGCAAATATCTCTGATGGCATGTTCACCCCGGCTTAGGTGAGAGTCCTGGCCTGGACCTTGGTCACCTCAGAGTCTCGCCTCCCAGTTTATAGACACAGGGATCCAATTACCTTCATGCAATGGCCCTCCGTGGGATTGAGCTTTATCAGAGGATACAAACACAGTCCTACATGGTAACTAAGGGCTGGAAATTACACATTACCTAGTCACCCTTTGTAACTTCCCATCCACCGAACCGCACAGCATATCCCTCAGATTGTGTTAAAGGAGGTATCTTTTAGATCAAATATGCTTGTGGACCAAGACTGATTGGGCGTTCGACAAAGACTCTGTCATCTCTTAGGGGAATGTCATTGAGAGTGACCCAGAGCACCGATCCCATACCTACCATAAATATGCCCCTGAGAGATGACAATTGGAGCAGTCGCATTATCTCGATATTGTAACAAATGAGAACACACTTCCTGCTAATCACACTTTATTTGATAAACGGTTAGCGTATCTCTAACGTTACACGTTACACTGCACACACTCAGAACCAGCACAATTGATCCGTCGAATCGAACCACAAATTGGACTGCCACTCACACGGAACGGCATTCGGCACAGTCACTGTGTACTGAGGTTTCGCGAGTTTTTAATTGGGCGTTCAGCAGGCCCATATGTAGGTCTCGCACACAGTGAGAGTGGTTCTGAAAATCAGAAGCTTCTAGAAGGTGAATATTCTTGAGGAACCCGAAACGAAGGTTATGGAGCCTAGAAACGGCGAAAAACAGCGATTGTCTTCGTACGGCCTATTGTCCCGTCAAGGGAACCGGTCATTGATATGGGTAGGCTCTGGGGTCCGTATTCTGCAGTCGGTAATCAGTCGCGATTGCTGCATTGTGAGTGAGACGACCGCTAAGTGCTGCCACTGTGGGAAACTCAATGCTGTCGTTTTGATTTTTATAGTAGTTCGTGCTTTCGGGTGTTATGAGTATGTTGTCGTTCATACGTTTATCGAGCATGGATGCAGAAATTGAGTTAGGACTTCAATTTGGGATGTTGCGCCAGAAGATTACAAGGATCGTGACAAGAAGAAGCAGCAGTAAGCCGAGATTTGTACCACTTTAAATCATGATTTTGAAGACCAGGATGAGGGAAAAAAAAAAAAATAAATAAATAAAAACAAACAAAACAAAGCTTTAATATGTAAGTACAGTATACGTATGTCACAGAGGCGTAGCTTTGGGGGACGCTGGTACACTGAGCGTTCCCCTTAGTTTTCTGTGTTCAATTGTTTCATATTTGTTTTGTTTTGTAATAGTTTTAACGCAGGTTATTTTATACAATCATTTTGCATTGATTTTTTTCGCAGATCATAGTGTTGAGCAGTTATATATAGCTAAAATAGCAAATACAAAATTTACAAGTCAATCCGCTCCGTTCTAAAAAAGCGGCGTACGCTGAGACAAGTCAGCGTTTTACTGCCTGCATGTGATATGCCTAGGACTGCCTCCCCGCAAACTCCTCACCTACCTCCTGCCTGCCCCTCTCACCTCGACAAGCCCCTCACATACGCTAGCGTTTAGCCATATGCTATAGTGTGGTTCTGACTCCGGAATATTGTTGAGGTACTGTCATTTGTGTTTCTTTGCGAATAAAATTGTTGTACATAAACTCAAAGTGCGTGTGATATTTACATCATAAGAATGAGTGACATACCCCACCAGCTAAAATGTTTTCTCTCATTTATTCTTTTAGGATTTTGCGAAATGTGTTTGTTTTTTGATAGTTGTATATTTTTCTTAAATGTATTTAATGTAGATTTTAAAGTATTACAGTTCAGAATGAAAGATGTTGTGTGCTATGAAAACTACAATGACTACAAAACAGTAAGGATATTTTAATTTTATTTCTTATTAATACACAGTTCTCTTAAAAAGTAATATTTAAGGGAAACAATGAAAATCCTAAGTGAAAACGTTTAGTTTTCCGAGAATTCCCGACCCTTTTCTACTTCCCAACCCAAAGCCATCACTTCACGCCCACTATGGTCAGGTATTGCCGCCCGCCTCGGTAGCGTGATGGTTAGCGTGTCTGCCTCACGTTCAAGAGGTCGCGAGTTCGAATCTCGCTTAGGGTAAGTTATCCCCGAGGTTTTCCCTACACTGAGAAGACGAATGTCGGGTAACTTAAAGCTCCATGGACCTCGGGCTCATTTGAGCATAATTTCACCCATTTCATTTCATTCATTCGTCCATCACTTCACTAATCACAGAATGGTCAACTTCCAAGTATGTTAAACCGTTCTTAATCATCAGCCATTACTTCAACATTTTTGTAACTGAGAGTTTTACTTTATTCTTTTTCTTTTGTAATTTAACAATTCAAGGAATGAACTTAACAGAAAGTGAGAACTAATTTTTATATTCCAAATTGCAGGAATTTCGCGTTTTTCCCCCCGCAAAATAAGGCAATTTCGCTTCAATCTACTCATCGCTAAAATAATACTATTGATTTATTGATCAACATAAAATAATTCGGTAAGATAATGGGAAATCGCTTTAATATAACGTCTGTCGCCTTTATGGTTAATGCGAAAAAAGAGTGCCCTAGTTGTAGCGTTCCCATTTTTTTATTTCACGCTGCGCCACTGGTATGTCAGAGCACGTGTTTTTGGTACGCCCTCTAGCGATACCAATCTCTGAAAAAAGAAAAAGAAAAATGCGATATAGTACCAAAATCATCATCATCATCATCATTATTATTATTATTATTATTATTATTATTATTATTATTATTATTATTATTATTATTATTATTATTATTATTATTATTATTATTATTATTATTATTATTATTATTATTATTATTATTATTATCAGTGGCGGCTCATGCCTTACAAACTAAGTGAAGAAGTTCACTTAAGCATGCTGAAAATACAATGCAAAGCCGGTGTCCCAGGGTCCAATATTTTTTACCAAACTTTTTGTATCCAATGGAATTGTACACAAAAGAAACAGTGTCTGTCAGCATTAGTGTAACATAAAATAAGCATGCCCGACTCACCTATTTCTTGAAAACTAAGTCGATCCTCCTATTTTTTAGAGCAGCAAATCTGTCGATGTCATCATAAAAGGGATGACGTTCCATAAGATCAGCTAGTAGCTCCTTCTCAATGAAAATGAACGCCAAAGATGAAAGCCGTTCTTGTGAAGTGGTGTTCCTTGACCAAGTCTTGATTCTCTTCAGACAAGAAAAGCTTCTTTCAACGGATGCACTGGTTGAGGGAATTGTTAGAACCAGGGAGAAAAGTTTGTAGGTTTCCTCAAACAGATCACGATTTTTCTTCAATGAGCACAGCACTTCTTGGAGTGTAAAATCCTTATAGATCAAATGATCTGCGTAAAACAAGCACAGTTCATTTTTAAGGCGTTGCGGCTTGCTGAATAATTGAGGGTAACACTGTTGCAACTGGCAGAGAGCGTTTGAAGGAAAATTCACGGAATGATTTTGAAATTTTGACGAGTCGGCAAGACACAGGAACTGCAATTTCTCACAATCTTGAAACAGAACGCTTATTTGCATCAATACGTTGTCAAGAATTTCAAAGTAAATGAGCTTAGAATTCTGGAAAGAATTATCAGCTAATTCTCTTGTAGTAATCAGACTGGTGAGCTGTGACGCTTTGTTAAACAGTGTTCTGAAATATTCTTCATTGCGTCTGCTTTTTATTAAGTCGCTGGTATTTTGAATTTTCGTAACACAGTAGTTAATGTCGAGAGACTTTTTCTGTAGGATATCAAACAAAATGTCCGTTAAACTGAAAATATCATCGAATACCACTGCCAGAATGGTAAACTGAAAATTGTTCATTTTGTTGAGAAACCCTTCGCTAGATGTGATTGTTGTGTCATCTGGATCTACATCGTTTATTAAAACTTCAAACACGTTTCAGCTTTTGCCAATTGTGAACCATTACATGGATGACCTTTGAGTTGGAACTCCACCTTGTCTCAGTTAATGTTGGTATTCCTTTGGTCAAAACGAAATCCAACACATACGACCGTTTTGCCGAACAATGAAAAAATGATGGAGTACCACTAACATTCGCAAAAAATATGCGACACTTAGAAACGGCTCTACAGTTTTGTTTTAAAATCAGATTTAAACGGTGAGCCAAACAATGTACACAAATTGCTTGAGGAGCATTATTCTTGATTCTTTTTTGAAGTCCATTCAAATGTCCTGACATAACACTCGCTCCATCGTAACATTGTGCAACTAATTTACGTTCATAATTAAAATTTGCAAGAATACCATGCAGTAAAAGGAACAATGTTTCTGCAGACCTGTCAGCACTCACATCATGAAATCCCAAAAATCGTTCAACCAATGTGCTCTGTGTATTCACATACCTTACAATGATAGAGCACTGAGACTGTTGGCAAATATCTGCAGTATCGTCAACTTCAACAGAAAAAAAAATCTGAGGCATTAATTTCAGCTCTAATATGGCCCTGTAGGTATTCCGAAATACATCCAATCAGCTCATTTTGTACAGATTTAGAATCACCGCTGAATACACTTTTGATTTTACTATAGTGGTTTTGGATTTCTAATGGACTTTCAGAGATTAATACGGACACAAGCTCCTTGAAATTTCCCCGATTTAGCGAAAGCGCACTCTGAATGCAAGCTCTTGTTTACCTAAATACAATGCTGCTTTAATGATCAACTGCATGAAAAGCCTATTTAATCTCACGTTTTCATTGAAACGCACATGAAAAAGTCTGCTGTTTTCTTGAAGAGCGTCAGCTATTGTGTTTCTGTTTTTTTCAAAAGTATTTAATTGTAATTTACATTTTAAATGTTCCGCCGAATCATTGTGCTTGTGAAGGGAACGGGTTATATTAATGAAATCTGTGAATCCCTCTTTGTTCCACACGTTAGTTTTGTTGCTAAAAAGTAAACAAGGCCAACAGAATAGCAATTGCAAACTGCGACTACTGCATAACCAAGAATAATTATCGAACCAAGAGCTTTGGAATTTAATGTTATATGACTTTCCTACTTTCTTGTCCTCTCTTTTAATGCGTATATACCGCCCAAAGTTTAAAACATCTTTCTTGTCTTCATCTTTCCACCTGGAAAATGGGGTTTCTAACAAATTGCAAACTATATCGTTCACTGGATTCATAACAAAGCACTTATATTCCGTAATTTAAATATTAAAAGCACTGGAGTCTAGCAAACTCGCAAATTATACCGTTCACAGTTATCTAAAACACCACATTTTAAGTTTACCACCAGCTCTTCCTCGAGGTACACGACTACTATCTTCTGAGCGCGCGAAAACGGAAACCATCCCCTCTACCGTGTTCTGTGCCTCTACCCAAGTGCAAATATTTCTTGTTTGCCTGAAACATGTGCATGCCCTTGTTATTTCCCCGTAGTTCATCGTTTCGTGACGTCATGTTGCCATGCAACCAAGCTGTTTAGTGCAGCAGTTTCTTTCCTAATCCTTACTGCGGCACTTGTCCTTGTGACCGATCAGAGGGTGCCCTCCCACCAATTTTCCCTGCCGACTGCCTGGCTGTAAGTTCCAAACAAAAGAAGGGTTGGTCACTGACCCTGCTACGGCTCCTAGCAGTTGATATTTGTGACTAAACTGTTAGAATGGCAGTAATAATGCCAACATTAACAAAAATAGAATGCTGCTATATTCAGGTGAAAACCTCTTCACCTGCTTTACTTGAATAGCCGCCACTGATTATTATTATTATTATTATTATTATTATTATTATTATTATTATTATTATTATTATTATTATTATTATTATTATTATTATTATTATTATTATTATTATTATTATTATTATTATTATTATTATTATTATTATTATTGAGCAATTCCGCGAATATGTCATACCGAGTGTTAAAATTTGAAATCAATGTTTCACTTTTTTTACTGAGGAAAGATGATGCTAGATACTCCAAAGTATCTTATAAAGTGAACAATAAATGTTTTTAACGTGAATATGGGTTCAAATTTCACTTCTTAACCACTTATTTCCAAAGCCCTAAAAATAAGCGCGAATAACGCTGATTTTCAT
This sequence comes from Tenodera sinensis, assembly GCA_030765045.1. Classification (NCBI taxonomy): domain Eukaryota; kingdom Metazoa; phylum Arthropoda; class Insecta; order Mantodea; family Mantidae; genus Tenodera; species Tenodera sinensis. The sequence continues at coordinate 198,025,849 of CM060964.1, read as the reverse complement.
ATCAATATTTCAGGAGCTATGTACAACTGTTTTAATTTTTTTTCGATGTACATCACACAATGACTCTTCATCTTCAAAACGTGTATATGGCTAATAATTTTCGACATTTATAAATAATCCTTAGAGCCTCTTTAGTTATTACTGTGTGTCGATGTCAGTTAGTCACGGTAAATAAGGATAAAGTTCTCTGCACGGAAAAGTAATAGACAGAAATAAATATCCTTTTGGATTCTGCGTCATTACAATATAACAAATAAAAAAGTATCAGAAAGTTTTCCTCTAAAGTAATTCGTTTTCCCACAAAACACGTGACTAACGGACAATTGGTGCTGGCGCCCTGTGGTCGTCATACGCGTACAGTGCTTGTGAGACTTCAGTCAGGATAGACGTATCAGTCTGTTTCTGACTCCATGGCTAAAACACCAGCCCAAAGACAACGTGAATACAAACAACGTCTGAAGGAGCAAGGCAGTTATGCACAATGGAAGGAAAAAATAAAAGTGACAATGAGGAACGGAAGAGCAATACTGAAATAAACAAAACAAGGAAGAGAACACCTCAAGTCTGAATTAGGAGACATAAACAAGCACAGCGGGCAAGACAGGAGATAAGAGACCAAGAAGGGATTGATAAGGATACTCCATCAACATCAGCGGGTTTCAAAAGCAGACAGCGTTTTGGAAAGTGCAGAAAACGTGTTGAGGAAGCGTTGCCGCAATCTCCACGCAAAAGAAAAGAAATGATTCGTAAATTAGCAGTTGAAGAGGGATTACATGTTGTAAAACCAAAGCATTCTGTCCCGGTATCTGGAAAACAACTATCAGAGGAACTTAAAAGTGCAATCATCAAGTTCTGTCAGGATGATTCAATATCTTACCAAGCTCCTGAAAGAGATGATTTTATTGAAATCCATGCTCAAGGAGAAACAAAAGAAGTTCGTATTAGGTATCTAGTGGTAACATTAAAAGAAGTACAGGCACTCTTTCTAGAAGATCGAGAAGAAATGTCCGTGGGGTTGACAAAATTTGCTGAATTACGCCCTGCTCACGTGCGTCTTCAAAGTCAGGTCCCACATAACGTGTGCACATGCATTATACGTGAAAATACGAAGTTTCTTCTCAAAGCTTTGTGTAAAAATCACGTACTCACTGAGACTGAATTTCGTAAGTTCATAGCACAAGTGGTTTGTGATCAGAAATTGAGTGAATGTGTGCAGGGAGGATGCTCCAACTGCCCGGGATTGAGTGGAGCAGACATTACGCATAAACTTGCTAATTCTCCATGCGAATGGAAACTGTGGAGTTCACGTAATGGAAGAATGGAAATAGAAGTTAAAAAGGGATCTGTAAAAGACTGCATTGAAGAACTGACCCATTGCCTGCCACGTTTCTTAAATCACGTTTATGTAAAATGACAGCAATCCGAGACCTTTAAGAAGGCTGGGGAAAATGTTGCAATTAGTGAAGCTGTGACACAGATCGACTTCTCTGAGAACTACACATGCAAGGAGCAAAATGAAATTCAAGCTGCCCAGTGGAACAATACACAGATCTCAATATTTACTGCTGTTGCCTGATATAGGAAAGGAGATATTGGTGAAATTCAGAAACAATCTTTTGCTTTGGAGTCTGATTATGTATCACATGACAAATATGCAGTTGATATTTGCTTAAGGAATATATTTTCGAAAATATTGGATATTGTTCTGAATCTTGAACTTGTGAAAGTGTTTTCTGATGGAGCTGCTAGGCATTTTAAGCAGAAATACACATTGAGCCATGTGACATATCTTTCCGAAGTATTTGGAATCCAAATTGAATGGCACTTCTTCGAATCCTATCACAGAAAGGGGACAGTAGATGCGATTGGAGGACAAGTGAAGAGGATGGCATGGACAGCTGCGAAAGCAGGAAGCAGGATTCAGAGTGCTGAAGAATTTGTTAATACTGTTAGAAAGAAAACCAAATTATGTCTTCTTGAGGTTTCTCTGCCTGAAATTGAAGAAGCAAAAGAATTTCTCGACAAAAGATTTGAACGTATTCCACCTATGCCATCCACTCAGCGGGTTCATTATGTGAAAGTATTAGGTTTAAATGTTGTGGAATATGCTTTTCTTTCATGTGCGGAAAGTGTCAGAATGATGCACAACTTTCGGGAATAAAAACAGTGTAGTGATATGCGCGTGTACTACGAGGCTACTGCATTTAGCGTTCCTGCACTATAAGGAGTCCAATCCAGAGTGTGTTACAGGTATGTGCTGTGTGCTGTGTGCTCTCATGTGTCGTCTTTGTTATGGTTTTGAGTCAGCTTTTTATACTTGCAATGACGTAACTGTGATAAGAAGTGAGAGCTGCCAACATGTTTATTCTGTTTATGTTGCATGACAATGCTTTTCCAAAGGATATGATTATTGTCAAAACGATAGATACAATTACACACCTGTGTGATTACAGGTATGTAACGTATAATACGTATCACTATGATTTACCATTTGTTATACCATGTAAAACAAAGGCAAGGTATTACAATTTTCGCATATGTCAGTAAGTCACAAACTCATGTCAGTTAGTCACGCTGACTTTTGAATAAATATCTCCAGATGAGAATAACATACCAAACCTTTTTTCAGGTCATTTGAAAGCTTAGAAGTTCCTCTCTCAAGTGATTTTTCAGAACAAATCAAATAAGAAAACTTTCAGAGAAAACGGAGGACAAGCGTTTGAAGTTGGACCTGCAGTTGACAAAAATGTCAGTAAGTCACGAAAAGTTTAGCGCTCATTATTAAATAATTGTTTCACTTTTTTAAGGTTTTTATCTTTCCTATCACAACCGCCAATGTGTTCTCTGTCATCGTATGTCGTTAAAATAACATTTTTACACCTATATTGGCCATTAGACAGACATTTTAAGAAGAAAATGTAGTGTAAATGTCAGTTAGTCACACTCGGAATTGTTCTATTATTATTATTATTATTATTATTATTATTATTATTATTATTATTATTATTATTATTATTATTATTATTATTATTATTATTATTATTATTATTATTATTATTATTATTATTATTATTATTATTATTATTATTATTATTATTATTATTATTGTTGTTGTTGTTGTTGTTAAACGCTACAAACGTACTACTTCAGTTCTATAGCCCTGTCACAACAAACGTGGAAATAAGCTGTTAGAAGTGAATTCCTAACAGTACACAATGCGACAAGTCGCATGCCTAAATCTTCTTGTTCTTTGGCCTTACAGTCGTTTTAGTACAACCTTGCCCTCCCTAATGAATATCCTCCATTCCGATCGATCCCGTGCTAGCTCTCCGACTCCTAATGCTTGTTCTTCTAATGTCAGCGTGTACATCATCAACCCTATGTTGAGGAAGTCCTTGGCGAATATCAGTGTGGTTTTAGGAAGAATCGATACACAACAGATCATATATCCACACGAAGAACAACAGCAATTTCATATTGCGATGTGTGCAAGATCACCGGAGACAATACCCCGAATGTAAAAAAAGAAACACTAGAAAGAAACGTGTGTTAAAACTAGTACTGATTTTAGTTGCATTCTCAAATGTTGTATGTTCTGTTACATATTAATGCTTAAATTTCAATTTCATCTCTTGTCGCTGACTTAATTCATATGCATGGATGTGACCTAATATCCCAAATAACAACAGTAAATGTTAATTTCGGTCTTTGGGCATTAATGTATGCTTAATTATTTCTGAAAAGACACGATACTTTGATTTATGATGTACGATATATTAAATATAATGTGTTTTGGGGGATAGTGAAGAAATAGTAGTAATAATAATAATAATAATAATAATAATAATAATAATAATAATAATAATAATAATAATAATAATAATAATAATAATAATAATAATAATAATAATAATAATAATAATAATAATAATAATAATAATAATAATAATAATAATAATAATAATAATAATAATAAGAATAAAATTTCAATTCTCAATTGTTGAGTCCCTCTTCCCAGTGTTTTCTACGTTTCAGCGCCTCTGAATCAGCACATGGTCCAATGACGACTTATAAGCAGGATTATGTAACGGTGAGAAAGCAGCGATGTTTCTCTTTTGAAGATGCTTTGTCAAAAGGCAGCTTAGTGGTGATTTGGATATTCTACATTCATGGACTATCTTCACTTCATCCGCATGTCTTTTTGCAACATAATGGCAACATGTAAAGTGTAGATGAAATCCGTATTTAGGAGCACGCTTATCCTATGTGGTAGTAGGGGCTTCACAGACCATGCACTGAAGAATTACCTTACGCTTCTCAAAGTTTCCTGCCGAGGTACGTCTATGTAAGGCACAAAAAAGTATGTTACATTCACATGACTTTCTAGAACAAACTGTACCTACTTACAATAACCTATTCTTCTATCTACTTCATGTGAATCGATATAAACATTTGCACAGATGGTTTTATTACATATGTTCTTGTAGATATACTGGGGACAGGGAAGTACAGTAGGCTTATGAGATATTCATATCTTTTAAGATCTGGTCGCTGTGTGAACGCTTTGGAATTTCACTGTTTTTCACAGCCAGGGAGAGAGAGAGAGAGAGAGAGAGAGAGAGAGAGAGAGAGAGAGAGAGAGAGAGAGAATTTGTCTATCTTACGTTTACCAGTTGTAGAAACGAGGGCTTCAGAGACTATAACAAAAAAATTCAAGACATGCATTTCATTTGTCATAAAAATATCTTAAACATATTGTATTTTAATCAAAATCGTTAGAGACATTTATGAGAAAATTCAAATTTTTGGAAAAGTTTCCATGTAAAGTGTAGTCTGAGGAGGTTGATTTTCTACAAAATCTTGGTGTCGATCTTTGAAGGATGGCGAACTTAAATACCAGATTTGGTATATAATCGACTTTTTTTTGGAGTTATACTGTTCACGGATACACACACGCATACACGGACCTTTTTCTTTAAAAAGGCTGTGTTATTTAGGGACCTGTAAATGCATATTTTGAGTATATCGAATTTTCAGGTGGAATATGTACAATACCTTCTCCACCTGCTTTGTACGAAAGTAAAACTCTTTCATCTAAATTACAGCTGCCTGATTGATTTTCGAGCCAAAGACAGTTTTAGTTTCTCTGCCACATTGTATTCCATTCAGCAATTTGATATCGAGGTTTTACCAGAAATATATATATTTTGAGGCCTCGGAATCCAGAAGTATTTTTAGAAAAAGGTCCGTAAGTTTGTGTCTGTGGAAAGCCTAACCCTGAAACGAAAATTCTGATACATACCAAAGTTGGTATTTAAGTTTAGCAGCTTGTACAGATGGGACACGAGACACGAAGATTTTCCAGAAAATTCCACCTCCCCAAGCTATCCTTTAGAAGATTGTTCGAATTTTGTTTTACTTTCTCAAAAAAAAAAAAAAAAAAAAAAAAAAACTAACAGTTTTAATTGCTGCGCTATAAATTAAATATATTTTGATGAAAAGATAAAGGGTATAGGTATCTTTAATTTTCTTTTCCACTTCGTTCGGAGGTAATTTTGTATAACTTAGGCGATAGCCGAGAACGTATTTCACGTACAATGTAGATCCCTTAAAGCACAACATTTCAAGTAGCTTTTTTGTGGCATAAGCCATTTCCGAGATAGCTGTTATTAATGGTCCGAATTGTTCAATAGAATGACTGAGACCTGTACATATAATATATCGATAGCGGGCGGAGAAAGTCATTTGAATGTAACACATGAGATTTTTAACGAAATCTTGCAGCATGCTCTGAATGACTCGCAGAATAATGCAATAAACGAAAACCACAATCATAATGGAGACGCGAGCACATGGGTAACATGCATTGTTTCTGGAGTAGTTAAATTATAAAGCAATTGGGATGGAAAATGCCTCTGTTAGCTTCAGGGATAGCACTCTTGTTCAGGCTTCAACTTCAAAGCTAATAATTTAGGCGTGCAACTTTCAAACAGTTTGCATCACTTTGTTACTTCGCTTTCTGCCGTTCTTCTTCCTGCTGAAATAAAGCTATTCCACAAACAGAAATTCGAATAGCATATTTAATGGAGGTGATCGTGAATTATTTCTGCCAATTGGAGCGGAAACTTGGGAGGGGGGGAAAAAAACGCGCTTTAAATTGGCTGTAATGCACAAAGAGGAGACGAACAGATTCTATAATGAGATATCGGTAGAGGATGTTTGAAGATAACTGGGAGATCGATACTCGCCCGCAATGAAGGGTTACAAATGACGCTCTAACATCTCGAGGAAGGTCAGGAAATGAAGAAAACACGTTTTTGTCTGGGCAGCATGGGGCGAAGAGTGTTTGCAAGGTGTGTTCGCTAAGAAAAGTGCCCCACATTTATGACACCATTTCCTCAAGCTATATAAACATTTAAGCAAAATCTCTGGTCGTTGGGATTATAGTTATGGCGTCGTCCCAGAAGGCATCGAATTTTGAGGGTAAAGGCAAGCAAGAACAGTATTATTTGTGAATTCTATTGTAGGTTGTAGTGTTTAACGCCCGCTTTTACTACTACGGCACCGCAGGTGGTGACACTGATGATACATGAAGATGGAGCACCGGTGGAATGAGATGGCGGGGGAAACCGGAGTACCCGGAGAAAACCCGCCCTGACGCCGCTTCGTCCACCACGAATACCACATGCGGGTCCCTGGGATCGAATTCTATTGTAGTGTGTAATTGTTCGTTAAATATGAATGTTGAATAAATCCTAATACTGCAACGGAGGTATAAGCCGCTGCGGTCAAGTTGGATTAAGATTAGTTTTGAATGTAAATGTTCAATAATAATGCAGGTCTCTTCGACCTTTAAAATAGCACGCTTGATTTAAATGCTTGCGATTACATACGTTGCCGAAAAACGTATCTTAAAATTGTGAACATTTGTGGCGAAACTTGTCCAGAGATCTCGTTATCTGTTGCAGAAGGTTGAAGCAAACATCTTTACTGCTTCTTGTTGATACACCAGTTTGAAGCAATATTACTTCTCGTCACGCACTATTGCCGGTCAAACTATTTGAATCGACAATGCTCTCCGCCGCTTTACGGTGTCTTGAAGCTTCTTTGACTCTGCCCTTTAGCCGTTGATAGAAGTGATGAGGATTCTCTCTCTGGGTTTGCATGGGTAGTTTCGAAAGAATGACACGTATTTTTTAATATAAGGCTTTTAATGAAGAATTGATTTTTAAACTCTTTTCACTGGAGATATTGCCGACCAATATATGTATTCTCGTATAATTAATTCACCAATCAACACTATTTGCAGACATAAATAAACTTTAAGATGCTCACTTTATGTCCGTTGCTTTTTAAGTAATTTGATGTAAAAACAAAATGTACGTCTGTACTCTTGGACAGACTGTCCACCAACGTTCGTTGTTCTCCGAGGAGAAAACTGAGCGACGCGATCAAAATCCGTTGCTTTCGCTATTCCCATCCGTGAGACTACCCCCTTTTTGTTCGTTTATCTCGATATTTATTATCATTTATTTAAAATTATTAGAATAGTTATTATTAACGTTATTGTTATCTTTAAATGCTGTATTTTTTAAAAATAATAATTAATCTTTTTAAGGTACCTACAATTGTAGGTATCGTATGATAATTGTAGTACATGCTCCATGGCCATTGTGGTAATAACAAAAAACTATTTTATGTAAATATCATTTTTAGGAGCCCTGAGTAATAAGATCTATTTTTACTTAAATCAAAAGAGTAAACTGGGCTCGGGTCTCTAGAGGATAGATAGTTAAGCTATTTATAACGGTTGTCCTCTCGGTCACTTAGATATTTTAAAATGGTTTAAAATGGTGCATATGAATGGTTCTGTATTTCTGAAGGAATAAAGTCAGTCACAACTATGAAAGTGCTTATAGTGCTGATTGGGATACTTAAGAGTTATTAAGATTTTGAAAAGCTGTCTTAAAATGGTTCAGAATTATGGTTTTGTACTTACGGTAATGCAGGGTAATGCAGGCCGGGGTAACTCGCGGAATAGCTTGAGCGACCCTAATTTTTTTCTTGCTAGATATCAGTGCAATCCGTGAGCGGGCGTCGCTCAGAGAGCACCAGTTGCCCAGCCCTGTGGTAATCCGTTATTGCTCACTGGGTTTCGTATCAACCTTGGTAAATCTCGAATATATAACACACACTGTAATAAGTGACTTACTATGTAGCAAACAGCTTCTTTAGTGTCGATAAATACAATAAAATTGTATGGTTTAGTTTACCAGAAAATATTTATTAGCGTTTTTGGGTCTACTACATTCGTTGTGACATTGTGTTCTATAATACAACTCGTGAGAAGCTGATGCAGAATCTGCTTTATTCAATTAGAACTGCAGATTATTTTTAACTGTTTAGTTCTATGATAGCAACCTTTGCACATTGAAAGATTATGTTGAATTTAAAGAAGCAAAATAAACTAGAACTCCACTGATTGCCTAGTGCATCTATCGACATCGTACAAGCCTCAGAATCAGCATTTTTGTTGAGGAAAACCTATTCATCTTGCAACATCAAAACAAGGAAGTACATGGTTATATTTACAGAGACCTTAAGATTTTAATGAAGGACTTTGCTTAAACGCCATTGGTAGTCGTCTCCAATGCCTGTCGTGGTGACATAACAGGATCCGTAACTCCCTGAACAACATAGGCGTTCCGGACGGAATGTCTGCTTACAGTTCTCTAGAGGATTAAACTGTGCTGTAAGCTAACTGGCTATATGTGTAGAGATCATTGATTTTGCAGCAGAGTAAGCGTTAAGAAGAGGGTATCACCAAGTAATTACGATGGTATCCCAGTCCAGCTAAAGAGTTGACGGAGGCAGAACTTACCGTAGTAACCATCCTGGAGTAGAATCGCGAAGATGATGACGGAACATAAATGAGATGTTAACAGATCTGGTCTACGTAAATTAGCGTGTGGTGCGAGTATAATAGGAGCAAGGCTACAAAATGTGGCAAATTTATGGTGGTAGGTGGAATGTTAATCTACATAGAAACTTCAGGGAAATAGGAACTTATCAAGGAAAACCACGAAAATTCTATAAAATAGTGTTAAAATCAGGGAAATTTAGAAAACGAGAAGACTGGTTTGTGTATATTGCAACTTTAGCATTGATGGGAATTTATATTTATATTAATATGGTATAGAGGTTCATCGCTTTTGAATCTGATGGAATAGTGGGAGAGGTCTATAAACTATGTGCTGAACTGTCTGAAAAGTCCAGTGAACTGAAAACCCAACTTTCCGAATGGATTATAAACGGTCGTTGTACTTTTGATTTGGATCAGCCCTACCTTGTTAATAGAGCGATTGAACTGTATAGTGTAATAAAGGGTTTTCTGATTTTATCAATTTTAAACGTTTTTGTAAAAAAGTTTTTTTTTTTTCAAAGAAATTAATGCTGATAGAAAACTTCTTTCAAAATTGTCTCTACTCCCAAAGAGTAAACGTATTGGAGGAATTGATTAAATTCTCTTGACAGGGATACTCGTGTGCTTTGTCAGAGAAGTTATGAGTGACAGACATATTGGGCTGAAGAGAAATATATTTATGTCAACAAAGAACATTGTAAAGAAACTTAAAACAACTGGAGGACACGAATATATTGAAATGCGGCAGATGAGCGTTAAGGAATCAGTAAAGAAAGTGTGTTTAAATCCATGTTTATCAAGTTCTGCAATTTTTTTCATTTTATCATTTGTGCCCATGATACTGTGTTTTCTGGTGTAATACTAAAGTAAATTGAAAGTCGAGAGGCGGCTGAAGGAAGCTGGATTCAGTGATAAGAGAAATCAAGTATTGATCACGGATAGTCTGGTAAGAGCCGGGGGAAATGGATTCCATTGTGCATTGGACACCCTGTATGGATATTTCTCATAAATTATAATGTACCAACTACAAGCAAAAGAACGTTCGGATCTGTTGAGTATGCTTCGGCATTTTGAATAAAACTAAGGACTGCTATCGTTTATAAAGGAGTCAGCATCAAGCTACTGTCAATAGGTGTTCGGACATGTGAACATTGCAGTTGTGTACGTCATATGTGAAGTCAGTAAAGTATGGCCAAATCTGTGCATTCTTAATTCTCCGTGGATCAGTTTCAAGGTGCTGCTATCATCTGCTCTTTTTGAGTTACGTGAATAATAACGGGCCAGACGTTAACATGTATTATGGTTTTATATAACTGGTTTAAAAACTTACCTATTCCAAGCAAAAAGACCGATCATTTTGTCTTGACAACTTACGTCATTCTTTTTTTTTTTTTTTTTCCTAAGCTTCATTTTGCCATTGCTTTTGTTCTGTTTAGAGCATGCAGTAACCTTTACTGCTATATTTGAAATTCAAACTTAGCCTGAATAGGATGAAGGGGAATTTTACTTGTGTCTGAATGGCCAGTTTTTATTTTAGGTCACTCGTTACGCAAGCACGTACGATTGATCGATAGATTATAGTTCAACAAACTTGCCTAAAATATTTAGTCTGCGGCCATTTGGATATCATACCTGCAAAATTCTATCTGATGCATACATTTCATCGTTCCGTAGTCAACATAATTATGTGTTGTGCTGGTTGGGATTTATGTGAAGGATAGTGCTGTTTATCTTCAATGTTGGCGCCAAATAACAGCATGTTCGGGTTCCTAAGTTTGCAGAAGCATTTGGATGGCAAAAATTAAGCTAATATTTCAAATATATTGGAATATCTTTATATTTTAAAATTTTTATATTCTGTGGTTTGCTAAAATTATTTTAACTGTCATTTTGCAGCATTCTGAGCGGCAGCTCGAAGGACGTTTATTGTTAACAACTAAACAGATAGCTCGCAATGAATAAAGGGGAGTGAGGGTCTCTGGAAGTTTGATTCTTAGCCGTAAGAGTAGCCTTATGATGCTTCCACATCGATAATCATGATGGCTTTAAAATTATTGCTGTACAATAGAGGTCTGCACGGGCTCGGGCCGAGCCCTCGGGCCTAGGCCCGGCCCGGCCCGGCCCGTGGGCCGGGTTCGGGCCTAATTTGGAAAATGTTTGTCGGGCTCGGGCCGGGCCCGGGCTTGAAAATTAAGAGATACAAAATAATGTATTATATATTTTTCCGAGGATAGCACAATTATCACAGCATTCCATTACTAGGAATTCTATATGATTATTCTGCTGAAAGGTTACAAATAATAGTGATAATAATAATAATAATAATAATAATAATAATAATAATAATAATAATAATAATAATAATAATAATAATAATAATAATAATAACAATAATAATAATAATAATAGGTAATAATAATAATAATAATGTCATAATCATAATTATAGTAAAATTAAATAATCGGGCCGGGCCGGGCGCGGGCCCGGGCACTATAACCTCTTCTCGGGCTCGGGCCGGGCTCGGGCTTGGTTGAGTCCGGGCCGGGCCGGGCCGAACCTAAGAGTATCGGCCCGTGCAGGCCTCTACTGTACAACAAGTTATATACGTAGGCCTTACCATTTTACTATATTATTAATTTTAAGCAGGGCGCCCGACTAGCTCAGTGGTTTCGTTCTCGGCTCTGATGCTAAAGTCCGTGATTCAATTCCGGTTCTGGGATGGCGTTATTAAGTCAGCTGTGTTCAACCTTTCACTTCTGACTAGTTCTGTTAAGTATCCCAATGCCCAAGGGATTCGGAGTCCTCGGTAAAATCTGTAGGTCTTCTCATTTCACCGCCATCCGCCGTCGGTGGTGACAAAATCTACCTGTGAAATGAGGTTATTCCGAGGGTCATAGACCATAGACCAGAGGTGGGGTGCGTTAGAGACTACGAGATTTTAAACATGTTTCCTTCTGCCAGCAGGTTATGAAAGAGCGACTATTCTGGCATTAAGGTAAGCATCAGTCTTATCATCTCATTTGATGTGAAGCGTAATTTCTGATCCTATGGCAAATAAACGCAGTGTAAATTTCTCTCTTTTTGTGTCAAAAGAAATCCCCTTGTAATCGTCACATCGACGCTCGCGTATGTGCTACATTCATTGAAATCTCAGCTCTTCAATCATAACTCCACACTCGACTAAACTGGACTGATTATTATCTGTACGCCCTTTATATCGGTGAAGCTTCGGGGAGATAGCTGTAACGGTGACCTTATCCGTCTCGACTTCTAGAAACAAACATCTGAAGAGCTGTGAAACCCAAAGCCTCCTGTATTGCTCCGATGCCGAATTAAACGGTCTGAACTCCCAGTAAGTTAAAAAGGAAATAAAAAAGTAACTTTATTGATATCCTTATTTCAGGCCATACTTTTCCAACTGCAGTAATATTTTTCAAAGATGTTCATATAAACTCTTAATCACACCAGGTACTCTTCCTTCGGTAGGGCGGTTTAACCTACATAAATATGTAATGGATATAAGCGGGATTTGTTAGATTGTGAAATGTTAATGTCTCTTATTTGAGGAAAGTTTCCACATTGAGCTTCTATTCTGCTCTCGTTTTTCTGCTGTTAGCCAGTGAAGCCAAAAGTAACGAAGAACCACGGGACCCTTTTAGTTTCTTTTAAATTAATTTCTTTGTTCATGTGACCAAGGGCATTTTCGACTCTTCTATATCACGCTTTCTGTCACATTGGAGAAAGGCGTTCCACTAAGCTGTCATTCCGTGTAACTCCACCTTTTTTATTTTAATATATATATTAATTTTTTATCGTTAAACTTGAGTGTAATAATTTCTATTATCTACTATCTATACGGTATGAATAGTACCTATAGGTAAATTTTAATTATTATACGTATACAACGTAGCGCATTCTCCCTCACAGTGACACAAGGGCTGACCCTGTATTGACTGTTGCTATCTAGTCAGAACATGTTTGAACGTTTATTGTTTTGCCCAGTACAAAGGTATTTTATAGACGTGACAATTGCGCAGTGGTTTATCATGGAGTTCACTTTTATATTTATAAGACCATAGGGGTGTCAAGTTATGTTTCCAGGCGGACCATGCGTGATTAAGTACAGTGCCATCTCTTAGTATCAGCAGTGTCTTGTTCATTTCAAGGACATTACCCTCATCTTCAATTTGCATGATGTCACTCGTGCACATTCAAGCAAGATCGTTCGCCACGTGTACAAGATACCCGTGTACGTGGTAAGCTAAACCTTCAGTTACATATTTGTGGTTACAGTGCAGCTTCCAAGATTCAAGTCTTACTGTTAGTGTTGTATTGTGTTTGTGCCAGTGAAAATATCGAACAAGAAAAAAAGACAAGTTAAGATGACAATGCAAATTAAATTGGGTGCGTTAAAGAGACCGGACAAAGGGGAACATATTGATACGTATAAAGTCTTAAGAGTATACTATACTTTTCTGTTTCCTATATTGTGCTAGAATATGTATTTATGTAATTTGCTGTATTATGTTATGGATTGTGAATAACAGAGCCCTTATTCTATAAAACTCGACATTTCGGTAACTCTACAGCCTCTCGGTCCATATTATGTCGAGTTATCGAGATTCCACTGTATTTGTATAAATATGCTTGCCGTATAACTTGTCCTAAAATTTTTATTTGAAATCATCTTTTGTGGTTCCCTATGTAGCTACCTCTTTTGTTTAGGCGAAAGAGTTGCTGTGTGTCCTTTAAATGTGCAAGTTTAGCGAAGTCAGGATCTCACAATGCGTTGAATATGTCGCACATTACCTGCTGTACATACCTAGAGACTTTCTGGAAACTGTCATGTGAATGTTAAGGGTGTTTGTGAAATTAAGGTTATATATAACAACGAAGTATCTTACCTATTATTTACTTGTTCAAATGTGACACAACAAATGTATGAGAAACATTTTTCTGGCAAGCTTTTTTGTTTACAAAATTTCGATAGGACGAATATTTCAGAAAGAATACAAATTTTTCGTACTGCTATTCATACACACAAACTAGTTATTGCGAACAGCACATTTCCAACTGCATAACAAACACAAGGAAGAGGTAAGCAATTGTATAGTGTTACAGCCTTTATTTGTTTGAATTGTTATTATCAGCCTAGGAAAATGATTCTTATTGCCACTTTTTGAAACAGCACACTACGTGAATATTGTAGTGAGAGTGGGGAAGACAATGAGAGAGGAAAGGAGGGCCATTAAGAGATGGAGAGAGAATATCTACAGTTCATGCAAGCAATAACGCGAGTGGAGTTGTGGTTTCTCCTGATCTCGTATGTATTATTTCACTAAGCTGCAGACGGGTTGAAAAGATTACGAGATTTACGAATGCTCTACATTACAGAGTGACATGTATGAGCGTTGATTAGAAGCGTTAAGACACAGGGCGTGTTACAGATGTATCACATTTGCACAAATCAGCATCAATTTGCATTTGTTGACTCCACTTAATAATACCTACCGAATTAAAATGTTTCCAAAGGTTCAACAGCCAGGAGGGCCACTGTACCATCTACTGTATGGTCCATGTTTTTATGGCATCCTAACTTGCTTCTCTTTCCTTAGTGTAGTGTTTTATTTGGCGTCCGTCCGTCGCATCATTGTTTGGATTTCGCTACCACAGTATATCAGATAATTTGTTTCTTTTCGTTTTAATCGTTAAAATTCTTCGACATATTCGCATTCGTTTGCTATTTTGTAGAAGACCATGTAATTACGCTTTCTATTTTACATATATTGCCATGACATGCGGCGAAGTGTAAGGAGCGCCTGAACACAATCTAATACATACCTATGTATATTCTCCAATTAGCGCAGTTAAAAGTAAGTAAATACGTGGCATTTCAAAGATATAGAAAGCATTCTATGTATCACACAACGCAACCGTAAAATCTCCTCACGAATAGTTACACATGCAAAATGTAAAACACATAGATACATGGGTTCACTGGGCTGAATTGGCAGAGGGCCCGGATTTGAATCTTTGTTGGTCGCCTTCTTGGCTGTGGGCATATGCGCGTTCATGTAGGGAGGTGTGGTGTATGAATGGAAAAAAATGAAATGAAAAAATGTTTATTTGGGCATGCTTACAACATGCCCGGGCTGCTTATGGAAACCCCTCTTCAGCCTAGTGTGGTATTTGTTTCGTTTTTGGGTTGGGATTTCCCTCGGCTTAAGTGCGTATTTATGTTATTTTGTGTTTTGTTGACATTGTTATAGTGTAGTGTGTTGTGATTTGTGTATCTGTGTGTCAGTTCCCGTGTTCCACATCCATGGCTCTATTCATGTGCTTCTGCCCAAAGAAGATCCTAGGTTTTGTTGCTTGTTTTTTGTTTTTATTTTAATGTTGCTGCTTGGCTCATAGGTATTTTTTGTATGTTTAGTGTGTTTTTGTATGTTAGGGGTTTTAGCATGTGTTTGTGTCTATTGTGTGTCTAAATGTTTTGAAAGTGTTGTAGATGCTCTCGTATTTTCTGTTCTTCTTATTCTTGATATATATCGTATACATGTATGAGTGTGATAAGGGGAGGGTTTTTGTCTGCCAGTTTGAACATATTTATTTACCTACACGTACATTTTTTCACATTTAATGTAGTTGGTTTTAATTAGAAAATCCGTGGTGAGAAATACTCCCTAAAATAGCTTACTAAATGACTTGATGGAGGCACCATACCGGTTTAGGCAAGGCGGTAGCGTCTGTGGCTCGCATTTGAGAGGTCGTGGGTTCGATTCTTGTGGCCCACCTTCCTGACCCATGCGTTTTTCCGGGTGTTTTCCGGGTCACTAGGTGAATGCTGGGAACGATACTTCCATCCCCCGAATTTCCTGTCATTCCATTTCACCTTACTTCTCATTTTAGTTCACCTTTCATCCTGATACTAAGTGCATGGCATGGAATTTACTCTCTGCAAAGCCTTGTCCTCCGAATCGGGAGGGGGGGGGTGTCTCTGGTTCCCGCGCCTCCCGGGGAATGTGTAACCCTGCAGAGGGGTAAGGGAGACGGTTACACAAGCCGCCACCGGGGAGTTTCAGCCTGTAGCTGTTAGGGATTCTGTCCTCTCCTGTTGTCTATCATGTCCGGCCACCCTTGTATCCTCTCACCTCACCCCTCCCTCCCGGGGGACGCCCTTCAGGGGTGTAGGCACGAAAGATGTCCCGAACCTTGTCATAGAGCTATATGGTGACTCATTGAAACAATTTTACATTGGATGCGACACACACTCGTGGACCGTATCTTGTAAAAATTCTACAAATCCAGCAAACTCCAACACAAACATATGCCCATAAAAAGGTTGGTATCAAATCTATGTGAGTGAATTACACTTAGGTTATTTTTATTCATGTGTCATGTTACTCATGTGAAGATTTTGCAATTTATTGTTTATGAAAATATATGGCTTTTAATTGTTGGAAAAAAAATTGCAATAAACAAAAAGTGCACCTGTCTAGTTATGATTATACTACTGATACTCTGTCGCTACTGACAGCGATGCGAGTACAGTATTTAAACATGCGTGGATGGCAAAATGTGGTGTATTTAGATATTTATCAAGGTTATGCCATTTGTTCGCACGGATCATCTAGTAGGAAAGAAAACAATATCACACTGAAATGCGTGACTCTTGAACAAATGCTGCAGACAAAGTTTGTGCATAATTCTGTAGGCACAAGATGAATCTCTCTTAAAAAAACGGGAACAGTCGTTCGTTCACCAGCTTCTAGTTTTAGAATGAGAGCAAAAAGAAGAATTTAATTGCCCTATATTTACTAGACATAAGGATTTCATAGCCACCACGCCAGTCTCTGTTCTACAGGTCACGAGTTTGTTGCCAATCCGAGTGAATGGATGGATGATCAGTCTTTGATGTTGCATCATTACTGAAATAAACATAGCGTCTGTGAGCGCCAAACATTGCGGCTCACTGGCTTGTAGCACTAATAAAGAGAGGCTTCCCATAAGGAAAAGGCGAAAACCTCCCACATTTTAGGCATTCTCCAAGAAACTCGCACATTTTGTAACAAAACGGATAACATAGGAATTTGTTGTTTAAATTCATCAGATATATTTGTTACACACAATATACTACATGTAAAATGTATACAGTGTGTCTCAATGTACACAGATTTTGAGATAATTTAAAACCTATCTCAGTAATTAAAGAAGACACATTAACAATATGTGCTATACGAAGGGTAGCTAAGTGCACTACCGTTTGAGCTATTGATGATAGTAAAGCTTATATAGTAGAACTTGGATAATTCCAACGTTTATAATTCCAAATAGTTGTTAATTCTAAGATTTTTCTTGGTCCCTTGAATGTTGTATTAAATCTTTCTTTGTCCCTTATGAAGGATTTACAAGCCAGTGCCTAGGGTCAGACGCCTGTCAGGGAGCAGACGAACCTATAGACCGGACAGTGTGAAGACCTGTAAGCGGGTGGTCAGCCAAGCACACGGTATGAAGTGAGGAAGAGGATGATATATGAAATGCAGGCAAAATGGATGATTGGAAAGGTGATAATGGAGCAACTGGTTGAATGAGTGGCGGGGGAAACCGGAGCACCCGGAGAAAACCCGCCCTGACACCCCTTCGTCCGCCACGAATACTACATACCACATACGGATCCCTGGGATCGAATCCGGGCCGCCTAGTTGGTAGGCGAACAGTCTAACCCTCGCCCACGGCGCCGCCCTTGTATTAATTCAAAGTAAAAAACTCACATGTAATTCGAATTTCATTTTCCATTAATTCGAAGTTTCTGTTCAGAAATATCAGTTCGAAAGTTAACCGTAAACGCGGAAATTTGAAATAACTTTGTCCGTGTGTTTGTGCCAAAGGGGTCATCGCTCCGGAATTGTTTGTTTTGTAGGAATGCAGTTGGAATGCTGTTTAGGGTGTGAAAAGCTTTCCTAGGAGCCGGCCTTGAGCTTCTATACCTGCTTCCACATCCCTTTGTTTAAAACACCTCGCGCCATCATTTAGGGGACATATGTACGTGTTGCGTCCCGCGTTCAGAAAATTACCCTGAATGCCGTTGGGTGGTATACGCGTTGCGGCCCAAATTATATAAGAATTTTTAGAAGAAAAACGACATAAATGTGAAGTAATTGTCTTAGAAATAAAATATAAACTTCCACATATCGTGCGTATAAGTTGAGTTAAAATTTTAGCCACGGGACTACGTCATTGTATTTTCAAAGCTAAAAGTTAGTCTTTTGTTAGTTTGTTGCATACCGACGTCATGAATAAAGCCCCGATTTTTATGTAATATCAAGGTGCGAAATATCTACATATTTATGTAACAAAAAACATCACAATATGTAATGAAGTATGTAATATCAACAAAATATGTATAATTATGTAATAATCTAAATGCTAAGATTACCACCTCAAATCTAAATGCAGACTACAAATTACCCAGAATTTTGTAATATGATGGGGCTGTAAGTACATAAATTAATTACAATGAGTTAAAATTTACCAAATATAGAATTAATTATAGGGAAAATGTTTTGTTTTATGCAGGATTTACCTAAAATTTATTTTCAAGTACCTAATCAGGAAATAAAAAATGTGTTTTGGATTATCTTTATTAAACTTATTCATTTAACATAATTATTTTACTTAAATTTTAGACAGTAAAGCAATGTTGAAATACTGAACCAATTTATCAATTCAAAATAATTAAATTTTATAATGAGGGTGCATTTTTTGACATACAATGAACAAGCAGCCATTTTCATTTTGAGTCTGTTGCTTCTTTCAACCTGTAGTGAATAACCATATACTTTTCCATATTTTCAGGGGTCATTGTCTCCTATTGGATAAAATGTTCTTATAAGCAGAGAAGCTTCTCTCCACGTCACACGAAGTAACAGGAGCATATTTTAGTATAGGAATCTGATTTGCAGAGAAATGTTTTGGTAAATCGAATTGTCACCATTTAGCAGTTTAGACACGGACACAAGCGTAGTGGATTCCTGTTTAGCACAGCTTTGAATTTTTCACCTACCTTCCTTGCTGCAACTCCACTAAGCTTCTGTGCTACACGTTCCATTAAATCCATAGATTCGTGAAGAATAAACAAAATCTGAAATCTGAGGGAACCTGATGTCTTGATGGTGCTAGGCAACCAGCCGAAGTTACTTTTGATGTAAGCACAGGAGCTTGCCACTTTCGGGTCTTCAAAGATGCTCTGAGATTCGCGTATGGAAACAGCTACTTCTGAAGAGAACATGTTCACCACTGACTGGACTCCTTCAAAATGTTCACAATAGAAGTTCACAGCTTCTAACCACGTACCCCATCTTGTAAGTACTGGCTCAGGGGGCAAAGGGACATGGAGATGATTTTTGTAGCACTGGATTCTATGCGGTGCTTTCACGAAGACCTTTTTTGTTGCTGATATCAACTTATTCACACAGGGAAAATTACTTCTTACTACTTCAGCAACACGTTGCAATACATGGACCAAGCAGGTACATTCGGGTAGAAAACCTTAAGGGCAGTAGCAGCTTTAATCATGTACGCTGCTGCATCTGAATACATAATTAAAACCTTTGCCTCACACACATCCTCTGGCCACAGAATCTTCATCCCATCATTTATAAATCTTGCAATTGTAGAATGATTTGTTTGTTCTAACACCTTGCAACAGATTAGAAACGGTTTTACTGGACTTTCGGAATCTAGTTTTCCTGCTACGCCAAACCAAATAAAGGAGTCTCCAATTTCATTCCGTATATGAGCAACTGCTTCTCCATAACACACATGAAGATACTTTTTCCTCAGAGTAGACTCGTCAGGAATAACTTTCTTGCAATATTTTTCTAGAAAGGAACGAAATTGAGGAAATTGAAATTTACGCCACGGAATATTAGCTGCAACCATTGCACTGCACAAGTCTTTAAAAAAATCATTTCCGGACAGTTCCTGTTGCATTTGTGTCAATAGAACTTGCTTTCTAGAAGACTGTAGGTGTTTGTTGCGTATGTGAAGAGCACTTTTGGTATGTTGTTCCAATTGAGATTTCATTGAACAGCCAATTCTTTTACCGCATGCTTGACAGACTATTTATTGCTTTTCCGTCGGTTGTAAAGGCGCTATCTAATTTCACCCATGAACTCAACTTGCAGGATAGCGAGGGCGCAACTGGTGCCATTGTACTAAGACGTGCAAGAGCCTAACTGCAGTATTATGGCCTCGCTATATTGATGGTTGTCCAGCGGCTCACTTTGTTTCCTCGCAGCTATTATATTACAAGATGCGGACTACCGCGACAATGGTAACAATCAATTTCTCCAGTTCTTATAAATGCCCAAAGCGCTACGAGAAACGTGACACTGGAGGTCAACATTGTCGAGCGGCACCTCTTTGATATAAAGGGACAACAATCAGAACGAGGCGAGGCGGTTATTTTCGCATTCTTAATTTAACTTGCATCCTATTTCGCAGATTGATTTTTGTTGCTTTCAGCAAAGCTTGTGGAAACAGTAGTTTGTGACTACAATATTTTTTAAAAAATAATAAAATTGTAAGGAAACCCAGAAAATATGTACGTTTTATGTAACATCGTTAAAATATGTAGAAACGTGCAAAATATGTAAAAAAAATGTAAAATAAAACTTTGTAAGGGAGTCCCAAATGACGTAATTCGCCGACATTTTTACTTCTCATTGAAATATTATGCAAGATTTAAAATATGTAATCACATAAAAATCCGGGCTCTAGTCATGAATGTCTGCCTGGAAATCATATTATTCCTATACTGCTCTAAAACACTTGTGATAAAGGACATTTTTGTCCTTGTCGCTTTTTTTTTTTTAATTCTTGTGGTGTAGCAACTTATTATTTTAATATGTCTCAGTTTGTATATATTTAAGGACATTTATAAAATTAAAAATATTGGATGTGACCAGTAAAATTGTGAATTAAGGTATGAATGAAATGATTCACATGCATTTGTGGTTCTGAGCGGTGAAGATGAAAATTCCGACCACATATGTATGTGGAGGAAGAGTGTCATCTGCAATATAATTTTCTAAAAGACAGTCACAAAACAAAACTATGTCTTTGTCCTTAGGTACATTTGACGTCAAATCAAATGCAGCCGCCAACTTCCTCTGGTGGTAATAAAGGGAAACCAAATAAAAATTTTAATAATTTATCCACTTCACTTTCTTGTTGCTGGTACTATTTGCTCAATTCCAAAAACTGAATTTTACCCATGGTATCGATATAGGCAAGTTTTATTATCACAACGTTTACAGTGCTATCTAATACAAAGTACATACCGTCTTTGGCCTTTGTACCCTTCTTGCTCTAAGTCGTCCCAGTTAAATTGTGTTACTGAAGGTCTGCCGCGAGAATCTACCTGCAGTAAAATCTGAATCTGACCGCGGGACGCAACCTGTAAACCCCGCCAGGAATATCTCCGAAATGGTTCACCCTATCCCCCTCCCCCCCCCCCCCCCCCCCCCAAAAAAAAAAAAAATATTGAGACATAAATTGTGTGTTTTAGCACTACAGTTTTTGTATAGTAAGATTTGATCTATCTCTTTTGGTTTACCAGTTATGCAAAAGTCATTCAGAGTAAATAGGACTACATGGGATATAGCCAGGAAATTCAAGATATACACTTCATTTGTCATAAAAGTATTTCAAACACATGGCATTTTAATCAAAATCTTTAGAGCCATTTTCAAGAAAATCAAAATTTTCGAAAAATTCTCCATGTAAAGGGTAGTTTAGGCTGGAGCAATTTTCTTCAAAATCTTCGTGTCGCATCCGTGAAGGACATTAAACTTAACAACTTTGGTTTTTAATCGACTTTTCGTTTTTTAGTTATGCTGTCCACAGACTGACAAACAGACAGCCAGACACACACGCGCGCGCGCGCGCGTGGAATACAATACTTCCTCCACTTTACGTAGTAGAGAAATTAAAAATGTACTTCAAAGTACACAAAAATTCCATAAAATAGCCATGCTTCAAATGAGAAATAGAAAGAAATGAAGACAAATTTGAAGGATTGCACGCCACTTGAGATTCTGAAAAAAAAAAAAAAAAAAAAAAATGGATGTAACTCTCTTTCACAGATGTTTTGACCTTTACCACAGTTGATAATAAGCTTTTACCACACCAAATGTTTCAGTTAATAAGTGGTTTGTCTTTAAATGATCTGTAATTGCTTTAAGAAATGAAGTTTAATCATGAAATACATTAACTTGACTGAAATGTATTCGATCATCAGTACAGTATATTTTGATACCATTAACGCCCAGCGGTCTATTTATAGACCATGCGATTTTGGGACACTGGGTGAATGAAAAGACAAACACGGTATATTGTTGACATATTGTATGCTAAATGAATACAGCACATATGTTTTTCCTAATTTTTGAAAAAAAAAAAAAAATAAGTTGGGCGTTAATGGGTTAATATAATCATTTCGTAATAAAAGGGTATATTAGCTATAAAGCGTTATAAAACAAAATCTCAAGGGAAAAATGTTTTAAAAGGAAAAAGTAGATAGTATTAAATGAAATTTAATTAACATTAATTAACATATGTATAAATCATAAACAGTTGAAAACGCATAGAAACGGCGGGATTCCAACAATGAGTTCATGTTGTAAAAGAGGGAAATAAACAAGCCTTAAAAGATTCGCTATCGCAGAAATACACAACGTCTTTTCTTATGAGCTAATGACGTCACCTTGACGCTTTACTCTACCTCCTTCGTTTTGTGCACGAAACACTGCCCCTTCACTCATTCAGGTAACCAAGCATTAGAGAGGTTTGTCTTTGTGTCCCATGAATACGTCATAGCTTGGCGAAAAATAAGTGGAGGCAAATCCACCCTCCCCTCTTTCTCATAAGGTTGAGCTTCACTGTGCTAACGTGACGTGTTTAAACCACGCACAAGATACAAGGCGCAGAATAATAGTATAGTGATCATAATAATTCTTAATTATTAATGTGAGACGTTTATAAGAAGAAAGATTCCATAAATTAAATGTAAATGAGAAAGGCTCTGAATGTAAATTCCGTACCTGAGTACCGAATGAACGTATGCACATTTTTGGCAGTTTTAAGGCATTGCCATTTTTGTAAGAGTGTAACGCTTGAATGGTTGTTCTATTGCTCCACGTTACGGGTATGTAATATGATGTAGCTGCGGTTGTCCACGCTATGTTAAGAAGGAAAAAGGCGCATGTGACACTTCCGCTTTTACCAATAAAGAGTTGAGTACTGCAAGGGCGTATCTGGGACATGCGTCTTCAGTTTTCTAAAAATACATATGGCCATCCGCCCTTCGCGCCAACTAGGAAACTACAATCCTGTTTTATGTTTTCCCCATTAATTACCTGTTTTTTTCCCTTATTTAATGGAAATTATTAGTCCTCACAGATGCCATAAATCAGAAATAAAAATCACTGATCTTTCCTTGTTATCTATTATCTGAGGATGACGAGTTTAAACATACTTATATTTTTAACCATTTACTCAAGCTCATATAATATTGCAAAGCCCTAGTAGTCAATTTCAAAGTCGGAAAAAATTATAAAAATAATGCACTAATAATGATGCAGATTATAATGGAGGCTATTGTAGTTTTATTATGGGACGAAACTATTGGTAGAGGAGCAGGGAAAGAAATGGCATCTTGTTTGCCGAAATGCACTCAATTACATTTGAAGGAAGAAATTAACCATTTGGTCAGACGACTGCACTAGCCATAATCAAAATGTTCACTTAGCATTAATGCATACTTGACTCCTTTAACCACTCCCAAATCTTTAGGAGATTAATCGCAAGTATCTCTTAAAAGGTCATACGCACCTGGAAATTGATAATATATGTATATCCCACAATAGAACAAAAAAAGACCTAACCTTCCTAACTTGCAAATTGCTGTGGCTCGTGACTGAGTTCATCAAAGCAACCCTTAATGGTTCATGAAAAGCAAACTCAGGGTTTCAAAGACTTCTGTTCCCAATGGCAAAACTAAAATATCTCTCAATGGTGAGAGGTTCCACATTTCGAAGACCGTTTCCTCCAATGCTACATTTCAAGAAGTTCATCTTGTATAGATTGCTTCACAGTTAACAGAAGAAATACCACTCATTTGGACTGGAATCAAACCCATCAGCTCCATAAAGTAACTTTGGCAAAATGGTGTATTTTACAGAGCTATTCCACACAATGAAAAACAAATAAAATATCTCGCAGATGAGTAATTTATTACTATAGATATTCATAGTAAAATAACTGTCTCTTTGGATAGCATTCGTTAGTCATGTAAATCATTTTACATAACGTAAACTTTCTTCTGAATAGTGTTTGGTTTTTGTAATCAATGTTATTACCTTGATTACACACATTTTAGCATATACAAGATTTTATGTAGAACTGCAATGTAGCGGCATCCACTCTCGTATGGTGAACAGCACTGCGGTGTATACTGTAGAACACAATTACCCTGAAGTTATCCATTTCTCTCCCATCGGTGTGCAAGTTTCGCTGCTTGATTATTACAACTATGTACTGTGAGCTAGGTTGAATATGTATACATTTAGAACCTTCAGACAATTTATATTGCCCACAAGAGTAAATACCACAATATAAACCCTTTAAAATTACTTTGTGGAAAAGGAGCGTATGTCCATATTATTTTTAATAATTATCAATTTTTAAGTAATTTAACATAAATAAACACACACACAATGCTGCTGTATGCTCAAATAGCGTAATTAAATACCACAACTTTAAGCATTGCATGTGCAGTTATTGTACCTCTGAAATAGTTTTTGTTGTTCTGAAACATTCTGAAAATGGACATACGCCCTTTCGCCTCTCAAGCACGGAATTATAAATCCTTCTCAAAATAAGACGCGTAGCGTGATATTCTTAAATTTTGTTAGAGAAGTTCCTTAGTTTATGTATCTCACAAGGCCTATAGGTAATATTTCCCCGCATCAAAGTAAAACATTCTTGTAAAGAACTTGCTAACAATACGTTCATTTCTGCAAAATAATAGCGTAAATACTCTCATATTATTAAAAGAAAAGAGCCGAGAAAATATCACAGTTTCTTGAGATTTTGTTTCTAAAAAGAAAAAAGTAAAACCACTTGTAGAAATTATTGTAAAGACAATAAAATTCTGTTGTATTATTTATTTCGTTAACTATAGAGACTGATACGTTATTGTTATGAGTTTTTTGTGTTAAACGGAGCTAGAAATTGCATTATTCAAAGTTTTATAATCGTTGTTAAACAACAATCTAAAAATATCTTACTTGGGTTATCATTCAAGTATTAATCAGTGAAATATCCCTGAAACCCAGAGTGGTGCCAAGAGAATCTCTTACTAATAAACAGCCAAAGCTTATCACATCAATTAAACAACACTGTCATGGAGATATCTAAAACATGCTGTATTCTACACAAAATCGTCAGAACCAGTTTTGAGAAAACCAACCGTAGTGCAACTTTTGTTTGCGTAAAGAGTTATTTGGGATGGGTGGATTTGTTTAAAAATCTTCTTTTCACATCCTTGGAAGGCGTGAACTTAAATACCAAATTTGGTATTTTGCTGACTTTTTGCTCTCAGAAACATGCATATGCACGTGCGCGTACCTTTTTCTAAAACTGCTTTCTTTTCTTTTCTTTACTTTCTAGTGAGCTTCAGAACATGTATTTCACGCGAAATTTCGATATCAAACATTTTGGGTGGAATGTCTTCCTCTACCTACTCCAGGTAAGTAATAGAGATAGTAAAAATATTAGATATGAGTTGCTCCCAAAGTTAATGCGGTGTCTCTCTTTGTTGCCATGTGTACAGGGTTTGAGGGATGTTTTCGTTCAAGTTTTCGCCAGTTTTATCCTAGTGTCTTTCATTTTCGTTTTAATTTCTCATTTGCGAGGCTAGGCCACTCCTTTTAGATGTCGCAGAAGAATTCACTTTTTTTTTAAATACGTGTCGTGCATCGGAGAAATTACAACTAATATTAGCAGTATGATGTTAATGTGTAAAGCAGCGAGAATAGGAAGGAATAGGAAGAGTACAGCAGAGCCCAGCCAAAACCACAATAGTCTTTGTGAATACCGAATGTTCATCATTTCTGTCACGAACCTTCCTTTCCTGTGACGCCAATGTTGTATGTGCTCTTGAGAAGAATGGCTTAGACATTGTCACCTCACATCCGTCCATGAAAACAATCACTACTTCCAGGAAGAAATGCGTCTCTAGGAACCCATACCGGCCATTAATACTCATGATGCACCCTTGGCGACCACCTACCATTCTTTTCGCATATATCGGTGTCGTAGATCAAAAGGATCAATACTTCCAATCAAAGCTGCAAAATTCAATTCTACACATCAGTTAAATTGTGAAGGTGCAGACCATAACTGCCTGCATATTAAATTGGAAGTGAGACCCAGAAATTACATATTTCAGGGTGTAATAAAGATCGGTATAAACGGACCGACTACCTAATATCAGTATAGTTATATGCTACATCTCTAAATCAACTTTCATGTTCTTTTATTTTCGTAGCTATGCATGTGATTAGCTGTGATGTTTGGTCAACCAAGGAAACAAATCTGATGTGTTGCACTCACATGACTTTCTCTACTCTTGTAGTAACTATTCCTACAAACCCTTATTCCTATATCTTCTTGTGGGCACAAGGAAAATATGGGAATACTGTACACTTTGAGTGATAGACAAAACTTTCAAATTCCGTTCTCTTTGCACGGTTTAATGAGTAACGATGTTCCATTTCACAGAAGTATAAGTTCTCCAAAACTCACACAAATAACCCGGATTCACTCTACCGCAAACTGCATGGTATCTGTCCACTACCTAACCTGTCCACAACAATTAGAACAACAACCCGGCGAGACCAGGTACTAATAACCCGATTATGCATTGGCCACAATGCTCTTACTCATTCCTACATTCTGTCCCGTGAACTTCCTCCTAAATGTACTCTGTGTGATTCTACTCTTACCGTTCAGCATCTGCTCACTGTTTGCCCGAGATACACTCACCAGCGACTTCAGTATGGAGTTCCTGAGAACCTTCAGCTAGCTTTGGGTGATCAACAATATCACAAGAAAACCGTCAAGTTCATCAAGGCATGCAAAGTTAATGTTTAAATTCAATGTAAACATTTGATTTGTTTCCTCCTTTTTTTTCTCTCAATGTTTAGTCGCGATGACTTTTATGTTGAAGCGACTTCAAATAAATAAATTAAAAAAAAAAAGACAAATTGTGTGTTTTAGCAAGATCTACATTTTTTGTATAGTAAGATTTGGTCTACCTCTTACGGTTTACCAGTTATGCAAAAGTCATCCAGAGTAAATAGGACTACATGGGCTATAGCCAGAAAATTCAAGATATACATTTCATTTGCCATAAAAATATCTCAAACATGGCATTTTAATCGAATCGTTAGAGCCGTTAAAAAAATTAAAAAAAAAAAAAAAAATGGAAAAATTTTCCATGTAAAGGGTGGTTTAGGGTGGTGCAGTTTTCTTCAAAATCTTCGTGTCGCATCCTTGAAGGACATTAAACTTAAACACCAACTTTGGTTTTTAACCGAGTTTTCGTTTTTGAGTTATGCTGTCCACAGTCTGACGCACACACGCACACACACTCACACTTAATCACAGAGAGAGAGAGAGAGAGAGAGAGAGAGAGAGAGAGAGAGAGAGAGAGAGACGCGGACCTTTTTCTAAAAATGCTTTCTTTTTATTCAGGGGACCTCAAAACATTTCCGGTGAAATCTCGACATCGAATTTCTGGGTGAAATACAATAAATACTTCCTCTACTTTACTATACGTAGTAGAGAAAGTAAAAAGGAAAGAGAAAATTAACCTAAAAATGAGATTTGGTTGCTCCATATATATTACAATATATTGAAGTAACGACTCGGTGCGAGAGGACACGAGTTCTACTCCTGATACTGGCATGGGAACCTTTCGCTGCTAAGAGTTGTAGCACGAGGTGCAATCAGCCTCATAGATTTACAAAACACCCTAACACACAAATAACACTCATAATACCTGCCCCCCCCCCCTCAGACAAACACACACACACACACACACACACACACACACGCTGGATAATACATTACGAAAACCGAATTGTACACTGAAAAATACAATATGAAACTAAATTATATTGGCTATGTTGTTCTTTAAATGACGAGGGAGCAGGGGAAGGAGTTAAATAAAGTATGTTAAAAAACGTTAAACGGATATTCTTTGGTGTAATTTGTTTGAAATCCTTAGAAACTTTGGAGTAGTTTACTTAAAACATGCGATTTTAGGATTGTTTCCTAAAATTCCAATAAATACCAGAAGCAAAGACAAATGCTACGAACGCACTTGAAATGTAACGCTATGTGTACATTTGCAATCTTGTTTATTCTACTGCTATTTAATACATTTACTATCTGGATTAATAACAATTGGAAAGGTATACATTTTTGGAGTCTTCTTTTTTAAAGTAGAAAATTAGTGATACTGAACTACAGTAATGATTTTTCAGATTAAGCTACTATAGGACTATGAAATCAATCTGCACTCCTCTCTGCTATCAGTGTTTCGAACGCTAATGATTAATTAATGAATAATAAAGCTAAAACATTTTTAATTACGCTCTTTCTTCTTCAGCTTCATTATGGAGATGAATTTCTTCTACAGATTTTCTTTTGAAACGTTAGAAGTTTTAAAAGATTTAAATTGGTCACCAAGATTAACCTTTTAATTCAGAAGTCGGGGGCCATTATATCCTTTATTATCTCTCATAATCTCAGAGGGCTTGTTATTCAGCAGATATAGTTGGTGTAAAAAAGGAAGAAGGTGTGGAGGGAGGGGAGTTTGAATGTTGGACTTGTTCCGGTCGGCTGCCGTGTCTAAATTACTAAGCTCTTATGTATGATTTAGTTCTTGCAGCATCTTTAAAGAACCCTGAAACAGAGCCACGTTTTAGTTCTTCGTTCTAAAAGACTTTCTTTTGCTGCATTATACCTAACTGTTGTGAGTTGGAAACTTCTCGTGCTACGTAAATAAAATGACGTGCTTGTGGGCGCTTTCCCCCCCCCCCCCCCCTTGTTAGCATATTTTTGCTTAATTTTAATTAGTACGCTTAGTAGCTTTTGATGATTTTTAATGTGAGAACAATTAGAAATAAAAAATAAACTGTCCTTGCATAAAGTGCTATCACTAAAAGCTGACGAGTATCACGATATACAGCTGCATTTATGTCAACCATAAAACAAAGTGAAACATCTCAGTGGTAGCAAAGAGGTTTGCATTATGGAAAAATTAAGGATAAGCTCAGACTAGGTTTCTTGTAGTTTTCCCTAGCCGCTACAGTCTCCGAGCATGGAACAGTTGTGCGAGTTGACAATCGCGCGGAAGTTATCCCTTTCCGATTACTTGACAAAAAGCGACAGCTTTGAGGTAGGCACATTTGAGTAAAATCTTCTTCCCTTCTTCTTACTCTTCATCGACTCATTAAAACTCTGTGTTATAAAATGGAATCATACATTCTTAAGAGCAGGAGTTCTCAAGTTATGTTATGTGAGCTACCATCGGGTGGTACGTAAAGATTTTACTATTAAGACAAATTAACATTGCTTTTGTACGAGAAAATAACAAATATTTGGCAATTCTAGCATAACTAAACGGAGCAATAGAGTGTACATTATCATGAAAAACACTTCCGTGTGATAACGGAACTCCAATTTCAATCCTCCTAGGTGTGTTGTCAAAAAGGCACCTCTAATATATTTGATCAGACAACTGCATAACATTTGTTGTTGGTGTCTTTACTCTTTCTTTAATTTTCTCTTTTCTTTAAGCTGCAAGGTTCACTTGTGTATGGTCAATAAAGTAGTGGACTTACATTATTCTTGGACAGGTAGAATCCGACTGGAACGTTTAATACCAGAGCCGGGATTTGAACCACAGATCTTCGACTGTCCTTGTCGTTGCTCTAACCAACTAAGCTACCATGGCAAAATGTCGGTGCAACACCAAATTCCCCAACTCTAAAGACCCACATTGTTCCCGATAAACCACAAGACCTACTCAAATTATTGGGAGATGACACACCCCAATCACTGTATTTTTAACCTTAACAACATTAATTTTAAGAGATTTCACAGGTCAATCCATTGAATGGGAATAGGTTTAACGGCTTTTTCTCGGATAAATATCTAATTCCAGAATATTACATACAATAAATAATTAAAGAAATTTCTAGTGTTATTATAAATTTAGATAAATATTTAATTTGGTAACTGTACCACAAATCACGCATTTCCCTCGTAAAACGTTTTTACTGGTGCATGTAAAACCCTGCGTTGAATATAATGGTGCTTCACTGGAAAAGATTGACAGTCACTGCTTTCGAGACTACCGTTTCAAATAAACTTTAGGTGGATAGGACTCCAAACATTCCCATTTATCGACTTTGTTTACCCTACGTAAGATTAAATTGTAATGCAACTTAGTGAAATTGTAAAGCAATAATGTAAAGAATAAGGTCCTGTTGCAACGTAGGTGTATATTTCAAACATGGAACTATCATGGGTACTAAAAGAAACAGCTGGACAGAAACCTTTGGTTTTTGAAAGAAGAATGAACATGTGGTCCAAGTATGGAATTAGATGGAGCATTGAGAATAAGAAATAATGCAGAGTTAAATAGTTTAATAAAAGGAAACAATGTAACAAATAAAATGGAAACCCACAGACTAAAATGATTTGGTCATCTAAATAGAATGTCTGAAGGACATTACAGAAACAATAGGTACCTACGATCATGGAAAAAATTATTGAGCGCATTAGGAGAATAGAATATTTAAGTTACACGTCATTGGCAGTGCGGTTTACACAAGTCGTTATTTCAACACACAGCGGAGATTATTTATAGTTTCTGATCCACATGTTATCGTCTTTCGGACACACAAATAGGCTGTGTCTTGAATCATCACTAGGATTTTTATTTGCGAGTATATATATATATATATATATATATATATATATATATGTGTGTGTGTGTGTGTGTGTGTGTGTATGTATGTATTTAAAGCGCTACATGTGCACATACAACAATAGCTATAACTGCATATAATGATATAAAACAATTCAAGACAAAATCACGCACACACAAGCAATACAATGGCGTCCACAGATTAATACGGCGTTTAAACAGAATCTTGTTTTAAAATGTGTCGGTTGACTTCTCTGCAAAGGGTTCAAAAACAGGGGCTTCTGTAGCAACATAGTGGATGCAATAACACCAACTATGGCTGTAGCTTTACCATGGTTATATTTTACGAACAGTTGGTGGTAGTAATGCAACTTAACAGATGGAATATCACCAAATATAACCAGACCGCGCCATAATAGGGGAAAATGTCACAGTTTGTTTTTGGGGTATTCCAGTAAGCTGTTTCCTCTAAACTTAGGAGACTCACATAGACATTTTCGAAATTTTATAATTTCATTATTTTTTATTAAATATTTTCATAGCCTGATACTCATAAAATCGAAAATGCCAAAATACAAAGGGCTCATCCTTTTTTACCATAACTTCATTTGAACTTTAAAAAACTCCAATGTGGGGTTCTTTATAATGGTCTTTTAAAGGCCAAATAAAACCTTTAATAGGAAGTAAAACATAATTTGACACGCATTTTTAATTAACACAAATAATTAAGTCCAGAACAAAAACATTAATATCTCTGAGGAAATGCAACTATCTATGTTTGATCGTTATATCACATTACATACTGTGATAAAAGTTTCAGCTCCCTCAAAAGGAAATTGTGAATGTGTAGGTTTTTCACATGTGTATTGCCTTAAAGGAAAAAGTAAATTGTACTGATAATGTCAATGATTAAGCTGTCGGCTGTAAAGCAGGACTTTGGTCACCCGATTCCTTCTCCCCTTCCCTCCTGTACAATTGCAGTTTCAAGAACACACACGACCAAGCTCTTGTCTATAGTTCGTAACACCTTGTATTCAACCGATGATACTTCCATGTTGCTCGAATTTCTAGAAAACGCAAAGAGGGAAAAAGGGATTGTCCACGTTCGGAAACAGGAGATATATACTTCCTTGTGTACACAGAAGGGCGTCCTTTCTCTTATGCAATTAGATAGGTATATGAGCATTAATTCTGGCACTATATCATTGAAACATCCGTTGCTAGAATAATTCCAAGAGCAATGTGGCCAAAATGTGGATGAACGTTATACTTTCGGTTCGTATGCCTCTTTTGAAATAAAACAAATAATTTTTATTTTAAAGAATTTAAAATGTGGTTTATAAGAATGATATATTATCTAAATAAGCAATCAAGTTTTGGGCATGAAAATATCTAGAAAGACGAATCACACTGGAAGCATTTGAGATCATTGTCATAATAACATTCGATGTGCTCTGCAAATTGAGCTAACGTGTTCAGCCTGAACTTCCTCCACCTGACCTCCCTCCACACGACTTCTTATCAATCCGAATATCAGCCTTTTCTCGCATTTTAGACCAGATTTTAACCACTTTTAAGGGTTGGTTACATTATCAGGGTTACATTTATATTTAGGGCATCCTGTTGCGTATCTAATAAGTACAGGTTTGCGCAAATATTCGCTGTAACATTAAAATGCTCATTTATCAGCTGGTGAAAATGTTTTTCAGTATCTCAAGTTTGATAGGATTATTTTTATTGCCGTTTCTGTTGTTTCTCCTGAAAAGGGGCAGTAATTAGCCCGAGTCTAAGTAGTGACTGTTGAATATTACCCTAACTGTGGGTCCATTTCTTTTTACTCTCCTTACTTGAACCAGAGGTTAAAGAAGGATGAATCACACTTGAAAAAAATCAATGCCACGGCAGTGATCCGTGAGGATGCTCTTACCACAGAGCTATCATGTAGATATCGACAAGGAAAGTTGAAGATCGGTTAAAGATCAGCTAAAGTAGAGGAGCTACATGGGTATAACTTATAAAACACAGGGGGACACCTCACGCACTGCGACCTACATAGCTCTATTGTGGCTAACACCTTCAGCATGAAACGATGAAATGAAGGAACCGCGGGAGGCTACAGGCCACAAGGACGTGCGGAAGTCCCTAACAGGCCGGAATACCCGTCCCACTGCTGGAGCTAGCTAGAGAGGACGATGAACGAACAGTTGACGAAGGACCGGCTTACTCATACCTTTGAGCAAGCATCCGCGTTATCAGTCCGACACCGCCATACGACATGAAACCCAGAAGCACACCTGAAATGTGAGAAGGAAATTAAATGAAAGGGGAATATGGTAGATGAGAAACCACCCCAGCATTGGCCTACCGACCAGGGAAAATCATGAAGAATCTAAGGTCAGAGGGGAGTGCGGGAATCGAAACCGAGACCTCCGGGATGCGAGCCTTACACGTTACCACTGAACCATCTCGCTCGATTAGAACAGCTGTAAATTTCGATAACGGTATTTTGTAGGAAATGCGTTTTAGATCCTCTGAGTTGTCCTAGAACATTTTTAAGATGCTTTATCTATTTGTGTTGGTGAATATCGTGGCCCACAAAGTAACGGTCGCTTTCGTATAACATTTCATCTTTAAGTCAAGCGTTTTTGAGGATACAATGAGAAGATTTTCAGAGAATTTCCCTCACCCAAAGAATCATTTAGAAATATTCGTTATTGTTTGCCTTCTAGTTTAGTTTTCCAAAACTAGCTCCAACGATTTTATCAAACTGGTTTACATTTGAGACTTAGCATGGCGAATAAAAATACAGGTATATGTTGAATTGTATTTCCTCTCGATGAACTAAAATTGTACAACCAACACAAATCATACTTGTTACTACAGGGGAAACATAGAGCACATTATGTCAAACAATATTTTGTAACATTAACCTTTTGAGAAATATCGCATATGCTTATGTTTACATTTTCGCAGATATCAAGCGTTATATTTTTAAATTACGTTGCACATTATTTTATATCCTACCAGGTCTTGGCTAGCATTCTAGACTTGTTTTATAAACAGCTGAATATAATCTCATCCTCCTATTACAACATTTATACTAACAAATCTCGGGTGTTTTACCTCGGAAGCAACGGGATCATTGCTTCCAGTTTAATTTCTTATAACCAGGGTTAGGATTTTCAGGTGCGCACCCTTTTTCTTAGCGTAAACTTAAGCTCTTCGGAAAGATACCACAGTGTGAAGTTTTGTTTCTAATTGCCAAAAGAGGCATTTTTTCATGCACCTTTTTCCCTTTTTGGGTAACTTTATCCCTTTTTCCCCCAACAATGCCCGTAATCCCTTTTTCCTCCTTTTTTCTTTTAAGTTTCCTTCCATTTTACTCTATATTATTTTAATCAATATAAAATGTTTAACTTTTAATTAATAGCTCCTCAGCTTGCTGTGAACATGTGAAGAGTAAGCCGAACTCTTTCACTAAACGCTGCGCGGGAGTTGAAAGCACACCTACAACAATGGAAAATAATTGTGTACGACAAATCCTCTTTCTTTTGCTTTAGCGCTATAAAGCAGCCCACAACGATGCAACTGACAATGACTCATTGTCATTTGTATATCATTCTATCCTGTTAATTTCACCAGAATCAGTAGCCTGCTGTTCGTGAATGTGAGTTTGCTACTGTGACAGACGTCATCTGTTCGCGCTGATTCCAAGATCACGCAGAGACAGCAGTAACCGTACACGCGTAGTTCCAAGAATTGACTCTTGAGTTCTGCTCGAAGCTACTAGAAATCGCCGAGACTGCAGTTCCAGCATGAATGAGAACATTCTGGTAATTGTCGCGGTGTTATATAAGAGTGAGGACAGCAAGTGAATGAGTTGTGTAACAGCCACATTGAGTTAGTAGGTGAACTTGTGTTAGTCCTTTGTTACATTACTAAACGAGTGTATTACTAGATTTTACCATGTCAAAGGTGTCCAGCGCTCGACTTACTGTTCTGGCTCAGGAATTCAAACAAGATTTCATAGACACAGATAGAACTGTTATTCGATGTGCTGTTTGCGATTCAGGAATTTCGTTACATGAGAAACACCAGCGAGATCGCCCAAACAGCACATTTCCAGCTCTAGGCATCAAATGAACAAGACTCTTCAGGGAAACAAATCGCTGCAGCCTCCATTACGAAGTGAGTTTTAACAGTTCTTCAAAAAGCCAAAATTTTAAGGACATCAACATTGAGTTGTGCACAGCTCTTACACAAGCAGGAATTCCTCTCAATAAGGTGAACCATCCAGCCGTCAAGAGATTCCTTGCAAAATACACAAAGATGTCAGTGCCGAATGAGAATACTTTAAGAAAAAAACTACTCAAGAAACCATACGAAGAATCAAGGAGAAAGTGCCTGATTGCGATGTGGGAATCATTGTGGATGAAACCATAGACTCAATGGAACGATATTTTTTTAACATTTTAGTTTTTCCCTTAGCAGGGGAGAAAGTTAAGCCCATGTTGTTAAAAATGTATGAGCTGCAGAAAGCCAATGCTAGTACAGTAATGCAATCAATTATGGACTTTTGTCAAAAACTCTGGCTTGCTGATATCGAGTTTGAAAAACTTCTTGTGGTTAGGGACCAGCTCCATACATGGTTTCAGCTGTTAACCAGTTGAAGCTGTTATTTCCTAAGTTGAAGCTTGTGAAATGCTTGGTTCATGCCCTTTGCAGGGTTTATGAATCCATAAGGAACGAATACGACATCGCAAATCAATTTATTTCTGCCCTGAAGATGATTCTGCTGAAAGCTCCGAAACATGTTTTGGTCTACAAGGAAACCACTGGTCTGCCCCTTCCAAATTTCCCGGTCATTACTCGCTGGGGATCTTGGATAGAGTGTGCTATTATGTTGTGTGAGAATTTTGACAAAATTGAAGAGTTTGTGCTTTCTTTGGATCCAGCCGACGGAGGTGCAATTTCCAAGGTACACCAACCTCTGTTACCGGAGAAAATATATAATTTGCAGACAGAACTATATTGTGTCCATAGTTACAAGTACCTGACTGCAGCTATTAATCTATTAGAAGAACAAGGTTTGGAAAAGGAGAAACAGTGGGATATTTTTACTTCCGTAAGGGAGCAGTTACATGGCTTTGCCAAAGACAAACTTGAGTTTAGTCTTCAGAAGAAGCCGGACACTGAGGATTTTGCCACATCTGTAGAATCGCCATTCCCAGTGAATACAAGATTTGCCCCACTGGTTTCTGTGGATGTTGAAAGAAGCTTTAGCATCTACAAAGACATTATATCTCCCAATAGAAACACATTTACTTTTAAAATGTAGAGATGCTTAATGTCCTGAGCTATAAGAGCTTCATGTGCTTTCCTTCTTCTGATGAGTGATAATTTGATACTTGTTTGTAATTCAATAAATTAGAATAGAGGAAAGAGAAATTGTTGAACTAGTTGAATAAAACAGCACCTTTTCTGACCTTATTTGAACACCTTTTCCCTTCCTTTGTTCATCTGAAATTTTCACCTAAACATCCTAACCCTGCCTATAACAAGTGTTATGTGTACATATACAATGTTCTTTTTACTCAAAACGTTTTCCGAACTCTGCAAGAAAGCTAATATGAACAACTATCTTCTTGCAAGCATAGGTCAGCATTGATACTAATATTACGTTCTCTGCCATGTATTTAGTAGACAGAGAAGATACTGCATTCCACTACAGAGATTTCGTCGGAAATGTTTCGAGGCTCCTGAAGCCCCCCGCTAAAAGAGACCACTTTTAGACTAAGTTCCACGTGAACAGCATAACTCAAAAACAAAAAGTCGGATAAATACCAAACTTGGTATTCAGTTTCAGTATCTTCCGAAGATGCAATACGAAGATTTCCAAGAAAATCCCCCACCTCAACTATTCTTTACATGGAACACTTTTAGATTTTTTCTCAAAAACGGCTGTAACAACTTTGATTAAAATGTTGCATATTAAAGGCACTTACGTGGCAAATTAAGTGATATCTTGTATGTTGTGCGAATAGCCTGTAAAGTCGTCTTCATTCAGAAGGAATATTGTATATCTTGCAAACGTTAAGCGATAAACGAAAACTTACGATACAAAAGATGTAGATATCTTTAAAACACACTGGTTATTTCAAATAAAGTTTTTTTTTGTGGTAATAGCCATTTCCGAGATATCCATCATTAATAGTTCCAATGGTATAAGATGAATAAGGCCACCATAGAGCGTCCAGTTTTTAACACTTGATTATAACTGTTCCCTTTGCAACTATAGGTAACGAAATGCATAATGCAGCTCTTTCTGCAAAGTTTGTCTCGATTAAAATTAAATAAGCAGATAGAAAAACAAGCTTTTGTAGGACATGTTTGTACACCCACTAATAATGGATAAAAGGTAGAGAAAGCCATGTAATTGTAACGCATCTAAATTTTTGTTATAGTATAGTACACAAAAGATATAATGGCGGGTGGCAGCATATCGTCGAGGAGCAGGAGATGTAGGCTTAAGGGCCCTCAACTGCATGGTCATCAGCGCCCTTAAAAAACAATTGATGGCAAAAGCCAGATATAAACTTTAATATAAAATAAAATTACTAGTAAAAAGGAAAATAAATATACATAAATATACAAAGCAGAGTGGTAAAGGCCAGAATCAAAACAATGTGATAAAGATGTCAAAAGAGTATACAAACTAGATAGCTAAAGTTTCAAATTCTCAAACTCATGTTACTCTCCGCTTTAAAAAACAAAAACAAAAACAAAAAAAAAAAAAAAAAAAAAAAAAACCAACAACTTAAAAACCGTATCGACCGTTTGTTTGTCGTCCGCCAAGACCTCTGCAAGTGTAGCAGGCAGCTGCAGAGTCTCGAAGGTGCGCTAGAGAAGTACATTAACAGCACCTGACGGACTGACAAAAGGTTGTCGCAGAGCGGTCAAAGAGGAGCAGGCTCCCGTCTAAAAAGGTAACCATGCGAAAAATTGGCGCAATGGCCAATGCGCAATCGAGCCAAGTTAACCTCCTCGCGATGAGATGTGGTCAACACAACATCCAATCAGAGGTTTAGAGGTAAATGTCAACATTGGAAAAAGAAATTTGTCAAGGAAATGTTCTTAGCCTAAGTTAGGGTACCTCCTCAGAATTTGTCAATTTTGGGAACTGATAAAAACCTGTAGAAAGCTTGTCAGGGAAGACGGTCCCGGCGGTATTCACACTCCAGACCTCCTGTTTACGAGACTGTGCCTTAACGACCTCGGCTACCTGTATCGGCGTAGAAACATTGGACGGGCCTGTTACTGTATACTATAGCTTATTGGGGCGAGCAATTGGGCTGTTGATTCAAGTTTGAGAGCCTTTATTTTAGCTGTTGCTATTTTTCGTGAATTGTCCATAGGTATACTGTGTTCTCGCTAAAAGGCGGGGTGGGGGGCAAATGATGACGAAGGGCAAGCCAAGGCCCACTTGAAAACCGTGGAGTTCTGTGAACTGAAATTTCACCGGGAATGTTAATTTGTTAGCGATACTGTACACCGGCAAACGGGCTTTGTACATTTTTGTGTCCGGCTTAGGAATAGCCGATATTATTTGACCCACACAAATTTCATAAGGCAAATACAATACACTCGTGTAATAAAAGTCACTTGCAGTGTACCAGGAAATAACAGGTATTAGAAGAATTTAATAGAGTTGGTCGTTTATTAATGAACGCCGAAGCACGGTACCTGAATTAACCCCCGAAATATGGAACATTTGAAAGACAAGTTCTAAACAGTAGCTCCTTTTGCGATTGCTTCACTAAGCTGAAATTCTACTACGCACCGTTGCATTGTCAATCGCATTATCTAATTGAAACCATTTATATGCAGGTCCAATGACATTAACATGAAGTGGCTAGATCCTTTTCAGGGCCTGTAGGATTGTTATGAAGTCATAACTAGTTATATAAGTTTTCTCCTTCCTTTTTCTGCGACTGAAAATTTGCGCAAGACAACTGAGAAATCGCAAGGATCATGCCTGCCTCGCGTATCAAAATTCGCACGTGATAAAGAGCTGAAACACATACTAGTTTTTACTTTTTCTACTACTTACCTTTAGTATGCAGAGGAAGTATTGTATTCATCCTAAAAATTCGATACCAACTCGATGCTGGAAATACAATTTTGAGAACTCCCTGAATCCAAACAAAGCATTTTTCGAAAAAGGTCTCTGTGTGTGTCTGTGAATAGTATGTATAACTCAAAAACGAAAAGCTGATAAAAGTTCAGCATTTTCCAAAAAATGCAACGCAAAGGTTTTCAAAAAAATCTCCCCACCGCAATCTTAGCTTTACATGTTACGATTATCGAAAATTTTGATTTTCCAAAAGTTGGTCCTACTATTATATTAAATTACCGCATGATTAAGATATTTTCATGTCAATTGAAAAGTATACCTACTGTGTATTTTCTGAGAATATGAGATGCTTCTGAAGTCTTCTTCATTCAGAATGATTTTTGCATAAGTGATAAACCGTAAGATATAGGACAAATCTTACTACACAAAGAATGTAGATCTCGTCAAGCTATGCAATGTATTTCGAATGAGGTTCTTTCCTCCAGGTGGATTTTTAACTATTTCCGACATCTTTCTTATTAGTTTAAATTCTCAAACTTCCCTAAATGGGAAGCCGTTATTCGTTGTTTCCCTATGGTCATCATAGCGAGCAGCTCCTAAAATATTTTACTATCGCGTAAACCTACTGTATTTTCTACTTTCATTGTATGTACTGCAAGGAAATATGTAGTTAAACCATTTCTATCAATGTTTATTTTGATTAGCATGAAGGAGAATAAGCTTTGTAAGAATAGTTTATTGAATAGTCTAGACTCCAGAAAGCCACGTGGTTGAA
Organism: Tenodera sinensis; assembly: GCA_030765045.1. Taxonomy (NCBI): domain Eukaryota; kingdom Metazoa; phylum Arthropoda; class Insecta; order Mantodea; family Mantidae; genus Tenodera; species Tenodera sinensis. Next base: position 197,985,948 of record CM060964.1, on the reverse strand, counting down.
ACGCATTTTCTCGACCAAAAAGTCGAATGTTTGACACAACATTTTGTTACTATGACTACAGAAGCAAACACTCCCAATGTATGGGCTCTAATGACCTAGCTGTCGACGGGCCCTTAAACCCTAATCACTCACTCACTCCCAATGTAAGCCTAACCAGCATTTTTACGTTCTCTACTACATATAGTAAGGAGGGCAAGTGTTGTATTGGATTCAGAAATTCGATGTCCAGATTTCACCGGAAATATATGTTTTGAGGCCCCCTTAACCCCCCCTCCCACCAAAAGCATTTGAATCACTGACTGCAGAAACAACATTAGTCCTTGCCAGCTGATTTTGAGAAAAATGGAAAAATATGTTTTCTTTTCTGTGTCAGTTCAATTTTGCTTTGTATGCTAAAGCTTCTAATTATATCCAGATACTATTTTCAGTGGTCTTATCTTTAAATTATATAATAATTTTAATACTTAAAGTTGTTGGACAGGTGTTGTTTCTGAAATAAATTGCTTTTCCCAAACATAATCTTGCATTACTCATCAGTTATTTAAAATGTTATTTCTTCTCATTACAAACAGTGTTATTTAAAGGCTATATAATAGGTTCTGAACACCACCTTTATTTTTTCTCAATACAGAAACAGTTATTTTAAGGTTATATAATTGATTCCGAACACCAGCAAGCTTATTGAATTGTTGCTTGTCTGCAAGTTTCTTATTCACAGTCTTTGTCTTTACTGTCTATTAAAGGCCAGTTGTAGTGTCCTGTAAAAGGGTAAGTGCTCTTCAGGGATATAGGACTCCAATTTCTTGAGGTCAGCTATTTTCTTATCGCTTAAAGGAACACAGTTTTCGTATGCTGCAGTAGCTGGAAGTGGTACTGGCATGTTTACATCAATAAGTAAACGAAAAGTGTGCTTTACTAGACCTCCAATGTGCAGTTTTGCTATTACATTTCCACTGTATTCACTTCTGTATTCAAATTCCATGAATTCTGATATGGTGAAAGATTGTTTCTTATTTCTTGGAATTACCTTGCTGTTCATTGTTCCCAAAGACAAGACATTGCGTTTGTAATATTTTGGCCACCATTTTTTGAAGGCTATGATGGAGTCTGTTGAAATAACTAACTCGAAATTTGTGTTGGGCACTTGCAGCAACAATAAGCTCTACAAATTCCACAATGCTAAAAATTCTATCAACAGCTCGGATTTTCTTCTTAACCACAGCAAAGTCCCTGTCACAGGGCAGGAAGGAATGGCCTCGCACTGGGAAATAATGATTAATGGTGTCAAAACGATTATTTGCTGCAATGGCCATAAGGAACCTTATAATATTATTCTTATTCTGTCCTCGGCAGCCATCTGAAAATATGTGCAGGTGTTCTATGTTTTGTGGCAAATCATTTTTCATGTAATCCAGCAGAAAACTACAGACTTCATCAGGACTCTTTTTTGCTGTACCTTCATGATAAGTATAAAATTTTGCATATCCTGTTTTGAGGAAATGGATATTGAACACATTAACATTCAGTTGTCGAAAGCAGAAGACTTCCTGAACTGGTATAGTAGGAAGGGACTGATTCTGCATAAAATCTGTGGCAATACCTGCAACATCATCCTCTTTCTGACACATTTCTTTTACTTCACGAATACGAGCAGAAAATTTTGAAGCCCTGCATTTGTGAACAATCATTTCCACAGCAGCTACCAACTTGGCTTTTTCATCTTAGTTTTAAGCTCCTCGCAAGTTCCACAGGTGTCAACTTGCGGCCGACCAAATGTAAGTGAAAACCGTTCTTTGAATATTTTCAGATAAAATTCATACTTAATGTTACTTGCTGGGGGTATCGTATTTTGAAATTTTCATGCTTGATTCTGACATTTAGTTGCTCATTTAAATAATGCTGTTCTGTTGTGCCATAGTGAGTAATCTTTTGGGGATAGGACTTTATGTGATCAATAATCATACCTATTTCTGCAGCACTGATTTGATTTGCTGATGCATTTTTGCCCCTCCGATCAATAGGGAATTTTCCACAAGCAAGTAAATTGCTTATCCTCCTGACCCTTTGGCTTGTGACACCATGGATACTTAAGAAGGCTTTCTTACATACCTCTGATCGTCCAGTGCTAGAATTAATGAAATATTGAAAATTGTTGCATCTTGGTTTGGAGTTCGCTCCTTCTGGCACTCTTCCTCGCCTTCTAGAAATATTACCAACAGAAATCAAACCTTGAAGATAAGAATCCTGTGCATCCTTTGATGTCATGTCGTAGAAACGTGAAAATACTTCATTTCTTTCATCTTCAGGAATTCTTCCAAAGCATTTTTTAAGACAGCGAGAAAATTATGCGTATATTTCAGTCACACAATAAATGATTAGTTTAATGCTTTAATAATACATAGCCACAATAAATTACAGAGCATTACTTACTTGCAACTTTCACCCATCGTTTTCTGTGAAACTTGCCACTGTAATTTTGGTACTCTAAACCCTTAATTCGCGATCTTTTTATTATTTCGCATTGATACTCGACATTTTTTACACCTTTTTTCCTCTTTAAATTCTCACTACTAGCATACGCATCCATAAAATCCATGATGTTCTGTAAGAATGCAAAAAGCGCGGTAATACCCGGATAACTTAAGAGAGCAGAGTTGCCAATGTTGGTTGCAGAAATAGCACTAGTCCTGGACAAGTGTTTCTCCTCTCGCTCATAACTTCCGCAACGCATTTCTTCCATTTAAAGTGTTGGACAAATATTCTTTCTGCATGCATTAGACAGAGGGAGCCTCAAAATGTGCAAATCAGCTCTTAACTCAATATGGCCAAAAAGTTGACTAGTGTTGTTTCTGCAATCACCGATTCATTTTTAGAAAAATATCCGTGTGTGTGTGTGTGTGTGTGTGTGTGTGTGTGTGTGTGTGTGTGTGTGTGTGTGTGTGTGTGTGTGTGTGTGTGTGTGTGTCTGTGTGTCTTGTCAATCTGTGGACAGCAGAGCTCAAAACGAAAAGTCGTTTAAAGACCAAAGTTGTTATTCAAGTTTAATAGCTTTCAGGGATGAAACACGAAGATTTTGAAGAAAATTCCTCTACCCTAAACTACCCTTTACATGGAAAATGTTTCGAAAATGTTGGTTTTCTCGATAATGACTTAACGATTTTGATTAAAATGCCATATGTTTAAAATATTTTTATGGCAAATGACATGTATATTTTGAATTTCCTGGCTATAGCCCATGTAGTCCTGTTTACTCTGGATGACTTTTGCATAACTGGTAACCCGTAAGAGATAGACAAAATCTTACTGTACCAAAATGTAAACCTCGTACAAGATATGTCGAAATGTATATCTATCTTTGTGGAGTGAACCATTTCGGAGATATCCCTTGTTATTTGTGTGAGTTGTGCAATGCTTGTACTCTTCTCAAATGGAAAGTCGTTATTCATTTTTATAGTTTAACTGTGCAAAGAGTGGAATTTCAAAGCCTTCATATAGCAACCAGCTTTAAAAGGTTTGACTATCGCTCCTGTAGGTCATGACAGGGCATTCGAGTTTCACGATATTGCTATAAGGAATTAGTAATTATTAGGGAGCGAACCTTCATACAAGGAACAAAAAGATGCGGAGTATGGACTATAGGAAGTGAGAGGGGTCAGTCTGTCACATGAGCACAGCACAGAGGAGACCAGGTACAGTTGACGAACGAATGTTGTAGATAACGTTGTTGCATAACTTACACTCAATGCTGTCACCATTTGCTGCAAAATATTCACTCCGAAGTTCAGCAATACGTGAATATTTCGATTTTTGTGCGGGAGACATTTTACTCTGTGAACACATTCGAGAGACACTATGCACTGCAGGCAGTGAACCCAGTTGTGTTTTGTACTGTCACTATACTCGCGCAATGACGTCACGCTCTGCCCATGTGGCAGGCAACTTGCGATCGCCTCGTTTCGCGATAGCTGTATAAATGTTCGAACCCTACTAATTACCCTTATTACTTGGTGACATATATACATATTTCTTGTCCACTTAGGTTTAGAAGATACATACTAGTTTGTGGAAGTATTAATAAGAAGATTTTTTATATCCAGGAATACTTAATTACGACTTATTTAAATGTATACACTGTGATGGTTTGGAAATGGCGATATTTACGTTGACAACGCATTTTCTAACCTTATTTTTATGAAAGAAAAGACGTTTTTATTGGCAGAAAACAAAAAATGGGATTAATTCATGACCCTACAATCCGATTTGGAAAAAAAAGTAGACCATATTAAGGAGGTTGACAAGGGAGAAAACTACATTATGAGCTTTGCATTCCTTATTTAAGGGGCAAACACAACATTTCAAATTGGGAAGTGATTGGTCACTTTTTGGTACTCGTGAAGTGATTACTAAACTTACTGTTAATTTGTTCGGACGTTTTGACTTGAAATTAAGTGTTTTAGAAGATATTGGTTTACAAATTATCTGTGATGCTTTGTACATTTTACACAATGATCTCTGCACTACAATAATTTAAATAAGTAGTTCTAAAATGGTTAGCTGTCCTATTTCCAAATTTTATAATAATTTTGTACATTATCAAATATTTTTTACATTATACGATTTTTTATCCGTTATCAATCATATTTAATTGTCTTTTTCTACAGATCTATCAGCAAGCGTGTCTTTATGAGAACCCTAAAGTAGGACAGGTATCCAAGTACTGCATTTTCTCTCATATTTCCCTTACACCTACAAGAATACTAGCAATAATTTCTGCAAATGTTTATCTCGACTGACATGAAGAAGATACAGGAATAAGTGCTTGTAGGAATAGTTAGTGCAAGAGTAGAGAAAGTCACATGAGTGTTAACACATCAGATTTTTTTATTAGAAGAACCAAAATGATTGATGTAACTCCTTAATGAACAAAAGACTATGCCACTATGGTAGACTGACACTGAGCGCAGCACTGATAACTATGTTTAGCAGTTTAAAAAAAAAAAAAAAAAAAAGACGGTCGCTCAAGGTATTCCGCGTGTCGCCCAAACCTGCACTATGACAAGGTTTGAAGGGGGGGCTTAAGCAGCTCGATCAATGACATATTTTGTGCCTATACCCCGATGGGGCGCCAACAGCGACGGAGGGGTCAAGTGAGAGAATACGCAGGCTGGCCAGGCTAAGGAAAGACGGCAGCAAAGGACAGGGTCCCTAACGACTATAATATAAACTCGCCGGTGGCGGGTCCTGCAAACTGCACATCCCCTGGGGGGACCAGAAATTCAGAAACCGATCCTGAGGACGAGGATTTGCAGAGAGCAATGCACCTGTCATGCACGCCGGAACACCCGCCGACACTTGGAAACCTGAAATAGGCAACCAGGATGAAAGATGAAATAAAATAAGAGGGGCAAATAAATTCGAGAATTATAGGGGCAGTAAACTTCATTACAACTATAATTAATATAAAACCACTTTACATAAATCAAACACAAGTTCCCTTATTTGTATGATCTGTTGGGATTACTGCTCTCCTCTTAATTATTTTGCCCAGTATTCGCCTAGCTACCCGGGGAAACCCCTGAAAAAATCCTATGGATCAGGAAGGTCGGCCACTGGAATCGAACCCACGACCTCTCGAATGTGGGCAACAGACGCTACCGCCTGAGCCATCCCGCTCGCTGAGCAAACGGCCAAGTAGCTCTACGTTTTGGAGGGAAGTCTAGGGTAAATCCGTTGTGTGTGAGCTCTCCCCAGTGAGCAAGTGAAAAGAACCGCAGTTAAGCTCATTATAAAACCAACACTAAGGTTTTGGTGGAGATCTGCACATAGCTTATACATACCGGGCAATTTAGAGCCACATCTCCCTTTCTTTCTGACTTGGCTAGGAAGTAACCCTGGTAATTGTTGACCGCTTCGCATGTCGTTTTAGTTAAAGCCACATGGTCTGAACAAAACAACCTTGCAGCATACGCATTTGGCATTCTTTGATCCAGGAAATGCTTGGGCTATTCAATAATTTTATCTCCCAAAGCACTTATGGCCTTCGCCGTGACCTAAGGTTGGAACGTGTTGTTCCGGTTTCCAGCCATGGAATACGTGTGGGTTCGAGTCCGAGTATAGGGCTGGTGTCCACTACATTAGGTAGGAGTCTATAAGTTGTGAAACCAACATTCAGGCTGAGTGAAGGACGGCTCGTTAGGCCTAGTCCCACAAGGGATTTTCGTATCACAGTAAAAAGCGACTCACAGAGCGGTTGGTAAAACCTAAACAGAAAGATAAGAATGAAAAATATAACTTAAATCAGATAATTTCCCTACCCGTAAGACTTGCATAAGAACTAAAGTGTAGCATTATAAATAGGTATGCACGGAGCCTCGTTAGGTCTCGGAGGAGCCAATAGAGGAGTTACTTGATAAAGAAATAGCGACCCCAAGTCGCGAAGGCCTCATAATTGGCCGGGAGGGCTCAGGATACTGGCCACGTCCCGCCCTCAAGTACTGCACCCCTCTCATGACGTCTGTAGTGGGCAGAGGTGGGGGACACAGTGGCTGGCCAGTAAGCCTTGGCCCACGAAGGCCTAATGCGCTAGCTTTTTTTAATGATTATATTCAACCTCGCGACCACCTCCGTAGCGCAGTTGGTAGCGCGCCTGCCTTTGACGCGGAGGACCCGGGTTCGGTCCCCGGTACCGGCATGGGATTTTCTGCCCTGCTGGGAAGTCTGGTACGGGATGCACTCGGCCTCGTTAGGTCCCTGAGGGGCCAATTGAGGAGCTATCGTGACAGAAAGCCAGCGTCCTTAAAAGGTCAAGTAGTCGCCTTACGGTCGCGTGAGTCGGCGTGCTGGCCCCTGCCACCCCCAACCTGCACTTCGTGGCCTTGGCTGCGGCTGGGGGACGCAACGGCCGGGCGATGAGGGTAATCTCTGCATAGAGGATACGCGCTAGGGATTATATTCAACATTGCGCATTATTGGCTCTTTTTAGGCATCTGGCACTGAAAGTAGAGCTTTTAACACGAACTACTCATACTAGAAGTTGAAGATTAACCCTCTTAGTAGAATAAAATTATTGTAACACCCAATTATTACCAACCTTGTTTGTCGCGGTAAAATTATGTGTAATATATCTAGTGGAGGCCCTGTATGGATTTATGTAATGGCGGATTATTTGAATGACTCGGAAATGGATGTAGCAGAACCAGAAGGAGTTTTACAAGCAGCAGAGTGTATAATGTTGGGATTATTAGTCGAGAAAACTACCCCATTGCATAGAATACAGTTCTTCAGTGGAGCAAGGTAAAACAGTAGTGCTTGTGTAAGTGATCATGTTGTTAGGACTAATAACTAAGCCCCGGCACAACAGCCCATGAAGAGCCAAGCCTTACCGCCCAGCCGCTGCGTCCCCCACCTCGGCCCACCACAGGCGTCATTAGTGGGGTGCAGTACTGGAGGGTGGTGCATGGTCAGCGTCCCGATCCCTCCCGGCCAGTTATGCGGTCTTCACGACCTGGGACCGCTACTTTTCCATCAAGTAGCTCCTCAATTGGTCCCCCCGGGACTAGCGAGGCTGAGTGCACGCCGTGCCAGACCTCTCAGAGGGGATAAAATCCCCATGATGGTACCGGGGCTCGAACCCGGGTCCTCCGCGCCAGAGGCAAGCGCACTAAAACCTTATCCGGATAACTTACCCTAAGCGAGATTCGAACTCGCGACCTCTTGAACGTGAGGCAGACACGCTAACCATCACGCTACAGAGGCGGACGTTGTTGTTATGAAAGTCAAACAACAGCGAAGACCAAACAACAACAGACTAGAGCTCACCATTATGCATGTCCTAATGTATAGTACTATTTCCACACACATTTTAACTACTTTGTAGTTTAATATTCAGTTCTGTCTAAAAACTTAGTCTTTGATAACACATGTTAAAAGTAACTTTAGTTTGTTCATAGGATTGCTTCACTCGACTTTTGGCCTTGTTCCAGAAATAATCGTACTCGCAAAATAAAACTCTACTTTTAACATTTGTATCATAAATATTACAGCGCGCGCCATAATGGTTGCCGCACAACATAACGTCGAAACGAACGTTATTTATCTTGATCCAATTCTGATTTCTTCTTAACGGCAAAATTGTGAAGGTTTATCTAAGAATGTCGTTTTAATTGCTTTTTATTTGGTTTGCCAATGAATTTGATTAGGCCATGTCCCCGTATATGTGTGCGAGAGACAGACAGACAGGCTCAGCGCCGTTTATCTAGAGTTCTAGACAACATGGTATTACATGGCTCTTGCCGGACGTCTTAGGAACTGATTGTCTTGCTCTTCGTTCCAATACGTCACACCGCTTGAAGCTGTCTTTGTCTGCGCTAGGAAAACCGCATATGCTGTCGCACCGGAAACGCACTTGCCATTTCCTCATTAACTGGCTCACTCTCTCACTAATATTCTTACTTACTCACTCAGCGAAAGCGCTCGCTTATATACTCGCTGGAAACTCCCACAGAGTTCCAGAACGTTCGAGAAGGGGAAACATTCAGAATATTCGTGTTATCTGACGATAGGGCTTCCGGTGTTTAAGCTGAGCGGGCGCACTGCTTATCTCTGTTTACCTCTCCTCTGTCCAGTGACGACCTTCGATGACCTCAGGCCATAGTCGCTGCGTCACAGTAACTATTTATAGGCTAAACATTTCCAAAACTTGTAAAACTGTCGGGGCAGAGTAAGAAAATCAGAACAATATCTTCCGATATTTCATACATATTTGTGTGAATGTCAGGAGACGTTTTCATAAGCTTTTAGGAAATGGTACTTTATGAAATTACAGTTCTAAGGGGTAAAGAAGAGGACAGTCTACTAAAAGCTGTTTGAACACTCTGCAGTAATTTCACAAATATGAAAGTAATTAAGTCGCCAATCGAAGTTTAAACAGCTATCTATACAACGCTGAGCAAGCCAGCTAGTTGCTATATGTTCAGTGTTCAGATATCTCAAACACATATTTGTATTTAAAAAAAAAAAAAATCATTCGAACAATTCTTTTTGAGAAAATAAGACTTTTTCCTTCTAAAGATCTGTTTTGGAAATGGGGAAATTTTCAAAAAAATTCCACTTTGTATTCTTGAAGGAAACCTGGCTTATATACGAATTTTGGTATTTATTGGAATTTTCAATTCTGAATCATGCTACTCCGAGGTAGATAAGCAAACCGACCGACCAACCGGTTGGCACACAGTATCCAGCAGTGCTACAGCTAAATACCGAGTGCAAATGAATGAAAATCCTAACACATTTGTTTACTCGGAAAACAAGTTCATCCGTGACGCATTCCAAGTACAGTTTCATAAGA